>CM059426.1:153925834-154525834 GCA_030390025.1 Squalus acanthias | reverse complement strand
CCTCTGTTTTGTTAATGATATCAAACAAGTAGATATTTACAATGTTTCTAGAAATACTTGTTATGCCCAAAGCAAAGTAATTCTTGGTTAGTCTTAGTTGTACATGTTGGAAACAGGGTAGCCAAATACAGAGTTCTTTTTTATATTTCTTTAGCAATGGTTGCCCCTTTTTTGATTACTGGGTGTTAAGGTGCTTAAGACAGTTATCCAAAATTAACTATGTTCTCCATTTTCAGCTCCACTGGGTTTCCACTTATTGGTCATGATGCGGAGATGCCGGTGTTGGACTGGGGTGGACAAAATTGAGAGGTCGCACAACACCAGGTTATAGTCCAACAGTTTTATTTTAAATCACAAGCTTGTGATTTAAAATAAAACTGTTGGACTATAACCTGGTGTTGTGCGACCTCTCAATTTTTTCCACTTATTCTCAGGGGTAGGTTAGGTTGAGGCACTTAATCAATTTAAATACCTGAACAGGCAGAGAACAATGCCTTTGAACCTTTCAGATAAAGGAATAGAAACTGCACTGTTGGAGCTGATCAGAAAACAGCACTTCAAGCTAACCAATCCAGAACCCATATTTTGCTGATAGCATGATGTGCAGGCATGTTTGGCGCAGGGATGAATTCACCCAATCCCAAAACAGGAGACAGCAATGTGAGAAGGTTGTTTGGCAATCATCAGCATTCTCCAGAAATTAGACTCGGTGATGTGAGGAAAAGATTGCAATGAACCACCAGGCAAAATGAAATGCTAGAGTGAACCTACAGACATAAAGGAATTGAAACCAACCAGGCTGAGGCTTATTGACCTCCTCATTATAGGCAGTCTCAAAGATATGGAAAGGCTATTTTTGGAGATTGCACAACTGAATCTGGTGGATACCAGCCCAGTGTGTATTGTTTTGTGCAGACTGCAGCCCATGATTTGTGATTTTAGTTAGCAATAGTTTCTGTTCTATTAAGGATAAACCCAACAACTACAGGCCAGTCAGTTTAACCTCGGCAGTGGGGAAGCTTTTAGAAACTATAGTCCAGGACAAAATTAACAGTCACTTGGACAAGTATGGATTAATTAAGGAAAGCCAGCATAGATTTGTTAAAGGCAAATCATGTTTAACTAACTTGATTGAGTTTTTTGATGAGGTAACAGAGAGGGTTGATGAGGGCAATGTGGTTGATGTGGAGTACATGGACTTCCAAAAGATGTTTGATAAAGTGCCACATAATAAGCAAAGTTGAATCCCATGGAATAAAAAGGACAGTGGCAACAAGGATACGAAATTGACTAAGTGACAGGAAACAGAGTAACATAGAAACATAGAAGATAGGAGCAGGAGTAGGCCATTCAGCCCCCGAGCCTGCTTCGCCATTCGATGAGATCATGGCTGATCATTCAAATTCAGTACCCTGTCCCTGCCTTCTCTCCATATCCCTTGATCCCTTTAGCTTTAAGAAATGTATCTAACTCCTTCTTGAATATATTTAATGAATTGTCCTCTACTGCCTTCTGTGGTAGAGAATTCCACAGGTTCACCACTCTCTGGGTG
Source organism: Squalus acanthias (assembly GCA_030390025.1). Lineage (NCBI taxonomy): Eukaryota > Metazoa > Chordata > Chondrichthyes > Squaliformes > Squalidae > Squalus > Squalus acanthias. The sequence goes on along the minus strand of CM059426.1, from coordinate 154,524,282 downwards.
AAGAAATTCCTCATCATCTCTGTCCTAAATGGCTTACCCCTTATCCTTAGACTGTGACCCCTGGTTCTGGACTCCCCGGCCATCGGGAACATCCTTCCTGCATCTAGTCTGTCTAGTCCTGTTAGAATTTTATAAGTTTCAATGAGATCCCCTCTCATTCTTCTAAACTCCAGCGAGTATCAGCCCAATCGCCCCAATCTCTCCTCATACGTCATTCCTGCCATCCCAGGTATCAGCCTGGTGAATCTTCGCTGCACTCCCTCCATGGCAAGAACATCCTTCCTCAGATAAGGCGACCAAAACTGCACACAATACTCAAGATGTGGTCTCACCAAGGCCCTGTACAACTGCAGCAAGACATCCTTGCTCCTGTACTCGAACACTTTCGCTACGAAGGCCAACATACCATTTGCCTTCTTAACCGCCTGCTGCACCTGCATGCTTACCTTCAGCGACTGGTGCACAAGGACACCCAGGTCTTGTTGCACTTCCCCTTCTCCCAATCTATTGCCGTTCAGATAATAATCTGCCTTCCTGTTTTTGACACCAAAGTGGATAACCTCGCATTTATCCACATTATATTGCATCTGCCATGTTTCTGCCCAATCACCCAACCTGTCCAAATCATACTGGAGTTTCTCGGCATCCTCCTCACGGCACACACTCCCACCCAGCTTTGTGTCATCTGCAAACTTGGAGATATTACATCCAATTCCCTCGTCTATATCATTAATATATATTGTGAATAGCTGGGGTCCTAGGACCGATCCCTGCGGTACCCCACTAGTCACTGCCTGCCACTCGGAAAAAGACCCATTTATTCCAACTCTTTGTAGTGGTGAATGGTTGTTTTTCGGACTGGAGGAAGGTATATAGTGGTGTTCCCCAGGAGTTAGTACTAGAACCACTGCTTTTCTTGATATATATTAATGACTTGGACTTGGGTGTACAGGGCACAATGTAAAAATTTACAGATGACACAAAACTTGGAAGTATAGTGAACAGTGAGGAGGATAGTGATAGACTTCAGGAGGACATAGACAGGCTGGTAGAATGGGCGGACACATGGCAGATGAAATTTAACGCAGAAAAGTACAAAGTGATACATATTGGTAGGAAGAACGAGGAGAGGCAAATAAACTAAATGGTACAATTTTAAAGGAGTTGCATGAACAGAGAGACCTGGGGGTGTATGTGCACAAATCATTGAAGGTGGCAGGGCAGGTTGAAAAAGCAGTTAAAAAAGCATACGGGATCTTGGGCTTCATAAATAGAGAGGTCGCACAACACCAGGTTATAGTCCAACAGTTTTATTTTAAATCACAAGCTTTCGGAGTTAAAACTCCTTCGTCGGGTGAAGTGAGGAGATACAGAATCGTCAAAGCATATATAGATAGAGAACAAAGCATGTGTAACTTACAATTGCAGACAATTGTAAGTTACACATGCTTTGTTCTCTATCTATATATGCTTTGACGATTCTGTATCTCCTCACTTCACCCGACGAAGGAGTTTTAACTCCGAAAGCTTGTGATTTAAAATAAAACTGTTGGACTATAACCTGGTGTTGTGCGACCTCTCAATTTTGTCCACCCCAGTCCAACACCGGCATCTCCGCATCATGACCACTATCGACTTCATAAATAGAGGCATAGGGCTGGATTTTGATACTGGGGCGGGTTGGGGTCGTGTCATCCGCTTTTCGTGTTATCCACCCGACTGCAATTGGATGTGGGAGATTGATGCAATTTTCACCTAATTGGGCAATTGAGTTCCAGCATGTGGGAACCCATGAACCAATTAGTGTTTTGAGTCTGAAAGTTGCCTCTGATGATGTCATCATTGCTGCTGTATTGAAGGTCCTCAGAGACTGGCCTTTGCTGTGAGAGGACCGGGATACAAAATGAACAGAGAGAGAGAGAGAGAACTTTTTTTTTTGCTCCACCACTCCCAGATGCCAGCCACTGATAGTCAGCTATCCAAATGTGCTCCCGACAGGTTTCACAATTGTGTTTCATAACAGGCCTGCTTCATGTAGAACAAGGGTTAAAATCACAAAGGCCTTTCAAAATGGCATTATAGAGCCAATTTAGTGCTTGTTAAGGGTCTTAACAGCCTATCCCGTCTCTTAAAGGTGGGACGAGCAGACACGATTTCATCAAAATTGCGTGGAGGCGGGATGGAGGCGGACTTGTGCCCGCCTGCCAGTTTTCGCAATTTTAACCCCCCACACGCCTCCAAACCCGCCTCCACGGGTCAATGAAAATCCAGCCCATAGAGTACAAAAGCAAGAAAGTTATGATGAACCTTCATAAAACATTGGTTTGACCTCAACTGGAGTATTGTGTCCAATTCTGGGCACCGCACTTTAGGAGGGATGTGAAGGCTTAGAGAGGGTACAGAAAAGATTTACAAGAATGGTTCCAGGGATGAGGGACTTCAGTTACATGGATAGACTGGAGAAGCTGGTGTTGTTCTCCTTAGAGCAGAGAAGGTTGAGAGGAGATTTGAGAGAGAAACTGTTCCTGTTGGAGGAAGGATCGAGAACCAGAGGACACGGATTTAAGGTGATTGGCAGAAGAACCAAAGGCAACATCAGGAAAAACTTTTTTACGCAGCGAGTGGTTATGATCTGGAATGTACTGCCTGAAAGGGTGGTGGAGGCAGACTCAATCGTGGCTTTGAAAAGGGAATTGGATAGGTACCTGAAGGAAAAAAATTTGCAGGGCTATGGGGAAAGGGCAGAGGAGTGGGACTAGCTGAAGTGCTCTTGCGAGAGCTGGCATGGGCTCGATGGGCCGAATGGACTCCTTCTGTGCTGTAACCATTCCATGATACTAGGAATTCCTTGAGTGTTTAAGGGATGGTTATCTGGATCAATATGTCGAGGAACCAACTCGGGAACAGGCTATATTGGACTGGGTACTGTGCAATGAGAAGGGACAAATTAGTAATCTTGTTGTACGGGGACCCTTGGGTCAGAGCGATCATAACATGATCGATTTCTCACTCAAAATGGAGAGCGAAGAAATTGACTCAGATACTAAGGTCCTGAATTTAAACAAGGGGAATTATGATGCCATTAGACGGGAACTGAGTAGGTCTGATTGGACAACGTTCCTGGGAGGACTGGAGGTAGATAAACAATGGCAAGCATTTAAAGATAGAATGACAAAATTGCAAAAATTGTTTATACCAATCTGGCATAAAAGGAAATCTAAAAAGGTGACTCAACCATGGATAACAGGGGAAATTAGAGACAGCATAAAATCCAAAGATAGGGCGTATAAAATAGCCAAAAAAAGCGCCAGAGCGGAAGATTGGGAACAGTTTAAGATAGAGCAAAGGAGGACAAAGGGCTTAATCAAGAGGGGCAAAATAGCTTACGAAAGCAAGCTGGCGGAAAATATAAAAACTAACTCCAAAAGCTTTTATAAGTATATCAAGAGGAAAAGACTGGTGAAAACCAAAGTTGGCCCATTGCAGTCAGATACGGGGGAATATATAACGGGAAATAAGGAAATGGCAGACCAACTAAATGCATACTTTGGGTCAGTCTTTACGAAGGAAGACACAAAAAACCTCCCTGGGATATCGGGAAAAATAGGGACATTTGCAAAGGAGGAACTGACGCAAATCAATATCTCTAAGGATATGGTGTTAAGGAAGCTAAAGGGATTGAAGGCGGACAAATCCCCAGGGCCTGATAACATGCATCCTAGGGTGCTGAAGGAGGTGGCCCTAGAGATAGCGGATGCACTAAGTATGATTTTTCAGAATTCATTAGACTCGGGAACAGTGCCCATGGATTGGAGGGTAGCTAACGTTACCCCACTATTCAAAAAGGGGGGTAGGGAAAAAGCAGGTAATTACAGACCTGTAAGCCTTACATCAGTTGTGGGCAAAATGCTGGAGTCCATCATTAAGGATGAAATAGCGGAGCACTTAGCAAATGGGGACAGGATAGGACAGAGTCAACATGGATTTACAAAGGGTAAATCGTGCTTGACTAATCTATTGGAATTTTTTGAGGGAGTAACTGGTAAAATAGATGGGGGAGAGCCAGTAGATGTGGTGTACCTGGACTTCCAAAAGGCCTTCGATAAGGTCCCACATAAAAGATTAGCAGGGAAAATTGAAGCTCATGGGATAAAGGGGAAAGTATTGACGTGGATAGAGAACTGGCTGTCAGATAGAAAACAGAGAGTTGGAATAAACGGCTCATTTTCTGAATGGCAGGCAGTAACAAGTGGGGTACCACAGGGATCTGTCCTGGGTCCCCAGCTGTTCACAATTTACATTAATGACCTGGATCAGGGAGTCGGATGCAGCATTTCCAAATTTGCAGACGACACTAAACTAGGAGGGGGGGTGGGCTCAGAGGAGGAGACCAGGAAGCTCCAGAGCGATTTGGACAGACTGGGTGATTGGGCGGATAAATGGCAGATGCACTATAATGTGGACAAGTGCGAAGTTATCCACCTTGGGTGCAGGAACGGGAGGGCAAATTATTATTTAAATGGCAATAAATTGGGAGAGGGGGAAGTACAGAGAGACCTGGGTGTTCTTGTACACCAGTCACTGAAGGCGAGCATGCAGGTGCAACAGGCGGTCAAGAAGGCAAACGGTATGCTGGCCTTCATAGCAAAAGGGTTGGAATACAGGAACAGGGATACCTTGCTGCAGCTGTACAGGGCACTGGTGAGACCACACCTCGAGTACTGTGTACAGTTTTGGTCGCCTCATCTGAGGAAAGATGTTCTTGCCATGGAGGGGGTGCAGCGGCGATTCACCAGGCTGATACCAGGAATGGCGGGACTGACCTATGAGGAGAGACTATGTAGTTTAGGGATGTACACACTGGAGTTTAGAAGATTGAGAGGGGACCTCATAGAAGTGTATAAAATTCTGACAGGTCTAGACAGACTAGATGCAGAAGGAATGTTTCCCTTGGCGGGTGAGAACAGAACTAGAGGACATAATTTAAGGATAAGGGCTAAACCATTTAGGACAGAAATGAGGGGGAATTTCTTCACTCAGAGGGTGGTGAACCTGTGGAACTCATTGCCACAGAGGGCAGTGTACGCCAGCTCATTAAATATATTTAAGAGGGAATTAGATATATTTCTACAGGCAAAAGGGGTTAAGGGTTACGGAGAGAAGGCGGGGACGGGATACTGAATTGGAGGATCAGCCATGATCTCATTAAATGGCGGAGCAGGCTCGAAGGGCCGGATGGCCTACTCCTGCTCCTATCTTCTATGTATCTATGTATCTATGATTCTATATCCTGACATCAGTCAATGCAAATGATTACCTATTAATGTTAATTCATAGGCAATGGTAAAAATGACTTTCTGGTGTTATAGCTTTTGAGCCAATCACGTGTAGCATTCAATCCAAGGGCATAAGATCTTTCAATCCAAGGACATAAGATCCCCATTACCATCTCCTTTGGCCTTGCACCATCATCCCTTTTGTCTCTTAATCTCTCCTGCCTTCCATCCTATCACCGACCTTCCCTTTTGTTCTTTCCTCTCCTCCCCCCTCTCCCTGCCCCTACACTTGCTTAAAAACCTTTTACATCTCCAACTTTTTCCAGTTCTGATGCGGAGATGCCGGTGTTGGACTGGGGTGGACAAAAATGAGAAGTCGCACAACACCAGGTTATAGTCCAACAGTTTTATTTAAAATTACGAGCTTTCGGAGCTCCGCTCCTTCTTCAGGTACAGTGAGGGAACACAAATCGATTACACCGTATATAAACACAGAGAACAATGTGTCTGCAGAGATACAATCTGTTAGGGAGGCATTACATCAAAGACACATCAGAGTACAGCTAAGACAATCGTTGGACCCCCTGTGACCCACCTCATTGTCTTAGCTGTACTCTGAAGTGTCTTTGATGTAATGCCTCCCTAACAGATTGTATCTCTGCAGACACATTGTTCTCTGTGTTTATATACGGTGTAATCGATTTGTGTTCCCTCACTGTACCTGAAGAAGGAGTGGAGCTCCGAAAGCTCGTAATTTTAAATAAAACTGTTGGACTATACCCTGGTGTTGTGCGACTTCTCATTTTTTTCCAGTTCTGACAAAGGGTCATCGACCTGAAACGTTAACTCTGTTTCTCTCTCTACAGATGCTGCCTGACCTGCTGAGTATTTCCAGCATTTTCTGTTTTTATTACAGAGATACTAGTCCCTCAATGTGCAGACAATCTCTGATGCCCAGAAAATTATTTTTGCAGTGACTACCAAATTCTATTGTTCAGTAAAGGACTCCTTCATCGTAAGCCAGTCTCAGCTGTCTGGTTTATTTAGTTCAACTGACTACAAGGCTTATGATTCCTTTACACCCTTCAAAACACAAGGCACATATATGGGTTGTGCCATAGGACAGGAGGATTGCAAATGTTACACCCTTGTTCAAAAGAGGGGAGAAGGATAAACCTGGCAATTACAGAAAGTCAATTTAACATCGTTGGTGGGGAAGCTTTTAGAAACAATAATCCGGGAGAAAATTAACAGCCACTTGGACAAGCATGGACTAATAAAGGAGAGCCAGCACGATTTGTTAAGGACAAATTGTGTTTGACTAACTTGATTGACTTTTTGATGAGGTAACAGAGAGTATGAATGAGGGCAGTGTAGTTGATGTTGGGTATATGAACTTTCAAAGGCGTTTGATAAAGTAATACGTAATAAGCTTGCTAGCAAAATTGAAGCCCATGGGATAAAAGGGGCAGTAGCAGCATGGATACAAAATTGGCTAAAAGATAGAAAACAGAGAGCTGTTTTTCGGACTGGAGGGAGGTATACAGTGGCGTTTCCCAAGGTTCAGTACTAGGACCACTGCTGTTTTTGATATATATTAATGACTTGAACTTGGGGGTACAGGGCACAATTTAAAAATTTGCAGATGACACAAAACTTGGAAGTGTAGTAAACAGTGAAGAAGACAGTAATAGACTTCACGAGGACATAGACAGGTTAGTGGAATGGGTGGACACGTGGCAGATGAAATTTAACGCAGACAAATTTGAGGTGATACATTTTGGTAGGAAGAACAAGGAGAGACAATACAAGCTAAAGTGTACAAATTTAAAGGGGGTGCAAGAAGAGAGAGACCTAGCGGTGTTTGTGTACAAATCTTTGAAGGCGACAGGAGAGGTCAACAAAGCATTTAATAAAGCAAATGGGAACCTGGGCTTTATAAATAGAGGCAGAGAGTACAAAAGCCATGAAGTTATGCTAAACCAATATAAAACACTAGTCCGGCCCCAACTGGAGTATTGTGTCCAATTCTGGGCACCATACTTTAGGAAGTACATGAAGGCTTTGGAGTGGGTACTGAAGAGATTTAATGGAATGCTTCCAGGGATGAGGAAATACAGTTACGAGGATAGACTAGAGAAGCTGGCGTTGTTCTCTTTAGAGCAGAGGTGTTTAAGAGCAGATTTGATAGAGGTGTTTAAAATCATGAATGGTTTAGATAGAGTAAATAAAGAGAAACTTTTTCCAATGGCTGAAGGGTCGATAATCAATGGGCACAGATTTAAGGTGATTGTCAAAAGAACAAGAGGCAACCTGAGGAAAAATGTTTTTACGCAACAAGTGGTTAGGATTTGGAATGCACTGCCTGATAGGGTGGTGGATACAGATTCAATAGTAGCTTTCAAAAGGGAATTGGATAAATACTTGAAGGATAAAAAATTGCAAGGATATGGGGAAAGAACAGGGGAGTGGGACTAACTGGATTTCTCTTCGAAAGAGCCGATGCAAAATGAATGGCCTCCTTCGGTGCTATTCTAGTACTATTCTATGATTCAATGATATATAACCAGGTACAGGAGTACTGTCAAGTACAAGGCAAATGTTTATTTTGGTCAAACATCGATTCAATTCCCCTGGTGGTTTTCCCCTATGCTGCCCGAGGTGCAGTGCTACTGTCAGCAAACAAAGTCTGCGGGTGACAGTATTGAACATTCTGATTATGGGCCCAGATACACCAGCAGCAGTGTTTTCATGTTGCTACCTGAACAGAACTTTGTCCTAACCTTGGGGAAATTCATCAGCTAGAAAATGAAAGTCATGATTGCTACTATTTGAGCTGCTGCAGGTTCTCTGGAATCCACCCAACAAGATAAATGGGCTGAATTCCAGAACACCATTAGCATTACACATTGCACAACTGCTTGAAGTAAAATTGGTTCCGCAATATAAATGTAGTATATAAGACTCCCACTCAATTTGCTGAAATAATTGTACTTCTCTTACACCTGAAGACAAGGATGAAAACAAATTTAATCGCGAAGAATAATTCATATGAGGAAACTCTTCTGAATATTAGACTGATGATAACTACAAGAAATCCAAATATAAAGAAATCTAAAGTCAGACATCCTGTGAGACAGATTAAACACCTAACTTGTCAGTCATGTGATTTATTCCAAATTCTCACACTGCAATTAAATATAATAGGGATTCCAAGCAAACTTTTGACTTTTGTGATAGTTGATTCCAACTGAAACATCTTCAAATAATTTCACTTGTACACTCACTTACGACAAGACAAAGATCTTATGTCAAAAACAAAATACTGCGGATGCTGGAAATCTGAAATTAAAACAGGCTGCATCTGTGGAGAGATAAACAGAGTTAACGTTTCAGGTCGATGACCTTTCGTCAGAACTGAAAAAAGTTAGAGATATAACAGGTTTTAAGCAAGTGCAGAGGCAGAGAAAGGGGGGAGGGGAGGAAAGAACAAAAGGGAAGGTGTGTGATAGGGTGGAAGGCAGGAGAGATTAAAAGACAAAAGAGATGATGGTGCGAGGCAAAAGGAGATGGTAATGGGACAAGTAAAGAAACAAAAGATGGGTCTAGAAGAGGTGTAAATGCGAATAGCAAAATCATCAATGGCTGCTGTCTGAAAAAATGGGGGCAGAGGTTATGATCTGAAATTGTTGAACTCAATGTTGAGTCCAGAAGGTTGTAAAGTGCCTAATCGAAAGATGAGGTGCTGTTCCTTGAGCTTACATTGAGCTTCATTGGAACAGTGTAAGAGGCCGGGGTCAGAGTGGGAGTGGAGCAGAGAATTAAAGTGACAGGCGACCGGAAGTTCGGGGTCACACTTGCGGACTGAATGGAGGTGTTCTGCAAAGCGGTCACCCAATCTGCGTTTGGTCTCCCCAATGTAGGCGACCACATCGTGAGCAGTGGTATCTCCATGTGGTTATAATCAATCATGCTAGTGATCTAGAAAGCTAGGAATGGGTTTCTCTGCACTCTAGAAGAAACCAATTCATCAGCATGCCTTTTGAAATACTATCAGTCACATATTGAATGAACACGGACAAGGTGCTTTGATCAATGCTACTGTAATCTTCTAGTGCCTGGAAAGATCAGTTACAAAAATATTAATGACACTTGTCACTTTAACAGTCACAGACAGAGCTATTAGAGTTACCGAGGATCCCTCTAAATCTAGAGCCAGCAATCCACATTTCTCTGTACTTATCTCTCTAGTGGACATAAATATTCCTGATTATGCATTGCATTAAAGCCATGCATTTAATTTAAATTTATTTCCACATTGCCTTTGGAAATAAACAAGTGTAAACTCTTCCTGCATTTTAGGTCCCAACAGTCTTTCTCCCAGATATGATCTTCACCTTGCTGCCCTTTTCCTGGGTGCCTATATCTCCCATTTTTCTGCTCCGCATCAGACAGCTTAATCACTGCTGCAACTGGTGTAAACAGCAATCTTGACATTTTGCTACGTCGCTTTTAATTTGGTGGGGTTGCTGAAACCTAAGTCAAGTGTGACTTACATTGCTGGTGCTGCATGTCATTTCAAAGATAAGAATATGCAGAGATTTTATTTCAAAATATGCAGCTACTTCAGGTAATTAGATCTACCCCCAATAATTGGTTAACTTGGGTTTTTTAGATCACTCCCAGTAATCAGTTAGTCCTGTATATAATATTTCAGAATGTGTTAGCACCAGTCAAAGAACCCTTAAGCTTAGATTTTCCACTGATCACTGCCAATTTTGGTGCTAATCAGGTGGGTAAATGCAGATAATGGAACCAAGATTCATAATGGTGGATAGTGGAAGAAAGCTCCTTAATGGCAGATCTCCGTCTACTTTACCACTCCCTCCAATTCTGTCATCATTTCCAAAGGCTGGTGGAAGCAATTGTTCATTTTTGAAAAGCTGCATGTAAAGGAGGCCATAATGACATGGTGACATCTTATACCCCATTTTCCATCATTCCTGTCTCATTTGAGCTGATTAATATTCACACCCATTTCACATGGATGTCCAGGTTTACTAAGCACCATGGAGAAGATAGAAAATAATTCAAGAAGCCTGGATTCGGCCTTAACAGGTGCAGTTAAAGGCTTATTTTTCCCATGGACAACTGGTGACAACACAATGAGGCACTGTCATTTTACTGAGTGGCAGGATTTCCCAATTCCAAAGAAAACACTGATTACACGCACATGGCAATATGTGCACCCTTGCTCAATGTCATGACCTACGACCGTGGCATCTTGAACACGTGCTTCAAATGACTGGGGATTTCCTGCAATATAGTCCACCTACGATCTTAAGAATTTTGGTGTACAACTTTGCCTTATAAAGTGGCCTCTTCCTTGGAGAATGAAGGCCCTCATGGACAGCAATGACATCAGCAAGAGGAGCAGCAACATCAGCTTGAGGAGGATACAGAGGATAACTCATTGCCAGCAAGAGACATTTGTGCCAGTCTGATACAGGAGACCTTCTCTTGACTACCACATCTGCCAACTGCATGAACAATCCTGTGCAGATCTTCCTGCAAGAAATGAGCCATCATCTACAGAAAGTTGTCTTTGTGCATCAACTCACAAAACTTGTAAGCATGCCATCTGATGAAAGCAATCCCAAACGTAGCCAAGAACAATGTCTGCAAGCACAACAAGATTTTAATGAAACCCCTACTGTTTTTGTGCCTACCACTGTGCTTCCCCTTGAAGCAAATGTGTGATGTATGTGCTCTTAAACCTAGCCTTGTGCTTTTCCTCGGTGCTCTTCCTCAGCAAAAGTGGTCCAACCGTGACTAACAAGAGAAGTTAAAGATAGTATTAGATCAAAGGAAGAGGCTTATAATGTTGCCAAAAAGAGCAGTAAGCCTGAGGATTGGGAGGATTTTAGAATTCAGCAAAGGAGGACCAAGAAATTGATAAAGAAAGGGATAATAGAATGAGAGTAAACTAGTGAGAGACATAAAAACAGACTGTAAAAGCTTCTATAGGCATGTAAAAAGGAAAAGATTAGCGAAAATAAATGTGGGTCCCTTACAGGCTGAGGCAGGAGAAATTATAATGGGGAATAAGGAAATGGCTGAGAAATTAAACAAATATCTGTCTTCACAGAAGAAGACGCAAAAAACCTCCCGGAAATAGTGGAGAACCAAGGGTCTAGCGAGAATGAGGAACTGAAAAAAATTAGTATTAGTAAAAAAATCGTATTGGAGAAATTAATGGGACTGAAAGCCAATAAATCGCCTGGAACTGATGGCCTACATCCTAGGGTTTTGAAAGAGGTGGCTATAGAGATACTGGATGCAATGGTTGTCATCTTCCAAAATTCCATTGATTCTAGAATGGTTCCCGTGGATTGGAAGGTAGTAAATGTAACCCCACTATTTAAGAAAGGAGGGAGAGAGAAAATGGGGAACTACAGACCAGTTAGCCTGACATCAGTAGGGAAAATGCTCGAATCTATTATTAAGGACGTGGTAACAGGACAGTTAGAAAATAATAATATTGGGCAGAGTCAACATAGATTTATTAAAGGGAAATCATGTTTGACGAATCTGTTGAGTTTTTTGAGGTTGTAACTAGCAGAATAGATAAGGGGGAACCAGCGGATGTGGTGTATTTGGATTTTCAGAAGGCATTCGATAAGGTGCCACACAAGTGGTTATTAAACAAAATTAGGGCTCATGGGATTGGGGGCAATATACTAGCATGGATTTAGGATTGATTAACGGACAGAAAACAGAGTAGGAACAAACGGGTCATTTTCGGGTTGGCAGGCTGTAACTAGTGGGGTACCGCGAGGATCAGTGCTTGGGCCTCAGCTATTCACAATCTATATCAATGATTTGGATGAGGGGACCAAATGTAATATATCCACGTTTGCTGATGATACAAAGCTAGGTGGGAATGTAAGTTGTGAGGAGGATGCAAAGAGGCTTCAAGGGGATATAGACAGGCTAAGTGAGTGGGCAAGAACATGGCAAATGGAATATAATGTGGAGAAGTGTGAAGTTATCCACTTTGGTTGGAAAAATAGAAAAGCAGAGTATTTTTTAAATGGTGAGAGATTGGGAACTGTTGGTGTTTAGAGGGACCTGGGCGTTCTTGTACACGAATCACTGAAAGTTAACATGCAGGTACAGCAAGCAATTAAGAAAGCAAATAGCATGTTGGCCTTTATTACAAGAGGATTTGAGGATAAGAGTAAAGATGTCTTACTGCAATTATATAGGGTCCTGGTGAGACCACACCTGGACTATTGTGTATAGTTTTGGTCTCCTTACCTAAGGAAGGATATACTTGCCATAGAGGGAGTGCAACGAAGGTTCACCAGACTGGTTCCTGGGATGGGGAGATTGTCCTATGAGGAGAGATTGAGTAGACTAGGCCTATATTCTCTGGAGTTTAGAAGAATGAGAGGTGATCTCATTGAAACATACAAAATTCTTACAGGGCTTGACAGGGTAGATGCAGGGAGGATGTTTCCCCTGGCTGAGGTGTCTAGAACCAGGGGTCACAGTCTCAGAATAAGGGGTTGGCCATTTAGGACTGAGATGAGGAGAAATTTCTTCACTCAGAGGGTGGTGAATCTTTGGAATTCTCTACCCCAGAGGGCTGTGGAGGCTCAGTCGTTGAGTATATTCAAGACAGAGATCGATAGATTTTTGGATATTAAGGGAATCAAGGGATATGGGGATAGTGCAGGAAAGTGGAGTTGAGCCATGATAGAAGATCCTATTTCTTATGTTCTTATATGCTACCTGAGTGGAAGGAGTGTGTGAGGTGGCTGGCTACTGCATACCAATAAAATCCTCTTGGGACTGATGTGGCCCTTGTCTCACAGAAATTTAAGTCCTTACATGGACTTGCTTCAAGCTGTATCCTTTGTGCTGCTGCATCGGCAGCCTGGTTTATCAGAAAGTACTATCCTGAGTTTAATTTCTGTATCTCATTAAGTATCGTATATACCCCTATAAGGTCCCCTCTGAGGTATCTATTTTCAAGGTTCAAGTTTATCGAGTCAATTGTCAGAGCTTTCTTTTGTCAGTGGAGAGCAGCTTTATTGCTTTCTTTTGAACTGTTTCCAGGGTCTAAATGGTCGTTTATGTCATGGTAACCAGAACTGTATGAGGTACTCCTCCAGCTGCAGCCTGACCAAAACACTGTACAATGTTAGCATGATCTCTGTAGATTTCAACTCAACTTATGTTGGCACCAAGACAATTAGTCATTGTGGTCGAGCAAGGATTAGCACTTACATCTAGTGAAACCTATTCTGGAGTTCAATAGGTTTGGCAGAGAGGAGGCCAGCACGTCTTACAGCATGAATCAAATTGGGTCTGTGTGTGGGTGGTCATAGATGGAAACTCATGTGTTACCATTGCACTATACCCTTAGAATAGATTTTAAAATATCTATCCCCAGGGATAATAAAAATGCAGCTCTAATGATCTTGGGTAGAAATTGCGCCCATTTTATGGGCATAAAACAGATGCAAAGCATACCAATTTAGCAGTGGGACCAATGCCAGCGCAGATTGGGTACAGGCTGTCCGACTGCTAAATTGTAGGAGCCCTTCTTTTAGGTGTCACAGGTGGAAGCCTAAAATAGGTGTTAGAGTCTTAAATATGTAAATTAGGGATTTAACTTCTGTTGAAGGACCCCATCCAGAAATTAGTCAGCAATGAACGGGTCACGCCCTCAGCTGCCTCAGCCCTAAACTCTGGAATTCTCTCCCTAAAACTCTCCACTTCTCCACCTCTCTCTCTTTCTTTAAGACGCTCCTTAAAACCTACCTCTTTGATGAAGCTTTTGGTCGCCTGTCCTAATATCTCCTTACGTGGCTCGGGTCAAATTTTGTTTGATAATGCTCCTGTGAAGCGCCTTGGGACATTTTACTATGTTAAATGTGCTATATAAATGCAAGTTGTTTAGTAAGTTAAATGTTTATGTTTTGTTAAAAAAATATTGCCTGGAGCCAGGAGGAGCAGAGTGCTCCCCCAAATCCACAGTTGTTGCAACCACCGCCGCCCCCGCCTCCCCCATAGCCCACTACAATCCTCGCAAACAGGCCCAGATCAAATTCTACCCCTTACTAAAATGGTCTCTTAAGGTGTTAAACAATCCATTATTTTGTGCAGTAATAAACCCCTCTGCCCCGAATTCTCTGTTGTTCTGACTCTGGCCTTTAGTGCACCCTTCACCCCACCACAGGTAGCGGTGTCTTCAGCCACCTAATCTCACACTCAGGAATTCCCTACCTAAATGTCTCTGCCTCTCCTGCTTTAAGACCCTCCTTAAAACCCATCTCTTTCACCAATCTTTTGGTTACGCCCTTGTAGTATCTCCTTCTTTGGCACAACTTCCCTTTATTTCTAAATACACCCTGTGAAGTTCCAGTCACAGCTGTTACTCTACGTTAAAGTGCTATATGAATACACGTTTTTGTTATTGTAAGCAACATTAATAAATTATTCAGTAGTCAAGAAGACCATAAGAAATCTTTCCCAATAATTACAAAAACGCATCGCTGAAGCACCAAATGCAACTGTAGAAGTAAAGATTGCTAGGAAATTAAAACACTCACCTTGGTTTTAATCCTGTCATATGTGACACGCACATGCCAGCCTCGGATAAACTTCTGAAGAAAGATAGCTGCCATTTTTTTTTGGTAAGGAGTTGAACCTGTCTTCTTGGGATGTAAAGCATCTAAAAGTTCCCTATGCGGTCCACTGTTCTGTATTCTTCCAGAGCGCGCAGCATTGAAATTCTGCAGGCTGCAAAAGTGTTATACTCAAAGTTAAAGTCTAGAGAATTTCATGTAATATATGCTTGATACGCTAAGGTGATTATGGCCTAGATTTTACTCTATTAGTTAGGTTATTACCTGATTTTGAGCATTGCCAGTAATGATTACAGTCAGGTAAAGAAGAGTCCCTGAGATAAATCTGGCACCAGTGAGTTACTATTGAAGGGAAATAATAGGGTAATTGTTGGGAGAGATAATGGGCTAGAAATTTGGTATCGCCCCGGTTGGGGCACTAAATTTAAAAAAGTTGTAGAATTAGCGCCAAGCGCTAATCCTTCTGACCTCCCGCTAAATTGATTGTTAGCGCTCCAAGAAAGAACTGGAGCAATAAATCAAGCACTAATCACCTAACTTAGGGTGCTACACACAGAGAGCGGGGCGCTACCCGCAGAGCAATAACCAATTTCAGGTGCACTCCAATCGGGACTCATCATTCACACTGGCTCCTTCCAGTTCTTAAAGGGGAGGTTCAATCATTCTGCACAACCTCATTCTCAACATTGCTGGCTCTGAAGGCGACCTCCAAGCAACTCAACAGCTACACCTCTTATCCTTATGGCTGATCCCAGTCCCAGGGAGAGAACTCGCCATTTCAGCAACCAGGCATTGGAGGCATTAGTCGCGGCAGTCAAAAGAAGGAGGGCAGTGCTGTTCCCGGCCACTGGCAGGAGGCCATTGCCCCAGGTCTTCAGGGCAATGTGGAGCGAAGTGGCCCAGGACGTCTCGGCCAGCAGTGTGGTCCTCAGGACCCTCACACGGTGCTGTAAAAAATTCAACGACCTCACTCGGGTGCTCAGGGTGAGTACATACTTCAACAAGTCCTACATACCAGCATCTGAACCTCAGTCTGCACACACTGCACAAACCACCACACACCCACCATTCACTCACCAAGCATCTCCACCTACTAAATCTCACATCCACATCTCATGCCTTGCCTACAATCACAGCTATTCAACTATGGCACGCATATCTCCCAAACAGATAGCTGCCCACTCACTCACACACTTTCCTTTCTCTTGCAGGCCAAGCTGGCCCACAATAGGAGGGAGCAGGATTAAACAGGCAGGGGTGAAGCGGACATCCAACAGCTTACAGTCCTGGAGGAGCGAGTGCTGAGAGTCACTGGGTGCCAGGTGGTGGGCGCCGTGGCCGTCGGCGACATTGACCCCCTTGGGGACAACAATGGTATGTTCATCCCCTCTCCTCTCATCCCACTTCCCCCTCACACCACAAGCCTTTCCCACTTTCCAGCTCATTATACAGTCTGCATTCCTTGCTCCCTTCCTGCCTCCCTGCCCTCACCTTAACCCGACTCTTGTGCCTTTATGC
The DNA here is from genome assembly GCA_030390025.1 of Squalus acanthias. Taxonomy (NCBI): domain Eukaryota; kingdom Metazoa; phylum Chordata; class Chondrichthyes; order Squaliformes; family Squalidae; genus Squalus; species Squalus acanthias. The sequence continues at coordinate 154,507,829 of CM059426.1, read as the reverse complement.
TTTCAGGTAATCAGCAACCAGCGGACCGGCCTGTCCCTGAACCTACCAGTGAGAGTGAGGAAGGAGAAGAGGAGGAGGAAGAAAGCACCGTGTCACTGCATGTCTCACCCGCAGGCACCACCTCAGATACTGGGACTACGCGATCCTTAGAGGCAAGTTTAGTAGAGGGGTCTACACTGGGTGATGCACTGGGGACGAGTGGGCTGCAGCAAGGCCAGGGGGAAAGGGTAGCTCGGGAGGCAGCTCCCCGGAGGGCGAGTTCGCGTGCGAGTTCTGCTGCACATGACTCAGATGAGGACCTCGATGGGGAGGCGTTTACAAGAAGGGCGATGATCATGCACACCGAGATGATATGTGCAATGGCAAGGGTGCCCGAGAGCCTGTCGGAAATGGTAAGGAGCATGTAGGAGTCCACCTCCAAAACTGCACAGAGCTCTGTGCCCACCATGGAGCCAATCCTTGGCAGTCTGCGAAGGATGGTGGACTCCCTGAGAGACCGTGCGGATCCAGACCTGATGCCGCGTGTCATGGGCGATGTGGCAGCATCCATTGCAGCACAGGCGGAAGCCACACAACGTCTTAGTGCTGTAATGCAGTCAATGGTTGCTGCCATCGAGTCTCCGACTGCTCTCATGCAGTCTCAGCTTGATGCCACGCAAGCTCTGACTGCTGCCATCATCGCTGTGTCCACCACAGTCCACCGGGTCTTTCACGGTGTCGCAGTAGGCCAGCAATCTGTGCTCCAGCAGATTGGTAGGGGTGCTGAGGTACTGCCCCGGTGGAGTGGCAATGTGTCAGTCGATCAGGAACCTGCTGGCCTCGCTTAGGATGACAGCATTCCTGCTCCCACCACTGCCACGCCGCCATTGCCCTTGTCGCTGCCTGTCATCCAGCTACGCCAGACTGCCACCGCCCAGCCTGAGGTGGTGCAGTGTACAGCGGGCCTTCCAGGCTCAGAGCTGGTCGAGGGTGTCCTGCAAGGCCATCTGTAGTCTCTGGCATCGACACTCAGCAGCCTTCCACCAGCCCTGCTGCAGCCACTGGGCACAGACTACGTAGGAGCAGTAGATTAGGAAAAGGGATTGTAACGAGGGGAAGTAAGGGTTTGCACAAGGGTGATTAGTTAATATTGTTGTTGTATATATGTGTTTACTGAATGTTGATAAATTTATTAATGGAACTTTGCAGAATTTGTCCTGTCTCTCATTTCAGCTTTGCGCTGTAATGTAGCATGCGAAATGGATGGAATGATGGGAATGTGGTGAGCAACCGGAATGTGGGGTAGAATTTATTGGTACCGTAGTCTGATGAGGAGATCACGGACCGCCCTTCCAGAAGGCTGATTGAGTGGCTGCCTCCTTCCTCGCTGCTGTTGCTCCTCCTCCTCTCCCTCTTCCTTCTCCTGAGGTGGTTCTGCTATGCCTGGTGGCAATGGCTGGGCCCTCATGATGGCCAAGTTGTGCAGCATGCAGCACACCATGACGAAAAGGGACACCCGCTCAGCCAAGTACTGGAGGGCTCCTCCCAAGCGGTCAAGGCAGCGGAACTGTTGCTTGAGCACTCCGATGGTCTGCTCGATGATGTTCCTGGTGGTGGCATGGCTTTAATTATATGAGTGCTGGGCAGAAGTGTTGGGGTTGCAGAGGGGATTCATGAGCCAGGTGGAGATTGGATAGCCCTTGTCTCCGACCAGCCAGCCGCAAGCTTGATGTGGTGGCTGGAAGAGTGCTGGCACACTGGTCTGGCGCAGGATGAAGGCATCGTGGCTGCTGCCAGGATAGCAGGCATTCACATTGAGAATTCGCTGTCTGTGGTCACACACCAACTGCACAATAAGTGAGTGGTAGTCTTTGCGGTTACGGAAGACCTCAGGATTGTTACGGGATGCCCGCAATGCGACGTGGGTGCAGTCAATGGCGCCCTGCACCATGGTGAAGCCCGCTATCCTGGCAAAGCCACATGCACACTTGTCCTGCTTCTCTCTGGTGATGGGGAAGGAAATGTAGTCCCTTCTCCTTCTGTAGAGAGCCTCTGTGACCTCCCGGATGCAGCAATGGACGGCGAACTGCGAGATGTTAGCTATGTCTCCTGCTGCAGACTGGAAGGATCCGTTGACTTAGAAATTGAGGGTGACGGTGACCTTGACTGCCACTGGGAGAGCCGTGGTGGTCCTGATCTGAGGCTTGAGGTCTGGCTGCAAGAGGTGGCAGAGCTCTGTGACCGCCTCCTTGGTGAAGTGGAACCTTCTAAGACACTGCTGCTCAGTTAAATTTATGTAGGAGAAGTGCTCCCGGAATACCCTGGGAGGGTAAGGCCTCCTGTTGAGAGCTCTGTTGGCCTTCCTCCCTCTGGCCAAATTTTCCAATCTTTGTCTCTGCCTCCGCTGCCTCCGACGTTGTCTCTGCCTCCGACGTTGTCTCTGCCTCCGACGTTGTCTCTGCCTCCACTGCCTCCGACGTTGATGCTGGAGGGCGAGGTCGAGTGCCAGTACAGCCCCCATTAACGTGACCAAGTGTAGGACTTTGAAATCTTAGCAGAATGAAAATGACAAATTTTTAGAAGCCAGAACACTCCTGAAAGTAAGAAACGTTTGACTCACTGAAAATGGCTGTTTCGCTGTGAGACGGAGAAGGCAGCATTGATTGATGACTAAAATGAAAGTGGATGTTGATCCCTTTAAATACCGCTCCTACAGCGGCCACCGAATGCATATCGCCTCCTCTTCCTGCTGACGCTAAGGCGGGGGCAGCAGTGAATTTTGAATCTTGGCCGTTAACGGGGCGTTCCAAACGCATTGATGTCACGATCTGGCATCAGCTAAAGGCCTAGGCGGTAAATGTTAGCGCCAGCGCTAAATCCCGGGTGAATTTCTCGTGCGGCGTTGGATTCGCCGTGCCCCACCGCAAACCCATTAGCGCCCCCCCAGGTGCTAATGGGAGGCACTAACATGCCGAATTTCTCCCCCAACATTTGCTGATCAATCTCTTGATTTTTTTAATTTTTAAAACCCAAGTGGAAATAAAGCCAGCTTAAGTTGATCTTATTCCTGGACCAGTGAACTGACACCCAGGAATTTTTTAAATTTTTTTTATATCCCTCTTTCTCTCAGACAGTGCTACAGTCCTGTCCTCAGTGGGACAATAGGCCCTTTTATATTGGTGTATGTTGGCAGCATACGTGACGCCGGTTCCCAAAGAGCAAATCTTGTGCTGCTAGCTGCAAGACAAATATAAAACTGCTGAAAATTGCTATGACCCACGGCCCAGGAGACCCACTAAAAATGCTAAACACTCTACTGAGATCAATATAAAAGGATCTTGTTAAGGTATTAATACTTGCTGCAGTTACTGCTCAGGCGGACATCCACTCTCTTTGTAGCACCTTCTATCTAGTGCTGGGTACTGTGGGATGGAGATCCAAGTATTTCAACCAGACAATTAAATTTAGAAGATGAAGATAAAGGAAACAGGCTGATATTCATAGTGAGCAGTGAACCAATACCACTTAGGAAGTGTAAAATCTAGACCTCAATCATGAGAATTAATGACATTTTGCACAATTTTCCTGCAGCTTACAGGAGAAAAGTTTCATAAGAAGGTAAATCATGGAACATGAAAAGGACTACTCAGCTCCTTCCACAATTTGTGTGCAATTGTATAATTACACCAGTTATCCCCCCTGCTCCCCCCCAAAGGAAAGTTCTGCAAAATTTCTTCCTAATCCTCAAATGTATTAGAATAAATTTCCAAAATATCTCTCTTTCCTTTCTGCTCCATCACTCAGACCTATCTGGTTTCTATCCATTAGTTATAGATTCTTGGCCCCAGCAACTCAGGAGCCATCATGTCCATAGGAATGGCTTTTCATCCTGATCAAAATTTAACCATATAACCTTCAAACCCATTTCTAACCAGATATTTTTTCAGATCGCTTTTGAAGGACAGTTTTCTTTTGATATAATACCATTATCGGGAACCAAGGGAAAATAGTGCTGTATTGAAGGAAGGATTGCATGCAAAACCCATTCAAAAACTTGTACCAGGGCTATCTATACTAGCAGCATGATTGAACACATCATAATCAGCTGTGTTTGTCAGACACACCACAGAATAACAAATTTAATAAAGTTCACTCTAAAATTTAAAAAAAACTTCAACAAGGAGACTCTACTGTATTGGATACTGTCTGAACACCTTGCAGAATAAAACTGTACTCATGGTGTATGGAAATGCAAATAGTACATGTTTTAGCTTCCATTCTTTGTAACCTGTTTGGACTATTTCTGTATGGCCAGAGAAAGTGCATATCTTAAAGGACTAACTAAACGCAACCTCCTATTTGACCCTGAGCCCAGTTCCACGTCCGTAACATCACTCCCCTCTGCCCCTACCAGCGCATCCGTTGCCAAAACCCTCATCCATGCCTTTTTCATCTCCAGACTTGACTATTCCAATGCTCTCCTGGCCAACTTCCCATCTTACACTCTCTGTAAACTTCAGCTTATTCAAAACAATGCTGCTTGTATCCTATCCCACAACAAGTCCCACTCCCGCCCTTGCTGACCTACATTGGCACCCTATCCCAAAATGTCTCCAATTTAAAATTCTCATCCTTGTGTTTAAACCCCTCCCTATTCATGTAAACACCTCCAGCCCTACACCCACCTACTTCCCTAACTCTCCATTCCTCTGGCTCTAGCCTTTTGTGCATCCCCCTCCCCCTTTGTCCCATCATTGGCGGCAGAGCCTTCAGCCTGGAATTCCCTCCCTAAACCCCTCTGCCTCTCCAGCTCCCTCTCCTGCTTCAAGACCCCCCTTAAACCTAGCTGTGACCAAGTCCCCTCCTAATATCTCCTTCTTCACCTCGCTGTCCATTTTTATTCCTTGCATCTTTGTGAAGCTGCTTTGGATGCTTTTTTCTAAGTTAAAGGTGTTACATAAATGCAAGTTATTGTGGTTGACTAATGCAGATGAAAATATTTATGTTCTCACAAATGTCAAAAAAATTGTTATGCTGCACAATGATTATTGAAATACATGTGAGCCACATTAATTGAACAACAAATGTGGCTAGAACTTGTGTTGATCAGTTGCACCTGCAAGGTCTCTGTTACAAATTCAGGTCAACCGATAGCTTCAGTTTAGTGGGATCAGTCCCTCCCATAAGCAGTCTGCACAACTTACTTTTATGGGAGTTGACTCACACTGCCCTATATTTACTTGTGCAGTTAAGTAACCCATGCAAGTAACAATAGAACCCCCTTGCAACTTGAACCAGATATCCGTGTCTTTTGCGCGTGTTCCTTCAATCTCTCCAAAAACGGACGGAGTCAACACTAGATGAGACAAAATTTATTCCACAGTAAGGTGAAACATATAGGCCAATAGGTAAGATCAGAGTTACTTAGTTCAAATGGGACATCTTATATCCATGTAATGAAACAAAATAAAGAACACATGATGCTACCCCCAGTTCGAGGGGAGGGGTTATCTCACTTAACTTGAACATAATAACCTCATTGCATCCTATCCTACAGCCCAGGGAAGGACGACACTCCCCTGTGGTCCCCTGATTTTCGCAGCATTTTGCTGTCTGCCTGTCAGTGCACCATTTTATTTCCAAAAACCCAATTGCCTTTTTTTGGGTGTTTGTGTTCTATTCTTAAAAGCCTCTGGGGGAAAAATTTGTCCCCTTAGCGCTGCCCATTAGCGCCAGTAGATGGCGCTGACGGGGCGTTGAGCGCTGTAATGACAGCTCCTGTTGAATCCAATGCCGCACGCCAAATCGCGACCGTCCATAGCGCTGCCGATAACAGCGATCGCCGGGGACTTCAACGCCAGGGAGATCGTGACATCAGTGAGTGTGCGTGAATGCCCGATCTGCCAAATTGCTTCTCGTCACTTACCTCGCCGCCTGGAGTAAACACCGACAGGGAGAGCCGGCGTGCAGCACCAGGAAGCCAGCTGCAGGGATGTTATTTAACGGGATCAGCCATGTGGCAGACTTCTCTCCCCTGCTAAAACCAATGCCGCCAAAGCTTCATGGGAAAACCTGTAGGCTCTCTCCCTGGGGTGGCAATCTGCCATCAGGATTTGTAAATAAGTGCTCCTTCCTCTTGTCCTTCTTCTTATGGTTGTTGAGGTAGCTGCACAGCCAACAATGCTGAGAATGAGGAGCTGCAGCATCATAGGACCTCCCCTTTAAGCAGTGAAAAAACCCTGTGGCAATCATTACTTGCGCTTAGACTACACCCAATATTGGTCCATCTTTTCAGTGTAACGCCAATGAGCTTGGGTTTTTAGACTAGATTTATGGCTCCAATCATTTTAACGAGGATTGAAGACGAATTTTGCGTGCAGTCTAGATGATTTTCACCTGGTGCTAATTCACCATTTTTAGTCTAAACCCTGCCCATTCCTTGGCTAAAACAAATTTCTAGCCTTCTCACTCTGTTCTTAAAATCCTGCCCCTCTCACAGACCGCCAGAGATTAAAAGGCGACAAATTGATGTCCTTACCGCCACCTGGTAGCACCAACGATGCGTGAAAAAATGGCGGCCGCTGCTCTTGCGCCAGCTGGAGGCGGTCCCGGCGGCGGCTGCCATATTGGTCAATCCCCGTGTGCTGCCTACTGGCAGTGCCCTTAAAAAAGAATGGCGGCGTGGTGATGCCAGTTGGCGTACAACGCCGACTGAACGTCACCTACACGAACTTTAACCCTAGCGCTCAAGTCAGCGCTAGGTCCTAAGCAGAACCTGGCGTGCAAGCAGGCTGACAGACGCTGACAGGGGCGATATCTGCAGCTGTTAAAGGGACACACACATCAATCAGGTAAGTTTGAATGGAAGGGTGTGGACTGGTTTTTTTTTATTTTATTGAAGCGGCGGCTTACTGCAATAGATGTGAAAAGTTTTTTTCAGTGTTTTGGGAGTGCTGCTGGACGCTTGCAAGGGCTCGGATGGTAAGTGAAAACCTTTGAGAAAACAGAACATGCTGCGAATACTCAGCAGGTCACGCAACATCCGTGAAGTTCAAGTCTCAGGTCAACATGCTGCCTGACCAACTGAGTATTTGCAGCATTTTATGCTGTCATTTCACATTTACAGCGTCCGCTTGCAAAGGGAAGAGGAAGACGCAGAACAGGAAGATGCAGAAGAGGAGGAAGCCAAAGTGAGGAAGCCCAAGAGGAGTAATCAGACGGAAGGCTGCATCCCAGACAGCCCTTCACGGCCGGCATATCTGGGATGGAATCATCCGCCTGTGATCCCACTGGCTGGGCAGGATGCATTTCTTGGGTGGCACAAGGGTGGAGTTGTGCTGACGGGAAGGCGGGACGCCTAGAGGTGCATGCCAGAAGGAGGATAACATACGAGGATACCCGCATCTTGTATCCTTTCAGCCCCGCCGCTGGCCAAGGGCTCAGCCATGCCCCTGCCAAGAATGGCCTGCATTGTCTCCTCCAAGGGGGTGAGGTGATGCTAGGAATAGGAGATATGCCTCATCATTGGTGCAGATTGTTGGTAGGTGAGTGATTGGGGGTCCTGCATTGAACAGTGTGTGAGGCTAGTGGTGCAGTTGGTAGGTGACGGCTTTTGAAGATGCATTCACTGATCTTGACCAGTGGTCTGAGGTCATGAAGCTTCTTTGGGCGCTGGAGCCAGGTGGTGAGGGCGACACTGCTGGCAGTGATGGTCTTGGTAATGTACACCCACATCCTCCTTTCTGGAGGGCCTCCTGGCCCATGTGGCCTGTCTTGCAGTGTTGACCCCCTGCACAAAGCTGGAGTGCTGCGTGAGACCCTGAGTGCCCCTTCCTTGGCTTGCTGAGCCATTTGTGTTACCGCTGAGGCAGTTTTGCCATTTGTTGAGTTTAGGACGGTAATTCAGCTTTAAGTGCTAAATATTGACATTTGAAATTTCTTTTAAATATTGAATATTTCTTAAAAGACAGAAAGGGCTGACAAATATATTGAATCCATGCATTTTATTATCCCTTGCTTCAATGTGCATGGCCCTTTAAATTTCAGAGATCCTCACTGCCCACAATGCATTGCGAGCTTCACAGCCTCGCACACAGACGCTCGGGGAAGCAGCAACGCCGCACCAGCACAACAAATTGGTCCCGGATCCTTCGTGCAATGCCACCAGGACGGCGTTGCACCTAAGGTTAGCGCTGCGTCACCTACCACCATGCCCCCCCACACCAATTTACCTCGTTTAGCGCGGCGGCCATTTCGGGCGGCCGTTAACGGCAGTTGGTGAGGACACCGACTGATTTCTGGGCGACAAGGTATTTTTTCCCCAAAGAGTTTCCAACGCAATGGTGAGAGGTGTCTTTACAAATACCTCAACAAACTAACAAATCGCTTATTCAAGTCAATGGAAAAGAAAATCGGGCCGTGTGTAAAATGGGTTGCCAGTTTGCTACCGCACGTTTTGCGCTACTGCCAAAATCGAATTTCACCCCCCCAGGTTTCAAAAGGAAGTGGTTAGATAATTGAAAAACAAAAATTTTAATGGGTATAGGAAAGGGTTGGTGGAATGGAACTATATGGTTACCTCTTTCAAATGGCCTCCTTCTGTGCTATAAGGTTCTATGGGGTAGAATTTCTGCAGGGGTTCTCCCGATCGTCCGCTGTAACTTTGGCAGAAGAGCTGAAGAAACCCCTGGGGAATGGCATAAACAGCTTCGTCTGCCAAGACCTCATGTGGGGAATTTTGCACAGGTGGCCCCCACCTTGACTTTCTGTTCAAATGGATGAAAAATCATAGTGGGGGGATGGGGTGGGGGGGCGGTTCACATACTCAAATTCCCAATATGAGCACTTGGGAGACGAAGCTCTGATTGGATGTATTCTGATTGCCAATTCTGATTGGACGTATTCCTGGAGATTTCATCACCCGTGACCTCTTGCCGCCAACCGATTGACCCCGCCCCACACGCACCCATCATTGGTCACCCGTCCTCGTGGAACATCACCTCCCCACGCCTATTGGAAACCGAACAGCCTTTTTTGCCCATTTCCAATATTTTTATCACTAATAAATAAAAGTGTTCTAAAGAAAAGGAAAAAAAGACAGTATTTTTTAACGCCCCTATAACTTCTCTCATTGGTGGTGACAGCCAGCAGTGTCCTGGAGATTGACCTAGAGTTACTGGAGACTCCAGGACAATCCTGGAGGGTTGGCAACCCTATCGATGGCGAGAGTGCAAATTCACAAAATTAGTCCTTGCAAGTCTGATACAGAGACCTGCATCAAGTTTGGAAAAAAGTAAAAAAATCCACACTAAGTTTTGGAAGAAAGATTTTGGGGGAGAAATTCATGTGTTTAGCGCCACACGTTAGCGCCACGAGATGGTACTAAAACGCCGTTCAGAGCTCTACCGCCAGCTGATTACGGTTCCAGCGCAGCACGCCATATCGGTCTTGCTGGTAGCGCTGCTGGTAAACTCGATCACCAGGGACATCATAATCATGGCGATCATGACGTCAGTGAGTGTGCAACACTCACTTGATGCCCGATCTCCCTACTTCGTTACAGCCAATGAACTTACCGGCTGGAGAAAGCAACAACAGCTTCAGCTGGCGTGCAGCAGCAGGAAGCCGGCTCCAACGGCACTATTTAAACAAATCCTCACCAATCACTCGCACCTGACAAGGTTTTGAAGTTTGAGTGGCTATGTGCTACTTCCTGCTACTGCAAGAATTTTCTTTAGTCATTTCAAGGTATCAGGGAGTGTTCTGGCAAGTAGTAAACTCCCTCATTATTTTTGAAACGCTTCAAACTACAACACTTGCTGAAAGTCATGGGGGCTGTACTGGCAGTCGACCTCGCCCTCCAGGATCTACAGCGAAGAGAGTGAAGGCAGCAAGAAAGACGGGAACATGTGCGCAGAGGGACGAGGAGGGCCATCAGGGCTCTCAACAGGAGGCCTTAACCTCCGAGGGTCTTCCGACAGCACTTCTACTTTCAATTAAGCAAAGAGCAGTGTATTAGGAGGCTTCGCTTCACCAAGAAGGTGGTCACAGAACTCTGCCACCTCCTGCAACCAGACATTCAGCCTTAGACCAGGACGACCACAGCTCTCCCAGTGGCAGTCAAGATTACCATGACCCTCAATTTCTTTGCCAGCGAATCCTGCTATCATCTCAGTTCGCCGTCCATCACTGCATCCGGGAGGTCACTGAGGCTCTCTACAGCAGGAGAAGGGATTACATTGGCTTCCCAATCAGCAGAGAGAAGCAGGATGAGCGTGCATGTGGCTTTGCCAGGATAGCGGGCTTCCCCATAGTGCATGGCGCCATCGACTGCACCAATGTGGCTTTGCAGGCACCGCATAACAATCCTGAGATCTTCCGTAATCGCAAAGGCTACCGCTCACTTAATGTGCAGTTGGTGTGCGACCACACACAGCGAATCCTCAATGTCAATACCCACTATCCTGGCAGGAGCCACGATGCCTTCATCCTGCGCCAGACCGGTGTGCCAGCATTCTTCCAGCTACCACGTCGAGCTCGAGGGTGGCTGCTCGGAGACAAGGGCTATCTGCACTCCACCTGGCTCATGACTCCCCTCCTCAACCCCAACACTCGTGCCTAGCACTCATATAATGAGAGCCATGCTGCCACCAGGAACATCATCGAGCAGACCATTGGCCTACTGATGCAACGGTTCCACTGCCTTGACCACTCGGGAGGAGCCCTCCAGTACTCACCAGAGCGGGTGTCTCTTTTCCTGCTGATCTGCAGCATGCTCACAAATTGGCCATCATAAGGGCACAGCCCTTGCCACCAGGGATTGTGGGACCACCTCAGGACGAGAAAGAGGGAGAGGAGGATGAGGAGGACGAGGAGGAGGAGGCAGGAAGGCAGAAATGCATGCATACAGCATGAGTAGCTTGAAAGTGAGAAAAGATTGTGGGCTGAGGGGGAAAGGGATGTGAGAACGAAGAGTAGGACTGAACATACTGTTGTTGTCTCCAAGGGGGTCAACGTCGCCAGTGGCCACGGTGCCCATGACCTGGCACCCAATAATCTCCTGGATCAGCTGTTCAATTTGTGCTTGGCCCCTGCCTGTCCACTCCTGCTCCCTCCGGTTCTGAGCCACCATTGCCTGTAAGAGAGAGGAAAGTGTGTGAGTGAGTGTGGCGCAATATGTTTGGGTGATGTGCCTGTCATAGTTGAATAGATGTCATTGTGTGCAAGGTGTGAGATGTGGGTATGAGTGTTGCTAGGTAGAGATTGCTGGTGGATGAGTGCTGGGGGTGTGGTACATTGGGCAGTGTGTAAAGCTGGTGGTACAGATGGTGGTATGTAGCATTTATTGAAGCCTTCACTCACCCTGACCACCCGTGTGAGGTCGTTAAACTTCTTCCTGCACTGGCTGTGGGTCCTGGGGGCCACAGTGATGCCCGTGACATGGTGTGCCACCTCCCTCCATATTGTGCGGGACAGTTGTGGCGAGGGCCTCCTGCCAGTTTCCAGGTACAGGACCTCCTGCCTTTGCTCGGCCGCACAAACCAAAGCCTCCAAAGCTTCATCGGAGAACTTCCGGGCTCTCTCCCTGGGGTGACGATCTGCCATCATGATTTGTTAGTAACTGATCTTTCTGCTTCTGCTTCTTCTACTTCTTAGAATTGTTGGAGTAGCTGCACACCCAACAATGCTGAGAATGAGGTGCTGCAGCATCAATGAAGCTCCCCTTTAAGTAGTGAAAGAAGCCTGCGGCAATCATGACTTGCAATTAGACTGCCCCCGACATTGGTCCAGCTTGGGTTTTTAGATGAGAATCACGACTGTAATCATTTTAATGAGGAGTGAGCACAAATTTTGAGTACATTCTAGACGATTTTCAGGTGGAACTACTTAACCATTTTTAGTCTAAACATTGTCCATTTCTTGGCTATAATAAATTTCTAGCCCTATACTAACGGTGCATTTTTAAATTATTGAGGTGAGAAATTAGTGTTCACAGACAGATGTGGGAGAAAGGACACAGACAGCAGCATCACTAAAAACTTCTAGTAACAACAGGTCTAATGTAAAATTCTTTGGCAAAGAATCAAATGGCTCTTAACTTAGAAATTCTACTTGCAAAATTAAATCTTTATTTTCTGTTACTCCAAAGAAACTTTCTATATGCCATTTTAATTTTTCTCTACTGTCAGAAAGTATTTTTTGTCCAAAGATACACAACCATAATATTAAAATGTTGTGCCTTTGTATGCTTCTCAAAAGAAGAAGCATCCTGGGATCTTCTATTTGCTGCAAGTTGTTGATGATAAGGAAAGTAAAGAGTATTCCTTTGCAAAAAGTCAGACTTTATGAAACTTTGGTTGTACCTATTCTACAGTGAAGCACGATGCCTTTGCCAGAAGAGCAAAGTTTGGCTGACAGAAATGGCTTATTTGAGAGACCATAGAATAGAATCATAGAAGCATAGAAATTTACGGCACAGAAGGAGGCCATTTGGCCCATCGTGTCTGTGCCGGCCAAAAAAAAGCTATCCAGCCTAATCCCACTTTCCAGCTCTTGGTCCATAGCCATGTAGGTTACAGCACTTCAAGTGCATATCCAAGTACTTTTTAAATGTGATTAGGGTTTCTGCCTCTACCACTTTTTCAGGCAGTGAATTCCAGACTCCCACCACCCTCTGGGTGAAAAGAATTCTCCTCAACTCCCCTTTAATCCTTCGACCAATGATTTTAAATCTATGCCCCTTGGTTATTGACCTCTCTGCTAAGGGAAATAGGTCCTTCCTATCTACTCTATCTAGGCCCCTCATAATTTTATACACCTCAACTAAGTCTCCCCTCAGCCTCCTCTGTTCCAAAGAAAACAAATCCAGCCTATCCAATCTTTCCTCATAGCTAAAATATTCCAGTCCTTGTAACATCCTTATAAATCACCTCTGTTCCCTCTCTAGTGCAATTGCATCTTTCCTGTAATGTGGTGACCAGAACTGTATGCAATACTCTAGCTGTGGCCTAACTAGTGTTTTATACAGTTCAAGCATAACCTCCCTGCTCTTATATTCTATGCCTCGACTAATAAAGGAAAGTATCCCGTATGGCTTCTTAACCACTTTATCTACCTGTTCTGCTACCTTCTGGGATTTGTGGACATGCACTCCAAGGTCACCAAAGCCCCTCTATTCCTCTACACTTCTCAATATCCTACCATGTTATCGTGTATTCCCTTGCCTTGTTAGCCCTCCCCAAATGCATTACCTCACACTTCTCTGGACTGAATTCCATTTGCCACATTTCTGCCCTCCTGACCAACCCATTGATATCTTCCTGCAGTCTACAGCTTTCATCCTCACTATCAACCACACGGCCAATTTTTGTATCATCTGCAAACTTCTTAATCATGCCCCCTACATTGAAGTCCAAATCATTGATATATACCACAAAAAGCAAGGGACCTAGTACTGAGCCATGCGGAACCTCACTGGAAAAAGCCTCCGGTCACAAAATCACCCGTCGACTATTACCCTTTGCTTCCTGCCACTGAGCCAATTTTGGATTCAACTTGCCACTTTCCCTTGGATCCTATGGGCTTTTACTTTTCTGACCAGTCTGCCATGTGGGACCTTGTCAAAGGCCTTGCTAGAACCCATGTAGACTACATCAAACGCACTACCCTCATCAACCCTCCTTGTTACCTCCTCAAAAAATGACGATTAATATTGTCCCTCAGAATTTTTTCCAATAATTTGCCCACCACCGAGGTTAGGCTGACTGGCCTGTAATTACTCGGTCTATCCCTTTCTCCATTTTTAAACAATGGTACAATGTTAGCAGTCCTCCAGCACCACACCTGTAGCCAGAGAGGATTGGAAAATGATGGTCAGAGCCTCTGCTATTTCCTCCCTTGCTTCTCTCAACAGCCTGGGATACATTTCATCCGGGCCTGGTGAGTTATCTACTTTCAAAGATGCTAAGCGCCTTAATATATCCTCTCTCACTATGTTTATCTCATAATATTTCACACTCCTCCTCCTTAACTACAATGTCTGCATCGTCCCTCTCTTTTGTGAAGACAGTCGCAAAGTATTCATTAAGAACCATACACATGTCTTCCGGCTCCACACACAGGTTACCTTTTTGGTCTCTAATAGGTCCTACTCTTTCTTTAGTTATCCTCTTGCTCTTTGTGTAGTCAAAAAAGGTCTTTGGGTTTTCCTTGATTTTACTTGCCAATATTTTTGCTAAGACATTGGAGACAATTTTCATATTCGGTGGACAACGGGCGGTCGGTCGATGGAGTGATCGGAACACCTGCCTGATGTTGTCAGCAAGACACCCAAACAATTTTGATGACTGGTCCTCATGTGAATTTTATTGCAGAGCTTCCCGCTTGTTTCCAGCACTGATGGACAGCTCACCGTCTGGGAGGGCAGGCTATCTGGCGATCCTGACATAGATTTAAAGCGATCTTGTACCTCTTAAAGGTGTCAGCCTTGGCTCATTGGTAGCACTCATGTCTCTGTGGGTTCATGTCCCACTCCAGAGACTTGAGCACGTAATCTAGGCTGACACTTCAGTGCACCACCAAGGGAGGACTGCATTGTCGGAGGTACCATCTTTCGGATGAGATGTTAAACCAAGGACCCACCTGCCCTCTCAGTGGACATAAAAGATCCCAAGGCACTATTCAAAGAAGTACAGGGGAGCTCTCCCAGTGTCCTGACCAATATTTATCCCTCAACTAACATCACTAAAACAGATTATCTGGTCATTATCACATTGCTGTTTGTGGACCTTGCTGTGCGTAAATTGGTTGTCGGGTTCCCTACATTACAGCAGTGACTACACTTCAAAAGTATTTCATTGGCTATAAAACACTTTGGGACGTACTGAGGTCCTGCAAGGTGCTATATAAATGAAAATTCTTTCTTTCTTATGATTGGTGCTGTTTCTGAGTTGTGATTTTTCAAGTTTTTTTCAAAAGAATAACTACTGCCGGCGCTCTCCGTTTCTGTGGAGGTTCTAGTGGAGCAGGTCAAAGCTAGGAAGGAGGTCCTCTACCCTTCCAATGGCAGGTTGGTGCCAGACAACTCAGCCAACAGGCCTGGAAAGAGGAGGCTGAGCATGTGAATGCCTGCAGCATAATTCCAAGGTCCTGGTCGCAGTGTCGCAAATAATTCAATGACCCAACCCAGACAGTAAAATTGAGAGCATTTTCTTCATCTGTCGTTTTCTCTGAATGAAGCCTTACAACACCACACTTCTCCTCCCCTCAATCAATCCTCCCCTCCCCCACTGCACATGCTTCTCCTCCAATTGCAACATGACATGCACCATATCTCCTTCTGCTTACAATCACACACTCAACACCTGCTACTGCTCTCAGAACTGCTGTTAGCTGGTTACTACTGGAAAGCATTTCATGGTTCTGCTAACTGCTTTCTCACTTCACAAAGGAGCCACCTTCTTATGCACAACCACCTCCTCCTCTGCCTCACAATTTGCTGCTTCTCCCTCTCAACATGCACACTATCTAAAGCTGCCTTACACATCTACATAACCTTTAAGGGCCACAGACTAAACTCAATCTCACTCTTCTTGCAGGACAAGCAAGAAAAGGGAGAGAACCAGAACTGGGGGAGCTGCAGTCAACATTCAAGCCCTCACTCCAATGAAGGAAGCTGCAATGAACATAAATGGCAGAGGCCAGGTGCAGCATTAATTTACATTAATGATCTAGATGTAAGTGTTGAGGGAATAATTCTTAAGTTTTCGGACAATACCAAGATATGTGTGAGTGTTAGGACTGTAGAGGATTCTCAATTACTGCAAGTAGATCTTGATGTGTTGACGGAATGGGCCAATGTTTGAAATTATGTTTAACTTAGAAAAGTGCAGTGTTCTGCACATGAGCAGGTCTAATGCTAAATATACATACACCTTACAGGGAACAGAATGAAGCCAGTGGTGAAAGAAAGCGATTTGGGTGTTATAATGCACTACTGTCTAAAGGTTCACAACTAATGCCTTGAAGCTATAGCTAAAGCAAACAGGGTTCTAGGTGGAATACACAGGATAATTCATTATAAAACAAAGCATACCATTTTGGCCTTGCACAAGACCTTGGCCAAGCTTCAGTTAGAATATGGTGTTCAAATTTTGTCTCCTCACATGGTGGGTGATATTAAGGCTTTGGAAAGGCTGCAGAGGAGGGCCAGAAGATTAATTCCCAGTTTAAAACAACTTAGTTACCCAGATACGGTTAAAGGGGTGGGTCTGTAAACCTCAGAAAAGTGTAGACTCAGGGTCAATTTGAACATAAGAACATAAGAACATAAGAAATAGGAGCAGGAGTAGGCCAATCGGCCCCTCGAGCCTGCTCCGCCATTCAATAAGATCATGGCTGATCTGATCCTAACCGCCAATCTACTATCTATCACAGAACCATCTCCTGCATCTAACAGAATTGCACACACGAAATAGGAGCAGAATCAGGCTACAAGGTCCCTGGGCCCGCTCCACTACCCACAGGGCCATGACCGATCCGAACCTAGACTCATGTCCAAATTCCTGCCCGCTCCCCGTAACCCTTAATGCCCTTTACTTCTAGGAAACTGTCTATTTCTGTTTTAAATTTATTTAATGATGTAGCTTCTACAGCTTTTTGTGGCAGCATATTCCATGGACCAACCACCCTCTGAGTGAAGTAGTTCCTCCTCATCTCAGTTTTGAAAGAGCAGCCCCTTATTCTAAGACTATGGGGTAAAAATTCAGTTGGTTGCGCCTCCCGTTAGCGCCTTAAGAGGGCGCTAATGGGGCGCAAAGCCGCTAACGCCCGGGCGCAGCGATGTTTGCGCCGCTCGGGAACTTAAATAGAGATTGTGCGGCGGCGCTAAAACTTACCGCTGCGACCACCTGCGCGCGCAGATTGTGACGTCATTCCATGGTGCAACGCCCTTGTGGCACCCCGGAGCGGAAATTGAGTGGCGCACCCTGCCTTACCGCCTGGCGCATCCAACGACCGGAAGACTGGAACGCTATCAATCGCTGTGGGGCTGGGGGGGGCGCTTTTTAAAGGGGGCCTCTTCCTGTCTTTTTCTGTGGTCGACATTTTTGCACCACTCGTTTTGAGAGAGAGAGAGAGATTCGGAGAGAGAGAAAGAGAGACTTCTGCATTGACTCAACGCTTTGTGAGGTAGTTTTGCCTATTGATCCTAACTTCGCTGGTACTTTAGTTGCTGTCCTTCATTACTTTGCTTGCAAAGAGAATATGGGGGCTGCACTGATTGGGGGCGTCGTCCTGCTCCAGCTGAATCGGAGGACACAGAGACGCAGAGAGAGAGTGGCAATGATGGCCAGACGGAGGAGGGCCAACAGGCGTATGTACAGGAGAGCTTACCCTCCCAGGGTATATCGTGAACAGCTCTCCTACATTCATATGTCTGAGGAGCTGTGTTTGCGAAGGCTGCGATTCAGCAAGGAGGTGGTCACTGAGCTCTGCCACCTGCTGCAGCCAGATCTGCAGCCTCAACTGAGGTCCAGGACGTCTCTGTCGGTGGCAGTGAAGGTCACAGTGGCTCTCAACTTTTACGCTACTGGCTCATTTCAAGCTGCTGCTGGGGACCTCGCCAATATCTCCCAGTTCGCGGTGCATTGCTGCATCCGGCAGGTCACAAATGCCCTCTTTAAAAGGAGACAAGAGTTCATCTCTTTCCCCATGACCCCAGACAAGCAGCGTGACCGCGCTCTGGGCTTTGCGAGGGTAGCGGGCTTCCCCATGGTGCAGGGCGCCATTGACTGCACGCATGTGGCTTTGCGTGCTCCGCATGAGAATGCCGAGGAATTCCGGAACAGAAAGGGGTTCCATTCCGTGAATGTTCAGTTGGTCTGTGACCACAGACAGCTGATACTCGCTGTCAATGCCCACTATCCTGGCAGCTGCCACGATGCTTTTATCCTGCGCCAGACTACTGTGGCAGAACTTTTCGAGGCACCGCATCAGCCAGTTGGTTGGCTTCTCGGGGACAAGGGGTATGCATTGAGCACCTGGCTGATGACACCGCTCCGTACGCCCAACACCCCTGCTGAGCTGCGGTACAATGAGAGCCATCAAGCTACCAGGAACATAATTGAGCGCACAATCGGCGTGCTGAAGCAACGGTTCCGCTGTCTCGACCATTCTGGAGGAGCCATGCAGTACTCGCCTGAGCGAGTATCGAACTTCGTAGTCGTGTGCTGCATGTTGCATAACATGGCAATCCTCAGGACCCAGCCAATGCCACCAGGCCTTGGAGCACCACCAGAGGAGGAGGAGGAAGAGGAGGAAGAGGACGAGGAGGATGATCATCAGCAGCACCAAGGCGGGAGGGCGGCCCACAATGGTCAAACTGCAAGGGCCGTCCGTCAACGGCTAATAGCAAGCCGCTTCTAGGGCCCCTGCCATTGCTAACAACATTAATGAACCCAGCACGCAACCCCTAAGCCGGCCAAGGCACCAATAATTCCAACCACCAACCATGTATATTTTGAATACAGAAACTTATTTATTTTACAAACTCTGTGTGTGTCAATTCCTCATGACAAACTCATAGAAATAAACACAAAAAAACAGTCAATAACATAACTGGTTCTCACAACCTGGAGATAATGTCCAAAACACTAAACAAAAGTTGGACCATGAACCTCGACCTTTAATAAAAAAATGACCAGCATTTTGTCACACCTCCTACTTTTTGCCCTTCGAGGGTGATCTCCTTCCCTTGCGCACTTCCCCCCTTCTAACCCAACTGCTCCTCCGTAATGGGACCTCAGTGGCTGTAGCAAGGCTGGTGGAAGGCTGCTGCTCGTCAGACCCTGACACTGCAGATGCCCCTGAAGGACGGCCTCGACCAGTTCTGGGCCTGGATGGCCCGGCTGCAGACTGCACCAACTCTGCATGGGTGGCAGCAGTCTGTCCTACAGGCGGTGGCAAGTGCAGTGGAGAAGTGACAGTGTTGGCAGCAGGAATGCTGTCATCGTGAGAGAGGACAGCAACTCCCTGCTCGCCCGACACACTGGCACTCCCACGGGGCAGCACTTCAGCATCCGGAGCAATCTGCTGGAGAACAGATTGCTGGCCTGCTGCGGCGCGGTGACAGCCCTGGGGACATGTGCACGAACCATCGAGGTTGGCAGCAGTCTGTGCTCGCGTGGCCTCAATCTGAGTCTGCATGAGAGCAGTCAGAGATGGGATCACGGCAGCCAGTGACTGAATTGCAGCACTAAGCGTTAGTGTGGCATCCGCCTGTGCTACAGCGAAGTGCTCCACACTCCTTGCCAGTGACTCAATGCATTCGGGCACCCTTCCCACTGCACCCATGAGCTCAGTGTGCATGCCCACCGCCTGGCTGTTCATTTCTGCGATCAGCCGCTCCTCCTCTGCGTCCATTGCAGTAGGAGTGTCTGGCATACTCTCCCTCTGGGGAGAAGGCCCTCGTTCTTCCCTACCCCCATGGCGTTGCTGCAGCCCGCTGGGTCCTGGAGCTTCACCCTCATCAGATCCTTCCCCCCTGCTCCCCTCCAGGGAAGGCGTGTTCCCAGTGTGGGCATGGGCTTCCTCGGGAGAGGGTGGCACTGATGCTCCGGCTTCCTCTTCCTCCTCGGCTGCAGCATCACTCCCAGTGGCAGCTTCAGGGCCCGTCTCCTCAGCTGGTGAATCACCATCTGAAAGCAGGGAGGTACAAGAGTGGCTTTAGCGTGAGGACAGGGTGGCAGTAAGGGAGGAATAAGTGCAGCGAGTTAGCAAGTTGGATTGAAAGTGTCAAAGGCTGGTGTTGTGAGGGACAAGTGGAAGGACAGAGGACAAAAAGGTGATGACCTTACCATTGCTGTCCAGAACGGGGTCGGCGTCTCCAGTGGCGACGGGACCGATCACCCGGCTTGCCACAATCCTGTGGACGCGCTCCTCCAGATCGCTGAGGGGTTGCAGCTGAGGCCGCCCTCCACCTGTCCGTTGCTGCTGTCTCCGATTATGCGCCAGCTTGGCCTGTAAGAAAAAGGACAGCATCTGAGTAAATATACAGCCATGGTCTTGCCTGATGTGCCTCCGATAGGTGAATAGCCCTTACTGTATGCAGCCATGGTCTTGCCTGATGTGCCTCCCATAGGTGAATAGCCCTTACTGTATGCAGCCATGGTCTTGCCTGATGTGCCTCCCATAGGTGAATAGCCCTTACTGTATGCAGCCATGGTCTTGCCTGATGTGCCTCCCATAGGTGAATAGCCCTTACTGTATGCAAAGTGTGGAATGTGTGTGTGTGTTTCATGAAAGGGCCATAGGTGTTGGATGAGTGTTGTGCATTAGGGTTTTAAGACCCTCTGGCCATAGAGTGAGGTTGAGATGGAGGGATGGAGAGGTATTGAGAAAAAGCCACTCACCCTGATGACCCGAGTGAGGTCGTTGAACTTTTTGCGGCATTGAGTATGGGTCCTGGGCACCATGCTCCTGGAGGAGACGCTCTGAGCCACCTCCCTCCACACTCTTCTGAACTCGCGTGGCAAAGGCCTCCTGCCACTCTCAGGGAAGAGCATACATCTTCTGCGCTCCACCGCGCCAACCAGAGCATCCAAGGCCTGCTCGGTGAAGCGATGAGCTCGTTCTCTCACCCTCTCCATCCTTGGCAGCAAAATGGATTCACAGGTCTCTCCAGGCCGAGATTCAAGGCTGCAATGAGCAGGGTGTGGCTGGGGAGCAAGTTGGCCCCCCCCCGCTTTAAGAAGTGGCCGGCGCCAGTGTGTCTGTGTTCCCTCGCTAACTGGCAGCAGCTGCGCTGCGCTCGCGCGCTGAGTTAGCGCCTCACTGCTCGGCCTTTGCGCCTTAAGACAGGTGTGCAGCGCCTGATTTAGCGCTCCACTCACCTCCCGGGGCGGTAAAAGTGAAGTTTCCAGTCAGTGCCGATAATTAGCGCCAGGCGCTAATATTTGCGTCCAGACGATATTTGCGCCCCAAATGGGGCGCGACCTAATTTTTCCCCCTATGTCCCCTAGTTCTAGTCTCACCCATCATCGGGAACATCCTCCCCGCATCCACCCGATCCAACCCCTTCACAATCTTATATGTTTCAATAAGATCGCCTCTCATTCTTCTGAACTCCAATGAGTAGAGTCCCAATCTACCCAACCTCTCCTCATATGACCACCCCCTCATCCCCGGGATTAACCGAGTGAACCTTTTTTGCACTGCCTCGAGAGCAAGGATGTCTTTCCTTAAGTAAGGACACCAAAACTGTATGCAGTATTCCAGGTGCGGTCTCACCAATACCTTGTACAACTGAAGCAATACCTCCCTATTTTTATATTCTATCCCCCTAGCAATGAAAGCCAACATTCCATTTGCCTTCTTAATCACTTGCTGCACCTGCATACTAACCTTTTGAGTTTCGTGCACCAGGACCCCCAGATCCCTTTGCACTTCAGTACTCTCCAGTTTCTTGCCATTAAGATAATAAATTGCTCTAGGATTTTTCCTGCCAAAGTGCATCACCTCACACTTTCCAGTGTTGTATTCCATCTGCCAAATCTCTGCCCACTTACTTAGCCTGTCTATGTCCCCTTGCAGGTTTTTTATGTCCTCCTCACTCACTACTTTCCCTCCCATCTTTGTATCATCTGCAAATTTTGATATGTTACACTTGGTCCCTTCCTCCAAATCGTTAATATAGATTGTAAAGAGTTGGGGACCCAGCACTGACCCCTGTGGAACACCACTAGTTACTGATTGCCAGTCTGAGAATGAACCATTTATCCCAACTCTTTGCTTTCTGTTAGATAGCCAATCCTCTATCCATGCCAGAATATTACCCCCAATCCCGTGATTTTTTACCTTAAGCAATAATCTTTTGTGTGGCACCTTGTCAAATGCCTTTTGGAAGTCTAAATACACTACGTCCACTGGTTCCCCTTTATCCACTCTATATGTTACTTCCTCAAAGAACTCCAGCAAATTTGTCAAACATGACTTCCCCTTCGTAAAACCATGCTGACTTTGTCCTATTAAATTATGATTATCCAAATGTCCTGTTACTGTTTCCTTAATAATGGACTCCAAAATTTTACCTACCACAGATGTTAGGCTAACCGGTCTATAGTTACCAGCCTTCTGTCTACTGCCCTTTTTAAATAAGGGTGTTACATTAGCAGTTTTCCAGTCTGCCGGGACCTTAGCGGAATCCAGGGAGTTTTGAAAAATTATTACCAATGCATCTACAATCCCTACCGCCACTTCCTTCAAGACTCTAGGATGTAAGCCATCAGGTCCAGGTGATTTATCCGCCTTGAGTCCCATTATTTTACCGAGTACCACTTCCTTAGTGATTTTGATCGTGTTTAGCTCCTCTCCCCCTATAGCCCCCTGTTTGTCCAGTGTTGGGATATTCTTAGTGTCCTCTACTGTAAAGACTGATACAAAATATTAATTCAGTGTTTTTGCCATCTCCATATTTCCCACCATTAATTTCCCGGTCTCATCCTCTAAGGGACCAACATTTACTTTAGCCACCCTTTTTCTTTTTATATAACTATAAAAACTCTTACTATCTGTTTTTATATTTTTTGCTAATTTACTTTCATAATCTATCTTCCCTTTCTTAATCAATCTTTTTGTTATTTTTTGCTGCCTTTTAAAGTTTTCCCAATCCTCTGTCCTCCCACTAGATTTCGCTACCTTATATGCCCTTGTTTTTAGTCGAATACTATCCTTAATTTCTTTACTTAGCCACGGATGACTGTCCTTTCTTTTACACCCTTTTCTTTTCAGTGGAATATATATTTTTTGGAAGTTGTAAAATAACTCCTTGAATGTACACCACTGATCATGTGTCGTCTTACCCTTTAATCTATTTTCCCAATCCACTCTACTCAATTCCGCTCGCATACCTTCATAGTCTCCTTTATTCAAGCTTAGCACGCTTGTTTGAGATTTGATTGAGGTTTATAAAATAATGAAAGGACTGGAAGATTGCAAATGTTATACCACTATTTAAAAAAGGGGAGAGGGATAAACCTGGCAATTACAGGCCAGTCAGCCTAACGTCAGTGGTGGGGAAACGTTTAGAGAGAATAATCTGGGACAAAATTAATTGGCACTTAGAAAATTATGGGCTAATCAGCATGGATTTGCTAAAGGCAAATCGTGTTTGACTAACTTGATTGAGATTTTTGATGACGTAATGGAGAGGGTTGATGAGAGTAGTGCGGTTGATGTTGTTTATATGGACTTTCAAAAGACGTTTGATAAAGTACCACATAATAGGCTTGTAAGCAAAATTAAAGCCCATGGGACTGAAGGGACAGTGGCATCGTGAATATGAAATTGACTAAAGGACAGAAAGCAGAGAGTGCTGGTGAACGGTGAACGGTTGTTTTTCAGACTGGAGGGAAGTGTGCAGTGCAATAGACAATGGAATTTCATAGCATACAGAACTTGTATAAATGGGTACCCACATCCACCAGTGTACAGCTTGGTGCCTGGTCCTATTTGGGATACCAGGCCACTGAGCTTCTGCAGGGCTGAGGATGTGAGAACTCCTGACCTGGGAGCCTCCGCACCCATCTACACCTACTCTTACTCTGCTGAATTTGATTGGGAGTGGGGAGAGGCTGTAGCTTCTCGGCCCCCAGATATCAACCTCAGACATATGTTAACAGATGAGAAAAATGAAGAAATAATTGAAAAAGATTATCACTGGCTTTTTCTCCCCCTTATTATTGTTATTTTCAACCTCATTCCACACACTATTCCCTCACCAAGAAGGCAACTTGTTCCCAGACCTTTGTCAGTACTGCTCTGCATTGACTTATTAATTGGTGTGCCAGAATGGTGCAGACTGATTTGCAGCTCGATTTCATATTGGGATACATTAGCTCTGCATCTTATCTCTCCAGATGATCTTGATAATCATAAGTGAGAACTAATTTCCTGCTATTACAGGATATCAAAACACTATTGAGGTGTGCTACTGGGTGATCTTAATTATGCAGATTGCTGTATAATTCCCATGTATTTCAGACAAGTTGCACAGAAATATACACATCTTCTCAACATGGACCTACTTTAATAAACAGTAACGAGCAGCACTGCTTATCTTTGTTTCCATGACTGTGCTTGTGTCTGCAACTGTCCTTGTGTATAAGACAAAAAGCCCATCTAAAAGTAGCATGTTTAAAAACAAAAGACCTAAAGGGGTAATCTTCTGACTTTGCGCTCCCGGCACGTGCGACACATGATTTTCCGACCATTTAAATTAATAGTTGTAAAATCAGGTACCGTGTGGATCTGAATTTCTAATATATGCTCCTGATGGACGAGGCTCCTCACTGGAAGCACAAAGTCAAAAATTACCCCTTAAGTGTGAGACTGAGCTGCCATTAGTATACTTTCAAATCTTTTTAAATAAAAAGCTGCTCTTCTTTTGACCAGCTCACAAAATGTACTCAATGAGCATGGATCTTTCAAATTCCCACCACTGAAGTGCAAATGACGGAACCTCCCCACCCGAGAAAGTCAGAGGTGGAGGTTCCCAATAGGAGCATCTCAGCACTTACAGCCAGGTTGTTAGATCCACAGGTTTTCAGCCCCAGTGTTGTCAGATGGATTATATATTTTGTGTCAAATTAATAGTACAAACTGTCCAGTCCTGCTAAAGTGGTGGGACCGGAGAATGGTGAGCTCAGCACTCACTCACTTCCTACCAAACCAACCTTAGAGGATTTTGTCTATGGGACAAAAAAAGTAGCTGGGAGAAACCAATAGCAGCCAAAATAAATATGGAGGTAGAAAATGGAGTCAGTGAGTAAGTGATGGTGCAGGGCCTGGTGAACTGGAGCTGCTACAGCATCAGTTGGGTTTGAGAAAGACTGTGCTATTTGGCACTCCATTGCACTCTTCCTAGAAGACAGCAGTGCTCTATGTCTAGAGCCAATACTACGTGAACTGCTCGCACGACTTGGGGACAGATAGGCGAGAAAATAGCATATCTTAAGGAAGATGCCAAAACTACTTAACTGTATTATTTATCAGGAAGGTGGTAAAGATGTATGCAAGTGACGGCTGCCAATCTGTTGCCCATTACTGCTGGCCCATGCCAAGCCCTCACATAACCTTACAGTCCTTTCATTCATACTCCAACACAGCAGATATTTAAGCTGCAATTTACAACTGAAAACCATGGCACAATCACAAGAGCTTCACATGTAAAATCATTACAATGCAACCTAGCTGCATGATAGGATAATAGGAACGCCATTGATTCATCAAGTCTGCTTCGTATTTCTGTTAGTCATGGCAGCTTACCCTTTTTAATTTCAA
The DNA here is from genome assembly GCA_030390025.1 of Squalus acanthias. Taxonomy (NCBI): domain Eukaryota; kingdom Metazoa; phylum Chordata; class Chondrichthyes; order Squaliformes; family Squalidae; genus Squalus; species Squalus acanthias. Next base: position 154,482,515 of record CM059426.1, on the reverse strand, counting down.
TTCTTTGTCTTTTTTCCACATGCCCTACTTCCTGAGGAAGTATCTAACTGCCTTTTAAACACTTCTATTGAGTTTGCATCTATGGCCTTCCAGAGCAGTGTATTCCATGGTGCACGGTCACTTACTGACACAGAGAATGGGTTTCAGGTTGGGCACATGTATATCTCAGTGTATGTGTTCTTTCAACCTACAGAATCTGAAGACCACTTCCAGGTTTGCATGTCAAGATAGCACAGAATATGAGAAAACAGCCCAGACGTATGATAATCTAGAAATTAGGAGCATTACATTCTCTTTGAGGAGTACCTTCCATATAAAAGCATGGAAGGAGTAGGGAAATTGAAGCCAAGCTATCCAGTACCATCCAGTCCTTATGTTTGGTTCGCCTTCTTACTTATTCCCATACAGACATGCACACAACCAGACTAACATCACACACAGTTAAGGGGTGATTTCAACCTTGCCCGCTTGGCAGAAACTGGGGTGGGAGGGTTGTGGATGGTTAAAATTGTTCATTGGACTCACCCACCAACATCCCCCACCGATCCCGCAAGCTATGGTTTTAACCTACTCTTCTGAGCAGGCGACAGGGTCCTTCTTGAAATATGCAGATCGGTCTCTGCTGACATCAATGGGGCACAACTGCTATTTTAACCAGAGAACTTCGCAAGGAAGCCTTTGCGGCTTTCCTGCCAGGTCAACCTAGTCGGGGCCAGAAGAGTTCCAAAAAGGTAAGTCGTTTTTTTAAAACTTTCCTCATGCTTCTCTGGGCCCGACAAGGAAAGTTTAAGCCTCCCCTGCCCTGGGCTTCCCATCCCACCTCCCAGTCACGAGGCCCTCCGGAAACCCCCAACCCGTGACTTAGCTGAATGGTGTTCCTGCGCTTCCCAGCAGCGGCCTCCTGCCACCCAACATTGCGCTCCCACCCACAGGCTAGCTTCCGCTTCCCACCAATTTTGGGTGGGAATCTGACTGAGGCTATACAGATAAAGCCTGGGAGTTAAAATCTCCCAGGGCTCATGCTGATGAGGTTGGGATGGTTTGCCAACTGTGTCGGCACCTGCCAAGTTAAGATCAGGGATTTAATACCTTGTGTTGGCCATTTTCGTTGATGCCATGTTTTAGAGGCAGCATTCTGAAGCTTGTCCCTTTAATGTCATTATAGACTTGGAAGAGCAGCCTGACTACATTGCCCAGTACAGGTCAGTGTCACACAGCACCATGTATGTCTCTCACCAACCTCTACAAGCACCAGCACATCTACACACATCCAGAAGTTTGCACTTTCGTGAGCGTCAAGAGGGTATTTTACTATGTTAAAGGCGCTATATAAATACAAGTTGTTGTTGTTGTATCAGTAACCTATGATTTGGGGAAAGGTAGTGGCATAGTAGCATTGGGAAGCCTGTCATTCAGTGGGAAATGAGATGCAAGTGCTGGCCATGCTGACTGAGTCATCGGTTACCCGTTTGATACATGTGTGGGCAGCATTAGCTGGTAATGTAGTTGATTCCTATGCTACCCTGGAAAGAGGAGGAGGCAGAATAATTGGGGGAAATAATGATCTTACAGTGTCATCTCTATATTGGAGGCTGTCCACAGGTGCCATTGCAGCAGGTGGCACAACTGTGGAAGGGGCTTCATGCTGACCTGGACACTGAGAAGGCAATTCCTCTTGGGTATTACCAGGAGGTGTGCGAGGGCCGAAAATAAGGTTGATGTGATAATGGTGGATGTAGGTAGTCAACTCTTCATTCAACTTGCACCACTTTAAGCAGGAAATAATACAACTGGGGAATATTAAATTCAGAGGCTCCAAAACTGGGGGGCTATTTCGGTGAACTCCTGCCGTAACTTCTTAGTGGCCTTGTTTGGGGGCGGAGCCTCTGTCCCACTTCCATGTCCTCAAAAGGATCCAGCGTAAGTTTGGAGGCCAATACACTGAGTGAGATGAGGAAGAATTGGGCCCCATCGGGGTCCAGGTTGGCATTGGGGTCTGGGCCCCGATGATCTGAGGGAGGGACGGAATTTAAAAAAAAATTTAAACCTGGGGTCATGATCTGCTGCTTTCTCAAGGCTGGGGGGAGGGTGTGCCAGTACTCCTCCAAGCCAGCCAGTTTCCACCTGCATTTCAAAGGCCTTTGGTGAGTGGGTGGGAGAGGCAGTACAGATTCTCCTCCACATTGCCAAAGGCCCATTCGGAGGCCCTTCGCCATGACACCATGAACTTTGGAGGTAGGTTGTATTGCTAAGAATTCAAATAATTTTCACCATATACTGCAGTTGTCCAAGACTGTCAACAATAAAATAATCTGCACCTTACAATGCTATCTGAATCAAAATGATATTTTGGTATTTCAAACATGTAGGGTGCAAAACTTGGATTTGTAGTGCCCGCTTTTTTGGGCGCTACGAGTGCCCTTTGAGCTCCAAAATTGTGTCCGCGGCGCACGCACACACTTGTGGGGCGAATCATGCCAGATGGCATGTTGGTGCAGGCGTTAGCGCACATGCAGTGAATGTCCGCTGGAAGTATGCAGAGCGGGTAGATTATGATGACAATCAGCGTGCAACGCTGATTTGACGCCAACGCTGCCATTTAAGAGCTCAATGCTCTAGCTAACGCTCTCTCTTAACCTCGCACAGCTGAAAGGGATCATCAACTACTTACAGGTTAGTTGCTGGTTGATCTCTTCTGGCTGTTGCTACAATTCTACAAGTGTTTGGTGCTTTCTATAGTTGTTTCAAGTTGCTAAAGTCTACAGAGAATGGTGTAGCAGGTACTGAAGGATGTTTTGCTGACTTCAAGGCTTCTGCATAAACCACTTGCTGCCAGAGGGAGTTGGATAAGTACCTTTCAAAAGGGAGTTGGATAAGTACCTGAAAGAAAAAAATTTGCAGGGCGATGGGGGAAGGGCGGGGGAGTGGGATAAGCTGAGGTTCTCTTGCAAGGAGCTGGCACGGGCTCGATGGGCCAAATGGCCTTCTTCCGTGCTGTAACCATTCTATGATTCTATGATTCAGATATGGGTGCACCAGTAGGAATTCCCCTTGGAATACAGCATGACTTGGAGAATGAACAGAGGGCCGCAGAGCAGGACAAGCTGCTGGATGAGGGAGGAGGAGGGGGAGAAGAGCTCTCAGCAGAAGCCCATATCCGCCCAGAATGTTCAGGGAGCAATTCTCCTAGCTGAACCTCAGCGAGGAACAATGGGCTGAATTTTGCCGGTGCTCAGAGGGCGGGTTTGGAGGCGGGCCCGCTGTCAAAATCAGAAAGATTGACAACGGGCCGGTATCCCGCTCTGAACCCGTCTCCTTGTCAGTTTCCCAAGTGCCATTTCTGCCTGCGCTTTGCAGAAACGGCACTAAGCGGCGGGTCATTCAATTTTGCTTGTTAGGAGGGTGTTTAAAGTAATTAAATCCCCATTTTCCCAGTTCCAAAGCATTTTGCCAAGTTTTCCATGAGGTTCCCGTCGCCCGGGATCACGCCAGGTAAGTATGTTGGGTTCTGAACAACTCTATTTCTTTCAATAGGTGACAGCTGCAAAAGTGGTTTAAAACCTACCATTTTACAGCTGGTCACTTTCCAATCTCAGAAGATTCGGCCTTCAGTATTTAGAACCCACTTTTGAGCTTTATGCACTTTTGAAGTGTTTGGAGTAATCTCTCTATCCACTGTCACCTCCTTGAAACAACCTATCTCAACATTGACAGATTACTTCTGTCATCCCAACCTCACCTGCCATCTATTCCATCGGTGCCCTTGAAAAAATCTCACCTTGGTCCTCAGAATCCCAAAATGATCAGCCCCAACACCCGCATCACTGGGCACACCAGCAGCACCAACATCCACACCAACCTTCTCTGCAATCAGCTGATGCTGCTCTGGACACAGGGCATCATCACCCGTGCACATTGCTGCCCGGGACGCCAGCGATGTCCTCACCATGTCCAGATTAGCTTCACTTAACACTGTACACCCTGGCTGCCACATGATGCACCAGATTGGCACCAGCCCACACCAGCACCATAAAGCATCCCTACAATGTCCAAGCCATTCCTTTCACACTCATCACCATTGGCGGGGGGGAACGTTATGTCTCACCATTCACTGCAACTCACTAAGACACTTTCAAAGGTGCACACAAATCTGTCCAAGAACCCAAAGTGTTGAAAATAAAGATTTCAATGTTTGACAGCACATTAACAGAAACTTTACATGAACATTGCATAAAACACACAAGTGCCTACCCTTGTGTGTTGTTAGTTGGTATGCTTGCAGTAGGATGAGGGTGAGTGTGAGGGGTGGCTAGTGAGATGGGGAAGTGATAATGTAGTTAGAGGGGGATAGGAGGAGGTGCAAGGTAAGTTGGTTTGAGTAAAGATGTGCAGGAGTAGGGTAGGGAAGGCAGAGTGATGAGGATATGATGAGTGGCACAGCAGGATGAGGTTGAGTGTGGCTTTGCAGTAACGTTTCGTGATCTACTGAGATCATTGAAAGGTTTGTGCCACTGCAGCCTGGTCCTCCTGACGACATCCCTGCTTGTGTCCTCCTGTGCAATGTGCAACCAGGCTGTGTTGGTGTCCTGGGGAGGTGTCTTCCACCCATTGGAAGGGAAGAGAACCTGTCTGCGTGCTGTGACTCCCTCCATAAGCAGATGGAGTAATGGGAGAGCCTGGGTGCAGCCGTGCACCTTTGTGCAGTGCTTGTAAGTGTTTGCAGCACCTCAATGCTGCTGAATACTGACAGCAGAACTGTCAAAATCAATTTGGATATGGCCCCTTTAAGGAAACCAGCTGATGACACGTCATCAAATGACGTCATCAGACCCGCTTCCTATTAATTGGCCGGGAACCTCGCAGAGCGGGCTTAACAAGGGCTGTGGAATATCTTGTTGGAGGCCGGGATCTAGACAGATGCGAGGCCCCCACACACCACTGACGTCACCCACCCCGGACCCGCGTGAGCTGTCTGCGCTTCAGTAAGGACGTTCTCATTTAAACCTGCCGCCTGCTGCAGCCACAACTGCAACCTCAGAGGAGGGCAAGGACTGCATTGCCAGCGGCTGTGAAGGTGACCGTGGCGATGAACTTTTATGCGCCTGGCTCCTTCCAGGCTGGAGCTGAAGATATTTGCAACATCTTGCAGTTTGCCATCTACGGTTGCGTAAGGGAGCTCACTGCGGCTCTCTACTCAAAGAGAGCTGACTACATTTCATTCTCTCTTGCCAGAGACCAGCAGGTGGAGTGAGCACATGGCTTCGCAAGGATTGCAGGATCCCCATGATGCAGGGTGCCACTGACTGCACGCACGTCGCTGTGCAGGCGCCACATGTCAACTCTGCCACTTACCGGAACCGAAAGGGATTCCATTCCCTCAACGTCCAGCTGATATGCGACCATAGGCAGAGAATCATGCAGGTGAATGCTCGGTCATGATGCCTTCACTCTGCGGCAGTCCACTGTACCAACTGCACTTGAGCCACCATGACAAGCCAAAGAATGGCTACTGGACGGCAAGGGCTCTCCGCTGACGACATGGCTGATGACTTCAGTGTGCAACCCACGCACACGTGCGCAGCAAGCAGACAATGAAAGCCATGCTGTCACACAAAATGTGAGAGAGCAGATCATTGGCATGCCGAAACAATGCTTCCGCTGCATGGACCACTCTGGAGGAGCCCTTCAGTACTCGGCAGAGCCCGTGTCAAGATTCGTGGTGGTCTGCTGCATGCTGCACCACCTCTCCATGAGGGCACAGCCTTTGCCACCAGCTATATGGTGAGGAGCTGAGGAACAGGAGGAGGAGGAGGAGGAGGAGGAGGAGGAAGAGGAAGGGAGGAGACAACCTAGACAGCCCCTTTCTGGCCGGGCTGTACGTGAAGAACTCATCCGAGTGCGACACTGGTAACCGTAATGCCAATTTCCCATTCACCAATAGTCCCACTCCTTTCCTTCCCTCATTCACTGACCATCACAGTGTCTGTTTGGCCACAATGCAAAAATCAAAGCCTCCGCAAAATTAGCATTCCAAACCAAATTTATAAATCAAATCATGTCATACTGCATACAAATGTAAACTAGTCACCCTTCTGCTTTCCCTTAGTGCATGTCATCCGTGTGCCTTTGCCTGTCCAAGTGCTCCTAAGCAGTGCTACCCCACTGCTATAGCATGGTTAGTGGAAGGCTGCTGACTTTCAGTGAAGAGACTGCAGATGGCCTTGCAGGACGACCTCAAGCAGCTCTGAGCCTAGAAGGCCCAGCTGCGGACTGCACCATCTCGGCATCGGCATCAGCAGTCTGGGCTGGCTGGATGACCAGCAGCAGTAAGGGCACTGGCAGAGTGGCAGGGGTGGGAGGACAAATGCTGTTATCTGAGAGAGGACAGCAGGTTCGTGCTCCACGGAGCCACTGCCACTTTCCCGGGGCAGTGCCTCAGCATTCCTAGTAATCTGTTGGAGGGCAGATTGTTGGACTGCTGTGACACCCTGCAAGCCCCTTTGAACACTGGAATCCATAGCCATGATGGCAGCAGTGTGAGCTTGCATGGCAGCAAGCTGACCTTGCATGACAGCAGTCTGAGATTCCACTGTAGCACCCAGACGTTGGGTGGCTGCTGCTTGTGCGGCAATGCGCATCGTTCATCAGACACTGCATCATGGTTGGGTCCACAAGTGTGCTAATGGAGTTGGCCACCAGTTCCATGCTGGAAAGGATGGACTCCAAACTCTGTACAAAGCCCTGTGCTAAGTTGGTGCTGGACTCCTCCATGCTCCTTGACATTGCATGCAGGCTTTCTGGCAGGCGTCCCAATGCACCAAGCATTTAATTGTGCATACCCATCAGCCTTCATCTGTTGCCTGCCCCATCGAAGTCCTCATCTGAGTCCTCTGCAGCAGAACTCATGTGCAACCTCGCCCTCTGGCGGGCTGGCACCTGAGCTATCCATGCCCCTGCACTGGCTGCAGGCCACTTGTGCCCAGTGTCTCACCACCTGCAGATCCCACCTCTATGCTATCCTCTAAATTACGCGCAGTGTTATTATCTGAGCTGGTGGCTGCGAGTGTGAAATCGAGTGACGGTGTGTCTTCATCATCACTGTCTTCTTGCTCTTCCACCACTGCCTGGGCAGTTTGCAGTTCTTGGGTATGTGTAAGGAGAAAGGCACAATGGTTTCAGCCCCGCCGCTGGCCACGGCCTCAGCAATGGCCTTTCCAATAATAGTCAGCACCATCTCCTCCATGGGGGTTAAGAGATGCAGACGCGCCTGTCCCCCGCCGCTTATCTCCTGCTGCCTCTGGTTGTGTGCCACCTTGTCCTGCAAGAGGGAAGTCAGTCAGTAAATGTCATGTAATCTGTTTGGGTGATGTGGCTGTCATGGTTGAATAGCTGGCAGTGTGTGCAAGCTGTGTGATGTGGGTGTGAGGCTTGTAGCAGTGCTAAGTTTGTGAGGGTGAGATGAAGCTATGAATGTTAGGTATCAGTCCCAATTGATAGAGATTGTTGGTAGGTGAGTGATGAGGTGTGGTGCATTGAGCGGTGGCTGAGGCTAGTGGTGCATTTGGTAGGATATGGCATTTGAAGATGCATTCACTGACCTTGACCACTCGTGTGAGGTCACTGAACTTCTTGCGGCACTGCATCCAGGTCCTTGGACGAAGTTGGTGTGCTGCCTGCATTACATTGAATGGGCGTGGGTTAATCGCGCATCGCTATCCCTGCGCCTGTTTTCGGGGGCTATTGAATTTAGCCCCAGTAGTCTCCTCAACCATAAACTTTTAGCATTTTCAAACTAATCTCAGTGGATGCTCCCTTGGCTCTAAAAGTTCTGGGTTTGACTTTACACAAAGCATTACAACTGTCCCATAATATCAGTAGACGTAGCCTGTAATACTGAGTTAATGCTAACACCTGGAGCATAACCTGATCTGCTCGCATCTTTCAGCTATTCAGTGACTAGATTAAATCTGAATTTTGTTGTCTGTTACACATACCATTGTTTAAAGGTTTTAAGATATTAGAAATTAATGACATACCCAGACTATGCAATGTAGTTTTTTTTACTTAAATGTGGGCAATAATTGTTTTAAAGAATTTACTTAAATGCATAGGTTAGCTCCCAGACTGCATTAAGGCTTATCAATGCTGCGGAACGATTTTTTATTTTACTCTTCCTATCAACTGTAACGATATTTAGTGCTCCCACATCAGTTACAGTGAAGGTTGCAGGCAGTGATAAGTGGCAAGTTCAACTTCCAACTGAGAGGAGCATTCTCAGTGCATCCACAGGTGACATTTCCATTATCCAGACTTTTAGTCCAGACCTCCTGGAGCTAAAAATGTCAAGATAAGAGCAGTTTGCCTTTGCAGACCTGTTCCTGTGGTGAATGGAAAATATTATTTGTTTCGTATTTCTTAACCGCCATGAGGCGGAGATAATCCTTTTATGAACCCAGCTCTTGGGTTGAATTGAACGCTGGTCTTAAGAGATGAAAAGATGTGCCTTACTCTACCTCCTTGGGCCAGTGCCTCACCACTCACTTCTTTAGGTAAAGCATCTGTGAATTTTTTGACATGTTAGCTGAGAAAAGCGTTACCTCTTGCCTTTGATCAGTGAACACTAAAATAAAATCAACTCATATTGAATAGTCCTTAGGCAGCCTTCTTACAAATCTACAAATTCCAAAGAGGGTCTGTGGTGCTTCCTCACAGGGAAATAGAATAATTTGGTGTGGCGGACAGTCCAGGCCACTCTCGTGCACATCCTGGTGGCTGAATCAAAAGTGGAATTGGTAGGGGTCTGGGAGCGTATCATCTCCCAGACAAAGAATGGTGTACAGCATAAGAGGAAGTTCAGAAAAAAATAGGGAAAAGTAAAATAGGTATAATTTGCTTACCGTCTTTCATATGTTTCAATATCCATTTTTCTTTCAACTGCATGTAGGCTCTTTTCCATGAGCAATTTGTTTTGCCGTGCCTTCATTTCAATGTTTTTTGGTCGGTTATAAATGGCGAAGAGTTTTTTCCTGTACAATTGCTGCTGCCTATAAGGGAAAGAATGAAAAATGGAAGCCAAAGGATTAAAGGAATGACACTATCACTGGGTCAAAACCTTGGAACTCCCTCCCTAACAGCACTGTGGGAGTACCTTCACCACACTGACTGCAGCGGTTCAAGAAGGCGGCTCACCACCACCTTCTCAAGGGCAACTAGGGATGGGCAATAAATGCTGGCCTTGCCAGCGATGCCCACATCCCATGAACGAATATAAAAAAAAACTATTTTAGCAGCCAAGGAAAATACAACTCAGAAAATTGTAATTGTTGGAAATAAAAATTTATATTACAGTTAGTTACATATTATTCATTACATAGTATTACATAGTGTTTGCAGCACAGAAACAGGCCATTCTGCCCAACGGGTCCATGCAGGTGTTTATGCTTCACACGAGCCTCCTCCCACCCTTCTTCATCTAAAACCACCAACTATTAATTCTTTAACTCTTCACGATGTCCTGCACCTTCTCCAATGAATTTTTATATATATGTAATAGAGGCTCTGCTTTCTCTTCCCTAACCCCTTTTAAAATGCGCGGATGCAATCCATCAGGGGTTTATTCTCTCTAAGTTTGATTAGTTTATTAACTATCTTTACCCCTTTCTATCCTAAATGTCTTTATATCTTTTTTGATCTCTTCCTCTAATGTCATGATGCGGAGATGCCGGTGTTGGACTGGGGTGGACTAATGTCATGCCCACCATGTTAGTCTCACTGGTAAATATTGAGACAAAGTAATTGTTTAATATTTCTGGCATTTCGCTCATTACCTGTGAGTTCATCGTGTGTATCCCTTAGTGGCCCTATCCATATCCTGATTTTTCTTTTGTTATTTATGTGTCTGTAGAATACTTTACTATTTCTTTTTATGTTCATGTTTGAGCTAGTATATTATCCTTAACTTGCCCAGGCATAACTAGGCTCTGGAAGGCTGCTACAAACTGAAAATATAATAAAGAATAGTCAGCATGGATTTCAAAAGGGAAGGTTATGCTTGACCAACCTTACTGAATTCTTTGAAGAAGTAACAGAAAGAGTAGACAAGGGTAATGCAGCGGTTGTAATATACATGGGGGAGAAATTGGGTACCATTGCGCTTCCCATTACCGCCTCCAGGGGCGCGATAACGGGGCACAAACCACTTACTGCCCTGGTGCGGTGAGAATATCGCCTCCCGCTAAATTTGGCGGGAGGTTTGCGGCAGCGGTATGGCGTTGCGCCCCGATCTCCTTCACCCAGAGATCATGACGTCATCACCGTGTGCATCGCCCCGGTTGCGCCCCGGACCCAAACTTTGGTTTCGCCCCCTGCAGCATCGCCGGGTGACAACACCGGCAGCTGCAGGAGCTGTTCATCGGGAGGCCGGGCGCTTCGGGGCGATACTTAAAGGCGAGGTGGCCGAAGTAGGGAAAAAAATCACCAAATGCTCGTTTTTGTTTTCCTTCTTTCCCCAGCGCTCGATCAGCCCGGCACTCTGCTGCAGTGCATCGGGCTGATCGGGCCGGGTCTCGGCTGCTGTCGGGGACCAGGTAAGTTTTTTCCTTGCAGAGCCTGCAGCGATGGCCATTCCCTTTAAGGGAGGGAAGGAGCATTCCAACGCTGCAGTGCTGCACGGCCCATTGTTAAGCGCTGCCTGTTGCGCTCCAGGAAAGAAGTGGAATGCTTGATTTAATGCTCCACACTTCCTTCCTGGAGCGCAAAACCGTATTTTTTTAAAGTTGTGATACATTAGCGCCTGGTGCTAATTTTTTCAACTTTTATAAGTTAATGCCCCAAACGGGGATATAATGAATTTCTCCCCCTTGGACTTTCAAAAGGTCTTTGATAAGGTACTACATAGTAGACTCATGACTAGGTAAGAGCATGTGGAATCAGGGGACAAGTAAGCAAAATGGATAGTAAACTGGCTACAAAACAGGAAAAGTGATTGAGTGTAATGTATCCAAGTTTGCTAGATGGGAAAGTAAGCTGTGAGGAGGACACAAAGGGGTAGAAATTCAGTACCTTAGCCCCTCGAGTTAGCTCCTGGTGGGGGCACTAACGAGGCACTGAGGCAGTAGCACCATGGCAAGGCGAATCCAGCGACGCACGCCAAATCTGGCACCCTCGTAGCACCACTGCTATGAGTTAGCACCAGGGACTTCACCACCAGGCAGATCATGACATCAGTGAGCAATGCCTCGCCTCGCCCTGACAGCGACTGGGAGAGCAGGCGTGAAGCAGTCGGTACCCTGCTCCAGGGCGTTACTTAAAGAGATCATGAGTAATGAGTTGCTGCTCTCAGGTTAGTGCTGTTTCACTGCTTCCATTTGACATTGTGCAACTGTTTAAATCAGTCATTTAAAGGTTGTTTAGGGATAAAAATTGGGTAGTGCCCGCTTTGGGGCGCTACCTTCGCCGGGCCCTGAAAAAGTTAGCGCCCCCGCAGCCGATTTTCCCAGGTAGCGTCCCAAGAGGGAGGAGGGGCGCTACTGGAAACTCTGCAGCACGTTGCGCCGCGGTACTGCAGGCCTTCCTCCCCTTATTAAAGCGGAGGGGCCTGGCGCAGCACGTCCCGGCGCCCAGCTGGGCCACCAGGGATCGGGAGTGCCGGCAAACGAGCCCGGCACTCAAGAGGAGTGCCGGGCTCATGGAGAGCAGCCGGCATCCCGGAGGGGACTTCACGGGGGCCGGGGACAGCAATGGGGGCAGGTGCTGGCAGGTGGCCAGCAACAAAAATGGCTGCCCTCCACCTCCCCTTTAACTAGCGCCACCCCGGCCGCAGGTAGGCCCCCCTGACCCCAGCAGACATAGCGTCCGGCGGTAAGTCGGGGGGTGCCACCCAATATTACAGCCGGGGCGCGAGCGGGGCGCTGCGCATGGTGATGATGTCATCGCCGGCGGCGCCGTGCCGCGCTAACGGTTAGCACCGCCGCTAACCTCCCGCTGAATTTCGTGGGAGGCGTTAGCAGCGCCATGTTCAGGCGCTAGTTGATTTGCACCCCATTAGCACTCTCTTAGGGCACTAACGGGAGGCACAAATCAACTGAATTTAGCCCCCTAAGTCTTCGGAGTGTTGTGGTTACTAAAAATTAGTTACATTTATTCTCACACCATATCAAAGTGCTACACATCGTTATATTAATGGGGGCTGTACTGGCAGTGGACCTCGCCCTCCAGGATCTACAGCGGAGGGAGCGCAGGCAGCGAGAAAGATTGGAACATGTGGCCAGATGGAGGAGGGGGGGCCATCAGGGCTCTCAACAGGAGGCCTTACCCTCCGAGGGTCTTCTGACAGCACTTCTCCTACCTTCAATTAAGCAAGGAGCAGTATATTGTAAGGCTCCGCTTCACCAAGGAGGTGGTCACAGAACTCTGCCACCTCCTGCAACCAGACCTCGAGCCTCAAATCAGGATGACCATGGCTCTCTCAGTGGCAGTCAAGGTCACCGTCGCTCTCAATTTCTTCGCCAATGGATCCTTCCAGTCTGCAACAGGAGATATAGCTAACATCTCACAGTTCGCCGTCCATCGCTGCATCCCTTTAATGAGGGGAAGAGCCCTTCCATACGGCAGCGCTACATTGCCCAGTGCGTAACGCTGCAGAACGCACCGCCCCGATATTCGGGGTTAGCGCTCCAAGAAGGAAGTGGACCGCTTGAATTAGCACTCCACCTCCCTCTTGGGCGCTGAAACTGAAGTTACCGATCGCCGGTGCTAATTAGCGCCCAGGCGATGTTAGCGACCCAAAATGGTCGCTAGCGAATTATCCCCCCATTGTGTCTAACCCATAAGAATGATTCAAAGTTAGACTTTGTGACAGCATATATGGAGGGCTCCCTCATGGGAGAACCAGAGGACACAGATTTAAGGTGATTGGCAGAAGAACCAAAGGCGACAGGAGGAAAAACTTTTTTACGCAATGTGTGGTTAGGATCTGGAATGTACTGCCTGAAAGGGTGGTGGAAGCAGATTCACTTGTGGCTTTCAAAAGGGAATTGGATAAGTACCTGAAGGAAAGAAATCTGCAGGGCTATGGGGAAAGGGCGGGTGTGGGACTAGCTGAAATGCTCTTGCAGAGAGCTGGCACGGGCTCGACGGGCTGAATGGCCTCCTTCTGTGCTGTAACCATTCTATGACTTTATGAGTGCGCTTGGCCGCACTGTTCTTCTTGTCTTCATCAATGACCTGCAGCATGTGATAAAAAGTGATACTACCCTGTTTGCTGAAGTACCTTTTTTTTATTTATTCATTCACGGGATGTGGGCATCGCTGGCAAGGCCGGCATTTATTGCCCATTCCTAATTGCCCTTGAGAAGGTGGTGGTGAGCCACTTTCTTGAACCGCTGCAGATTGTGGTGAAGGTACTCCCACAGTGCTAACTTTGTCGTAGCAGTTTGGTACTGAGTGGTTTGCTAGGCCATTTCAGAGGGTAGTTAAAAGTCAACCACATTGCTGTGGGGTCTGGAGTTACATATAGGCCAGACCAGGTAAGGATGGCAGATTTCCTTCCCTAAAGGACAGAAGTGAACCAGTTGGGTTTTTACGACAATCCGGTAGTTTCATGGTCACCATTACTGATACTAGCTTTTTAATTCTAGATTTATTTAATTAACTGAATTTAAATTCCCCAGCTGCCGTGATAATCCTTAACACTGATATCCCCCATTCTGCGTACAGATTCTTCAAAAAAAATTAAAAAGGGAATATTGCTTCAAGTACAAATATTCACTCTAATATTAAATAATTCATTAATCATTTCTCCCAACTTCAAGGAGAAATTGCTCTTTTCCTTTACTTGCTGGCAACTTTTTATCAAGTCTCAAGATCAGAGGACAGTCAGCCACTTAGTGGACAAGTGTTTGGCCCACAAGCACATAGCTTCATTCTGATTACATAGGCCAGGAATTTCTTTATAACTGCTCCTACTCCGCCACTTCACTGAAAGGGTGTGGAAACCCCGTTTGCATGTGTAAACAAAGTTTCTGCCACACCTACGGTGAAATTACGGCAGTGAGTAGGTGTAGCTCTGAGGAAATTCCTGGCCACTAATTGGCATTCTTCCTGGCCAGCAAAGCCAATGCTACAACCATCAGAAGGAGTTGATTGACACAGAGTTTAAAAAAGATTTTAAAATTCTTTTTTTAATATTCAGGGGTGGGGAGGTGGGGAATGTAGGTAAGATTTTTCTCCCCATTGCTAATCTTCCATATATAAGCCCTAGTCGAGTAAGTTAAATTGACCTGTACCAATGCCTCTAATTTACTGCTCAGTGGTGCAAGAGAGCAACCTGGGCTGACTGCTTCTGATGTTCCTTCCCTTTCCCTCCATATAGGGAAGTGACTATCTGTCTGCTCTGTGCTTCCCACAGTGATACAACTGACATCTGGAACTCACAGATATGTACGAAGCCACTCCCACCATTCTTTTCTAATTGTTTCTAGACATCAGATGAGCATCCTGCCAAGGAGAGTGCAACAGTGACACCTGTTTGCTGATGGATCTGCTACATACATCAGTTATGTAGATATATTTTGGCCTTGGAATACAAAATGCTAAGGGGGAGAAATTTGGTCGGTTAGCGCCTCCAGTTAGTGCCTGGCAGGGCCGCTAACAGGGCGCTGAGGCAGTAGTGCCGCGGCGAGGCGAATCCAACGCCGCACGCCAAATTCGGCCCCCCTGTAGTGCTGCCGCTACGAGTTAGTGCCGGGGACTTCAGCGCCAGGCAGATCGTGACATCAGTGAGCATGCAACGCTCACTGGGCGCCCGATCTGCCAAATTGAGTATCGCCCCCTGCCTTAGCGCTTTGTCCCGACAGTGACAGGGAGAGGAGGCGTGAAACAGTTGGTAGCCTGCTCCAGGAGCGCTACTTAAAGGGATCAAGAGTAATGAGTCGCAGCTGTCAGGTTAGTGCAGTTTCACTGCTTCCTTGTCAGCTTGACATCAAATCAGTCATGTAAAGGTTGTTTAGTTTCCAGAGTGCTGTGGCTACTAAAAATTAGCTACATTTATTCTCAAAAAATATCACAAAGTGCTGCAATTCCTTACGTTAATGGGGGCTGTGCTGGCAGTCGATCTCACCCTCCAGGTTCTACTGCAGAGGGAGCGCAGGCAGTGAGAAAGATTGGAACATGTGGCCAGAAGGAGGAGGAGCGCCATCAGGGCTCTCAACAGGAGGCCTTGTGCTCCGAGGGTCTTCTGACACCAATTCTCCTACCTCCAGTTAAGCCAGGAGCAGTGCCTTAGAAGGCTTCACTTCAGCAAGGAGGTGGTCACAGAACTCTGCCACCTCCTGCAACGAGACCTCGAGCCTCAGATCAGGACGAGGATGGCTCTCTCAGTGGCAGTTAAGGTCACCGTTACCCTCAATTTCTTTGCCAGCGGATCCTTCCAGTCTGCAACAGGAGATATAGGTAACATCTTGCAGTTTGCCGTCCATCGCTGTATCCAAGAAGTCACAGAAGCTCTCTACTGTCGGAGAAGGGACTACATTTCCTTCCCCATCACCAGAGAGAAGCAGGACGAGCGTGCATGTGGCTTTGCCAGGATAGCGGGATTCCCCATGGTGCATGGCGCCATTGACTGCACCCACGTGGCTTTGCGGGCCCCACATAACAATCCTGAGATCTTCCGTAACCGCAAAGGCTACCACTCACTAATGTCCAGTTGGTGTGCGACCACAGACGGCGAATCCTCAATGTGAATGCCCGCTATCATGGCAGCAGCCACGATGTCTTCATCCTGTTCCAGCACTCTTCCAGCCACCACATCAAGCTCATGGCTGGCTGGTCGGGGACAAGGGGTATCCGCTCTCCACCTGGCTCATGACTTAGTTGTGTCAGCTGTGGCTCAGTGGGTAGCAGACTCGCCTCTGAGTCAGAAGGTTGTGGGTTCAAATCCCACTCCAGGGACTTGTGCACATAAAGCTAGGCTGACACTCCAGTGCAGTGCTGAGCAAGTGCTACACTGTCGGAGGTGCCGTCTTTCGGATGAGACGTTAAACCGAGGCCCCGTCTGCTCTCTTAGGTGGACGTAAAAGATCCCATGGTACTATTTCGAAGAAGAGCAGGAGGATTTATCCCCAGTGTCCTGGCCAATATTTATCCCTCAATCCACGTAACAAAAACAGATTATCTGGTCATTATCACATTGATGTTTGTGGGACCTTGCTGTGTGCAAATTGGCTGCCACATTACAACAGTGATTACACTCCAAAAGTACTTCATTGGCTGTAATGCGCTTTGAGACGTCCGGTGGTCGTGAAAGGTGCTTTATAAATGCAAGTCTTTCTTTCTTTCCCTTCCGCAACCCCAACACTCCTGCACAGCACTCATATAATGAGAGCCATGCTGTCACCAGGAATATCATTGAGCAAACCATTGGGGTGCTCAAGCAACGGTTCCGCTGCCTTGACCACTCAAGAGAAGCCATCCAGTATTTGCCGGAGCGGGTGTCCCATTTTGTCATCGTCTGCTGCATGCCCCACAATCTGGCCCTTGCCAGCAGGGATTGTGGGACCACCTCAAGAGGATGAAGATGGAGAGGGGGAGGAGGAATAGGAGCGAGGGAGGAGGCAGCCACTCAATCGGCCTTCCGGAAGGGCGGTCCATGACCGCCTCATCAGACTGCGGTTCCAGTAAATTCAACCCCAGATCCCTGTTGCTCACCACATCCCCATCATTCCATCTCTGTCGCAGGCCATATCACAGCACACAGCTGAAATGAGAGACAGTACAAAATTATCCGAAGTGAATTAATAAATTTATCAATAATCAGTGAACACATCTTTACAACAATAATATTTACTATTCACCCTTGTGCAAGCCCTTAGTGCCTCGCGTTTCTGTGCCTTTGCCTCCTCTAATGCTCCTACGCAGTGTTGGCCCAGTGGCTGCAGCATGGCTGGTGGAAGGCTGCTGAGTGTCTGTGCGGAAGACTTCAGACGGCCTTGCAGGACGTCCTCGACCAGCTCTGGATCTGGAAGGCCCGGTTGTAGACTGCACCACCTCAGCATGGACGGCAGCAGTCTGGGCGGGCTGGATGACAGGCAGCGACAAGGGCAATGGCGGAATGCCAGTGATGGGAGCAGGAATACTGTCATCCTGAGAGTGTACAGCAGGTTCCTGCTCCATTAACCCACTGCCGCTCCCCCGAGGCAGCACCTCAGCATCCCTAGCAATCTGTTGCAGCACAGACTGCTGGCCAGCTGCGACACATTGAAAGCCCCGGTCGACAGTGGTAGACCCAGCCACAATGGCAGCAGCAGAGCATGGGTGGCATTATGCTGAGACTGTATGAGAGCAGTCTGAGCTGCCACAGCAGCACTAAGACACTGGGTCACTTCCGCATCTGCTGCAATGGAAGCTACGACATCGCTCATCATGCGCGCCTCAGCATCCCTAGCAATCTGTTGCAGCACAGATTGCTGGTCCGCTGCGACACCGTGAAAGCCCCGCTCAATGGTGGTAGACCCAGGCACGATGGCAGCAGTCAGAGCTTGCGTGGCATGAATGAGAGACTGCAGGAGAGCAGTCTGAGATTGAATGGCACCATCCATAGACTGCATTACAGCACTAAGACGTAGCGTCACTTCCACCTGTGCTGCAATGAAAGCTGCCAGATCGCCCATCACACGCGGCATGAGGTCTGGGTCGCCACGGTCTCTCTGGGAGTCTACCATCCTTTCCAGACTGGAAATGATGGACTCCATGGTGTGCGCAGAGCTTTGTGCAATGTTGGAGGCGGACTCCTCCACGCTCCTTATCATTGCCGAGAGGCTCTCGGGCACCCTTGCCATTGCACCTATGATCTCCATGTGCATGCCCATCACCCTTCTTCTAAAGGCCTCCCCATCGAGGTCCTCATCTGAGTCCTGTGCAGCAGAACTCGCGCGCGAACTCGTCCTC
The DNA here is from genome assembly GCA_030390025.1 of Squalus acanthias. Taxonomy (NCBI): domain Eukaryota; kingdom Metazoa; phylum Chordata; class Chondrichthyes; order Squaliformes; family Squalidae; genus Squalus; species Squalus acanthias. The sequence continues at coordinate 154,464,572 of CM059426.1, read as the reverse complement.
CAAGCTACCCTTTCCCCCTGGCTTTGCTGCAGCCCACTCGTCCCTGGTGCCTCACCCTGTGCAGATCCCACTACTATACTAGCCTTTAAAGAACGCGTAGAGCCAGTATCTGAGCTGGTGCCTGCGGGTGAGACATGCAGTGACGCGGTGTGTTCTTCCTCCTTCTCTTCTCCTGCATCGCTCTCAACGGTGCCCTCAGGGACAGGCTGCTCCGGCGCTTGCTCATTATCTGAAAGCATAAAGGCACAAGAGTCGGGTTAAGGTCGGGGGGAGGGGGGCAGGAAGGGAGAAAGGCATGCATACAACATGATTAGCTGGAAGGTGCAAAAGGCTTGTGGGGTGAGGGGGAAGTGGGATGTGAGAAGAAGGTGTAGGGATGAACATACCGTTGTTGTCCCTAAGGGGGTCAACGTTGCCAGTGGTCACGGCGCCCACCACCTGGCGCCCAATGATCTCCAGCACTCTCTTTTCCAGCGCAGACAGTGGTTGGGTGTCAGCTTGTCCCCTGCCTGTGCGCTCCTGCTCCCTCCTGTTGTGAGCCACCATGGCCTGCAAGAGAAAGGAAAGTGTGTGAGTGAGTGTGGAGCAATGTGTTTGGATGATGTGCCTGCCATAGTTGAATAGCTGTCATTGTGTGCAAGGTGTGAGATGTGGGTGTGAGTGTTGGTAGGTAGAGATTGTTGGTGGGTGAGTGCTGGGGGTGTGATGCTTTGGCCAGTGTGTGCAGACTGTGGTTCAGACGATGGTATGTAGCATTTTTTTTTTGGATGAGACGTTAAACCAAGGCCCCGTCTGCTCTCTCAGGTGGACGTAAAAGATCCCATGGCACTATTTTGAAGAAGAGCAGGGGAGTTATCCCCGGTGTCCTGGCCAATATTTATCACTTAATCAACGTAACAAAAACAGATTATCTGGCCATTATCACATTGCTGTTTGTGGGGGCTCGCTGTGCGCAAATTGTCTGCCGCGTTTCCCACATTACAACAGTAACTACACTCCAAAAGTACTTAATTGGCTGTGAAGCGCTTTGAGACGTCCGGAGGTCGTGAAAGGCGCTATATAAATGCAAAGCTTTCTCTCTTCTTTGCTGAGGCATTGACTCACCCTGACCACCCGAGTGAGGTCGTTAAATTTCTTCCTGCACTGTGTATGGGTTCTGGGGACCACAGTATTGCCCGAGACCTGATGGGCAACCTCCCTCCACATAGCATGGAAGACTTGCGGCAAGGGCCTCCTGCCTCTTGCCGGGTAGAGCACTGCCCTCCGTCTCTCCACAACGGACACCAACTCCTCCAATGCTTGGTCCAAAAATCTGCGGGTTCTCTCCCTGGGACATGGATCTGCCATCATGAAACCTGCTTGAGTCGTCTGGCTCCTTGGGCTTGGCCTGCTCCTGTTTGCTGACACTGCTTCACAGCCAGCAATGCTGAGAATGAGAAACAACAACAGAAAACGCTGGAAAAACTCAGCAGGCCAGGCAACATCCGTGGAGAGAGAAACAGAGTTAACGTTTCAGGTCGAAACCCTTCGTCAGAACCCAGGGTTTCGACCTGAAACGTTAACTCTGTTTCTCTCTCCACGGATGTTGCCTGGCCTGCTGAGTTTTTCCAGCATTTTCTGTTGTTGTTTCAATTTTCCAGCATCCGCAGTATTTTGCTATCATGCTGAGAATGAGGTTCTGCAGCATGAATGAACCTCCCCTTTAAGAACTGGAAAGAGCCTGTGGCAATGATGACTTGCGATTAGACTGTACCTGATATTAATTAGCGCTTTGAGTGTAACGCCACTGAGCTAGGCCATTAGCGTTTGATTTAGCGCTCCGATCCTTTCTTTGAGCGATGACACTGAATTTTGCATGCAGTGAGATTCATTAACGCCTGGCGCTAAATCTCAAACTTTTCCGAAGTTAGCGCCCATTCCTGGGCGATAATGAATTTCGCCCCCAAGTTTCCAGCAGGCTGCGTGGAGTAAAATGGGATTTTTCCTCCCAGATAGGCTGTTATTTTTCCAAAAGCTATACTTTATAGTGAAAATATTCTATCAGTATTTTCCTTTAGTTTCTACTAAATCATAGAATAACCTTAAAATAACATTATTGCCATTTTAACAGGTAGATTATGTATCATTAAAACTCAAAGGATACTAAAAGTATTCTATTTAATTGTTTTATTCTTAGTAATAATAAATATACAAAAGCAAATAAGGAAAAGTAATTATCATGCACTATATTTCACTGCATTATCAAAATAACCTGAGCCCCTTTGAAACAAAATCTCAACATAAGATAAAAATAAAGCAATAGATTTGCGTTTAGAAATCAGGTTAACATGGAAAAACTGACAGCACAATGTAGGATGTACAGAGAAAGAAGACCTAGCTTGATCACATAATGCATGAAGTGAGGAATAGGATTTTTTATTCTTGGTCATTCAGATGACTGCAGAGCACAAAAGAATGTTATTAATTCTTTTTGAGATATGAGGTAATTATTACACACTTCAAAAAAAAGATAAGAAAGCCGTACCTACAAGAACACTGTGTAAGCATGTCTCGTAAATTAAATATGTGAAATCTCATACTGAATATTTTACACTGTGCAAGATAGTGATGTGACCTCTCCATTGATATCTGGAATTCAGAGTCTAGAAGTTCTGGAAGATCCACTACACTGGTTGAAGTGAGGCAAGACAGGACTTCTGCCCGTTCCCCCACCACAAATCCCAGGGAGGAGGCTATTTAAATAATTGGTGTTAATGGATGACCGGCCCATGGGGGCAATGGGATTTCAGTCTGGCACCTCGGCACTTCAGTGGAGGGGTTAAGTGTGGTTTGACCTCTCTCCCAGTTGAAAAATATTTCATGCAGGCCCATTCATTGCTCCTGTGCTGCTCACCAAATGACAACCAAATGCTTTTAGATCAGCTGCAGTTGAGGTACGTATAGCCCTTGTAGGTCCATGTGCGCCTCCTGGCCGTATGCTGGGAAACCAAGCATCTCACCAGTTCCACTTTCAAAAGTAATGTCAGGATGAAGTAGGGGGGGGGGGATGAATTTCTCAATGAGGCCAGGAAGAAGCAGAACCCAGCAGAAACGGTTTCCACCGCAAATTCCTCCAGGACACTGGGAACGTCAGCCATTCTGAATAAGAAAGCCTTTGGGTTATGGGTGAGATGGAATGGCAGAAAGGTGGCTGGTGATGGGGAAAGCTGAAGGAATCCGGAGAAAAAGTTATGGCCAGATGGGGGAAAAGGTGAGTGGCTGATGAGGGTTGGAGAAAGAATGAGGAGAGAAGATGGGTGTGGCAAGGTGGGGGTGATGTGGAGAGTCTTCAAGAATTTTAAGGGAAAAGGGGGAACAGCAGAAGGCAGAGAAGGGAAACAAGGATTAGGAAGGGGAAGCTGACAGGGGGGAACAAGAAAGAGAACAGGAAGTAAAACAGGAGAGGTGGCAGGGAAGGGGAACAATGAGCGGGGAAGCACAGGGAGAGGAATGTGATGGGAAACAGGAATAGGATAAGTAGCAGAAGCAGGAGTGAAGAGGAGGAGGTGAAAACAAGGAGGGGAAGCAGGTGCAGGTAAAGGACAGAAACACATGGATGAGCAGAAGACAGGACACCTTCAGAGGATATGCTGCAGTCGTACTACACAGCGGTCCCCAAGAGTAAGGTAACAGGTTATGTGGTTGTAGCTGCATCACTACCAGAAGGAGGTAATAAAGCAAAGAGTAAAAGTATTCATAGAATCATAGAAACTTACAGCACAGAAGGAGGCCATTTGGCCCATCATGCATGTGCTGGCTCTTTGAAAGAGCAATCGTGCTTAGCCCCACATTCCCGCCTTTTGTCCGTAACCCTGTAAGTTCCTCATCGTCAAGTACCTATCCTACTCACTTTTAAAATTATTTATGGAATCAGCTTCCACCACCTTTTCAGGTAAAGCATTCCAGATCCTCACAACTCTCTGAGTGAAAAAAATTCTCCTCATCTCCCCTCTAGATATTTTTCAAATGATTTTAAATGTAGGACCTCTGGCTATTGACCCACTCACCAGAGGGAATAATTTTTTTCTATCTACTCTATCAAAACCTCTCCTCATCTTGAAAACCTCTATTAGATCACCTCTTAACCTTCTCTGTTCCAAGGAGAACAGTCCTAACTTTTCCAACCTCTCATAACTGAGGTCCAATCTCTCATCATAGGACAGCCCTCTCATCCCAGGAATCAATCTAGTGAACCTTCATTGCACCGCCTCCAAGGCAAGTATATCCTTCCTTAGATAAGGAGACCAAAACTGTGCACAATATTCCAGGTGTGGTCTCACCAAGGCCCTGTAAAATTGTAGCAAGACTTCCTTACTCTTATACTCCAACCCCCTTGCAATAAAGGCCAACATGCCATTTGCCTTCCTTATTGCTTGCTGTACCTACATGCTAGATTTCTGTGTTTCTTGCACAAGGACACTCAAATCTCTCTGAACACCAACATTTGAAAGTTTCTCACCATTTAAAAAATATTCTGTTTTTCTATTCTTCCTACCAAAGTGAATAACCTCACATTTCCCTACATGATACTCCATCTGCCACCTTACTGCCCACTCACTTAATCTATCTATATCCCTTTGCAGACTCTTTGGGCTGGATTTTACTTACTGAGACGAGTTGGGGGCGGGACTGCTGCCTTCCGGGTTCTAGTCCCGCCCCAGACGCTATTTTCCCCTGATTGGGCTTGTTAAGCCCGCCCTGCGGGCTTGCTGGCCAATTAAGGGAAAGCCGGTGTCAGATGACGTCTGTTGATGACGCTTCAGCTGCCGGTTTTCTTAAAGGGACATGTACCATCTATTTTTGACAGATGATTTGACAGTATTTGACAGCATTGAGGTGCTGTCAAACACTGACAATCACTGTACAAAGGTGACCCCTTGCACCTGGGCTCTCCAATGACTCTCTCCTTAGGATAAAACAGATGGTAGCTGCAGGTGAGGGTACAGAAGCGATCTGTCACTTCTCCCAATGAGGTGAGGCCACACAAACACTTCAAAGCTTGTCACCTACAGAAAAATCTAAACACATTAAAAATGACTTTCCCAACATTTCCTTACCTCTGATACTCACCAGTGTCCCATTGGATCCTTCACACCACTTCTGCAGTTGTCATCTATACACAAACATTACAACAGACCCACAGCATGCTTCACTTACCCTGGCGGGGTTTCCTGACGTCGGGAAGCCCGCAGCAGAAGTCGCAAAATGGGAAAAAGCCTCTTATCTGCCTGTTAACAGGCAGTTAAGTGACTATAATCCTCTTCCTGCCGCTAGGAGTTGGGTCCCTGCGCAAATTTGGGCCCCAACTCCTGGGAAGATTGATTGGAGGTGGGTTGGGAGCGGGTTCTGGACCCGCTCCCATTCTTTTTGATTTCCCAGCAGTCCCGCCTCCTCAGGGCTGGTAAAATCCAGCCCAAAGTGTTCTCCTCACAGCTTACTGTCCCACCTAGCTTTGTATCATCAGCAAACTTGGATACATTACACTCAGTCCGTTCATCTAAGTCATTAATATAGATTGTAAATAGCTGAGGCCCCAACACTGATCCTTGTGCTCGCTGACCTATATTGGCTCCCAGTTAAGTAGCGCCTCAATTTTAAAATTCTCATCCTTGTTTTCAAATCCCTCCATGGCCTCGCCCCTCCCTATCTCTGTAATCTCCTCCAGCCACACAAACCCCCAAGATAATTGCGCTCCTCAAATTCTGGACTCTTGAGCATTCCTGATTTTAATCGCTCAAGCATTGGTGGCCGTGCCTTCAGCTGCCTAGGCCCTAAGCTCTGGAATTCCCTCCCTAAACCTCTCCGCCTCTCTACTTCTCTTTCCTCCTTTAAGACACTCCTTAAAACCTACCTCTTTCATCTGCCCTAATTTCTCCTGATGTGGTTTGGTGTCAAATTTTGTTTTAGAACTCTCCTGTGAAGCGCCTTGGGACGTTTTACTACATTAAAGGCGCGATATAAATACAAGTTGCCTTTGTTTTTTATGTTTATAAAATGTTTTAAGGTTCAATTTAATGTTGCCTGCTACTCTTTACTCGTAACCTTTCTTTGCCTCTCATATTAACTTTTTCAATTACCTCCTGTATTTTCCATAATCTTCCTGGTTATTAACTGAGTCTTGCTCCTGACATTTGTCATAAGCCTCCTTTTACTGTTTTATTTTAACTTTTATTTCCTTTGTCATCCATGGTGCATTAGCTTTGATGCTCTATCTTTTTCCTTCAAAGGAATATGCTTAGTTTGCACCTGAACTATCTCTTCCCTGAATGCCCTCCATTGCTTCGTTACTGCTTTACCCTGCAATCATCTTTTCCAATCTACCTGTGCTAGATCCCTTCTGAAATGAGCTCTTCCCCAGTTGAGCATTTTTACTTTCAATATTTTCTGGTCTCTTTCCATAATTAAATTATACCAAATTATGTTGTGGTCATTGTTAGCTAGATGATCTCCTACTGTAACATAGTCCACTCGCCCTACTTCATTTCTGAGAACCAGCTTCCTTCCTTGTTGGACTGGAGATGTATTGATCGAGAAAGTTCTCCTGTACACATATCACAAATTCCTCTCCTTCCCTACTCTTAGCACTATGTTTTCCTAGTCTATATTAGGGTAATTAAAGTCTCCTAATATTACTATGCTATTTTTGTTACACGCCTTTGAAATTTGCCAACAAATAGATTTCATCATCTATCTCTTTCTTACTGTTTGGAGCTCTATTAAAAAAAACACCCAAAATTGTAACAGCTCCCCCTCTGTTCCTTAACTCATGCCAAATAGATTCAGTCTTAGAACCATCTAGTATATCCTTTCTAATTAGAACTATAACATCAGCCTTCATCAATACTGTCACGCCCCCTCCTTTTCCTTCTCGATCATTCCTGAATACTTGTTAACCAGGAATATTAAGAACCCATTCCTGGCCTTGTTTTAGCAATGTCTCTGTTAATGTAACCACGTGATAATCCCATGTAGCAATTTGTGCCTGCAGCACACGAACCTTGTTACTTACACTATGGACATTGACGTACATATAATTTAATACCTCCTTTGTCATTTTTGCTATTTTCCTCAATCTGGTCTCTGAAATTTTTGGGATATTTCTAATTTTACTGTTGTTTATATCTCTCTGTCCTCTGATCTCATTTCTGCTCCTTTCTGGTTGCCCAATTAGTTCAAATCCTCTCCAACAGTACTAGTTAACCTCTCAGTGAGCACATTGGTCCCGGCTTTGTTCAGGTGCAACCCGTCCATTTTGTGCAGGTGCCCCTTCCCCAGAACCGGTCCCAATGCACAAACACATGAGAGAAGCTGGTTACACCTCCCACCCGCAACCCTCCATTACCTTATTTTCTTTTGCCACCCTGCATTCCGGACACAAACAAAAGAACAAAACATAAGGCAGAGAGTGACAGAAACAAAACTGCAGGCAAACCACAAAACAAGGTGAAGAGATAGAGAGAACCAGGAATGAACACAGTGACACCTCCAGGAACACAAAGACAACACACAGGCTCCCTGTACATCCCCGTACTTAGATTCACCAAGCCCCCTCCCCCTTAAAAATAGTAGCCCACCCTGAGCATCCAGCAAGTCTCTCGACAAAAAGACTGAAACTTGAATGTACTCCGGACATCAACCTGCTTGTTCTTCGCTAAGAACTGCGCGTTGCGACACATTTTCTGATTCGGCCCTCATTCACCAGTCTCTACCGCCCAGTTTTCTTATTTCAGTTTGGACCCAATATAGCACAGGCCGATTTCCCTGGCATATTCTGGCTCAACAACCTTATCTCATTCTGGCCGCTCTCCCGTGCACCCACCTTGTTGCTCTTTTCAGGCCTCAAAACCCTCCTCCCTGTGTATGGCTTTTAAACCACCCTCTCCAACAGTACTAGTTAACCTCTCAGTGAGAACATTGGTCCCGGCTTTTTGAGCAACAGGGGAGTCAAGGGTTATGGGGAGCAGGCAGGAAAGTGGAGTTGAGGACAAAATCGGATCAGCCATGATCTCATTAAATGGTGGAGCAGGCTCGAGGGGCCGAATGGCCTGCTCCTGCTCCGATTTCTTATGTTCTTATGACGATTTTTCAGTTCTGGTATGCCCATCCCCTCCACCAAAGGCTCCCTTCCCACCACTCCCCAACCAGTGTTTTTTTCCAGATCTGGGACGGTACCTCGCTCACCATTCCCCTGCTGATAGATCTTTTGGGCCTGTAAAACCCCTCCCCATGATGGGCTTTCCAGGCCAAACACACCAACATACACTGACACTTTTTTGGGCCTGACCCCTCCCTTTGGCAAACTTTCCCCACCTCTCTCCTTCTCTCTCTCCTCCATCACTCTCTTCCTCCATTGCCCCCTCCTCAACCGGTTCCCTCTGACCCTCTTCCTTTGCCCATCTTCTTCCTCTCCCTCCACCACCCCTTTTACCCCTTTTCTAATCCTGTCCTCTGCCTTCCTCTCCCTGCCCTCTCCTGCTCTTTTCACCCTTCCCTCTTCCTCTACCCCTTCTCCACTTCTCCACCCTTTCTCTCCCTCCTTCTCCCTGTTACTTCTATACCCATTCTCATCCGTCCCTCCATTTGCCCCCTCCTCCTCACTTTGCCCTCCCCTCCTGCATCCTGCTCTCTCCCCATACCCTGTAACCCTCATCCCCACCGTGATGGACATTTTGGGCCAGTCAACTCTGCCCACCCCAAACCCTTGGATGGACTTCTGTGGACCTGCCTCCCTCCCTTTGATGGATTTTTCATATACTTCTCCCAATCCATCATTCGTGTTCCCTTCCTTCCCTCTTCATGCCCTTTAAACCTCCCCCAATTCACTTTATCCATCCTCTTCCTCTTTTGTTTCCTCCTCTTCCTCTCCCAACACCTTTCATACCTCCCCATCTCTCCCTCCCCTCCTCTCCCCTACCACTTTCGTCTCACCCCATTTCCCTTCCTGCCTTCTCTCACCCTTTCCTCCCTCCCCTGTCCCTCTTCCATTCCTCCTCCAACCCTACCTTGGCCCAGTTATCCCCCAACATTTATCACTGTTTCAACTGAGTACTGCACTTGGTCTTCACTGCCTTATATTGTAAGCAAATACTGGAAATCCACTGCAGTAAATACAACAAAAAAGATTATACTTTTAGAGAAAGGAAGAATAAAACAGAATGACAGATTACCTGCCTGGACCCTCCTTGCCATGAGGCCAACTGGGCAATCAGCACTCAAGTTATTTGCATCTTAAGCTACTTTTGTAAAGAAGTAGGTCAATAGTATTAAAAATATTAGTCTACAAATTACTGTTGTTGATGTTAATGAAAGAACACGTAACAGGTTCCTTCGACCTTCCTTTGTCTGTTATTTTAGTGGCAGTAACCTATTTAAATAGACAGGTTAATGGTTGCATTAAAATAGTGGACACAGGGAAGTCAAATGAATGCAATCAGCTCAACAGAAATAATAAGCGATTATATTTCTGTGGCCCTGCACCTGAGGTGCGCAATTTTTTTTCCTTATGTCAGTTACGTGATATATCACTTCAGTGAATTTGCTGTATTGCTGTGATGGGTAACCACTGTTGTGCTTAGACTGCAGCTGCAATGTGGTGTGTATCAGAAAGCCTTACTGTGGCTCACGGATTGCCTGCAGCCAATGAGATTCACAAGTTTCAAAAACAACTGGCCTGTCTCGAATGTTGCTTATGGAAGATGGAATACTTCTTTCCAGCACCGTGATTGGTCTGTGGGAACAATCAATGAGTGGAAGTAACAATTGTGTTGCTGTGGATAACACAACAACACAGCGCCAAAGTGGTGTGTGCTTACCAGCCTTCACAAGATTCCCAGAATGTCAGAAGACATGACTATTTATTGACCTTTTTTGGCAGGCTTATTGAAAAATGTCATTCTTGCTCAACACAGAGAGAACAGAGAAAGATTTCTTTGTATTGTAAGGCCCTTTTAAGAATTTCAGACCTATTTTATCTTTGTAGTTATGACAGATTTAATTTTATTTAACTAATTTATTTTAGCCACAAAAATCCTGTGTCCCACCATAACTCTGGCGGGAGATCGGTGGAGCCCACCAGAAAACAGCAGAGTGCCAGTTGCGCTGGGTTTCCTCTGTTTCCGGGATTTTTTGGTGCGTTTTGTAAGAGTCAGTACCTTTGCCTGCCCCCTACAAGGCAAACGTCATTAGGAGTTCTCACTTCCCCAGTTCATTTAGGACCTGTCATAGTTCTAGAGGCTGATATGCTTAGGGAGATCAACCTCCAGACGAGCAATAGTGGGCCCCAAGAGTGGGATCCAGACCAGGCAAGATTGGATCGTCAAATAATGGTGCAATTAAAACAAAAATGTTACAGTGAAACCTGTAAATTAGGGACACCTAAGGGACTTGTATCAGGAGTCCCTTATTTGCTGGTGTCCTTATTTTCAAAATGGTCATTGTATGTACAGTAAACCAGATGAGCCAAATATCCATCACCTGGGATCATGCCTAATTCTGGAGATCTGCCAGCAGGATGTGATTTTAGTTCTATTTTCTGTTTGTTGGGTTTCCCAGTTCATTGCCATCCTGGGGTCCTTTTCCATTGAGGGAGGAATGTCCTGATCCTGGGATCTGCTATGTTGGCAGCCTGCACAGGGCGAGGTGGCTGCTGTAGGGCTGAGTGCCTGGGAGATCCCATCTAAATTGGAGGGATTAATATCGTGTAGACCCCTGTCTGAGACCCCTCCCTCCGTATGCTACAGCTGCTAATGTTTGAAGTGCTGGGGGGTGGGTAGGGTGCTGTTAATAGCTCATCAGTCAGTACCTGACATACTGCTGGAGTAGGGTTGCCAACTCTGGTTGGAGGCATTCCTGGAGGTTTGATCATGTGACATTCTGACCACATGACATCTGACCATGTGACGTCAGATCACATGACATGGGATCACATGACTTCCACAAATGTTATTGGATTTACCTTAAAGGTTGGGTTCCCTGTAGTTGAGAATCTTTATTTGCAGTTTTGTGCCTGCAGCTGTTGTGTGAGAAATTCCAATAACCAGGAGTCCACCCGTGATCAGACAAAGAGGTGAAATCATTCCCTCCATCCCTCCCCCAGAGCCCTCAGTCTTTATCTATCCCCCAGAGTCCCTATTCCCCAGTCTCCATCTCTCCCCCCAGCCCCCATTCCCATCTCTGCCCCACAACCCCTATTCCTAGTCTCCATTTCCCCTGAGCCCCCATTCCCAGTTTTCCTCTTCCCTGAGTCCCCATTCCCCAGTCTCCATCTCCCCCAGAACCAGCATTCCCCAGTCGCCCCCTCCTCCCAACTCTTGAGCCCCCGCGATTTCAAATCCCCTTGCGATTTCAGGGCCCCCAATTTGCGACTCAGTCACGGTTCTCTGCGGGTGACGGCACGTAGCAGTAGCCTGTGACGAGCTCCGTGGAATAGACAGGAAATTATTCTGTTTAAAATTAATGCAGTTTAACCTGCTTCTGATTCCCGTAACCAGGCTGTTAGTCATTATTTACGGTACGTGGGAAATGGGGAGTTCTTTACCCAGCATTCATAGTGGCTGCGAAACTGCTCTACTCCTGGGATAGAGCCATGCAAGGATTCAATCCCAGAGATAGAGCAGTTTCTCTACCGCTATGAATGCTGGGTAGAGATCTCCATTACAAAAAAGCCATTTCTTTCACCCGCTGCCAAATCGCACTTACTTGCATGTCTCGTGTTTTAAATTGTAAACCGATTTGGTGCATTGAAGGCTGTTCGTAAGTTTGTAATTTGCGACTGTCCATTGTTTCAAGGTGCAGTTTGTATCTATTACAATGCAAATTATTTGGGACTGTCAATAAGTGTCTGTGTTTTGCAGGTGTCCGTTTTTTAGGGGTGTCCGTTTGTACAGGTTTCACTGTATATTAATCAGTCCCCTTACATAGGATATGGCTGGGTTTAGGGGCAGAGCAACCCCTCCGCCAAGATCAGGGAGGCAGATGTGCACAAGAAGTGAAAATGCAATGGTGCTTGCACCATACAGATGAGGTGCTCTCCTGCTGATCCCACAAACTACGGCAGAGTTAGCTCTGGAGGCCAATGGCAAGCATGATCCTGGCATCCTGTGGATTTTCGGGGCCCTTTTCACCTCCATTCCTGCATGCTCACAGCTCCAATGCACACAGCAAAAAGACTTTGACACAAAAATAGATTTAATTTATTGAGGTTGTAGAGTTCTTCAAACATTTAATTCCCCTGCTTATGAAAACTGAAAGACAAATGTGTCATGCTTCCAAACCAATGTTTTTTTACATGACTAATTCCAAGGTGAGGTGAACCAGTAAGCTATTAATATCAGAGATCCTGCCATGTGATAGGTGTTTCGCACCTCTTTCAAAATTTACATCATGAAATCAGTAAGATCCTGGTGCAGATTTGAGTGTATTGGATCATTTAAGCGTAGCGAGCAGATGAAAATCGAGTGTGGAGGATCACATGTCCATAAGGGAACCTACCTAGTTTTTGTCCCCGCATAAATATTCTCTACTCACTTCACCAAAGTGATCCAATACACTCTAATGCAAGAACAGGAAAATCTCTACCCCCACCACTATCCCCCCTCCCCCGTCTGTATCAAATGCATGACTTTGATCTTCAAAAGTATTGGTAAATCTTCACATCAAATAAACAGACTTCTTCAACAGCATGGTAAGAATACTAATTGGAATAGAAAATTAAATTATATATAAAATGTATTAATATATACACACTGGGCAAATAGGTACCTATTGGTGAACTTATGACCACAACATTCATAAACTGTCGGATATTTGCTGAATTCTGTGATTGGATTACTTTCTTGCAATTTATTTAGAGGAACTCATTATCCTGTGTTCTTGTGTCCCTCATGTTACAATAACAAATACATCAAAATAAAATATATAAGTTTTATGTTTTTCTTTCCATATGATATAAAAAGCACTGCTGCCTACATTCTCCTTCCATATATTTCTTTTGATCAGTCTATTTTTGGCTATTTGTTTCTAGTCAGGATAAGTTTGCAAATTTTTTGTACTGAATTTCCCACAACTCATGTCTAAAAACAACTGATTGAAAAATTAGCCTAGAAATTACTGTTAAGATATCAGCAAAGCAAGGCTCAGCTCTTTAATGTGACCTTCCTCTGTTCATTATTTTAGTGAAGGTACTATCTCATTTATAGTGTTCATCTGCTAATAATGACAACAATAATCTCTAGAATGTTCTGACCGGTTCTTCTCAGTCCTATAAAAATGGCTTCTCCAGCCAGATGATGGCAGTTTTAATAAAGGATGCCTCCTAAAACATTAACCTACCTTTCTCCTTCAGATGCTGATCAACCTAGATTGCCAGGCCTTTTCTGTATTTCAGGATTTATGGTTTTTCTTTTGCCTCTGATTTAAGAATACAGCTTGCGCATAGAAACCCTGTGTTTCTGAGGAGGAAAAGGAAGATCTATAGCCCCATCTGGTCTGATCCTGTCAGTGCCCCAGTCTCACAGGTGTCAGCTATTAGAATGTTTACATCTTAGACTCTCACAAAACATAAACAATAGAGGTTTTCTCTTTGCTTCAAAATGTAGCTCATTTTTTTTGAAAATATGCTCTCAAATTAAGATGAGGAAATACACTCTGGGGGTAATTTTCATATTACTATTGCCCCGTTTCTCAGTATGAATAACATGACAGTGAGACAACATTTAAAAAAAACCTTTCGCTATCTTCTCATCCAAGGCCTGCCTGATGTAATTTTTGAACGGGACTTCAAACAGGCGACCACCCAAAACTTGGAACTGAGCGCTGTATATTTGAACAAGGTTCTCTGACCAACAAAATTCCTCCCACCTGCTGCCGTTCCCTCTGTGGTTTCCCGACCAACCCCCACTTCCTAGTATTGACTCCCTTTTTCTTAATGCTGCTCCACTTCCGGCTCAGCTCTGTGTAGGATTTCCAACCTACCACCCCCCATCCCTCCCCCCCCCCCCCCTTATGAGGCCTAACCATGAAATCAGGCAGGTGTCCATAGCACCCTACCTGCCGCCCGCCCAATGTGCACTGACAACGAAAATTGACACCTCTGTCTTTCTCAACTTAAATGCTTTCTGAACTTGATAGAACACAAAACAAAAGCTACAACTGGTATATAATCAGTACAGTCTGTCAAGTTTTTTCTCTCTCACACACACACACACAAACACGCAGCCTCTCTGTTTAAAAAGCACTCCGTATAAACCTTGCCTTAATAAATCTTTTGAAATTCATCATCTAATTCTGTAAAACAACTAAGAAAATACTGCTAGAAGCTAGAGAAAAATATTCAGCAGGTTAATTGTCTAAATGTTACTCATGCATTCTGAGAAATTGAGCTCACTGCATATGCTTAGACTGCACAATCCAAACTCTGCTAACAGAATTGCAGCTCAAAAAAAAGTCAAAGTTCAATCTTTTAGAAGATGCTGAAGCCTTTAAGTAGTAACGCTAATGAAGGCATTAAAAGACAGGAAGCATTTTGAATAATTAGTGGGAAAAGATAATGCACCACCACATGATAGTGTTACGGAGAGCCATGACAGGTAGGGCACAAGATTAACATTGAAAATGATATTAGAGCACCATTACCGGCATTACAAGGAAGTGCAAACATTTTAGCAAGGAAATGTTTACATAGTAGTATTCAGTGGAGCATTCAACCCACATAACAATGTTAGACCAATCAAAGCTACAGAATATCAACCAGTTATCCCTACTGTTTGGAAAACAAACTAAGACAAGCTATTAATTTAGACAATTGCGACGTTGAGGGAAGTAAAAATGTTGCAGTGATGGAGCAGGAGATACTTTTCTGAAAAAGAGGTTGTGATTCTGGCAAACTGCTGGAATAACATAGGCAAAGCCTTCCATGCAAAGATGTATGCTGTACCTGATATAAAATAACTGGATGTAGACAACAATAACAACTTGCATTTATATAGCGCCTTTAACATAGTAAAACATCCCAGCACGCTTCACAGGAGTGATTATCAAACAAAATTTGACAACAGGCCACATAAGGAGATATTAAGACAGGTGACCGAGGTAGGTTTTAAGGAGCATCTTAAAGGAGGAGAGAGGGGTAAAGAGATGGAGAGGTTTAGGGAGGGAATTCCAGAGCTTAGGATGCAAAGAGACAGTGGATGCAAATGGTAAAACATAATGGGGGGTAAATTCGATAGTCCCCGAAAAGGGGCGCAGGGATCGAGATGCACGATTAACCCGTGCCTGTTCAATGTGATGCAGGCAGCACACCAACTTAGTGCTGCCTGCTGATTAACATGATTGCAGCATGCAACCAGTGCTAACCGTGCTGTTGATTGGCTGCCGCATCAGCAGGCAGCCCAAAATCTTGAAAGGCTCGCACCAGTTAAAGCTAGCCTGCACTACTTAAATCTAGCCTGCACCTCTTAAAGGGGAGGTGCATTGTGGCTGTAGCAGGTGCTGGAATTCGTTCTACAACTGATTGTGACCTGGGAACACTCAATAATGGCACAACATGGGAGAAAGCATGCTCTAAGTTTTTCTAACGCTCCACTGGAGGCCTTGGTGGAGGAGCTGGAAAGGAGAAGAGATTTTCTGTATCCCCGGGGGCCAGGAGGCCCTCCAGACACACGCTCTGAAGGCAGTGGGAGCGGATAGCTGTGGTAGTCAATGCTAGGAGTCAAGCCCTGAGGACATGGATGCAGTGCTGCAAGAATTTCAATGACCTCACACGAGTAGTCAAGGTCAGTGAATGCATCAAATGCCATATCCTACCAACTGCACCACTAGCCTCAGCCACTGCTCAATGTACCACACCCTCATCACTCATCTATCAACAATCTCTATCAATCAGGACTCATACCTAACATTCATAGTTTCACCTCACCCTCACACACTTAGCACTGCTGCAAGCCTCACACTCACAGCTCACAGCTTGCACACACTGCCAGCTATTCAACCATGACAGCCACATCACCCAAACAGACTGCACCACACTCACTGACACACTTCCATCTCTCTTGCACGACAAGGTGGCGCACAACTGGAGACAACGGGAGATAACTGGTGGGGGACAGGCGCACCTGCATGTCCTAACCCCCATGGAGGAGACGGTGCAGGCCATTATTTGGACGGCCATTGCTGGGGCCGCGGCCAGCGGCGGGGCTAAAACCATTGAAAATTATGGCATCCTCATGCCTAATCCTCCTTCTCACATCCCACTTCCCCCACATCACACAATCTCTTCTGATTTACAAGTTGCAGATGGTGTAAGCATGCACTTCCTGCTTTTCCCCCTCCCCTCACCACAACCCTACCCTTGTGCTTTTCTCCTTTCAGATATCCAAGAACTACCACCTGGCCAGGCAAAGGTGGAAGAGCAAGAAAATAGTGAAGATGAAGATACACCGTCACTCGATTTCACACTCGCAGCCACCAGCTCAGATACTGACACCGCATAATTTAGAGGATAGATTAGAGGCACGAGTGGCCTGCAGCCAGGTCAGGGGGCCAGGATAGTGCAGGTGCCAGCTTGCTGGAGGGCGAGTTCTGCTGCAGAGGACTCAGATGAGGACTTCGATGGGGCAGGCTACAGAAGAAGGCTGATCGGTATGCACAATGAAATGGTTGGTGCATTGGGAAGTCTATCAGAAAGCCTGCATGCAATGTCAAGGAGCATGGAGGAGTCCAGCACCAACTTGCCGCAGGGCTTTGTGCACACCTCGGAGCCCATCCTTTCCAGCATGGAAGTGGTAGCCAACTCCATTAGTACACTTGTGGACCCAACCATGATGCAGCATCTGATGGCCGATGTCTCAGCTTCCATTGCAGCACAAGCAGCAGGCACTCAATGTCTGAGTGCTGCAGTGGAAGCTCAGACTGCTACCAGCATAGCTGTGAATTCTAGTGTTCAAAGGGGCTTGCAGGGTGTCACAGCAGTCCAGCAATCTGTCCTCCAACAGATTACTAGGATCGCTTAGGCGCCACCCCAGGGCTCCATCAAGCACGAACCTGCTGTCCTCTCTCAGGATGACAGCATTTGTCCTCCCACCGCTGCCACTTCGCCAGTGCCCTTGCTGTTGCCTTCTAGGCCCAAAGCTGCTCGAGGTTGTCCTCCAAGGCTATCTGCAGTCTCCTCCACTGAAAGTCAGCAGCCTTCCACCAGTCATGCTGCAGCCACTGGGGTAGCACTGCATAGGAGCACTAGGACAGGCAAAGGCACACGGAAGACTGGCACTAAGGGAAAGCACAAGGGTGATTAGTTGACGTTTGCATGCAATATGACAAGATTTGATTTATAAATTTGGTTTGGAATGTTTATTTTGTGGAGGCTTTTATTTTTGCATTATAGCCAATACTGTGATGGTCAGTGACAGAGGGAAGGTAAGGTGTGGGACTGATGGTGAATGGGGAATTGGGGTTGCGGTTACCAGTATTGCACTCGGATGAGTTCTTCACGGACATTCCGGCCAGAAAGGGGTTGTCGAGGTAGCCTTCTCCCTTCCTCTTCCTCCTTTTCTTCCTCTTCCTCCTCCTCAAAATTCTCAACGTATAGCTGGTGCCAAGGGCTGCACCCTCATGATGGTGAGGTTGTGCAGCATGCAGCAGATCACCACGAATCTTGACACCCGCTCTGCTGAGTACTGCAGGACTCCTCCAGAGTGGTCCAGGCAGCGGAAGCATTGTTTCAGCATGCCAATGATCTGCTCTATCATATTTTGTGTGGCAGCATGACTTTCATTGTATGCATGCTGCGCACGTGTGCATGGGTTGCGCACCGGAGTCATCAGCAATGTCGTCAGCGGATTCAGTGCTATCAAGCGGCACTTACTCACCAATAACCTGCTCACTGATGCCCAGTTTGTGTTCTGCCAAGACCACTTGGCTCCTGATTTCATTACAGCCTTGGTCCAAACATGGACAAAGGAGCTGAATTCGAGAGGTGAGGTGAGAGTGACTGCCCTTGACATCAAGGCAGCATTTGACCGAGTGTGGCATCAAGGAGCCCTAGTAAAACTGGTCAATGGGAATCAGGGGGAAAACGCTCCACTGGCTGGAGTCATACCTAGCACAAAGGAAGATGGTTGTGGTGGTTGAAGGTCAATCATCACAGCCCCAGGACATCACTGCAAGAGTTCCCCAGGGCAGTGTCCTAGGCCCAACCATCTTCAGCTGCTTCCTCAATGATCTTCCCTCCAACATAAGGTCAGAAATGGGGATGTTTGCTGATGACTGCACAGTGTTCAGTGCCATTCACAACTCCTCAGATAATGAAGCAGTCTATGCCCGCATGCAACAAGACCTGGGCGACATTCAGGCTTGGGCTGATAAGAGGCAGGTAACATTCACGCCACACAAGTGCCAGGCAATGACTATCTCCAACAAGCGAGAGTCTAACCAACTCCCCTTGACATTCAACGGCATTACCATCGCCGAATCTCCCACCATCAACATCCTGGGGGTCACCATTGAAAGAAACTTAACTGGACCAGCCACATAAATACTGTGACAACAAGAGTAGGTCAGAGGCTGGGTATTCTGCGGCGAGTGTCCCACCTCCTGACTCCCCAAAGCCTTTCCACCATCTACAAGGCACAAGTAAGGAATGTGATGGAATACTCTCCACTTGCCTGGATGAGTGCAGCTCCAACAACACTCAAGAAGCTCGACACTATCCAGGACAAAGCAGCCCATTTGATTGGCACCCCATCCACCACCTTAAACATTCACTGCCTCCACCACCGGTGTACCATGGCTGCAGTGTGTACAAGATGCACTGCAGCAATTCGCCAAGGCTTCTTCAGCAGCACCTCCCAAACCCGCGACCTCTTCCACCTAGAATGACAAGGGCAGCAGGCGCATGGGAACACCACCACCTCCAAGTTCCCCTCCAAGTCACACACCATCCTGACTTAGAAGTATATCGCCGATCCTTCATCGTCGCTGTGTCAAAATCCTGGAACTCGCTACTTAACAGCACTGTGGGAGTACCTTCACCACATGGACTGCAGCAGTTCAAGAAGGCGGCTCACCACCACCTTCTCAAGGGCAACTAGGGATGGGCAATAAATGCTGGCCTTGCTAGTGATGCCCAGATCACATAAGCGAATAAAAAAAAATTACCGGGCATTAACCTGCATGATGTGCAGCCTATGGTCACACACCAGCTGGACATTGAGGGAGTGGAATCCCTTTCAGTTCTTGTAAATGGCAGAGTTGACATGTGATGTGCGTGCAGTCAGTGACCTCCCTTACCCAACAGAGGACGGCAAACAGATGTTGCGAATATCTCCAGCTCCAACCTGGACGGAGCCAGATGCATAAAAGTTCATCGCCATGATCACCTTCACAGCCACTGGCAATGTGATCCTTGCCCTGCTCTGAAGTTGCAGTTGTGGCTGCAGCAGGTGGCAGATTTCTGTGAGGACGTCCTTACTGAAGCGAAGTCATCTCACACATTGCTCCCTGAAACCCCTGGGTGGATAAGGCCTCCTGCTGAGAACCTTCTTCTCCTCCTCCTCCTCCCTCTTCCAGTAGCTTGTCCTGCTCTACGTGCCCTCTGCTCATTCTCCAAGTCATGCTGTACTCCAAGGGGAATTCCTACTAATGTACCCATGTCTGGCAGCAAGTGGTTTGTGCAGAAGCCTTGAAGTCAGCAAAATGTCCTTCAGCACCTGCCACACCACTCCCTGTAGACTTTGGCAACTTTAAACAACTATAGGAAGCACCAAACACTTGTAGATGCGTACCAACAGTCAGAAAAAATCAACCAGTAACTAACCTGTAAGTAGATGATGAGCCCTTTAAATAGCACTGGTGGATGTGGCGGGGGGGGGGGGCGGGGTGCCTTCCTGCTGTGTTCAGCTGTGCGAGCTTAAGAGAGGCGTGAGCTGGAGGTTTGAGCTCCAAAATGGTAGCGCTTGCATCAAATCAGCGTCACACGCTAATTGACGTCATGATTTGCCTGCTCTGCATACTTGCAGTGGGCATTCACTGCGCCCGCACTAACACACTCACCAATATGGCGTCTGGGGCGCGATTTGGCCCACAAGTGTGTGCGCATGTCGCGGACGCCATTTTGGACCTCTAAGGGCACTCGTAGCGGCCAAAAAATGGGTGCTACAGATCTGAATTTTGCAGCCGATTATTAACCTACCCATAGCAATATTTCACATTGAATAACTTAAAAAAAAGCCCCATAAAAAATCTAATCAGATAAGCATACCTCTTCAATTGCAATTGTTTCTCCCATCGTTCCAAATTCTTCACACTCTGACTTGATAGAAACTCCATGAATTGTTGGCTATCAGTACTGCATAAGAATATCTCATGGATATTCACAGCTGCATTAATCCTCCTCTGAAATTCACTGGCTTTTGCTACTGCACGCTATAATGTAAATATGACACAGAGAAATCAATGCAGCAGTGACCAAAAAAAAGCAAAGGAACATTTATTTTGCAATAGACTTAAGGCGATTCTTCTTGAGATACATTACTAAAGGAATAACTAAATCATGTATCATTCTGAATATGAATCTCCTCTTTTTACTGTGCAGTGACCACTATCAGTAGAACAGTGACTAATGCATTGCATTCACTGCACAATGGTTACAGGTGACGATACAAGATAATCAACACTGGTTGCAATGCATTTTGGCAATCAGCACTGGTTGTACACTTTGGATCTGAGACGATTTCACAAAATCAATCGCCATGACCCAAGGCAAAAATCAGCATTTTTCATGTTGTTGGGACTTGTTATGCAAAATTGCAGTACTCGGGGGAGTAGAATCATTCTTCACACAGTAGGGCTGAATTTTGTCTTCAGATTTAAGTCAGTTATAAATTTATAAATGGCTTAGAATTGGAGCAAATCTCACTGGAAAGGTTAATACAAATAGCATTCAATTCTCATTTGTGTCATTAGTAACAGCACCATAGAAACATATAGAAACATAGAAGATAGGAGCAGGAGTAGGCCATTCGGCCCCTCGAGCCTGCTCTGCCATTCGATGAGATCATGGCTGATCATCCAAACTCAGTACCCTGTACCTGCCTTATCCCCATATCCCTTGATACCTTTAGCTATAAGAAATATATCTCATTCTTGAATATATTTAATGACTTGGCCTCAACTACCTTCTGTGGTAGAGAATTCCACAGGTTCACCACTCTCTGGGTGAAGAAATTCCTCCTCATTTCTGTCCTAAATGGCTTACCCCTTATCCTTAGATTATGACCCCTGGTTCTGGACTCTCCGACCATCGGGAACATTCTTCCTGCATCTAGTTTGTCCAGACCTGTCAGAATTTTATATGTTTCGATGAGATCCCCTCATTCTTCTATACTCCAGCGAGTATAAGCCCAATCGACCCAATCTCTCCTCATATGTCATTCCTGCCATCCCAGGTATCAGCCTTGTGAATCTTCGCTGAACTCCTTCCATGGCAAGAACATCCTTCCTCAGATAAGGTGACCAAAACTGCACACAATACTCAAGGTGTGGTCTCACCAAGGCCCTGTACAACTGCAGCAGGACATCCCTGTTCCTATACTCAAACCCTTTCGCTATGAAGGCCAACATACCATTTGCCTTCTTCAACGCCTGCTGCACCTACATGCTTACCTTCAGCGACTGGTGCACAAGGACACCCAGGTCTCGTTGCACTTCCCCTTCTCCCAATCTATTGCCATTCAGATAATAGTCTGCCTTTCTGTTTTTGACACCAAAGTGGATAACCTCGCATTTATCCACGTTATATTGCATCTGCCACGCTTCTGCTCACTCACCCAACCTGTCCAAATCATCCTGGAGTTTCTCGGTATCCTCCTCGCAGCACACACTCCCACCCAGCTTTGTGTCATCTGCAAACTTGGAGATATTACATTTAGTTCCCTTATCTAGATCATTAATGTATATTGTGAATAGCTGGGGTTCAAGGACCGATCCCTGCGGTACCCCACTAGTCACTGCTTGCCACTCGGAAAAAGACCCATTAATTCCTACTCTTTGCTTTCTGTCCGCCAACCAGTTCTCTATCCAAGTCAATACCTTGCCCCCAATCCCATGTGCCTTAACTTTACACGCTAATCTCTTATGCGGGACCTTATCGAAAGCCTTTTGAAAGTCCAAATACACCACATCTACTGGTTCTCCCTTATCTATTCTCCCAGTTACATCCTCAAAAAATTCCAGTAGATTAGTCAAGCACGATTTACCTTTTGTAAATCCATGTTGACTTTGTCCGATCCTGTCACTGTTTTTCAAGTGCTCAGTTATTACATCCTTTATCCCCACTACCGGTCTGTAATTCCCCGCTTTCTCTCTACCACCCTTTTTGAATAGTGGGGTAACATTAGCTACCCTCCAAACCATGGGTACTGTTCCAGATTCCATCGAATGTTGGAAGATGATCAGCAATGCATCTACTATTTCTAGGGCCACTTCCTTAAGTACCCTAGGATGTAGATTATCAGGCCCTGGGGATTTATCGGCCTTCAATCCCGTCAATTTCCCTAACACCATTTCCCTGCAAATACTGATTTCTTTCAGTTCCTCCCTTTCATCAGACCGTATGTTCTCCAACATCTCTGGGAGGTTATTTGCGTCCTCCTTTGTGAAGACAGAACCAAAATATGCATTTAATTGGTCTGCCATTTCTTTGTTCCCCATTATAACTTCCCCCGCTTCTGACTGCAAGGGACCTACACTTGACTTCACTAATCTTTTTCTCTTCACATATCTATAAAAACTCTTAGTCAGTTTTTATGTTCCCTGAAAGCTTGCTTTCATATTCTATTTTCCCCTTCTTAATTAATCCCTTTGTCCTCCTTTGTTGAATCCTAAACTGCTCTCAATCCTCAGGGTTACTGCTTTTTCTGCCAATTTATATGCCCTCTCCTTGAATCTTATGCTATCCCTATTTTCCCTTGTTAGCCACGGTTGAGTCACCCTTTTTGTTTTATTCTTATGCCACACTGGGATGAACAAATTCTGTAGTTCATCCATGCAGTCTTTGAATGTTTGCCATTGCCTATCCACCGTCAACCCTTTGAGTGACATTCCCCAATCAATCCTACCCAATTCGCACCTCATACCATCGTAGTTTCCTTTATTTAAATTCAGGATCCTAGTCTCTGATTCAACTACTTCACTCTCCATCCTAATGAAGAATTCTATCATATTATGATCACTCTGACCCAAGGGGCCTCGTACAACAAGATTGCTAATTAATCCTTTCTCATTACATAATACCCAGTCTAATACCCAGATGCAGACTCAGATTGATCTAGGAACAACATGTGGTAGGAAAGGAAGATTACGTGTAAGTAATATTTAAAAGAATGGGGACAATTAAAAAGGGGGCATCCCAAAGGGGGCAAAAATTGTAAACATTTTTGAAGAGCTTTAAAGGTATCTCACACTATCAGCAACCTTTGCCAGGGCTAATGGGGTAGGAGATTAAGAAGTGGCAGGCAAAACATAACAGGAAAGGAGCAGGCATGGGTCTGCATACAAGTGGCAGAGCAACTCAGCATCCAATCCCTCGTTTGATGGCTGCTGAAGTCAAGGTGGCTTTTCATGAAATGGCTGGGAGGAGGTTGCCCTCTGTGCCACACTATACCACCAATCTTAAAGGTCAGCATTGCAACATGCAAAGAGGTGCAGCCATGTTACTGGCCACAGCTGACTGTTACTAGTGCCTGTATGTGATAGCTACAGGTGTCCTTATAACAGATGACACAGCTTGTCATCTGCTTCTCTGCTGACCCTGATTCTGAGAAGACAGACCCCACTGTTACTGGCTGGTAAGAGTGTCAGAGCCTGAAGAAATGGTTGGTGGCATCTTGTTGGCTGTGGCCAAACAGGCAACACTGGCTCTTGATTACAGTGGCATGTCTTCCTTCATGCAGTACCACAGTGACATACTGTGATTGGAGTACATCCAAAGAACCATCCAACATAACAGGCATTTAACTATTATTGTGAAGGCATCGGGGCTTTGCTGGCATAGTTTCCTTTGGGAGTAGGCACGTCTCCCAGCATAATGCCTGCCCATAGTGAGGTAATTTCACCTTTCCCTGGAAATATGGGGTGTGGGTGCCGATGGGCGGGTACAGAACACGTCTGGGGCAGCTAGACCCCGTTAGCATCCATCCAAGTATGGCAGCTCAGAAGATTTCCACTGGCAAACCCACTGGTGCCGGGAAAGGAAGCTGGGGGAAAAAATAATCAATTAACAACAGCTGGCACAAAAACTCATGAAAACAAGTAAGGAAAAAAAAGCACCAAGAAATGGTTTAAAACACTTATGTTTGGACCTATTAAATGCTCTCCTGACCTATCGACCTTGAGGCCTTTTTCTCACTAGGTCTCCTAGAAGATTAAGGGGTGATTTGACCAAAGCTTTCAAGATATTAAGGAGAACTGATAGGGTAGATGGAGAGAAACTATTTCCCCTGTTTGGGGAGTCTAGGACTAGAGGGTATAGTCTAAAAATTAGAGCCAGGCCTTTCAGGAGTGAAGCTAGGAAACACTTCTACACGCAAAGGGTGCTAGAAGTTTGGAACTCTCTTCTGCAAACGGCAATTGATGCTGGGTCAATTGTTAATTTTAAATCTGAGATTGATAGCTTTCTGTTAACCAACAGTATTAAGGTATATGAGACAAAGGCGGGTATATGGAGTTAGGTCACAGATCAGCCATGATCTCACTGAATGGCAGAACAGACTCGTCCACAGCATACCTGATGGCCACAAAATGAACCAGAACCCTCCCCACCTCTTTTTGGATGTCCTAATGAAGCTCCCAACTGCTCTGGATGGGAACATTCAAAGCCTGCCCAGATCTGACTGGAAGTTAATGTTGGGCCAAAATTAGGTGGCGATCTAGCAGAACTGATGCCGTATGAATTTGCAGTCCAGTATGCTGGACATGTACTAGGCATATCAGACACTAAAATCGGCCCTGGTAAATGTAGAAATTCATGGGATTTGTTGCTAAATTGCACTAAATCACTTGCCATGACTATGACGAACACCAAAGTTATAAGAATTCAAAGCTCTGATTACAATTAGCATCAGAACTAGTCTCATCTAGTTCAGAGCTGATCATAACCAGAAGCCTGACCAGGAAAAGTTAAGTTAGCCCATTGCCCATTAATGTAGGATATTGTGGCATTGTTTATTATTTTTCTTATTCACAAGGAGGGGTTTGAAGTTAAGCAAGTAAGTGAGTTTTGATTATAACTGTACGCTAATTGATATCTGTAAAAATAAACAGATTATGATTAGTTTCAGGCCTCATCTTGCTGAAGTGTTTTTAGTCCACCGACTGAATGAGTGGAGGAGTACACAATGGGACATGTGAAAGACATAATAGGCGAGATTTTCCTGGGTCTCAACCCAGGCACAATGCATTGTCTGGGTGCAGCGAATATTGCAAATTGGGTGAGTCAGACTCCATGGGGGAGAAATTCGGTATCGCCCCGTTTGGGGCGCAATTATCGGCCGGGCGCAAAGTTTAGTGCCAGGCGCTAATTATCGCCTCCGGCTGCAAACTTGGCTTCTATCACCCCTGGAGGTGATTGGAGCGCTAAATCAGGTGCTACACACCTCTCTTAAGGCGCTAACGCCGAGGAGCGAGGCGCTACCTCAGAGCGCTGGCGAAGCTCATGTGATGTCAGTCAGCAATGGAACATAGACACACTGGCGCCGGCCACTTCTTAAAGGGGAGGGTCGATCTTGCTCTCCATCCACACCCTGCTCATTGCAGCCTTGAATCTCGGCCTGGAGAGACCTGTACATCAAATCTACTGGAAAGAACAATGGAGAGACCCAGGGAAAGAGCTCAGAGTGCAGCCCCCATAGTCTCTTTTAAATCGATGCAAGGAAGGTCAAATCAAAGTGAACCTGCAAAGTGCTGCTTAGTACCCAAAACTCCTTCACACAGCGTTGAATCTCTCCAGAAGTCTATCTCTCTCAGAATGCGTGGTGCAAAAATGTCGCCGACAAAAAAAGGAAGGAAGCGGTCGCCTTTAAATAGTCCTCCCCCAGTCCCTTCCCGACTGCAAAACGCTCCCCTCAACCTGTTGTTGCTAGCGGCAGGCGGTAAGGCAGGGGGCGCCACTCAATATCCGGTCCGGGGCGCTACCGGGGCGTTGCATACTCGACTGATGTCACGATCTGCGGGCGCAGGAGATCATGGCGATAGTGTTTAGCGACGCCGCAAAATGTCTGGTCAATTTTGCAAGCGGCGCAAACATCGCAGCACCCGGGCGCTAGTTGCTTTGCGCCCCATTAGCGCCCTCTTAGGGCGCTAACGGGAGGCGCAAAGCAACCACATTTTTCCCCCACATCTGTAAAGGAACTCATCTAATTTTCCTTCATTAATTTAAATGGGGGGAAATCAACATAAGAACATAAGACGTAGGAGCAGGAGTATGTCATTTGGCCCCTCGAGCCTGCTCCACCATTCAATAAGATCATGGCTGATCTGATCTTGGCCTCAACTCCACTTCCCTGCCCACTCCCCATAACTCTTGACTCCCTTACCTTTCAAAAATCTGTCTATCTCCACCTTAAATATATTCAATGACCCAGCCTCCACAGCTCTCTGGGGAAGAGAATTCCAAAGATTCACGACCCTCAGAGAAGAAATTCCTCATTTCCGATTTAAAAGGGTGCCCCCTTATTCTGAAATTATGCCCCCTAGTTCTAGATTCCCCCATGAGGGGAAACATCCTCTCTGCATCTACCCTGTCAAGCCTCTTCAGAATCTTATATGTTTCAATAAGATCCCCTCTCATTCTTCTAAATTCCAATGAGTATAGGCCCAACCTGCTCAACCTTTCTTCATAAGACAACCCCTTCATCTCCGGAATCAACCTCGTGAACCTTCTCTGAACTGCCTCCAATGCAAGTATATCCTTCCTTAAATAAGGAGACCAAAACTGTATGCAGTACTCCTGGTGTGGTCTCACCAACGCCCTGTACAGTTGTAACAGGACTTCCCAACTTTTATACTCCATTCCCTTTGCAATAAAGGCCAACACTCCATTTGACTTCCTAATTACTTGCTGTGCCTGCATGCTAACTTTTTGTGATTCATGTACAAGGACCCCCAGATCCCTCAGCATTTTGTAATCTCTCCCCATTTAAATAATAATTTCCTTTTTTATTTTTCCTACCAAAGTGGATAACCTCGCATTTTCCCACATTAAACTCCATCTGCCAGATTTTTGCCCACTCACTTAGCCTATCTATATCCCTTTGGAGATTATTTGCGTCCTCCACACAATTTGCTTTCCCACCTATCTTTGTATCATCAGCAAATTTGGCTACATTACATTCGGTCCCTTCATCCAAGTCATTAATATTGATTGTAAATAGTTGAGGCTCCAGCACTGATCCCTGCGGCACCCCACTAGTTACAGTTTGCCAACCTGAAAATGACCCATTTATCCCGACTCTCTATTTTCTGTTAGTTAGCCAAACCTCTATCCATGTTAATGTATTACCCCCAACCCCGTGGGCTCTTATCTTGTGTGGCACCTTATCGAATGCCTGCTGGAAATCCAAATAAACGCCATCTACTGGTTCCCCTTTATCCACCCTGCTCGTTACATCCTCAAAGAACTCCAGCAAATTTGTCAAACATGATTTCCCTTTCATAAAACCATGTTGACTCTTCTTGACTATATTATGATTTTCTAAATGTCCTGCTACCACTTCCTTAGTGATGGACTCCAGCATTTTCCCAATGACAGATGTTAGGCTAACTGGTCGATAGTTGCCTGCTTTCTGTCTCCCTCCTTTCTTAAATAGGGGTGTTACATTTGCGTTTTTCCAGTCCGCTGGGACCACTCCAGAATCCAGGGAATTTTGGTAGATTACAACCAATCAGGCGAATTTCTTTACAAGCGTGCGCTGCAGCCCCCTCGATTTGCCAATTTGCTGCACACAGGCAATCTACTGTGCCTGGGTGAAGACCTAGGAAAATCTCACTTGATATCCAGTGCAGATCACAACTATTGTTAAGCCCTTCGGTTACACTATTGCATAATAAGATACTGGGCAATACAAGCACTCTCCTGAATGTATGATGTGGGGATCACTTTTGACCAGCACTGCTGAATCTGAGAGAATATCCAAGGCAAATTGTAACAGCTACCAAGGGGAATCCACTTTCTGAAAATCTGTGAATGTCATTTCATCAATCTATTTCAATTTGCTCACACTTGTTTCACATTTTTCACATTAATGATAAGAGTATTCAACAACAACTTACATTTATATAGCGCATTTAACATAGCAAAACGTCAACAGTTCAAATTGGTAATTGCTCTAAAGGAACCATAGTAACTGACAATATGAATATTAAATGTAATAATCAAACAAATATTGTAATAAATTGAGTTGCAAAGAAATATGCCAACTTCAACAAACTTGGTACACCTCCTTGTTCATTGTTATATATCAACTAACAGCATTGGTTTCCCGCAGTAATACACAACAAATCACAACAAATTTAAAAGCAATCTACGTTAAATTTATATTTAAGCAAAAATGACCCAGGAGTTTTTGGTAAATAATACAGCTTTTAATTGCTGACAGAAAATTAGTCCTTACTGTGTCTTCAGGCTGAAAGTGCAAGGCAATTGGTCGTCCTGCTTTGGATGGTTTGATAGTTTGGGAACTCTGTTCCTTCTTAGAGTGGGCTGGCAGTACTGGACTTTTTATGGTATCTTCTGCTAAATTAGGATGTTTTCCCACTTTCAATTTTGAAGAATCCTTTAGTTGTAGGCGATGACCTAAAACACTCATTTGAATGGTCTGTATTGTTTGTTGGTAATCAAAAGTGGTCTCGGTACATTCACGCATATTAATTGGCTTGAGCAACGAGAAACGCGCATGCTCACCTTGATCAATCTTTATTGAATATTGTCCTGTCTCAGATGTAAATGTTAGGTTTTCTTCATCATAGGAAGTCTCTGGAATACACTCTTTAAATGCCTCATCATTTTGACTTGATTGAAAATAGGTGCAGTTATCGTGACTAAATAGAAATATGTTTTCTTTCTCATTTATAGATGAAGTACATACTGTATTATCTCTTTTCTCCATATTAGTTTTTTCTTTCTTGTTTGTAGTTGTGACTGTAGACATAGTACACTCATTAAAAGGTGCTCTGACTTTCAATCTTTTGTTAAGTTCATATTTGTTATCCTTGACACTGATTTGGTAAATCGAATCATGGCTGTCAAAAGAACTCACAAAAGTAGTGACCTGCCCTCTGTTTGCTATAGACATGTCTTCTGATTCGTCTGGAATCTCAATAGAAGCGATTTCAGTCTTTTTAGAGTCGCAGAGTGATTGGCCACCCATTTCAGACCGCTTTCTGTTTGTGTCTGCACTGTCAGAATATTTCTGTTTTAGCAATATGTTTGCATCTTGAGCTTGATCAATGCTCAAATCAGGAAAATTTGCTGAAAAGACTCCTTGCATTTTGAGACCTTTTTCCATGCTGAGAACACTGTTAATTTCATGTTGAACCTCCACTTGAGAATCAAGACACAGCAAAGGAGGCAAACCACTAGTAGATTGGTCAACTTGTTCAGGGTCTGATCTCTGTAAACTACAAAGGTTCCTTATATTAACAGAAATATGATAAAATAACAGAATCTGACATATTAATTAAAGGACTGTCAGCTTTGTGAAAAAATGTTTGGCAATTCTGTTTTAGTTTGTTTGTTTCCAATTATGTAAAAAACTGGGTGAAATATCACCGTGGCCCAAACCTTGCTGGAAAAATAATGGTGAGTTCATGTTGCACGCCATTATTAATGCGTAAACTGGCCAGTAAGTTCAGGCGAAGAAGAAATACGCCATGGATAGCAAATCGCCATAACTTGCTGGTCGATTTATACTGCTTCACCGCTTGCCTCGCACAAACGGTATCTCGCCCTTAGCCGCCCTGTTATTTTTAAGAACTTGCTGGATTTGCACATTGAAGTCGATGCAGAAAGTTAGATCTGGTACTCAGCAGCATAAGTACCCTTTTAGCAATGTGATAATTGTTAATGCAATGGCAATCAATCTCTCTGGCCCAGAAAGGGAAATATTTAAACTGTTGTGTCTCATTCCTGCATGTAATAAATTCTTCAGAGATTTAAAAAAAATAATAATTTAAAATTCTTTTCTTACTTTTCCTTTCTGTCCCTTTTATTTCTCTCTCTCTTAATCTAATCTTTCTTTCCCTCTTTTTATTCCTTGTTCTGTAACTGATTTAAATCGAATTCCTTCTTCTCCATTGTTTCTCTGTTTATTTCTCAATCCTTAAATCTCATTGGTTAAGGAGATAGACTGTTGGTCCCAACGTTCACTAAGGTCCCAGATGCCCCGTTGCCCTCACCATGCCAATATCAGCTCACACTTACAGCGAGCTAAAGGGAAATCTATTTTTGAGCTTAAGGGTGCAGGAAAAAGTCTAGGTATGACACCAGCCAGTGGAGAGTTTTCCCCCTAATACCACATTCAGTCAAATGCTGCCTTGATGTCAAAAGCAGTCATTCACACCACACCTCTAGAATTCAGCTCTTTTGTCCATATTTGGACTAGGGCTGTAATGAGGTCAGGAGCCGAGTGGTCCTGGCGGAAAACAAACTGATCTTAGGTGAGCAGGTGAGTAAGTGCTGCTTAATAGCACTGTCGACAACACCTTCCATCATTTTGCTGATGATTGAGAGTAGACTGATGGGGCAGTAATTGTCCAAATTGGATTTGTCCTGCTTTTTGTGGACAGGACAATTTTCCACTTGTTGGGTAGATGCCAGTGTTGTAGCTGTACTGGAACAGCTTGGCTAGAGGTGCGGCTAGATCTGAAGCACAAATCTTCAGCACTACAGCCGGGATGGTGTTGGGACCTATAGCCTTTGCTATATCCAGTGCGCTCAGCCGTTTCTTGATATCACTTGAAGACTGGCTTCTGTGGTGGTGGGGACCTCAGGTGGAGACCAAGATGGATCATCCACTCGGCACTTCTGGCTGAAGATTGTTGCATGTGCTGGGCTCCGCCATCATTGAGGATGGGGATGTTCAGGGAGCCTCCTCCTCCCGTTAGTTGTTTAATTGTCCACCACCATTCACGATTGCATGTGGAAGGACTGCTGAGCTTTGACCTGATCCGTTGGTTGTGGGATCGCTTAGCTCTGTCTATATAGCATGCTGCTTCTGCTGTTTAGCATGCATGTAGTTCTGTGTTGTATCTTCCCCAGGTTGGCACTTTATTTTTATGTACCCCTGGTGCTGCTCCTGGCACGTTCTTCTACACTCTTCATTGAATCAGGGTTGGTCGCCTGGCTTGTTGGTAATGGTAGAGTGAGGGACATGCCGGGCCATGAGGTTACAGATTGTGGTGGAATACAATTCTTCTGCTGCTGATGGCCCACAGCGTCTTATGGATGCCCAGTTTTGGGCTGCTAGATCTGTTCTGAATCTATCCCATTTAGCATGGTGGTAGTGCCACACAACACGATGGAGGGTGTCCCCAGTGTGAAGACGGGACTTTGTCTCCACAAGGACTGTGCGGTGGTCACTCCTACACATGGACAGATGCATCTGCGACAGGTAGATTGGTGAGAATGAGGTCAAGTAGGCTTTTCCCTCGTGTTGGTTCTCTCACCACCTGCCGCAGGCCCAGTCTGGCAGCTATGTACTTCAGGACTTGGCCAGTTCGGTCAGTAGTGGTGCTGCTGAGCCACTCTTGGTGATGGACAATTGGATATTAAGGGAATCAAGGGGATAGTGCAGGAAAGTGGAATTGAGGTAGAAGATCAGCCATGATCTTATTGAATGGTGGAGCAGGCTCGAGGGGCTGAATGGCTTACTCCGGCTCCTATTTCTTATGTTCTTATAATTCCCCCACCCAGAGTTTTTCCTAGCTGTTTGATACAACTGAGTGACTTGCTAGGCCATTTCAGAGGGCAGTTAAAAGTCAACTACATTGCTGTGGGTCTGGAGTCACATGTAGGCCAGGCCGGGTAAGGGCAGCTGATTTTCTTCCCAGATCGGTTTTTATGACAATCCGATAGTTTCGTGGTCAGCATTACAGATACTAGATTTTTATTCCAGATTTTTATTTAATTAACTGAATTTAAATTCCCCAGGTGCCACAACTTAAGACCACATGGGCCTTGAATTTCTGACTCCCACGGGTGCGTAAGAGGTGTGTACAAGAGGGGCCGCGCAACTTCCGGGTTTAGGCATGCGAAGCGCATGCGCTGAAACCCGGAACTTGCGATCTGTCAAGATCCGCATGCCCAAGAAAAGTGCCTCTGCGGGTGGAGAGTCGCGCTATTTGCTCAACTTCCACCAGCTGAAAGGCCATAGAATTCTTACGCTAGACAAAAGCAGACGTAAGGCCTGCTTTACCAGCATAAGAGTTAAAAAATAGAAAAATAAGATTTT
Source organism: Squalus acanthias (assembly GCA_030390025.1). NCBI lineage: Eukaryota > Metazoa > Chordata > Chondrichthyes > Squaliformes > Squalidae > Squalus > Squalus acanthias. The sequence goes on along the minus strand of CM059426.1, from coordinate 154,432,038 downwards.
ATCACTCACTTATAGATTAAAAATCCTGTCCAATAAGGTTATATTAAGCCCCATTAAAACATATTAAAAAAAAATTCAAAAAATAAAATTTTTGTTTAACATATTGTTTAAATGCCATTTTAATTAATGGCCCAAAAATTCGTGAGGAAGCCTTCGTGCGAGGGTAAGGCCTCCCCGCGATCTCTCACTCCGCGTTGGCTTTTTCAGTTCCAGCTCGCATGAACTTGATGTTCTGGACAGCTGCTGTGCTGGGCTTGCGTCTCCCACTGGCGTAGTTAATTCGTGCGAGCTGTGGGATCACGTGACTCAGTTAGAGCCAATGGCAGCACACCATCTTCCATTCATAACTTTCACATAAGTGCTGTGAAAGTTATGAATACTATAGCCCCCCAAAAGAACCGCTAAACCTCAATTAAATAAAAAAAAACCATCACATTAATAAAATAAGTATAGTTAAATAAATTAACCATTTTAAATAAAAAATAAAATTTTTGAAAAAATTTAAAATCTTTTAAAAAGTTATAAAAATAAACTTACCTGTCTTTAAAGTCTCTAAAAAAGATATACCTGTTAAAAAAAATTCAAAATAATACTTAATTCACTACTTACCTTGTTAAAAGTGGGTCTTACTCCTCCTTTTTTTATGTCTGGAATCTTCCGTACTTACCTGCGCGTTGAAACCACTAAGTGCACAGCGTGCGCGCAGCCTGTAGCGCGCACGCGGTTCACCTAGGACCCGCCCCCTTTTCCATTCACCAAGTGCCGGTTTTCAGCGCATGCGCAGTGCATGCAGAAAACCGGCAATTGGAGACAGAATACGCGAGAGTACGCAGTGCGTACTCTCGCGTAGCGGGACTAATTTTTGGGCCAATGTTATATATGTAATGGTTTTTATTTATTTATTTCAGTGTGTTGGTGCATTTTTGCAGTCATTCCCATTCATACTTTTGACAGTTCTGTACGTACGGAACTGTCAAAAGTATGAAGGGGGATCCCCTTCTTCCATTGGTTGGGCTGGCCCACGTGATCCCAGGGGCGCTTGCGAACTGCATGCGCCCCTGGGATACGTGGGCCTCTGCGCATTTCGAAGAGGAGAGTCCCAGGATCGGAAGCCTCGGTATCTACGGAACCAGCAGGTCGGTTCGTAGAATTTTTTATGATCAGAGGCATCCGCCCGCAGGGAGCCTCCGATTGGAAATTCAGGGCCATTATTGGCCCCAGTGCTTCTCAGGATAACAAAGGCCTTGCAGTCTGCTCCCAAAAGATTTGTTTACTTTTGATCCAGAAATTATTAGACTAACTATATTTCTCAACAGAAAAACTAAACAAGAAATAAAGGGGGAGAACTTGGATAAGACCTGAAAATGGGCGCAGGGATCGCAGTGTGCAATTAACCCGCACCTGTTCATAACGTTGCAGGCAGCATGTTATATTCGTGCTGCCTGCTCTTTTAAATGATTTCTGCAAGCAGCCAGCTACCCGCGCTGTTCATTGGCTGGATGCATCAGCAGGGGGTCTGATATCGCGAATGACTAGCGCTACTTAAAGGCAGCCTGCACCACTTAAAGGGGAGGTGTATTGTGGCTGCAACAAGTGGTGGAAGTTTTTTCAAAATGCAATCTGATCTGTAATACTTCGAGCAATGGATGAACATGCGAGAGAGCGAGCACCAAGGTTTTCAGACAATGTACTGAAGACCTTGGTGGAAGAGGTGGAAAGGAGGAGAGATGTCCTGTATCTGCAGGAGGCTCTCCAGACACATAGTCAGGAGGCAGTGGGAAGAAAGGAAGAAAAGCAGCTTCCACCAAAGGTGTGAGTGCTGCAGTGGAAGCTCAACCGGTGCCATGCAAGCTCAGATTGCTGCCAGCATGTCTCTGGATACCAGTGTTCAAAGGGGCTTGTCGGGTATCATAGTAGTCCAATTAATCAGTTCTCCAACGGATTACAAGGAATTCTATGGCGCCGCCAAGGGAGAGTTGCAGTGGCTCCATGGAGTATGAACGTGCTGTCCTCTCTCAAGATGACAGCATTTGTGCTCCCGCCCCTGCCAGTGCCCTTGCTGTTGCCTGTCAGCCCAGGCTGCTGCAACCTAGACTGAGATGGTGCAGTATGAAGACAGACCTTATAGGCCCAGAGCTGCTCGAGATCGCCCTCCAAGGCCATCTGCAGTCTCCTCAATTGAATGTCAGCAGCCTTCCACCAGCCATGCTGCAGCCACTAGGGAAGCACCTTGTAGGAGCACTAGGAGAGGCAAAGACACACGGAAGAGGCACTGAGGTAATGCACAATGGTGATTAATTTATTTTTGTGTGCTTTATATAATGATTGAATTTCAAAATTTAGATTGGAATGTGCATTTTCTGTTGGCTTTTATTTTTGCATTGTAGGAAAAAGGGTGGTGTAATGGTCATTGTTAGAGGATAGGTAAGGTGTGGGGACCGTTGGTGAATGGGAAGTTGTGGTTGAGGTTACTTATGAATTATTTGATCACGTAAAACCCGGGCAGAAAGGGGCTGACTACGTTGTAACCTCTCTTCCTCTATTTATTGTTGCACTTGCTCCTTCTCCACTTCCTCCTCTTCCTTGTGCTCCTGCTACAAAGATTCTCACCTGATAGGTGGTGGCAAGGGCTGTTCCCTCATAATGGTCAGGTTGTGTAGCATGTACCAGACTACCACAAATTTTGAGACCCGCTCAGCTGAGTACTGCAGGGCTCCCCCAGAGCGGTCCAGGCAGCGGAAGCGTTGCTTGAGGACACCAATGGTGTGCTCTATAATTTTCCTTGTGGCAGCATGGCTCTCATTGTAGGCCTGCTGTGCACGTGTACGTGGGTTCCGGACCGGAGTCATGTGCCATGTCATGAGTGGATAACCCTTGTCATCCAGTAATCAGCCAGCAAGAGGAGGAGGAGCGGCATAAATACAGCGGGAGAGAAGGCCTCGGACAGAGCAGACCTGAGCAGCAGCAAGACGAGGAGCGGAGGCATAAATACAGCGGGAGAGAAGGCCTCGGACAGAGCGGACCTGAGCAGCAGCAAGACGAGGAGCGGAGGCATAAATACAGCGGGAGAGAAGGCCTCGGACAGAGCGGACCTGAGCAGCAGCAAGACGAGGAGCGGAGGCATAAATACAGCGGGAGAGAAGGCCTCGGACAGAGCGGACCTGAGCAGCAGCAAGACGAGGAGCGGAGGCATAAATACAGCGGGAGAGAAGGCCTCGGACAGAGCGGACCTGAGCAGCAGCAAGACGAGGAGCGGAGGCATAATTACAGCGGGAGAGAAGGCCAAGGACAGAGTGGATCTGAGCAGCAGCAAAAGTAGGAGCGACAGCATAAATACAGCGGGAGAGAAAGACGAGGACAGAGCGCATCTGAGCGGCAGGTCCACTCAAACACAGGCAGAAATTGAAAGAGTGATGTCAGAGTAAAAAGCAGCTTAAGTGAAGTCAGCACAAGGGAAGGAGCTGATTGGTGAGTAGCTGCTGAGTGTTTTATTTTTTCTCCAGATCAGATCAGGGGCAAGTCTTAAGTTTATTTCTGGTAAATTTAGATAGTAGTCTAATAAGGAGGCAAGAAAAAAAACTTACAACAAACTAGAAAGTAGATATAAATAATATAAATAATCTAGACTAATATATGACAGAGCAGGTTGTGTGTCTGGACTGCAGTATGTGGGAGTTTGCGGACAGCGAGACTGTCCCGAGCGAACTCATTTGTAGTAGATGTCTCCATCTGGAATCTCTCCGGCTCAGAGTCATTGAGCTGGAGTTCGAGTTGGAGACACTCCGATATATAAGGGAGGGGGAGGAGTATCTGGACAATTTGCTCCAGAGCTCGGGCACACCTTGTAGAGAGATGCAGGTTCAGAACGGGGTTGGTGTGACCGATAGTGTGCAGATTAAGGGGAACCCAGGTGAGATAGAGAACGAGGATCCGCAGAAACTGATCCTATTCAACAGGTACAATGTACTTGCTACTTGTGAGGATAAGGATAAAGACTGTCGGAAGGACAGTTGGAATGTGGACCGTGGCACTTTGGCGCAGGAGGCTGTCCAAAGTGGGGAGGAGGAAGGGAAGCATAATGTGGTAATTATAGGGGATTCAATAATTAGGGGGACACATAGCATCCTTTGTAAGCAAGAATGAGAGTCCCACATGGTATGTTGCCTACCTGGTGCCAGGGTGAGGGACATCTCGAACCAGCTTGAAAGGATATTGGAGAGGGAGGGAGTGGGTCCAGTCGTTGTGGTCCATGCTGGGACCAATACATAAGGAAGAGTAGGCAAGAGGTCCTGTTTGGGGAGTACCAGGAACTAGGAGCTAAATTAAACAACAGGACCTCAAGTGTTATAATCTCTGGATTATTAGTTGAGCCACGTGCAAATTGGCGTAGGAATAAGCAGATTAGGGAGGCGAACACGTGCCTGAAGGAGTGGTGTGGGAAAGAGGGCTTCCATTTCATGGGGCACTGGCACCAGTATTGGGACAGGAAGGAGCTGTACCATTTGGACGGGCTCCACCTGAACCAGTCTGGGACCAGAGTCCTAGTGGAAAGGATAAATAGGGCAGTCACAAGGATTTAAACTAGTACATGGGGGGAGAGGGCTCAGGTGGAAAATGTGGTACAAATAATAGTTCAAAACAAATGAAAGGGAAGAGAGTAGAGTAACAGTCAGAAATTGTGCTTTAAGCACTACAGGTAAAGGGAAAACTAAAAGATGTAAAGTGATTAAACTAGGAAAGAGAAATAAGAAACATGTGAGTAAAACATTAGAGCTGAAGGACAGGCTAGAGTGTGTGGCCCAAATAAGCGTTCTTTATACAAATGCACGGAGTATAAGGAATAAATTGAATGAACTGCAGGCACAAATTCAACTTGAAGGGTATGACATGGTAGCCATTACTGAGACATGGCTGCAAGACAGTCAGGACTGGAAACTAAATATACCAGGTTATAAGGTCTACAGGAAAGATAGAGAAAATGGTAGAGGAGGAGGAGTAGCTTTAGCGATTAAGGATGAAATCACTTCAATGATAAGAGAGGATATAACGAGAGGTAAGCAGGCAGTGGAAACTTTATGGGTAGAATTAAGAAATAGGAAAGGGTTTAAGACTGTAGTGGGAGTTTTGTATAGGCCTCCTGGTAACAGCTGTGAAATGCTAGATTGTATAACTGCAGAGATTAGACAAGCATGTAGTAAAGGCAGAGTGGTTTTAATGGCGGATTTTAACTTTCATATAGATTGGGATAAGCAGATTAGCACATGTCAGAAAGGTAGTGATTTTCTTGAGTGTGTCTGTGATAGTGTTCTGCAACAATGGCCCAGAAATTGATCTCGCTCTGTTCCCGCGGGGGTAAGGCTTCCCCGCGATCTCTCACTCCGCGTGTGCTTTTTCAGATCCAGCTCGCACGAACTTGATGTTCCAGACATCAGCTGGGCAGTGCTTGCGTATCCCACCGGCGTAGTGAATTCGTGCGAGCTGTGGGATCACGTGACTCAGTTAGAGCCAATGGCAGCACACCATCTTCCATTCGTAAGTTTCACATACGTGCTGTGAAATCTATGAATCTTACACCCCCCCAAAATAACAGCTAAACCTCAATTAAATTAAAAAAAAAACCATCACATTAATAAAATAAGTATAGTTAAATAAATTAACCATTTTAAATAAAAAATTAAATTTTTGAAAAAATTTAAAATCTTTTAAAAAGTTATAAAAATAAACTTACCTGTCTTTGAAGTCTCTAAAAAAGATATACCTGTTAAAAAAAATTCAAAAAAACTTAATTCACTACTTACCTTGTTAAAAGTGGGTCTTACTCCTCCTTTTTCCATTTCTAAAATCTTCCGTACTTACCTGCGCGTCCAAAGCACGAAGTGCACAGCTTGCGCGCAGCCTGTAGCGTGCACGCGATGCACCGAGGAACCGCCCCCTTTTCAAAAGACCAAGTGCCGGTTTTCAGCGCATGTGCAGGGCATGCAGAAAACCGACAATTGGAGAGAGAATACGCGAGAGTACGCAGTGCGTACTCTCGCGCAGCGGGATCAATTTTTGGCCCATTATGTCCTAGAACCAATAAGGGGGCATGCCATATTAGATTTAGTAATGAGTAATGAGCCAGATTTAGTTAACAGCCTAATGGTGTGTGAACATTTATCTAATAGCGATCATAACATGATCGAGTTCAAAGTAGTGCTTGAAAGGGAGAAACGCGAAACAGCTACTAAGATTCTAGATTTAGGTAAGGATGACTTCAATGCGATGAGACAGAGACTGTCCACAGTAAACTGGGCAAATCTGTTAATGAGTAAAACAGCAGAAGTTCAGTGGGAGGTGTTCAAAAAAGAATTTAATGTAATACAGAATCAGTTTATACCCCTGAGGGGCAAGAGTTCTACTTGACAAAAAAACCCAACGACAACTAACGCGGTAAGAGACAACATAAAACTACAAGAAAAAACATACAAAAAATGCAAAAAAATCACAGATCCTGGCGAATGGGAAAGATACAAAGAACAGCAAAGGGTCACAAAACAGATAGTAAGACCTACAAAAAGGGAGTATGAAAAGAAACTTGCAAGGGATATCAAAATCAACACAAAAATGTTTTACAATTATATTAGGAAAAAGAGGGTGGTCAGGAGCAATGTTGGCCCCTTGAAAACTGATATCAGTGATATTGTCAATGATAATAAGGAAATGGCGGTCATGTTGAATAATTACTTTACGTCAAGAAAATAATGGCACTAAAGAGTGACAAATTCCCAGGAGCAGATGGTTTCCATCCCAGGGTTTTAAAGGAAGTAGGTGAGCACATTGCAGATGCTCTAACTATAATCTTCCAAAGTTCTCTCGAATCAGGAACCATTCCTTTAGGTTGTAAAATTGTGCATGTCACTCCGCTATTTAAGAATGGTGAAAGAGGGAAACCAGGGAATTATAGACCCGTTAACCTAACATCTGTTGTCAGGAAATTATTAGAGTCTATAATTAAGGATAGGGTGACTGAACACCTTGAAAATTTTCAGCTGATCAGAGAGAGCCAGCATGGATTTGTAAAGGGTAGGTCATGCCTGACAAACCTGATTGAATTTTTTGAAGAGGTGACTAAAGTAGTGGACAGGGGAATGTCTACGGATGTTATTTATATGGACTTCCAGAAGGCATTTGATAAAGTCCCACGTAAGAGACTGTTAACTAAGGTTGAAGCCCATGGAATTAAAGGCAAATTATTGACCTGGTTAGGAAATTGGCTGAGTGGCAGGAGACAGAGAGTAGGGATAATGGGCAGGTACTCTAATTGGCAGGATGTGACTAGTTGTGTTCTGCAGGGATGTGTGTTGGGGCTTCAACTATTCACAGTATTTATTAACGACTTAGATGATGGGATAGAAAGCCACATATCCAAATTTGCTGATGACACAAAGATAGGCAGCACTGTTGGCAGTGTAGATGAAAACATATAATTACAAAGGGATATTGATAGGTTAAGTGAGTGGGCAAAACTGTGGCAAATGGATTTCAATGTAGGCAAATGTGAGGTCATCCACTTTGGACCTAACAAGGATAGATCAGGGTAGTTTCTAAATGGTGAAAAGCTAAAAACAGTGGAGGTCTAAAGAGACTTGGGGGGTCCAGGTACATAGATCATTAAAATTTCATGAACAGGTACAGAAAATAATCAAAAAGGCTAATGGAATGCTGGCCGTTATATCTAGAGGACTTGAATACAAGAGAGTAGAAGTTATGCTGCAGCTATACAAAGCCCTGGTTAGACCACACCTGGAATACTGTGAGCAGTTCTGGGCACCACACCTTAGGAAGGATATATTGGCCTTGGACGGAGTGCAGCGTAGGCTTACCAGAATGATATCCGGACTCCAAGGGTTAAATTATGAGGAAAGATTACAGAAATTAGGGTTGTATTCCCTGGAATTTAGAAGGTTAAGGGTGATCTGATTGAAGTTTTTAAGATATTAGGGGTAACAGATAGGGTAGATACAGAGAAACTATTTCCGCTGGTTGGGGATTCTAGGACTAGGGGGCAATTAGAGCCAGACCTTTCAGGAGCGAAATTAGGAAACACTTCTGCACACGAAGGATGGTAGAAGTTTGGAACTCTCTTCCGCAAACAGCAATTGATGCTAGATCAATTATTAATTTTAAATCTAAATTGATAGAATTTTGTTAACCAAAGGTATTAAGGGACATGGATCAAAGGCGGGTATATGGAGTTAGGTCGCAGATCAGCTATGGTCTCATTGAATGGCGGAACAGGCTCGAGGGGCTAAATGGTCCACTCCTGTTCCTATGTTCCTTCGATTTGCCGTGGTTGGACAAATGCAGCTGGCACAAAGGACTGCTGCAGAATGAAGGAATCGTGACTACTGTTACTAATGGGCATTCACCTGCATGATCCGCTGCCTGTGGTCGCACAACATCTGAACATTGAGGGAGTGAAATCCCTTTCATTTCAGGAAAATGGCAGAGTTGACATGAGGCGTACGCAAAGGTCATTGGCAACCTGCACCATGGAGAAGCCTGCAATTCGAGCAAACTTGCTCTGCCTGCTTGTCTCTGGCAAGAGGGAATGAGATGAAGCTGTCTCTCTTAGTATAGAGAGCCTCAGTGAGCTCCCTTATGCAGCAGTGCACTGCAAACTGTGAGATGTTGCTTATATCTCCAGAAGCAGCCTGGAAGGAGCCAGACGCATAAAAGTTAAGAACACGGTCACCTTGACAGCCACAGGCAATGCGGTCTTTGCCTTGCTCTGAGGTTGCAGTTGTAGCTGCAGCAGTTGGCAGGTTTCAGTCACAACCTCTTTAGTGAAGCGAAGACATCTCATTTATTGGTCCTCGCTGAAGTTGAGGTAAGAGAATTGCTCCCTAAAGACCCTCTGTGGATATGGCCTCCTGCTGAGAGCCCTTCTCCCCCTCCTCCCTCTTCTAGCAGCTTGTCCTGCTCTGCGTAGCCTCTCTCATTCGCCCAGTCATGCTCAATTTCCAGAGCTACCCATGTCTGAAAGCAACTATTTTCAGCACAAGCTTTTAAACCACCAAAGAACTACTTCAGCACCAGCCAGAGCACTCCCTGTAGACTACTGAAACTTTAGACAAGTTTAGGAAAGCTCCAAAAATGTGTGGAATTGCACCAGCAGCCAGAAGAAATAATCTAGCAACTAACTGGTAAGTAGTTCATGATCCCTTTAAGTACCGTTGATGGGGGGGGTTCTTCATGCCGTTGAACGTATGTTCAGTTGTGGGAGGTTAAGGCAGGGTGTAGGCTGGAGCATGGCATTCGAAAATGGCAGCACTGGCATCAAATCAGCATTGCACATTGATTGACATCATAATCTACCTGTTCTGCATGCTGCCAGCGGTCATTAGGTGCACCAAGATGGTGTCCGGCACACTTCCCATCAGAAGTGTGTGCACGTATAGAATTGAAAAGTAGGGAAGTTATGCTAAACTTGTATCAAACCTTGGTTAGACCTCACTTAGAGTACTGCGTACAGTTCTGGTCGCCATATTATAAAAAGGATATAGAGGCACTGGAGAAGGCAAGCAGACAAGATTTACAAGGATGATACCAGAAATGCAAGGGTATACATATCGGGAAAGGATCAAGGCTGAGGAGTGACCTAATAGAGGTCTTAAAAATTATGAAAAAATTTGTTTGAGTGGATACAGAGAGAGTGTTTCCACTTGTGGGGAAGAACATAACTAGAGGCCATCAATATAAGATAGTCACCAAGAAATCCAATAGGGAATTCAGAAGAAACTTCTTTATCCAAAGAGTGGTGAGAATCTGGAACTCACTACAACAGGGAGTGGTTGAAGCGAATAGTATAGATGCATTTAAGGGGAGGCTGGACAAGCATATGAGGGAAAAGGGAATAGACGGTTATGCTGATAGATTTAGATGAGGAAAGACGGGAGGATGCTCGAGTGGAGCATAAATGCCGGCATGGACTGGTTGGACCGAATGGCCTGTTTCTGTGCTGTATATCCTATGTAATCCTATGCATCTAGGACCAGATTTTTGACGTTTAGGGGGCCGATTAGCACCTAAAAAATGGGCACTACAGAGTCCAATTTCTCCCCTAAAATATTTAAACAAGGCATCAAATAAAGGTTAAAAGGTGTCAAAGTATATTAGAAGACAGACACATTGTATAGTATCCACAAAAGAAAAAACATGTTAATAAGAATGATACTGTCTTCAACAGATCCCAAATACTTATAAATGTCAACTGTAAACGAACAATTAGATCTTGATTTATGGTGTTCTGAACTAAATAATTAAGTTGTCACAATGTGGTGCTTAAAGGTCATATAAATGAAATTACCTCTCATTTTCTGGACTTTCCACTTCAGCATTTTTCCATCTGTTTATTCCAGGAACGCCTGCCACTGTTGTTCCCTGAAAATAATTAGCAGTATGAGGCTTTGGGGTTATATTGGAAAAAGGGTGAAAAGAGGCACTAAATGGGTGCTGTGCTAATAAGAGTCGCCTGTTTGAAAGTCTGGATTTAGCACGCAATTTTCAGGCTAATTGATGATTATCATGATTTAAACATGCCTCCAGGCACTGAAACTGACAACTGTAGATCTTGTACTCAAGTGCTGCTTAGGCATAATTTTCCTGGATCTGTATATGTAGCTGCACTCACCCACTTCCACTGAAGATGTGGAGTGTGCTGGCTGGGAGAGAAGCCAATGTGGAAGGATGTCTCAAGGACCTAGAGAGGGTGCCCAGGTTCTCTGATGCGGCACTGGAGGTCCTGGTGGAGGAGGTAGAGAGGGAGAGGGATGTCCTCTACCTGCAGGGGTGAAGAAGGCCACAGATGCAGCTGATGCGGTACATGTTGGAGGAGATTGCCCGGGCGGTGACAGCCAGGCACCCTGGCCCCAGAACATGGCTCCAGTGCTGCTAGAAATTTAATGACTTGACACGAGTTTTCAAGGTAAGATCCCATCTCACAAACACACTTCTCAATAACTGCACCACCAACACCAGCATCACAACCTCAACACACTTCATCCACCATTTAACTATACACTGACATTCACCCACCCCACACTATTGCATTCTTCACAGGCAGTACTCACACCTCAAATGCAGCTCTTCAACCATGTGAGGCATCACACACACCAATACACCTGTCAATACACTAATTCACAATCACCACTCATTTCCTTCCAGGAAAAAATAGCACACAACAGGCGGCAGCAGGACCTGATATGGGGAGGTCAACCACGTCTACATGAGCTCACTCCCCTTGAGGAGGCAGTGCTGGCCGTGATTGGGAGGGGAGTGGGAGACGGTGTGGCCAGTGGCAGAGCAGGGGGCATATCGCCTCGAGGTCTGTGACCACTTCAGCTTCCTTACAGATGCACAACTATTCCTGATCCCTGATCACCCAAAGCTATCCTCACTCCCAAGTTCCATATGGTCTCATCACACACATCCTCCTATAGCTACATGCGCTGCACCCTAACCCTTCCAGCTTTATCACTGCAGGCTCCCAGGAGCAAGATCCACCTTGCCCCCTGGAGCAAGTTCAAGATGAGCAACAGCCACCTTGCTCCTCCCCGGAGGAAGAGGAGGAGGAGAGCGAGGAAGAATGCACTACATTAATGGCTGCTACTGTCGCAGGTACCAGCTCAGAGATGGGCACCACATGTAACTAAGAGGCTAGGTTAGAAGAGAGATCCTCACAGTGGGACGCACTGGGCACAAGTGGGCAGCAGCCACGCAGGGTGGAAGGGACACCACAGGTGCCACCTTTCCGGGGGAGGGGGAGGGCAAGGTCGCATTCTAGTTCTGCTGTACAGGAGTCAGATGAGGACTTTGCAGGGCCAAGCTTCAGAGGAAGGCTAATGGGTGCGACAAACCAAATGCTTGGTGCAATGGTCAGCCTGCCTGAAAGCTTATGGCTTGTGGCTCGGGGGATGGAGGAGTCCGCCTCCACCTTGGTCCGTGGCTTGACACAGAGCCTGGAACCCATCCTCTCCAGCGTGGAGAGGCTGGTCAATTCCAGCCAGCGACCTGTGGAGCCCAACATCATGCAGCGTCTCATGACTGAGGTCGCAGTGTCCACTGCAGTCATTGCAGCTTGCATGGAATGGCAAACTACTGCAATGGAAGCTCAGGCAGCTGCCATGGTGGCTCTGGGCTCCTCAGTTGAAAGGGGCTTGCAGAGTGTCTCCAATGCCCAGAGATCTGTCCTCCACCAGATCACTGGGCAGGCTAAACAGAGGCTCCGAGGTACTGGCAGGGGAATCATGCAGCAGGAACGTACTGACCTCTCTCTGGATGTCAGCATTGCTGCTCTCTCCCCCGCCACTCCACCACTGCCCTTGAGTGCTCAGCTGGTGTCTGGGGGTTTCTCAGGGGAGTCATGTGCCATGGCTTCAGAGGGTACCCCTTGTCACCTAGTAGTCAGCCATGCACATTGCATTGAGGCTCAAAGATCTGTGGGACGGATGACTGTCTCATTATAAATGCATCGTGGCAGCTCCCTGGATAGCAGGCATTCACCTGCATGATGCGCTGCTGGTGGTTGCAGACAACCTGTACATTGAGGGAATGGAATCCCTTCCTGTTCCTGAACACCTCCGAGTTTAAATGAGGGGCTTGCATGGCCACATGTGTACAGTCAATGGCTCCCTGGATCATGGGGAATCCCACAATCCTGTTGAATCCTAAAGCTCTCTGCCTCTGGTCTTCACTGGCAATAGGGAATGAAATATAGTCATTTGTCAGAGAGTATAGAGCCACAGAAGCCTCCATTATGCAGAAGTGCACAGAGGATATGTGGCTTATATCACCTGTGGCAGCCTGGAAGGTTCCAGTAGCATAAAAATTAAGTGCTACTGTGACCTTGACTGTCACAGGCAATGCAGTCCTGGCTGTGCTGCGACGTCTGAGTCTCTGTTCCACGAGGCCACAGATCTCTGTACTGACCTCCTTGGTAAAGCGCAGCCTCCTCATGCACTGGTTTGGGTCATGTGAATGTAGGAGTCGTGCTCTCTGAATACCCTGGGTGGATAGGGCCTCCTGCTGAGAGCCCTCCTGTCCCTCTCTCCTAAAACAGCTGGTGCTGCTCTGCCTGGGCTCATCTCTTCCTCCAATTCCTCATGCAGAGCAAGAGAGATCCCTAGCATGTTGCCCAGGACCAAGCACTCCCTTTCTCCTGTTGACTCCTATAAGGCGCCCAATAAGGTAGCGTAGCTCAGCACTCACTCTTTTTAGGTGACGTCCTGAGAGAATATCCGGGAAAAATGTTAATAGGGTGTTGGTGAAGTCTTGACAAAGTGTCCCAGAAAGTCTCCCAATGTCTATCAGTCCTCTTCAAACGCAGTAGTCAGTCAATTTCAATCAGCAAGTAAACAGTGAAAACTGAGCATGGCTTTAAGTAGCACTCGAAATCCTCAACAACGACTTGTTGACTCCTGTTCAGCTGGTCGCTATTAGGAGAAGCGTTACCCACCAAAATGGTGTGCAGCCTCTTTAATGAGCGCTAGCAGGCAATTTAATTGTCAATCAGAGCCTTAACAATCCTCCGGCAGCCGTTCCTAGCATGCTCTTTAACACCTTTACCAAGAAAGCATCTTGCACTAAACGCGAGCTAAACCGGTGTGGCAGCTTCAGACCCCACTTTGACCACCTCGGAGGCTCTTTAGCACCTAAAGTATTCAGCCAAAATCGCCCGCTTTAGGTTTTATTAGGAATTCAACAGCTTGAATTCAAGTATACAATCACCAAAGAAAAAATGGATTTTTACAAGTTTGGTATTGTGGCAGCACAGGTTTGACTCCACTGTGCTCTCCTCCTGCTTTTACCTTCAGTATTTTTAATGGCTAGGACTGATTTATGATTTCAATGTTAATAGCTGGCTAGATTAAAAACAAACTTGACCATAGACAGGATAAGGTGAAGATAAATGGAAAAAGCACTGTCTGGGGGAACAATGGAGACAGTGATTCATTTGTAGGGATCTGTTCTGGTTCCCCTGCTGTTCACTCTACTCATAAATGATTTGGAAGACAGTACCTCTTGTATTAATGCAACATTTGTGAGAACAAGCTATGTTGTGAGGTTATAAACTGCTTTCAAAAAGATCGAGACCAATTATGCAGACGAACTAGAAAATTACAGATGGGTAACGTCTAATGGAACTGAAAAAAAAATAGGGTATTAATTATTTGAGATAAAAAAGAAAAAAAATCTGAATGTAATTATTGATGAATCACAGAAGTCAGGCTTGAATGCTGAGCTCTTTTTCCGTGCCCACTTCTTTGGCCAGGAATCTTCCCCCCGCACAGCTGACCCTTTCTCCCGCTTTCTAAATTCTCGTTCTACTTGGACCCCTCCCTCTGGCCTCTTACTCTCTCTAGATCTTTTCATTGCTAACTGCCGACGTGATATCGGCCGTCTCAATTTCTCTGCTCCCCTCTCTCACTCCAACCTACCTCCCTCTGAACTTGCAGCACTCCGTTCTCTCCGATCTAACCCTAACATTATCATTAACCTGCTGATAAGGGTGGTGCTGTTGTTGTTTGGCGAACCGACCTCTATCGTGCGGAAGCTGAATGCCAACTCTCCGACACCTCCTCCTACCTCCGCCTGGACCATGACCCCACTAGCAAACATCAAGCCATTGTTTCCAAGACTGTCACTGACCTCATCTCCTCTGGAGATCTTCCCTCCATGGCTGCCAACCTCATAGTCCCCCAACCCCGCACAGCCTGCTTCTACCTCCTTCCCAAGATCCACAAACAGGACTGCCCTGGTAGACCCATCGTTTCAGCCTGTTCTTGCCCCACGGAACTTATCTCTTCCTATCTCGACTCTATTTTTTCTCCCCTTGTCCAGTCTCTTCCCACCTACATTCGCAACTCTTCCGACACCCTCCGTCACTTTAACAGTTTCCAGTTTCCTGGCCCCAACCATCTCCTTTTCACTATGGACGTCCAATCCCTCTACACCTCCATCCCCCACCAGGACGGCCTGAAGGCGCTCCGTTTCTTCCTTGAACAGAGGCCCAACAAGTCCCCATCCACCACCACCCTCCTCCGCCTGGCTGAACTTGTTCTCACATTGAACAACTTCTCCTCTGACTCCACTCACTTCCTCCAAATTAAAGGTGTTGCTATGGGAACCCGCATGGGCCCTAGCTATGCTTGCCTGTTCATGGGATATGTGGAACATTCTTTGTTCCAGTCCTACTCAGGTCCCCTCCCTCACCTCTTTTTCCGGTACATCGATGACTATATCGGTGCCGTTTCCTGCTCTCGCCCTGAACTAGATAAGTTCATTCACTTTACTTCCAATTTCCACCCTTCCCTCACCTTCACATGGTCCATCTCCGACTCTTCCCTTCCCTTCCTTGACTTCTCCGTCTCCATTTCTGGCGATCGGCTTTCGACAAACATCCACTACAAGCCCACTGATTCCCACAGTTACCTGGACTACACTTCCTCCCACCCCGCTTCCTGTAAGGACTCTATTCCATTCTCCCAGTTTCTCCGTCTCCGCCGCGTCTGTTCTGACGATGCCACCTTCCATACCAGTGCTTCCGACATGTCTTCCTTTTTCCTCAACCGAGGATTCCCCTCTACTGTGGTTGACACGGACCTTGACCGTGTCCATTCCATTTCCCGCACTTCTGCTCTCACCCCTTCCCCTCCCTCCCAAAACCACGATAGGGTTCCCCTTGTCCTCACCTTTTACCCCACCAGCCTCCACATTCAACAGATCATCCTCCGCCATTTCCGCCACCTCCAACGTGATCCCACCACCAAACACATCTTCCTCTCACCTCCCCTTTAAGCATTCCGAAGGGACTGCTCCCTCCGCGACACCCTGGTCCTCTCCTCAATCACCCCTAACAGCCCTTCTCCTTCGCCTGGCACCTTCCCATGCAAGCGCAGGAGATACAACACATGCCCTTTTACCTCCTCCCTTCCCACTGTCCAGGGCCCCAAACACCCCTTCCAGGTGAAACAGCGATTTACGTGTACTTCTTGCAATTTAATATACTGTATTCGCTGCTCACGATGCGGTCTCCTCTACATTGGGGAGACCAAACGCAGATTGGGCGACCGCTTTGCGGAACACCTCCGTTCAGTCCGTAAGGGTGACCCTGAGCTTCCGGTCGCCTGTCACTTTAATTCTCCGCTTCACTCCCACTCTGATCTCTCTGTCCTCGACCTATTACATTGTTCCAATGAAGCTCAACGTAAGCTCGAGGAACAGCACCTCATCTTTCGATTAGGCACTTTACAGCCTTCCGGACTCAACATCGAGTTCAACAATTTCAGACAATAATCCCTACCCCCATTTTTCATGCTGTATGATTTTGCCTTCCCATTTGCAACATTTTATCTTTCCTGCCTCTTACATAAGAGGTATGTTCTTTCAATTCCTTCCTCCCCCGCTGTCTCTGCACCTGCTTAATATCTGTTACATCCCCAGCTTTTTCCAGTTCTGATGAAGGGTCCCAGACCTGAAACGTTAACTCTGTTTCTCTTTCCACGGATGCTGCCTGGCCTGCTGAGTATTTCCAGCATTTTCTGTTGTTATTTCAGATTTCCAGTATCCGCAGTATTTTGCTATTGTGTTGAATGTTGGAGATGTGGGGTTAGATAAATATTTTGGAGTTTTGCTCAATTACTTTTGGAATCAGGAAGTATTTATGTAGAAATTTCTCTCAGGAGATTAAATAGGTGGAGAAAAGTCTAATATATAGTAACTTTACATTATCTTGTAAAAGAGACGAGCTAATAGGGTTAATGGCCTTTTCTCATTCCATTCCAGCTTTAAATTCTCATAGAGCATATGGATATTCTTGGTTGCGTTTAATTCCACCACAAGTGGGTTGGACCAGATTTCTGATTGGCCCCCTTGGAGGACAAGATACACCCAACAGTTTGTCTGGAACATGTAATTTGATCCTGTCTGCTGTAGAATAATTCAAAGTCTCTGCAATGTGTCACAGGCAGGCTCCAGAATTCACAGTGCTAACACTTCTGATTTCCAAGAACAGACAGGGCTCACACTCCTGGGTTAGGAGCATGCACGGCGCCAACATTCCCGCTAAGCTGCGCGGTCGCACAGTGGTCTGGAGGTCCTGCGCAGGACGCTCACCAGCTTTTCAATGGAAATAACCGCGCATGCGCAAAAAATTGAATGGGCCGCGCAGCCAGTTAAAGGGCCCACACACCAAAAAAAACACTGCACAACGCTTACACTGAGATCGATAGATTGTTGTTAGGTAAGGATAGCAAGGGATATTTGAGCTAAGGCGGGTAATTGGAATTGAGATACAGATCATCCATGATCTGTTTGAATAGAGGAACAGGCTTGAGGGGCTAACCTTCAGCAACCGTCTCTATTACTTCATCAAATAACTCAATCAGGTTAGTCAGACACTATAACAAATCTGTGCTGGCTGCCCCTTATTAACCTATGCTTCTCCAAGTGAGAATTAATTTTGTCCTTGACAATGGTCACGAGTAGTTTTCCCACCACTGACATTAGACTGATTGCCCTGTTACCAGGTTTATCCTTCTCTTCTTTTTTGAAAACCGGAAGTATCCACACTGTCGTGAATCACCCTGTCAAACTAAACAGTCTGGGTGAGAGCTGCGGTGACTGATGGGTCATTGTGTGTGGGTCAAGGATTGTTAACAAGTTTATCGGGTAGATAGTGTGGGGTCACTTTTACATTACGAAATGAATAGTGACAGTGTCATGAATTCCGGATCGTCCAGTCCAATAATGTCACTTGCCGCACATATAAGAAATAGGAGCTGGAGTCGGCCATTTAGCCTTTCGAGCCTGCTCCGCCATTCAACAAGATCATGGCAGATCTTCTACCTCAACTCCACCTTCCTGCACTATCCCCATATCCCTTAATTCCCTTCGTTCCCAAAAATTTATCGACTCCTGTCTTGAATATACTCAACGACTGAGCATCAACAGCTCTCTGGGGTAGAGAATTCCAAAGATTCACAACCCTTTGAGTGAAGAAATTTCTTCTCATCTCAGTCCTAAATGGCCGACCCCTTATTCTGAGACTGTGTCCTGTGTTCTAGATTCCCCAGCCAGGGGAAACATTTTCTCAGCATTAACCCTGTCAAGCCCCTTAAAAATTTTATATGTTTCAATTAGATCACCTCTCATTCTTCTAAACTCTAGGGAATATAGGCCTAGTTTACTCAATCTCTCCTCATAGGGCAATCCCCTCATCCCAGGAACCAGTCAAGTGAACCTTTGTTGCACTCCCTCTAAGGCAAGTATGTCTTTCCTTAGGTAATCATCATATAGATTGGACAAATCAAATTGGCAAGGGTAGCCTTGAGGACAAGTTCATAGAGTGTATTCGGGATGGTTTCTTAGAGCAATACGTTGAGGAACCGACCAAGGAGCAGGCTATTTTAGATCTGGTAATGTGTAATGAGACAGGATTAATTAATGATCTCATAGTAAAGGATCCCCTAGGAAAGAGTGATCATAGCATGGTAGAATTTCAAATTCAGTTTGAGAGTGAGAAACTTGGGTCTGAAACTAGTGTCCTAAACTTAAATAAAGGCAATGACAAGGGTACGAGGACAGAGTTGGCTAAAGTGGACTGGGGAAATAGATTAAAGGGTAAGACGGTAGATAAGCAGTGGCAGACATTTAAGGAAATATTTCATAAATCTCAGCAAAGGTATTTTTAGAAACCAGCAAAGGATGACTAAAAAAATTATAAAGAGGGAGAAGATAGAGTATGAGAGTAAACTAGCAAATAATATAAAAACAGACAGTAAGAGCTTCTACAGGTATATAAAAAGGAAGAGAGTAGCTAAAGTAAACATTGGTCCCTTAGAGGATGAGACTGGGGAATTAATAATGGAAATAGAGAAATGGCAGAGACTCTAAACAATTATTTTGGATCGGTCTTCACGGTAGAAGACACTAAAAACATCCCAATAATAATAGATAATCAAGGAGCTATAGGGAGGGAAAAACTTAAAACAATCTCTATCACTAGAGAAAAAGTACTAGGCAAACTAATGGGGTTAAAGGCCGACAAGTCCCCTGGGCCTGATGGCCTGCATCCTAGGGTCTTAAAAGAAGTGGCTGCAGAGATAGTGGATGCGTTGGTTGTAATCTACCAAAATTCCCTGGATTCTGGAGAGATCCCAGCAGATTGGAAAACCGCAAATGTAACGCCACTATTCAAGTAAGGAAGGAGACAGAAATCAGGAAACTATAGGCCAGTTAGCCTAACATCTGTCATTGGGAAAATGCTGGAATCCATTATTAAGGAGGTAATAGCAGGACATTTAGAAAATCATAAGACAATCAAGTAGAGTCAACATGGTTTTATGAAAGGGAAATCGTGTTTGACAAATTTACTAGAGTTCTTTGAGGATGTAACAAACAGGGTGGATAAAGGGGAACCTGTAGATGTAGTGTATTTGGATTTCCAGCAGGCATTCGATAAGGTGCCACATAAAAGGTTACTGCACAAGATAAGAGCTCATGGGGTTGGAGGTAATATATTGGCATGGATAGGGGATTGGCTAATTAACAGAAAAGAGAGAGTCGGGATAAATGGGTCATATTGGCAATCAGTAACTAGTGGGGTGCCACAGGGATCGGTGCTGGGGCCTCAACTATTTACAATCTATATTAATGACTTGGATGAAGGGACCGCGTGTACTGTAGCCAAATTTGCTGATGATACAAAGATAGGTGGGTTAGCAAGTTGTGAGGAGGACACAGAGTCTGCAAAGGGATATAGATAGGTTAAGTGAGTGGGCAAAAATTTGGCAGATGTAGTGTAATGTGGGAAAATGTGAAGTTATCCACTTTGGAAGGAAGAATGAAAAAGCAAATTATTATTTAAATGGAGTGAGACTACAAAATGCTGTAGTATAAAGGGATCTGGGGTCCTAGTACATGAAACACAAAAAGTTAGCATGCAGGTATAGCAAGTAATTAGGAAGGCTAATGGAATGTTGGCCTTTATTGCAAGGGGTATGGAGTATAAAAGTAGGGAAGTTTTGATGCAACTTTACAGGGCGCTGGTGAAACCGCACCTGGAGTACTGCATACAGTTTTGGTCTCCATATTTAAGGAAGGATATATTTGCATTGGAGGCAGTGCAGAGAAGATTCACTAGGTTGATTCCTGGGATGAAGGGGTTGACGTGTGACGAAAGGTTGAGCAGGTTGGGCCTATACTCAGGTGATCTTATTAAAACATATAAAATTCTGAGGGGGATTGACAGGGTGGATGCTGAGAGGATGTTTTCCCTAGTGGGGGTATCTAGAACTTGGGGGCATAGTTTCAGAATAAGGGGTCGACCATTTAAGATGGAGAGGAATTTCTTCTCTCAGAGAGCTGTGGAGGCGGAGTCATTGAATATATTCAAGGCAGAAATTGACAGAAATTTGGGAGTCAAGGGCTATGGGGAGAGAGCGGGAAAGTGGTGTTGAGGCCAAGATTGGATCAGCCATGATCTTATTGAATGGCGGAGCAGGCTCGAGGGGCCGATTGGCCTACTCCTGCTCCTGTTTCTTATGTTCTTCTAATGTTCTTATGTAAGGAGACCAGAACTGTACACAGTACTCCAGGTGTGGCCTCACCAATGCCCTTTATAATTGCAATAAGACTTCTTCACTCTTATACTCCAATCCCTTTGTAACAAAAGCTAACATACTATTTGCTTTCCTAATTGCTTGCTGTACCTGCATGTTAACTTTCTGTGATTCATGTATAAGGACAGCCAGGTCCCTCTGAATGCAAACATTTCCCAGTCTCTCACCATTCAAAAAATATTTTGCTTTTTTGTTTTTCCTACCAAAGTGGATAACTTCACACTTCCCCACATTGTATTCCATTTGCCATGTTCTTGCCCACTCAGTTAACCTGTCTATATCTCTGCAGCCTCTTTGCATCCTCCTCACAGATTACTTTCCCACCTAACTTTGTATCATCAACAAACTTGGATACGTTACACTCAGTCCCTTCATCTAAGTCACACCAGACTTTCCGAGGAATCAACTCATTGCTGTTCATGGTCAAGTGCGTGATCCAGGTCTAGGGAGGGAGGAGAGGAGGAACGTGGTGCAGGTGTACAGGAGGTGGGGGGGGTGGAAGAACGTGATCCACATCTAACAGAGGGGAGATAACCTGATCCATCTTCTCATCTGGATCATGTTCTCTCTCTCATCCCCCTCCCTTTAGATCTGGATCACGTTCTTCCCCCCTCCCCACTGTTCTCTCTGTGTTTCCATCCCCACGAGCTCCTGACCTTCTCCCCTAATCCCCCCCTATTCCCTCTCCTCTTCCTGCTCCGATCTCCTGACCGTTGCCAGGCAAAAAATGGTTGGCAACAGGGAGAAAACGTGGTTCAGGCAGCAGGCCTCCAGCTAGGCGCATGCGCGGCCATAACACCAGGTGCACATGCGCGACTCCAGTCCCCGGGGGCGGTGTTTAGGCTCCGCCCCCATACAGATGCGCAGAATGATCCAAACCTCTTTGTGTCAGCAATCACTCCCGATGTTCGCTGCTTTCTTCATGTGGTTTCTATTGAAACAGCGGAAATGTATACTATTACTTACTCACCATAGAGGGAGGGGGAAATTGAACAAAAAAAAATTTGGTGATCCAGATCTGGCCATTGGATCGCTTGAAGTTTCAAAGAGTTTATCTAATTTTTCAGCATAAATGTCACTGTGGTCCTTTTCTAATTTTAGCATAAAGGGAAATAATATGTGGGGAAAAAATGCAAATTGAGTTCTTGCAGTGAAATATCCTCATTAAGAGACACAAGAACAGTGCTGACCCATAGGGCAACACTCTGAAAATAACTGTGAGTAAAAAGCTTCTTTTGTGGAAAATATACTCTCTCCCTCTAGAAATAATTTTGCTTGGGGCAGAAGGGGGTGATCAAGCAAACAACTCTCTCCTGAACAGTGTCAAGCTTCTTGAGTGTTATTGAGGCTGCATCCATCCAGGCAAGCGGTGAATTCGCACTAATACAAAAGTAAAATACTGCGGATGCTGGAAATCTGAAATAAAAATAGAAAATGCTGGAAACACTCAGCAGGTCAGGCAGCATCTGTGGAGAGAGAAAGAAAGTTAGCGTTTCAGGTCGATGACCTTTCGTTGGTCTCTCCTGGGCCTTAGTACATGGCCTCCTCAAGGGTGTCATGAGCCACGTCTTTAGTGGCTACCCCTTGTCTCCAAGCAGCCAGCCAGAAAGTCTGTTTGGAGGAGCAAAGAGCTGAGGGAGGGTTCACTGGTGCAGGACGAAAGAGCCATGGCAGCTGCCAGGGAATTTGGCACACACATGCATGATGATCTTCCTATGGTTGCAGACGAGCTGCACATTGAGGGAGTGGAAGCCCTTGCGGTTGACAAAGACTCCTGGGTGATGATGGGGTGCCCTGATGGCCACATGTGTGCAGTCGATGATGCCCTGCACCTGTGGGAAGCCAGCCAGAGCGGCAAAGCCAAGCGCCCGCTCAGTAACACTGGCTTCATCAGTGGCAATGTTGATATAATTGGCTGTCTTGTCAAAGAGGGCATTGGTGACCTGTGCGATGCATCTGTGGGCGGCCGACTGCGAGATGCCGCAAATGTCTGCTGCAGATCCCTGGAAAGAGCCTGAAGAGAAGAAGTTGAGGGCGCTGCTGACTTTGACAGCCACTGGTAAGGCGTGTCCTCTGGGCTGCAGGTCTTGCTCCAGCAATGTGCAAATGTCTGCGATGATTTGGTGCGATACCCTGAGCCTCCTTTGGCACTTCTCCTCCGTCATGTTGAGGAAGCTCATCCTCTGCCTGTATACCCTGTGTTGGGGGTTTCGCCTCTGGCGCGGTGCAGCCCCGCATTGATGTCCTCTATCCTGTGCAGCATCAGGTGGTTGAGGAGAAGGTTGGTGGTGTTGTTGTTGGTGCTGCTGGTGTGCCTGGTATTGCTAATGTTGGGACACATCGTGGTCTGATTCTGAGGCCAAGGTGAGACAGTATAAATGGCACCCATGCTGATGGAATAGATGGCAGGTCAAGTAGAGATGACAGAAGCAATCTGTCAATGATGTGATAGGTTCTAACAATGAGGTGACACTTGATGGTGACTTTGCTGCAAACACTTGCAGCCTGTAGAAACCTAAATCTGTGCTGGCAATGCAGTCAACAACAGCTTTTGCCTGAGGAAAGTGATCAGCTGTGAGGTGGGAGTTTTTATTGTACTTTCTGTGCTGTGTACTAATCAGCTGGATCAATGGCCATTCAACTTCCGCCTCAGGATGATAGATGTGGTTCCCGAGCTGCGTGATTCCCGTGGTCAACCAGGGAAATTTGAAAGGTAGGTTTAAAAAGACTCTTAAGGGTCTGTCAACTACCTGATAATGATTTAAATTAGCTCGCCCGCCTCTGCCGTTCGGGTGGCTGCCGCACCGGCAAACGCGCTCAAAGGAAAGGCATGTGGGGGCGGGATGACGGCGGGTTTACGACCCGCTCCAAGATACTGCAAATTTTCCACCCGACACGCCTCCGATCGCGTCTGCACAGACCCCAGAAAATTCCAGCCAATGTCTGTACACACAACTGCCAGTAATTTCTCCCTCTGTAACTTCGGCAGAAGGTCAAGAGAAACCGCAGAGAAATGGCAAGAGATTGGGGAACTCCTGTAAAAAAATCTATCCTAACAACTTTATTAAAATCATAACTTCAAAGTGAGACCATTTCTTTTTAACCAAGGTGCTTACACTTCGTGCTAGTCTATGAAAAATATGCTGCTGAGCCTAGCATTGGTAGGAGTACATGCGGTGGCAGGCTGGTGTATTGCAATATAAGCCTCCTGGAATTGAGATAGCCCTTGTCTCATGGCAGTTCGGGTCTGAAATTGACTGGCTGTAATCCACAGCTCTGAATCCTGCATGGGTACTCTAGCCCTGTGTCCTTTCTCCGTGCAGGCATCCAAAGGGGCCATTGAAAGGACTCTTGTGAAAGACAGCACCATAATCCGTGTCTATTCATGCCATGCACCTAGTATTGGGCGATTAGCAAAGAACGAACTCAAGTCTGTCAAAGCTGGAAAAGAAAGCCCTCTCCAATCTGGCACTCGAAGTTTCTATAGCAACAATCTGAGCATCCTGCCTCACAGTTTAAGAGCCTGGGGATCTGTAACACACAGCGCTGCATTTTAAAAACTAAGCTCACAGAACATCACGTGTTGAAGCAGGCACTGGGGGAGCATATTGGACAGTTTGCTGCAGATGGTGTCCTGAAATGGAAGGTGTGCGCTACGTGATGACCCTTAAAAAACGGATGTGGGATTATTTTTCAACAGTTATTCAACAGTATTATTTCCATACAATTTTAGGTATTTTTATCTTTAAATTGTTTTATATCTAGAACAATTTAAAAAGAAGAATTTTCAACTGATTTTGTTTCTGTTGAATTCTTTTTCCCAGTGGATTAAATTAGCTAAAGTGATTTTATCTGTACACTTCTAACGCAATAACCGCCACCCCCATTAAAATCAATAAGACCACTATTAGACCTGTAAAGGATGTGCTGAATTACAGTAAGTATCATTTGACTGCCCTTTGACATTTTTTAAAATATGAGCATTGGTTCATGACTGGTTTGATATATTTTTGGACTTTATAGGCTGGAATTTTCTTTACATGGGCGGGTAGGGTGCGGGCAGTCGGAGTGGCGGGTCGTGACCCCATTCCTGCTTCCATCCCACTGCAGAAATCGACTTTGCGCTAATGGGGCCTATTAAGCCTGCCCTGTGCGTTACCCAGCCCAATTAAATGGTGCGGGTCTGATGACGTCATCCATGACGCGTTTTCAGCCGGGATATTTAAAGGAGCCATGGCCACAATGCATTTGAAGGTTCATCTAGGAGTGTGCAGTCACTGCACTGGAGGTTTTGATTGCTCCAATGGGAGACATGACTGCACAGAGGCAGAGGGCTGCACCCAGGTTCTCCGATGACTCCCTCCATATGCTTGTGGAGGGAGTCAGAGCACACAAGGAGGTCCTCTTCCCTTTGGATGGGTGGAAAAGACCTCCCCAGGAGACAAAAAGAGTCTGGCTCCAAATTGCAGAGGAGGTAAACAGCAGGGATGTGTTCAGGAGGACCTGGGTGCAGTGCCGCAAACGTTTCAATGATCTCATTAGATCAGGAAAGGTGAGTATAAAGCCACACTCAACTTCATCCTCCTGTGCCTCTCATCTCATCGCCATCACCTTCCCAACCCTACACCTGCACATCCTTACTCTCACCAACATACCTTGCACGTCCACCCATCCCTCTCTCTCTATCTACATTATCATATCCCCATCTTATTAGCCACCCCTCACACTCACCCTCATCCTAATGCAATCATACTAACTAACAACACACAAGGAGGACACTTGGCATTGCCACCCCACTCCATCATAGTCTCCCTCTGAAGATGTAAACCATCCATTCCTTACACTCATTCCATCATCTCACTCAACCTTCTCTTCTTTCCCTCCTTGCAGGAAAAGAAAGCACATAATAAGAGGGAGAGAATTGGAGGCGGGACTCCATCATTTGCCACCCTCACAACAGCAGAGGAGGCTGCGTTAGAAATATTGGGAGTGGCCGAGCAGCTGGAGGTGGGAGACGGAGTGAGGGGGACATCTCAGCAACCTGGTGACAGAATTACATATCCTACAGCTACATGGCATACATCAGTCACTCATATGGGAACTGATGTCATCAGCCACTGAATGGTCATCATGTACATAATGGTATCTGTATCCATTCTTCATATGGCATATCTCACTCATCTCATTACTCTCCCACAGGTCCATCAAGCGCCCCCTCCACTGTCCAGGAAGAAGAGAAAGATGACTCCTCAGAGGAGCCTCTGAGGGCGTAGCATCACTAGACA
The DNA here is from genome assembly GCA_030390025.1 of Squalus acanthias. Lineage (NCBI taxonomy): Eukaryota > Metazoa > Chordata > Chondrichthyes > Squaliformes > Squalidae > Squalus > Squalus acanthias. Next base: position 154,406,093 of record CM059426.1, on the reverse strand, counting down.
TACGCGCACCCAGCACCAGCGCAGAGACGCACACCTCGGTGGGTCCCACGCGAGATAGAGTAGTGTTGTGAACTGATCTATCATAAGTCATAAGTGAGCAAGAGCAGATGATGGAGACAGGGACAGCAGTGGAGACTCCTCGCTGAAGGACACAGGATGCTCCCAGCATTCTCAGCTGCAAGCAGATGCTGAGCCTCGGGGACCATCCAGAAAAAGGGCATTCCTGGAGGTGCAGCAAGAAGTACAGGAGGCTTTGATGGGTTTTGCAACCGTGCTGTCTGCAAATGTTCAGAGAATGGAGGAGTCCATCTCCAATGTGAGCACCACCGTGTCGCAGACGATGGCGACTGTAGGCTCTTCCATGGATAGGATGTCCACTTGCATGGAGCAGATAATACGCCACTCACAGGAGCACATGGTCTCTATAGAGAATAGATGGCTATCTATGGAGAATAGATGGCAGACGCTCATAGATCACCTGTCTAGGAGGGATGTCAGCGTAGACGTGGGTTCTCATGGCCCCACTGATGTGCACCCCCTCAGTCAAAGCCCCAGATGGCTCCTCAGATCGCGATGGCCAAGTCTGCCCCTGCACAGTCGCAGGAGGAGTAGTCTTTGGTGGGGCCATCACAGGCTCCAAAACCCAGAGGACGTCCGCCAAGAGCGTCTAAGCAGTCGCAGCAGGGAAGTGAGCAGGCTGCCTCTACCTCTGCTGAAACCACTGGGGTAGCAACTTGTAGAAGCACGCATAAGGGAAAGATGAAACACAATTAGATGCACAAGGGTAGCCACTTGGATGTTTTATTCAATGTTAATGTCAAGTTTCCGTTAATGTGATCTCAACCACAAAAATCTTTATTTTCACCACTTTCCGGTCTCAGACAAATTTGTGTGCACCTTTGGAAGTGGCTTAGTGAGTTGCATAAAATGGTGAGACATAACGGTAGCTCCAGCAAAGGTGGTCAGTGTGAAAGGAATGGCTTGGTCATCGTAGGGATCCTTTATGGTGTTGCTGTGGGGTGGTGCCAACCTGGCACAGCATGTGGCAACCATAAGTGTGTACTGCATAAAGTTAAGTAAATCTGGTCATGATGAGGCCATCCCTGGCCTCCTGGGTAGCAGTGTGCTCGGGTGCTGTTGGGATCTGGGCCACAAGTTCCTCCAGCTCCTGCTCCTCCTCGTCTTCCAGCTGATGCTCCTCCTCCTCCTCCTGCTCCACCTCCTCTGAAGAAGCTGTGCACTCAGTGCCTTGCTCCTCATGCAGCGCTAATCCTCACTGCTGCGCTATGTTGTGCAGGGCGCAGCAGACCACGACGATTCCGGAGACCCTGGCTGGTGCGTACTGAAGGGCTCTGCCAGATCTGTCAAGGTATCTGAAGCGCATTTTGAGCATGCCTATTGTCTGTTCTATGACACATCTGGTGGAAATGTGGCTTTCATTAAATCTCTCTTGGGCCTCAGTACTTGGTCTCCTCAAGGGTGTCATGAGCCATGTCTTCATGGATAGCCCTTGTCTCCAAGCAGCCAGCCGGAAAGTCTGTTTGTAGGAACATAAGGCTGAGGGAGGGTGGACTGGCGAAGGACGAAAGAGTCATGTCAGCTGCCAGGGAATTTGGCGCACACATGCATGATGATCTTCCTATGGTTGCAGATTAGCTGCACATTGAGGGAGTGGAAGCCCTTGCGGTTGACAAAGACTCCTGGGTTATGATGGGGTGCAATGATGGCCACATGTGTGCAGTCGATGACACCCTGCACCTGTGGGAAGCTAGCCAGAGTGGTAGAGCTGAGCGCCCTGCTGATGTAACACTGGCTTTATCAGTGACAAAGTTGATATAATTGGCTGACTTGTCAAACAGGGCTCCTCTGGGCTGCAGGTCTTGCTCGAGCAATGTGCAAATGTCTGCGATAACCTAGCCTAAGTCTCCTTTGGCACTGCTGCTCAGTCATGTTGAGGAAGCTCATCCTCTGCCTGTAAACCCTGTGTTGGGGGTACCGCCTCCGGTGCGGCACAGCCCTGCGCTGATGCCCTCTGTCCTGTGCAGCATAAGCTGGTTGAGGAGAAGGTTGGTGGTGTTGTTGCTGGTGTTGCTGGTGTGCCTGGTGCTGCTAATGTTGGGGCTCATCGTGGTCCGATTCTGAGGACCAAGGTGAGACAGTATAAACGGCACCCATGCTGATGGGATAGATGGCAGGTCAAGTAAGAACATAAGAAATAAGAGCAGGAGTAGGCCATACGTCCTCTCGAGCCTGCTCCACTATTCAATGAGATCATGGCTGATCATCGACCTCAACTCCACTTTCCCACCCGATCTCCATATCCCTTGATTCCCCTAGAGTCCAAAAATCTATCTATCTCAGCCTTGAATATACTCAAAGACTCAGCATTCACAGCCCTCTGGGGCAGAGAATTCCAAAGATTCACAACCCTCTGAGTGAAGAAGTTCCTCCTCATCTCAGTCTTAAATGGCCTACCCCTTATCCTGAGACTATGCCCCCTAGTTCTAGACACTCCAGCCAGGGGAAACAACCTCTCAGCATCAACCCTGTCAATCCCCTTCAGAATCTTGTATGTTTCAATGAGATCACCTCTCATTCTTCCAAACTCCAGAGAGTATTGGCCCATTCTACACAATCTCTCATCATAGGACAGCCCTCTCATCCCAGGAATCAATCTAGTGAACCTTCGTTGCACCGCCTCCAAGGCAAGTATATAATTCCTTAGATAAGGAGACCAGAACTGTGCACAGTACTCCAGGTGTACAATTGTAGCAAGACTTCCTTACTCTTATACTCCAACCCCCTTGCAATAAAGGCCAACATGCCATTTGCCTTCCTTTTTGCTTGCTGTACCTGGATGCTAGCTTTCTGTGTTTCTTGCACGAGGACACCCAAATCTCTCAGAACACCAACATTTGAAAGTTTCTCACCATTTAAAAAATATTCTGTTTTTCTATTCTTCCCACCAAAGTGAATAACTTCGCATTTCCCTACATTATACTCCATCTGCCACCTTTCTGCCCACTCACTTAGTCTATCTATATCCCTTTGCAGACTCTTTGTGTTCTCCTCACAGTTTACTGTCCCACCTATCTTTGTATCGTCAGCAAACTTGGATACATTACACTCGATCCCTTCATCTAGGTCATTAATATAGATTGTAAATAGCTGAGGCCCCAACACTGATCCTTGCGGCACTTGCAGCCTGCCAACCTGAAAAAGATTCGTTTATCCCTACTCTCTGTTTTCTTTCTGTTAACCAATCCTCTATCCATGCTACTATATTACCCCCAACCCCATGAGCCCTAATCTTGTGCAATAACCTTTTATGTGGCACCTTATCGAATGCCTTTTGGAAATCCAAATATATTACATCCAGTAGTTCCCCTTTATCTACCCTGCTAGTTACATCCTCAAAAAACTCTAATAAATTTGTCAAACACAATTTCCCTTTCATAAATCCATGTTGATTCTGCCTAATTATGTTATGATTTTCTAAGTGCCCTGATACCACTTCCCTAACAATGGATTCCAGCATTTTCCTGACAACTGATGTCAGGCTAACCGGCCTGTAGTTCCCTGTTTTTTCTCTCCCTCCTTTCTTGAATAACGGTGTTACATTTGCGACCTTCCAATCCGCTGGGACCATTCTAGAATCTAGGAAATTTTGGAAGATCGAAACAAATGCATCCACTATCTCTTCAGCCACCTCTTTTAGAACCCTAAGATGTCGGCCGTCAGGTCCAGGGAATTTATCGGCTTTTAATCCCATTAGTTTCCCTAGTACTTTTTCTCTACTTATATTAATTACGTTAAGTTCCTCACCCTCATTAGACCCTTGGTTCCCCACCATTTTTGGTATGCTTTTTGTGTCTTCTACTATGAAGACAGATACAAAATATTTGTTTAACGTTTCTGCCATTTCCTTATTCCCCATAATAATTTCTCCTGTCTCAGCCTCTAAGGGACCAATGTTTACTTTTGCTACTCTCTTCCTTTTTACATACTTCTGGAAGCTCTTACAATCTGCTTTTATATTTCTTGCTACTTTTCTCTCATATTCTATTTTTCCCCTTTTAATCAATTTTTTGGTCAACCTTTGCTGGGTTCTGAAACTCTCCCAATCCTCAGGCTTACTATTATTCCTTGCAACATTATAAGCTTCTTCTTTCAATCTAATGCTATCCTTAACTTCTTTAGTTAGCCACGGTTGGATCACTTTTCCCGTGGAGTTTTTGTTTCTCAATGGAATGTATTTTTGTTGAGAATTATGAAATATTTCTTTAAATGCTAGCCACTGCTTATCCACCGCCATACCTTTTAATCTGTTTTTCCAATCTACCTTAGCCAACTCGCCCCTCATACCTATGTAATTGGCTTTATTTAAGTTTAAGACTCTAGTTTCGGCCTTAGGCAAGTCACTCTTAAAATTAATGTGAAATTCTATCATATTATGATCACTCTGCCCCAGAGGATCCTTTACTGTGAGATTGCTAATTAACCCTGTCTCATTACAATACAAGATCTAAAATAGTCTGTTCCCTGGTTGGTTACATGACATATTGTTCTAGGAAACTGTCCCGAATGCATTCCATGAACTCGTTCTCCAGACTATCTTTGCCAATTTGATTTGACCAGTCTATATGAAGATTAAAGTCCCCCAAGATTATTGCATTACCTTTGTTGCAAGCTCCTACTATTTCTTGATTAATATTCTGTCCAACGGTATAGCTACTGTTAGGGGGCCTATATACTACTCCTACCAGTGTTTTCTGCCCCTAGTTATTCCTTATCTCCACCCATACTGATTCTACTTCCTGATCTTCCAAGCCGAGATCCTTTCTCGCTACTGTCCTTATTTTATCCTTCATTATCAGGGCTACTCACCCTCATTTTCCATTCTGCCTGTCTTATTGAAACGTCAAGTACCCTGGAACATTTAGTTCCCAACCTTGGCCACCTTGCAACCACGTCTCTGTAATGGCTATTAGATCAAACCCATTTATCTCCATTTGTGTCACTAGTTCGTCTATCTTGTTATGACTGCTTTGTGTATTCAGATAAAGAGCCTTTAATCTTAATTTTTTTACCATTATTCCCTGCTTTGACCTTATTCTCTGCTGCACTGCTACTGTTAAACTCTCTGGCCCTTCCTGTCACACTCTGCTTATTTTTACCCAAATTGCTACACTGCTCTATTGCCTTGACCTTTCTATTTAGATTTCTACATTTCCCCTCACCTGACCCCTCCCCCCCTTTTTTAGCTTAAAGCCCTATCTACAGCCCTAGTTATTCGATTCATCAGGATGCTGGTCCCAGCCCGGTTTAAGTGGAGCCCGTCCCGACGGAACAGCTCTCTCTTTCCCCAGTACAGGTACCAGTGCCCCATGAATTGAAACCCCTTTTTCCCACACCACTCTTTGAGCCACGCAAAGTAGGGATGAGAGAAGCAATTTGTCAACGGTGTGATAGGCTGTACCAATGAGGTGAGACTGGATGGCGACTTTGCTGCAAACACTTGCAGCCTGTAGAAAGCTAAATCTGTGCTGGGAATGCAGTCAGCAACAGCTTCTGCCTGAGGAAAGTGATCAGCTGTGAGGTGGGAGCTTTTATAGTATATTTCATGCTGTCATCTTATTAGCTGGAGCAATGACCACTCAACTCCCGCCTCAGGCTGACAGACATGGTTCCCGAGCTGCGTGAATCCCAGGGGCAGTCAGGGAAATTTGAAAGGTAGGTTGAAAAAGGCTCTTAAGTGTCTGACAACTACCTGTTAAAGATTTGAATTAGGTCGCCCGCCTCTGCTGTTTGGGTCGCTGCCATACCGGCAAACATGCCCTAGGGAAAGGCGCGTGGGGACGGGATGACGGCAGGTTCCCAACCCGCTCCAACTTATTTCAAATTTCCCACCCGACCCGTCTCCATTCGCGCCTGCACGGACCCCAGAAAATTCCAGCCACAGTCTTCTTAAGTCCCCAGGGCAAGTTGGCTTAGTTCAGTTTACTGATCATTACTCTCAAACAGATTTTATTACAGTGAATCATAGAATCATAGTGAAGAGTATATACACTGTGAGGGGTAAAATTGGGTATCGCCCCATTTGAGGCGTTAACTTTTGAAATTTTGAAAATTTAGCACCAGGCGCTAAGGAATCATGAACTTCTACTAAATTGGGTGTTAGCGCCCCAGGAAGGAAATGGGGCACTAAATCAAGCGCTAATGACCTCAGTGGGGCGCTACCAGCAGAGCACTAATGAATTTCAGGTGTAATGCATTCAGCAATGATCCTTCACACTGGTTCCTTCCAGCTCTTAAAGGGGAGGTTGCATCATTGTGCAGATACTCATTTTCATCATTGCTGGCTTTGAGGCGACCTGCGAGCAAGTGAATCACCTGATGGCTATGGCTGTTCCCAGGGAGAAAGCTCGTCAGTTCACAGACGTGGCATCGGAGGCATTGGTGGCTGGAGTGGAGCGAAGGAGGGCAATGCTGTTTCCGGCCATTGCCTCAGGCATTCAGGGCAATGTGGAGGGAAGTGGCCCAGGAGGTCTCGGCCAGTAGTGTAGTGGAACGCAGCCTGACACAGTGCCGCAAGAAATTCAACAACCTCAGTCGGATGGTCAAGGTGAGTACATGCTTCAACAGCTCCTACATACCAGCATCTGAACCTCAGTCTGTACACACTGCGCAAACAACCACACCGCCACCACTCACCCACCAAACATCTTCACCTACTCAAACTCACATCCACATCTCATGCCTTGCTTACAATCACAGCTATTCAACAACGGCAGACATATCTCCCAAACACATAGCTGGACTCTGGCTCAAACACATTTGTTTCTCTTGCAGGCCAAGATGGCCCACAATAGGCGACATCGACCCCGTTGGGGGCAAAAACGGTATCCTCAGCCTCTCTCCTTCTCTCATCCCACTTCCCCCTCACACCACAAGCCTTTCTCACTTTCCACCTCCTGATAATGTCTGCATTCCTTGCTCCATTCCTGCCCCCCTGTCCTCACCTTAACACGAGTCTTGTGCCTTTATGCTTTCAGAGAATCAGCAACCAGATGACCAGCCTATCCCAGAGCCCCCCACTGAGAGTGAGGAAGGAGAAGAGGAGGAGGAGCAAAGCACCGCATCACTGCATCTCTCACCCACAGGCACCACCTCAGCTATTGGGACTACGCGATCTTTAGAGACAAGTTTAGTAGAGGGGTCTGCACTGGGTGATGCACCGGGGACGAGCGGACTGCAGCAAGGCCAGGTAGAAAGGGTAGCTCGGGAGGCAGCTCCCCGGAGGGTGAGTTCGTGCGCAAGTTCTGCTGCACAGGACTCAGATGAGGACCTCGATGGGGAGGCGTTCACAAGAAGGGTGATGGCCATGCACACCGAGATGATAGGTGCCGCAAGGGTGCCCGAGAACCTCTCGGCAATGGTAAGGAGTGTGGAGGAGTCTGCCTCCAACACTGCACAGAGCTCTGCACACACCATGGAGCCCATCATTTTGACTGTGCAAAGGATAGTGGACTCCCAGAGAGACCGTGCAGATCCAGACCTCTTGACATGTGTCATGGGCGATGTGGCAGCTTCCATTGCAGCACAGGTGAAAGCGACGCAATGTCTTAGTGCTGTAATGCAGGCAATGGTTGGTGGCATCGAGTCTCAGATTGCTCTCATACAGTCTCAGCTTGATGCCACGAAAGATCTGACTGCTGCCATCGTCACTGGGTCCACCACAGTCCACCGGGGATCTCACGGTGTCACAGCAGGCCAGCAATCTTTGCTCCAGCAGATTGGTAGGGATGCTGAGGTGCTGCCCCAGGGGAGTGGCAGTGGGTCAGTGGAGCAGGAACCTGCTGTCCTCTCTCAGGATGACAGCTTTCCTGATCCCACCACTGCCACTCCGCCATTGCACTTGTCACTGCCTCTCATCCAGCCAGCCCAGACTGTCGCCGGCCAGCCTGAGGTGGTGCAGTGTACAGCCGGGCCTTCCAGGCCCAGAGCTAGGCGAGGGCGTCCTGCAAGGCCATCTGTAGTCTCTGGCACTGACACGCAGCAGCCTTCCACAAGCCAGGGAAATTGCATTCTGTGCAGGCATTCAAACACACATGCATACAGCTTTGCCACCCTGCCCCTGTTACAACACAAGTGTGAAATATAATTTGAGTGAGGAGGCATAAAAAAAGCCTATGAAAAATCAATAACATTAAATACATCTGAGGACTAAGTAAAAGAAGAACTGTCCATGGGGTGTAATTTCAGAAAACACCGAACAGCCTATCTAATTTAAACAACTGTCTCCTAGCTTGTAGGAGAAACCTGATCATTTTTATTAAAATATTTCGCCCTAGTGGAACTCTGCCATTCCAAGTTTACTCTTACACTCTGAATCACTCAATGGGGGCAGTTCAAGTATGTCCAAGTGCAGTTCCATTCACTTATGTAAAATTTGGTATTTCAGAAAGCTTGGATGCCAGTGTAAATGTGCCCAAGCCAAGAAAAAATAATACCACCTGGTTACTGCTCTGCACTCAGCTGGTACTAATTTTTCTAGGCTCCTGTGTCTCTGAATTAGAAACATAGAAACATAGAAACATAGAAAATAGGTACAGGAGTAGACCATTCGGTCCTTCGAGCCTGCACCGCCATTCAATGCGTTCATGGCTGAACATGCTACCTCAGTACCCCATTCCTGCTTTCTCGCCATACCCCTTGATCCCCCTAGTTGTGAGTGTTATATCTAACTCCCTTTTGAATATATTTAGCGAACTGGCCTCAACAACCTTCTGTGGAAGAGAATTCCATAGATTCACCACTCTCTGGGTGAAGAAGTTCCTCCTCAGCTCAGTCTTAAATGGCTTCCCCTTAATCCTTAGACTGTGACCCCTGGTTCTAGTTTTCCCTAACATTGGGAACATTCTGCCCGCATCTAATTTGTCTAAACCAGTCAGGATTTTAAATGTCTCTATAAGATCCCCCCTCATTCTTCTGAACTCCAGAGGATACAAGTTCAGTTGACCCAATCTTTCTTGATATGTCAGTCCGGCCATCCCAGGAATCAATCTAGTGAACCTTCGCTGCACTCCCTCAATAGCAAGAATGTCCTTCCTTAAGTTAGGAGACCAAAACTGCGCACAATACTCCAGGTGTGGCCTCACCAAGGCCCTGTACCCAGTCGAGTCTGAAACACTGGTTTCCAAGAAGTCGATGAAACTGTTCAAGGATGGACCCATCTTGCAAGGCTTCACATCGATGGTGGGACCTTTAAATCAGCTATCAGATATTGAAAAACCTAATGTGACGCCTTGCCACTGGTGCGGGTATCACAAAATTAACCTTATAACCTCAGAGCAACTTTGGGTGCAGAATTCCTGAAATGACAGGAAGAGCCCAATAAAAGGAAGGGCTATTAAATTGTAGGTAGATATATACTTAGCTGGAGAAATACTTGATACTGAAAGTACTCTCTTTTCATTTAAAAGATGACAGATTTTCTCTGAAATCATAATTTCTGAATGCAAAACTGCTCATGCAAATGGAAAAGATTCATGCTTGGCTTTCTCTAGGAATAAATGGAAGTGATTAGTGGCGTGAGATTCCAAGTAAATAGGCCACTGAATTAACGAATCCCATGTATGTAGTAGGGTCAGACTTGCAAAGTCTCAAAGCACAGATGGACATATTTTTCAAATACATTGGCCCTGAAATTGTGGTTGGCAGCATAGCTAAGGAGTACGCCGCCGACCTCTGAGAAATCCACACTTACCTGGTGCGAGGCCCCCTTCGAAAACTTGCATTGTTTCGCTGTGGAGTTGAGCGCAGCATAGTGGCCCACGGATCCCAGGGGCGCACTATGTGCGTAAGCGTACCCGAGATCACGTGGGGCGGTGCTCCAATCAGGAAACAAAAATCTCCGATGCTCATTCATGATTTTTTAGTCACACTTACCCCAGTTATATTAATTAATAAATCAGTCTCTCACTCATCCCAGTTATATTAATAAATAAATCACTCTCTCATTCTTTGTAGATTGTATTCACCTTTTGCCTATTTGTCTCTGTGGGTTGTGTTGGGATACGTTGTAATAATTAGGAAGAGGAGATAGTTGGGTGGATATAGATATTTATTTTGAAGATTTCTTTATCATGACAGGTGTATATTTCAAGCTGCTGCATATCCCCCCTCCCCTTACGCAGTGCAAACAGGTTTGCACCAGCCATAAAGTTTTCCTGCGTAATTGCTGGGCAGCTGGTGGGCAATTAGCCAACTCTGCGCCAGCAATAAGGATTTCACAGTTGCAGATGATCTGTCAAATCAGAACTTGACAGATCGCAAGTTCGGGATTTAGCGCATGCGAACTTGCGGTCAATTTCAAAGGCGATATGACGGCGTACGCCATCATACCAACCGCAAATTCTGCCCCATTGCTACATCCATGCTTCTCCTCACTTCAAGATATAGTAACCAGACGAATTTAAAAAGAAAGTAATCACAGAGTACTCTATCCAAAAGAATAAGAAACAGCTGAGAAGCATTAAATTTGCAATTAAATTGAGCATAAAGTAGTGTGATTACAGGGTGTTAGTTGCCTTTTTAAGTTTTATTTTCTGTCCCTTAAGGACATAAGCATTCATAGTACAAACTCAAAGATATGCAGTTACAATTATTTAATCCTTTAGAGGATAGAAATTACTGTTGATGATCTCAGTGATATTAAAACAAATATGTTAGTGTCTCTGTGGACAGAGGAAATATCACATGAGCTTTCATCCGTAGATATAACCAACAGTAATTTCTAGCCTAGTTTGTTTAAAAATCAAGCCATTCTCTCATGTTAATATGATTTCTAAAGTAAAACAATCCAAGATAACTTTAATAACAGCATGACTAACATTCGTGGCATCTTTCTCATACCTTCTGGCCTGCGGTATCATTTTGCTGTAAGATGGAGTCGAGAGCTTTTTGCATATCACTCTGTGGTGCTGACTGCTTCTGTCTTTTCAAAACCTTCTTTTGTGACCATGCACTTTGGGGAGGCAAGCTCACCTCTACAACAGAGTAAATTCTGGAGGATTCTTGTGATATAAGGCCTCTCCAATCATGATAAACATGTCCTCCTAGTGAAAAGAGATAACATTAATTAATTTGTGTTACAAAGAGATGCATCTCAGCTGTAACATATCCTTCTAAGCCTTTGTATTGTTTAAATTTTTAATATTGAAATCTATATGTCTTTGTATACCTGCTGTAAGGGTAATTAACAAGTAAACACTACTGATTGACCAAACAATAAAGAACTTTAGAGGTTAACGATGGTGGTGTGATAAAATGTGAAAAACAAGTCTGGTGATGTGATAAAATGTGAAAAACAAGTCAAAACCTAATTATATACGTGCAAAAGAATAGTCACCGAGCAAATGATTAAATCACAAGGGAACTAAGGAGTGCAACTCATGGATAGAGACCCCTAACATTAACAAATAGTGTGACAAGCACATGATATTTTGTAATAGCTTGCATAAGCAATAACAAATGTATATAAGTAAATGAAATGAGAGAGATCGACGAAGTCCCACTTGAAGCTGTCAAGTGAGAGTCTTCCCCTGCATATGCTTGAATAAAGATCGTTGTGAACCTATCTACCATCGTCTGTCTTGATTGAGAGGGAGGAAATCGGAGTCCCCTCTAACAAATTGGCGTAGTCGGCAGGATACCGAAGCACCCAGAGTGGCAACAATGAAGGGCAAGCAAGGGTGAGTACATTTATATTACCACCCATAGTTAGTGTCCGTACTCATTGTTGGCATTTTTCTCTGGTAAGAGTATCCGAACAAAACAAATAGATAGACTTGGCAGAGGGTGCGATTGAGTGTGTCGTACGTCGTGTAGAGCTGTATAACTGTAACCCGAACCGCGGATGGGATCTGAGTGAGTCAGAGTTACTAACCAACAGCCAAAACAGAGTAGACAACTTACTAGATGGAGACTGGAAAGTCCCTGCTAGCGATCTTTATAATGGCCAAAATGGATTGGGACTCGGAAGAGTCCATAACTTGCTATTTAGCAGAAAAGAAAGATAAAATGATTAATAAAATGGAGAAAAAGGGGTGGGATCCGAGAGATGACCCAGACAGACCTCCCCCTCCCAACAACAAATAGTTGTATTAAAATCCAAGGAGTAGGAGGGAAAACCCTTAAAGCATATAAAAGTGAAACAGTATTATTGGAAACGAAAGATGTAATGGTCCCTGTATGTATATGGGTATGTAAAAATCCCGAGGGAACCATTTTGGGCATAGATATCCTCAGAGAATTAGGAGGAATAATCAACCCTAAAGCGAATACTATAATCTGGCCAGACAAACATGAAACACGCCGAAAATATAGTGAGCCAGGGGACAGTGTGGTACAGATAGGATCTTTAAAGTTGATAGATCCCGATTGGAAAGGTAAGGGAGCCTGGGGAGTACTATGTCAACAGTACCCTAAATTACGGGCAACCCATAAAAATGATTGCGGCTTAGTAAAAATGGAACCATTGAATATACCGGGACCTGAACACAAACCCCATAAACAGTATCCGATTAAGGTAGAGGCTCAAAGGGCAGTGAAACAAATTGTGAAAGAATTAGAAGTACAAGGTGTGGTACGACAAACTAACACCACAACCAACTCGCCAGTGTGGCCAGTCAAAAAGCTAGATGGGACATATCGGCTAACGATTGATTATACAGCCCTAAATAAAGTGGCAAAACGGGAGCTGCCGATAGTGGCGAGTCCGGCAACTATCTTTAATGATTTGGGACCGAAACATAAGATATTTACAGTATTGGACATAGCAAACGGATTTTGGTCGATACCATTGCAACAAGAGTCACAGGATAAATTTGCCTTTACAGTGGGGAATCAGCAGTATACCTGGACACGATTGCCTCAGGGCTTTCATAATAGTCCAGCAATATTTCACAAGGCAATGGCAGAGGCCTTGGAGGAAGTAGATTTAACCAAAAATAAGAGTACCCTCCTGCAGTATGTAGACGACATACTAATAGCCTCAGAAATGCCAGGAGGACATGTGCAGGCACTGATAAGGGAATTTGAGGCGCTGCAAGATGCAGGACTGAAAGTAAACCCCAAGAAAGCACAAATAGGGAAGAGGTAGCCTATTTGGGATATACAATCACAGAAGGAAAGAGAGAAATGCCAGTAGACAGGAAAAAGGCCATTATGGAAATGTGCCGACCCACCACCGTTAGAGGGGTCAGAAAGGTGATGGGATTGTTTAATTACTGTCGGAATTTTATTGACAACTTTCTCCCAAAAGACGGAGCCTTTGTACGAGTTGATCAAAGGGGGGAGGGCATCAGATGAACCTGTTAATTGGGAAAGTAAACACGAACAAGCATTTAGGGAATTAAAACGAGCATTAATCTCTGCCCCAGGACTGGGTCTGCCAGACCACAGTCAACCATTTCACCTCCACTGTCATAATGAAGGGGGACATTATACAGCTGTAGTGACCCAAGAACACGGTGACCGCATGAGACCGAGCGCCTATTATTCAACCAAGAGGGATCCTGTAGCAGCAGGAATGGCAACCTGTGTAGCTGCAATAGATTGTGCAACATGGGCAGTCAGGGTTTGTGAACCACTGACACTGATGGGTGTGATAATTTTACACACACACCCATACTTTAGTAGAGCTACTAAATACAGGAAAGCTGAGAGCCGTATCAGATAGCCGAAGGGCAACATGGGAAGCAATTTTAATCCCAAAAGATAAGTCAGTACAAATTATATGAGACATAGGAAGGAACCCTGCAGCAATGATGATGCATGAAGGGGAGGAACATGTCTGTGCAACAGAAGAGGGAGAAGAGGCAAGTAGTTTGACTAAAGAATAACCTATACCAGAAGTAGATATGACTCTTTATGTGGATGGATCCCGTAAATATATTGATGGGACACCAAGGACTGGATGGGCAGTAGTAGATGGAATGGGACAAATAAGAGACCATGGAAGGTTAGATGAAGGACACTCAGCTCAAGTAGCGGAATTAGTAGCATTAACTAGAGCTTTAGAAATGGCAGGTAACCAGAAGGTAAATATATATACAGACAGTCGTTATGCCTTTGGTGTAGTGCATGACTATATGACGGCGTGGAGTAGAAGAGGATATGTAACTTCAGGGGGAACACCCATACAGCATGAAAATAGGATTAGGGACTTGGTAGAAGCAGCCAAGAAACCAAGCCAAGCTGCAGTAATCAAAATAAAAGCTCACCGCAAAGCAGACAACCCAGAACAGCGTGGGAACCAGTGGGCAGACGAAGCAGCAAACCAGGTAGTGGAGCAAGACTTAAAGCCAGAAGAGGTAAACCAAGTAAATGTAGCTATAAGTGCCATAGGACCTGAGGAAGTGAATGTGCATAAATTACATCAAGAAGCCACAAAGGAAGAAAAGGCTGTGTGGTATAAATCAGGGGCAAAAGAGGGAGATGACCGAATCTGGAGAAATCTGGAAGGTAGGGTAGCCGCTCCCAAATGTATACAACAGCAGCTGTTAGAACTATACCACGGCCGCCAACACCAAGGGAGAGACAACATGTTATACAACATGAGGAGATGTTGGTGGTGGCCGGGTATGGGAAAGGATGTGGCAAAATATTGCCACAGATGTGTTATTTGCGCACAACACGACCCAGGAAGACCTGTAAAAATCAGAATGAGTCATCAACCCAGGCCCAAAGGACCATGGGAGAATATACAGATTGATTTTACTGACCCACTACCAAACAGTAGAGGGAAAACCTATTGCCTAGTAGTAATTGATCAATTTACTTGTTGGGTAGAGGCATTTGCAACACGAGATTGCTCAGCCACTACAGTAGCCAAAATTATGGCAGAGGAAATCGTGCCAAGATGGGGTGTACCCCTACAAATTGACTCAGACCAAGACACGCACTTCACAGGAAAGGTGATTAAGGAAACTTGTAAATTACTGGGTATCAAACAGAAGTATCACATACCATACCACCCGCAGAGCTCAGGGATGGTAGAAAGAATGAACCGAACCCTAAAGTTAGCATTGGCCAAAAGCATACATGAGTCAGGAAAAGGATGGGCTGATGTATTACCTGGTATCTTGATGCGATTACTCGCAACGCCGAACCGCACGACAGGTCTAACACCATTTGAGTTAATGACAGGAAGGGCCATGAGACTCCCTGAAGGAGTCATCACAGGAGGCACGGATCATATAGGACCGGTAAAAGATAAAGTAAGGGAATTTGTCAGACAATTATGTGTGGGATTGCACGAACTGAAACAGGAAGTACGAGATCAGCAAATAATTAGGGACATGGAAAATTATAATAAAGTGCAAAAATCCGAAGTACCACAGGTAGGTACTCAGGTAATGGTAAAAATAATCCCAGAAAAACCAGGTCTCGCCATAGGTGGGATGGACTATATGACATCATTATGTCAAGTGACACCTGTGCATGTGTGGATATGAAAAAGAGAGGACGACGGTGGAAACACTGGTCTCAGTTAAAAGCGTATAAAAATCACCGGTGACGACTGGACATTTTGTGTTACAGATTACTCCTGAGCCTAATATGTATGGTGGTCGGAACGATCCTGACACCAACACAGACCACTTCAGATGTAACAAGTCCGGATAACAGTCATAGCGTAACAAGTAACTGTATTAGAACCCAAAGGAATGAGGAAAAGATGAATACTGGGATAGCAGGTCCGGGGATAACGACTGGGGAAAATAGAATAAAGAACGAGACCTAATATGGGTGGTTAGTAAGGGCCCGAGACCAAAACCCACAACTCCCAGTACCACTACAGAGATGCCAACCACCACAGAAATCCCTAACCCAGTGTGCCCTAGTGTGAGGCCTGGAGTAAAGGGAGGTTTGGTCTCCAAAGATGATGAGCTACTCATCAACTTTGGAGTATCAACCTAATTGGTGAAAATGTATATCAACCTAACTGAATTACAACTATCAGAAATGTGTCAAGAAAATATCAGAAATTTATACAAAAACCTGACAAAGCGCCTGATAGCAGGCCCAAATCATGATATGTTAAAGATAGAACTAAAGAAGGAACAAAAACACTCTAAGCAGAGCAAACGAGCGATAATAGAAATGGCAGGAGCAGGGTATGCAGCAGGAGTAGCCACTGTAAATACAATAGATCTAAGAAATATATATGATTCTGTACAACAAATAACCCCAAACAAAATTGTTGCAAGTAGTGCAGAAAGTTTAAGCATACCTCTGACAACAAATAAAACAGGAGAGTTGCAAGTAGTGCAGAAAGTTTAAGCATACCTCTGACAACAAATAAAATCAGCGAGTTGCAAGTAGTGCAGAAAGTTTAAGCATACCTCTGACAACAAATCGCCAGAACAAAATTGTTGCAAGTACAGTCTCACTCTGCGAGAGTAAGTAAGAGAGGTACCTCTGACAACTCCAGTTGCAAGTACCGTCTCACTCAGCGAGAGTAAAGTAATGGACGTACCGCTGACAACAATTAACCATGGGAAGTGAAAAACTCGAGTGGAGACCGGTGGGGTCTCCAACATGCTATTTAGCGGACAGAAATAAAAGATTAATTGACAAAATGGTTAAAAATGATTGGCAACTGAACGACGCACCAGCAAAACAAAGAGAATGGTGGGCTAAAGAAACAAAATTAAAGAAAGAAAAGGCCATCATTTTAGTGGCTTGCGCATATTATGAGTTGAGTAGACGTACTCGAATTTGTACCAAAAACGGGTGCCAAAATTGTACCCGAGTACCAGTAATTTAAGAAAGGGAATAAGGAAAAAATGAAAGTTTTATCGGCACAGATGCTATCAGTTTCTGTCCAAAACAAGTAAAATACAGGATTTGCTGAGTGAAAGGAATCTTAAAAGGAATGCTGGAATCTGCTTGTGTGAAAGTGTGTGTTAAAAGTGTGGAAGTTTTCTGTCTTTGAAAGAAAGTGTCTGTTGTGTTTGTTTTAGCTCCACCCACTCTTTTGTACAAAGAGCTAAAAGCTGTTTAACCCTTTGAAGACTTGTCTTGAATGATGGACAAGCGTGTGCTGTTTTAAGTTTGTTAATTGTTTTACAAAAGATAAGTTTCAGCCTTGAAGTTACAGTTGCCAATGTGCCTGGAAGAAAATGAATTTGAATGTTTAAAAAAAAACATGTAAAATTAGAACCCTCTGTACAGCAGAGGTACCTAAAATACAATGGGCTGGATTTTGAATGACCCATGGAGTCGGGTTTGGAGGCGTGTGGGGGGTTAAATTTGCGGGGTCAGGGTTTCCGACCCCATCCCGACTCCGTCCCGCCTCCAAGAGGCGGGAGAGGCCATTAAAGCCCTTAACAAGCTCTAAATTGGCTCTGTAATGCCATTTTGAAACGTTTTAGCTAGTTTAACCCTTTTCTGACGTGAAGTACGCCTGGTGTGAAACACTCCAGTGAAACCTGGCGGGAGCACAAGTGGACAGCTGACTATCAGCTGCAGGTCCACTATTACAATGGAGATGTGATGAAGGTAGTAGTAGTATTAGGTCTGAAAGTCGCCGCTGCTGCATTGAATGTGTTCAGAGACTGCCTGGCCTTTGCTGTGAGAGGACTTGGATGCAAAAAAAATTCTCTCTCTCTCTCCCCGCCCCCCCATATTTTGCATCCAGGTCCACTCACATCAAAAGCAAGCCAAGCAGGTCCTCTCTCACCAACAGTCTCTGAGACTAGGCAGTCAGCAATGATGACATCATCAGAGGTGACTTTCAGACTGAAACCACTAATTGGTTCATGGGTTCCCACATGCTGGAACTCAATTGCACAATTAAGTGAAAATTGCATCATTCATCCACATTAATCTGGAGTCGGGGGGGAAACACGAAATGCGGATTACACGACCCCAACCCGACCCCAAGACAAAATCCAGTCCAATGTCTCACAGGACATGAGGCTATTATTGGAGTTGTACTAGCAATACCACAAGTAGATATAGATAAGGCTAGTAAACTACTGAGAGTCCACAATATAGGAGAAATTAAAAAAATAAAACAAGGATAAAATACCATGAAGTACCAGATTAAGCAGTAAGCGTAGGGAGAGATAACAAACCCTTACCTCAACCACAGGTCAACCAAAACTTTACCAAACAAGGAGTGAGAAACGAACAGTGTGCCTGGAAGAACAAACATCTCTTGTGCTCACAAGAATGGACAATATCACGGAGAGGCTATTGCGGAATAAGTCGGACAGAGGGATGCATGCTAAAGGTCACATCACTGGAATCCGGAGAAATAACCAGGATGGCCCAGTTGGGACCTGGTAAACGGACATGGTGTGTGAGCACTAAAAAGAACAGTTACACATATGGGACAACCACCTGTAATATTACAGTGACAGACTTTTGTTTTGACCCAAAAGAAAAAACGCAGATCGGAGATCAGATTATCTCAATGAGGTTGAAGGACACTGAGATCAATGTCACTCTCGATGATACGAAATGGTTAGAGAATTTGGAACAATTTCTACCTAAAAAAGGACCAACCATCCCATACGTAGATGAAGAAGATAAGGAGCTGCAACGGGCACTTGAGATACGACATGAGGCATACATAAGGTTGAGCAAGAAGATTAATGATCTTAAGGAAGAGGTCGCTGAAATATGGAAAGCAACTCCATGGTATACAAAATTATGGAACTGGGGTATGAATGTACAGGTCCATCCATGGATCAGAATAATATCTCATGTATTAGTAGCAATCCAGATGTGTATGATAAGTTATTTGTTACTGGATTGTTGTTTAAAGTATAAACGTCGCAAAAGACAAAGACTAATTAGTGGTATAGTTGAAGAAATCACACCACTGGTAAATGATAAAGGGAAAAAGAATCTGGAGGAAAATTGGTATGAGATGCCAGTTTAGATGGGAGTGACTGGAGGACCCTACAACCGAAGGCTGGCCACCGACGGGAAAGGGAAATCAGATACTAACATCTCAACTACTAACAAACATACTTATGTTGGCCTCTATGGGCTTAGCCAAGGGCCAAAAGGGGGGAATTGTAAGGGTAATTAACAAGTAAACACTACTGATTGACCAAACAATAAAGAACTTTAGAGGTTAACGATGGTGGTGTGATAAAATGTCAAAAACAAGTCTGGTGATGTGATAAAATGTGAAAAACATATCAAAACCTAATTATATACGTGCACAAGAATAGTCACCGAGCAAATGATTAAATCACAAGGGATTTAAGGAATGCAACTCATGGATAGAGACCCCTAACATTAACAAATAGTGTGACTAGCACGTGATATTTTGTAATAGCTTGCATAAGCAATAACAAATGATTATAAGTAAATGAAATGAGAGAGATCGGTGAAGTCCCACTTGAAGCTGTCAAGTGAGAGTCTTCCCCATGCATATGCTTGAATAAAGATCGTTGTGAACCTATCTACCATCGTCTGTCTTGACTGAGAGGGAGGAAATCGGAGTTCCCTCTAACACCTGCGTTTTAGTTATATACAAAAACAATTGATTTCAATTGAAGGAAAATTGTGGACATTACACCTGCAATTATGTGATTCTGTTTTTGCTGTGTACGAGATCCTAGGCCACAGGTGAATGTTAGGATGCAACACTCAGTGGCATGGGATGAGGAGAGATGCAGGACCCACTCCACTCAACTCAACTCCTAGCCTGAGCCTCATCAAAGGGTGAGGCATCAAGTGGAGGCAGCTGTGATTCCAAGCAAAGAGGGAAGGTCATTCAGCGACTGGTACCAGGTGGCATTGCCAGCAGCTTGGGAGCTGTCCTTGTGCCTGCCCACTCAGCTTCAAAGGTGGTAGGCTAGGCAGATGAAGAATGAAAGGAAGAAAAAGAAAAAAGGAAGGAAACTTACTAGAAAATATCTCATGAGAAAGCCCAGAAGAAATTCACCTCCTTATTTTTTCCTGTGAAGTTTCCAATCAGTTCAACTACCTTCTGATGTCTCAATGAAAAGATCCAACCACTTAAATACCCTTTCCATGGTTATTTGGACTTGTTCATTCTCGTAGTCAAATCCAAAATAAAGGATTGGCCCAGATTTTCCTGTCAAAACAACAGTGAGCCTAACAGCACTCACCATTATTTATGAGCAAAGTGCACAGCAACTTCAGACGAGGCCAAATGCACAATTAAATGCAAGAATCTGTAAGTTGCTGTCCGAGATGCACCGTTCTGCCATTAGCTTCACGAGAATGGCATCTCGCTGTTTGCCTCGTTAGTCAAATACATTGAATGGCATGAAGTTCCTGCATTTGCATGGTAGATATGAACTAAACTCGGCTTGTCCATTTCAGTCTAAGTACCCTTTTCAGCGGTGTGATAAGTGTTAATTACTGCCAAACAACCTCTCTGGCACTGAAAATTGACCATGACAAGTGTGGAGTCACAGTCCTTCAGCTTTTAAATGTTATTGGAGATTTTTTTTAATTAGTTACTTTTTTTTAATACTTTTTCTTTCTGTCTCGCTTTTCTCTCTCTCTTAATCCAATCTTTCTTTCCCTCTCTTTCTTTCTCTTTCTGTATCTGATTTGACATTGAATTCACTATTCTAACTTACACTTCCTGGTTCAGACTCACCGCTGTTCATTTCACAATCCTTCAATCTGATTGGTTAAGGAGATATACAGTTGCTTGCCCTGTTCACACAGATGCCCGATGCCCTGTAAAGGGCGCTGTGCCGTTTCCATCTCCCATTTCTAGCAACTTCCAGTGCAAGATCTCATGGAAATTAAATGGGCAAGGGTAAGTCTAACTAATGGCAGGTGCCGCTCGTTGACCGGCTACAGAAAATTCTGGCCATTATCACACATTTAACTGAATTACAAAACACACTGTGATTGCTCTAGAGTTTGAAAGCCAGTTTGAACCAACCTTGCACCATATGTATCAAAATAAGCTTGTTACAAGAATTTGGATTGCTTGGGGAAGAATTTCTTCTTGTTTACGCCAGTAATATCAGCGGAACCAGGTGGAATCGTCCGAATCAGCGCAAATGATTGGGGAATTTTAAAAGTAAGTGAGTTACGCCCAAAAGCACTTACGTTTGTGTTTTCTGCAATCTTTTACGCTGATTTAAGGCTCAATGTGCCCAGATCAGACCCCGCCCACAAAACTGGCCACACCCCCAGGTTGAAATTGTGAGATTCCACCGATTGCGCTGGTTAGGGAAGGCTCTTCAAATTGCGCTCATTTTTCTTAGGTGCACAGGCACTACTAGGCACGTTTTAAAAGTTTTTTTATATTAAAAAGTATTTAAGCTACTATTAAATTGACTAGTGCACACCAATGAAACTATTAAATGGTTCAGTACAGTTTTATTTTTAAAAGTCATTTTCTGTGATTTTAAATCAGGTTACTTAAAGGTGGAGGACTAGACACCCTTATTAAAAACATCATAACCAATTTTCAGCTGTATTAATGAAACTCCACCAGGTTACCATGTTTAAATTCATCAAGGAATACTTTTTAATCGAAAGAAAATAAAAAGAAACAATTACATTCTATTACGCTCCCTGATTGCGCTGGTTCATGGAAGATTTTACATTTATGATTATGTAAATAGATTTTAGTGGAAACTTGAACTGTAACCTAACCAGCACAATTTCAAGTGCATTTTGGGCACAATTTTCCGATTGCACCCAAAGCAGAAACTCTACCCTCTGATATATAGTGACTGGGACTAAAGGGAAACTAATGGGATCAGATCGTTCACACATTTTACCCCCATGGGCTTTTCAGCCTGGAAAGGAGGTGCCTAAGAGGTGATCTTATAGAGTTACATAATATAATCATAAGAATGGAAAAGGTAAACTCAGAATATTACTTCTAAGTTAAATAGCGAGAGTAGGACAAGGAGACATAGATTCAAACTAGTAAAAGGTAAATTTAGGACAGATTACAGGAAATTCTTCTTTATTTCATACATATGGAATACACTTCCAGGAAGATTAGTGGAGGTGAAAACCCCAGAATCTTTTAAGAAACAATTCGATGCTGACAAAGGGGGAAACTTAAAGGTCTTTCTGGGCGGACTGACTAAGATGGGATGAAGGTCCTTCCTCATTTGTAACTCTTGTGATGTTATGACATCACACGCAAGCAATACAGATACTTCTGTGATGCAACAGAGCTTTCTGATGTGAATTTGGTCATCATACGCTTAGCAAGCAAACAATGAAGATTTGCCAAACATTTTCCAATAGTGCCCCTTTAAAAATATCATGACAGTACACTTCAATCAGAAAGAGCAGTAGGTGTCCTTCACTCACATAGGAAATTCTACATTATCCTTGTATGTAATTTCAGATTCAACACATGATTTTCAATTGTTTCTTTATAATCTGGAACTGATGCTGATGTGCCAAATGGCCTCAGGTTAGAGGGCTCACAACCAATATATTAATGGCAGCAGTCAGGTGAGTACTAACATTGTAAAAACCTATCATTAAAAGCACTTTCCCTTTCTATTTAGATTTCTCAGGGTGAGCCATGTTAGTGTTGGGGAATAGAACACTTTCCATTTCAGCCAACTAGTCTCAGCACTATGAATTGGTGGATTAGAAATATCTCTGGACTGATAGTGTAAAGCCCCCTCTAATTTGTCCAAACAAAGGCATGGGGGGTGAAATTCAGTAGGTTAGCGCCCCCAGTTAGCGCCTAGCAGGGGCGTTAACAGGGCGCTCAGGCAGTAGCACCATGGCGGGGCAAATCCCGCGCCGCACGGCAAATTCGCCAGCCCCATAGTGCCGACGATAACAGTTAGCGCCTCAGTCCATTTTGCCATGCAGATCGGGACGTCAGTGAGTGTGCAACACTCGCTGGGCGCCCGGTCTGCAAGCATCAGTAGCGCCCCCTGCCTTACCACCTCGCGCCGACAGCGCCAGGGAGTGGAGGTGTGAACCAGCTGATTGGCGGCTGGCGGGGCGCTACCTAAAGGGATGCACCCCAGCTGTCAAGGAACTTCCGTTCCAAAGGTCAGTTATGAGTGGCATTGAGCGCAGGATGTATCTGCAGCCAAATAAAGGCTGCCTAGTCCCCGGAGTGTTGCGGGTCGTCAAAGCACTTTGCATTTCATCTGACATCATATCGCCGTTCTGCACACCCCGAATCATTGGGGGCTGGTGTGCAGACTCCAGTGACCCTCCCCTTTAATAGCTGGAAGGCACCTGCGCCAATGCTCACTTCCGATTACACAACACCTCATATTCATTATCGCTTGGAGCCTAACGCCACTCACCTATGCTAAATTTCCAACTTCTCAAAAGTTAGCGCCCAGGAAAATTTCTCTCCCATGGATTTCCAAACTTCCAATCCCATTTTTGGTTAGTTTCTGGGTGGGTGGATGTAGCAAATACTTATAAACACTCGGCCAGAATTTGCGGTGAGTATGACGGCATACTCTCAGATTACGCCATCATACTGCCTTTGAAATGAACTGCAAGTTCGGGATTTCGGCACATGCGCTAAATCCCGAACTTGCGATCTGTCAAGTTATGACTTGATAGATCATCAGCTCCGCCTTGGAAATCCCAATTGCTGCTGCAGAGTTGGGCTAATTGCCCACCAACTGCGCAGCAATTATGTACAAAGATTTTACGGCTGATGCAATCAGGTGCAGGGCCAGTTTGCATCAGCGTAAAGGAATACCTAAGCATCGTTCGGCATGTATTTAGCTATTTAGCTCACATAAAAGTGAAATTGTTAGTTTGTTCTGTCAATACACTTTATTGAAATTCTGATGTTGAAGCTTGGTGCTGTCATCTCGCCAGTTTTATTGTGTGGGGCAATCTGAATTCAACCAGTACTAAATCTCAAATAAAGAATGAAATGTTAAACCTAACTATATATTTATATCTTATTTCCTGACATTAAAGCTTTTAAGGTCACTGTATAGTGCTGTTGTCTATGACCGTGCCTGTTCTGTGGATTCAGCGGGTCAAGTGCCAGTCTGCACCCTCCTTTCTCCTTTGTTGACTTATTCCCCCTTGTATTAGTTACCATGTCCAACTTAACACTAACTTTATTCCCCTGTGTACCAGTTATCATATCCCATTGCACAATTAACTGTAAAAGCCTGATGCTGCTTCCCACATATCTGTCAAGTTGCAACTCGTGCTTCCATTGATTGGAGCAACAGGCCCACGTGATCCTAGGTATGCGCTGCGCCCCTGAATCAGTGGGCCATTACACGGCCCTCGAGTACACAGTGTCAAAGAGCAAGTTCGCGAAGGAGGGTCCCCATCAGGTAAGTTCGTATTCTATTCGGATGCTGGTGGCACGCCGTAGGTACGCCGCCGACCGCAAATCTGCCCCATTAACAAAAGTGTAGAAAAATATTGACCTAAAAGGTAAAAGTTATAGTTGACTCAACATTTCTGCTGAGATATATGTACAGTCTGCAAAATCTATTATTTTTACAATCAATTCAGAACTCATGGGACAACGAATAGAATTAATGAAAAAATGTTTTAATTAGGGACCACAACTTGATATTCCTACAGCAGATGCTCCTGTAGCTCCACACCTCCAATTGGTGGAACCACCATTCAACAGGATATGGTGTGTGTCCATGCTTTGGTCAAAAGTTTGGGGGCAATATAATCAGTATGCTGCTTGTGGGGACCACTTTGTAGTTGCTGGCCTCCTAATGGGGATTCATACCTGTGCCTGTCAGTTTAATAACCAGCCTGGGAATGGAGATGGGCAGGGTCTCTTTAGGTTCAAGGTGACCCAATGTAGAATTTTTTTCAAGATTGTTTAGGTTCAGATAAACATTGAAGGGGTGAATTTTTACCTGGTGAGTTGCTCCATTTTTACACCAGTGGTCAGGAGAGGTATTTACATGAAGATTTCCTGGGTCAACTCACTTGCATAGCTACTGGTGTAATGACTGCTATAAATCCCATGTAAGCTGCTATAATGCATGGAAATTAAAGTGTAGCCTTTAAAAAGATAATTTAGCCCGCATACTACAGCAGCAGACTGGGGTCCAACCAGGTAAGGAAGGCTCACTCACTTAACTCTCAGATAACCTCACTGCATATTTCATCAATCTTTTTATATGTGCCAAGAATGTCTACATAAGATCCTGTGAAGCAAACAGCCAAACAAGGTACAAGGTGCATAGCACCCAGGCATAGAAGGTATCCGTGCCAGTAAGCCTGCCAGGAATGTCAATAGTACCACCTGGAAGATGCATTCTGATGTCTCTCAGGGCTTTCAGAATCTGTTGGCTGCCATTAGACCAGCCAACCCACAGATCAGTGGTGATACAGATCCAGGGCTCAGTGGAATGGTGATGATTGGAATCCACCTGCCTAATACTGCCATCTCTCAGGACAGCAGCACATGCCAGACCTTCAGTCTTCCTTGTCAGAACACCATGTCAGTGGAATGTAGGAGGTGACAGCAGTTGCCCAGGAACAAGCTACAGAGATGCAAGCAGCAGCGGCTCCCTGCCAGGAAGAAGATGTCATGAGAGGAAGGCCACCTTAGTCCCATTGTCTTTGTGTAGAGTATAAGAAGACAACCACCTCTCAGGATACTGCCCTTCAACGTGCACCTAGGAGAAGCACAGAAATAGATGAAAGAAAGGCATGTGCAGGCACCCAGGAGAAGCACACTGTTCAGAAAAAGCTGGCTCCTGTTCACTTTGTACTTTGTTATAAAACAAAATGTGCTTAGAAGTTGCATGTTGTTAATCAAGGAGGTGAGAGTCATACAGGGAGGAGTGCACTTAATTGGTGCTGATTTATTGAATCAGGTGATGATTACTGGAATGATCACATAGGGGCAAAGAGGGCTGATGTGTTTTCATGTTTAAGATGGTTAGTGGATTGAGGGAATATCCCTTTATTTGAAAATGGGGGAGAAGGTGGTAAGGAGGTAGACTGTGAGAAACAGCTGAGAAGACGTAAGTGATGAGATGTGCTGTAATACGCTAATGAGCAGTCACTGGGGAATCCTCAGAGTGTAGATCATTGTGATTCTTTCATCCATGTAGTTCTGCCTCCAACAGAACTAGAGCCTCCTCACAGGCAATGTCAAAATCCAAGCCTTTTTGCATGGCACAGTTGTGACGGGCACAGCAGGCTACATCTTTGTATGACAGATTGGACCCGATCTGTCCAGGCAGTGAAAGCACGCCTCTAAGACCTTAATGCTCCTCTTAATGACCAAACTTATAGAGGGAGTTGCTTCATTGTAGCGTTCCTCTGCTGCTGTTCCAGCCAGTCTTAGTGGGGTCATTATCCATGGGAACAGGGAATAGGCGTTGTCACCAAGAGCCATCTGTTGATGGGATTTTATTCCCTGAATAAGTGAGAGAGAGCTGAATTTCAAAAGATGAATGCATTGAGACAATTTCCAGTATATTTGGCATTGACTTCATAATATAATTTTTTGTAAAAGAAATTCACCATATCATGGGAACCTTGCCTTTGTCCAGCTGCAGAGATTGCTAATGAAACTCTCCACACTCTTCAGGCTCAGAATCTCCTCACTTCCAACTGTCTCAGCTGATGTCTTATAGTTCTCAGTATAAGTTGCTCCAAGTGCATTGCCTGATAACACTCAGTGCAAGTATTGTTACAAGGAATGTTTGCCTTACAAATTCATTACACCATTGACATAGCTGTGTCATATATTTAATTGATTCATTTCCCCCTTTCTGTTACATTTAGGTATTCTCCATTTTGTTTTTCCTTCTTTGAGACCCCACTGCGCCAGTCACCCGTCTTCCTTAATCTAAGATGGCATATTCATCGTATTGTGAGTCCAGATATTGGCTTAGGTACAAAATATGCTACAAGTGATCCTCTAATATAAAGATAATTGGTTGAGATTACAAAACTAAAAAGTTTGAAAGGTTTACCATAAACAACCTAACCCAAAAATTTGATTACAGCCTTAAAATTACTATTGGGTCTTGTTTTTAATTTATAGTATTAAATATTTGTATTTATTTAAAAATTTGTACGTGGGCATTTGTTTAATTTTGAACAACTTGTGCGGAGTAAAGTGGACATTGACTGTTGATCCACTCAACGGGGGCAATTTTAACTTAATGCGCACATTGGGTGGTCGGCATGTGGAACACCCCACCTTATAATAAGTAACACAATTGCATTGTTAAAGTTATACATTAGATTTGCATTACCCTAGAGGGAGTAATGGCGGCTCAGCTAAGGAGCTCAAGGACCAAGATCTCAGGGGCCCAGTCTTTAAACAATCTAGCAGCGTAGATCTCATGTGCAGGCAGTGGAGACAGTCTCCCCTCACATGGTGCAGCTAGTGGAAAAGTTGAAGGAGTCTGAAACCCGCATCTGCAATACAAAGCAGGAGGTACAGCATGAACCCCCAATGACTGTGGCAGTCCAGGAGATCAATGCAGCCTTAAGACATCAAGAAGAGGCTCTAAGGGCAGATGTCACTTCTAAAATGGCAACAATGACTGCTTCCATAGATGGCCTGAAGAGCACCCTTGCTCTGATCTTTTGGGACTTATTTGGGACCATATAGCCTGTTCTGATGCAGACCATTCGCCCAAATGAGACTGCGCCCAGCACTAGTGGGATGCAAAGTGTGGATGCAGATGTCCTGCAAGGACATCAATTTCACTGAGATGAGTGCCACCTCAATCTTCGAGTGGTGCAACGGTAGTCCCAGCCATAAACTCCACAACCTCCTGACACTAAGGTAGCACCAAGTAGAAGAGGTTAGGGTAAAACGTGAAAAGTTTTAGCCACAAAGGGTAGTTATGGTGATAAGAAGTCGCACTAGTACGGCATAATGAAGGGACAAAATGGTAATAAACGTGTGGATTTCTGGCTATTCAGTGTGCTTCTGTATTTTCTTCCAAGGAGGTCTCCTGTTATCCCTTTTATATGGTGATTAATGTTTATAACTGGCATCTCGCAGAGAGGATATTAGTGGTATTACAGATTAACTAAACAGTTGTCTGAGAGCAGGGCAAGAATCATGAAGGGCTTTATTGTGTAATGCAGATGGAGGGCACCCTCTTTGTTGGAAGAAGTTGATGATAATCTCCTGCCTGATGGCATATCTGCTGGCAGCCAGGTGTCTGGGCTTGCCTCCTCTCTTTTGTGGGCATGTTTGTCGTGAGCAGGGGATTGGTCTCCACCACCTTCTTCCTCTTCACCTTCTGTGCTTGGAAGGCTCAATAAATTAGTAATGGCCAAATTATAGAGGAGGCTGTAAGTCACTACAACATTGGAAACTTTTGCTGGACGATATTGTAGGGCTCCCTGGCACCAAAAACGGCAACTGAGAATTCTGATGGTCCGTTCCACTAAGATGGTGGTAGGGCCTACAACCTCATTGAACCCATTTTCAGCCTCTGTCCTTGAATGGCAAAAGGGTGTCATTAGCCAAGGTTGAAATAGGAATCCCTGGACTCCTATCAGCCACCCTGTCACGTTGCTGACTGACCATAGGAGTAGGCCATTCAGCTCCTCGAGCTTGTTTCACCATTTAATGAGATCATGGCTGATCTGTATCCTTACTCCATCCATCTACCTTGCCTTCATATCCCTTAATACGCTTGGCTAGCAAAAATGAATCGATCTCAGATTTAAAATTATGAGCTAGCGTCTACTGCTTTTTGTGGGAGAGAGTTCCACACTTCTACCACCCTTTGAACAAAAGAACATAAGAAATAGGAGCAGGAGTAGGCCATACAGCTCCTCGATCCTGCTCCACCATTCAATAAAATCATGGCTAATCTTCTACATCAACTCCATTTTCCCGCCCCTATCCCCATATCACTTGATTCCCTTAGTGCCCAAAAATCTATCGGTCTCAGTTTTGAATATACTCATCGAGGGAGCATCCACAGCTCTCTGGGGTAGAGAATTCCAAAGATTCACAACCCTGAGTGAGGAAATTTCTCATCTTAGTCCTAAATGGCCGACCCCTTATCCTGAGACTATGACCCCTAATTCTAGACTCTCCAGCAGAGGAAACAGCCTTTCAGCCTCTACCCTGTCAAGCCCTCTAAGAATTTTATGTTTCAATGAGATCACTTACCATTCTTCTTAACTCCAGAGAATATAGGCTCATTCTACTTAGTCTCTCCTCATAGGACAGCACTCTCATCCCAGGAATCAATCTAGTGAACCTTTGTTGCACTCCCTCTATGGCAAGTATATCCTTCCTTAGGTAAGGTGATCAAAACTGTACACAGTACTCCAGGTGTGGTCTCACCAAAGCCCTATATAATTGCAGCAAGACTTCCTTACTCTTATACTCCAACCCCCTTGCAATAAAGGATATCATACCATTTTTCTTCCTAATTGCTTACTGTACCTGCATGTTAACTTTCTGTGATTCATGTACAAGGCTACCCAGGTACCTCTGAATACCAACATTTACTAGTCTCTCACCTTTCAAAAAATATTCTGCTTTTCCATTCTCCCTACCAAAGTGGATAACTTATTATATTCCATCTGCCACCTTCTTGACCAATCACTTAACCGGTCTATATCCTTTTGCAGCCTCTTTGCAACCTCCTCAGAGCTTACTTTCCCACCTAGCTTTGTATTGTCAGCAAACTTAGATATATTACACTCGGTCCCCTCATCTAAGTCATCAATACAGATTGTAAATAACTGAGGCCCAAGCACTGGTCCTTGCAGCACTCCACTAGTTACACCCTGCTGTCCCGAAAATGATCTGTTTATTCCTACTCTGTTTTCTGTCCATTAACCAATCCTCAATCTATGCTAATATATTACCCCCAATCCCATGAGCACCTCATCGAATGCCTTCTGAAAATCCAAATATATTACATCCACAGGTTTCCTCTTATCTATAGAATCATAAAATGGTTACACAACAGAAGGAAGCCATTTGGCCTGTCGAACCCGTGCCGGTTCTCTGCAAAAGGACTTCAGTTAGTCCCACTTCCCCACCCTTTCCCCGTAGTCCTGCAAATGTCTTTCCTTCAGGTACTTATCCAATTCCCTTTTGAAAGCCATGATTGAGTCTGCCTCCACTACCCTCTCAGGCAGTGCATTCCAGATCATAACCAGTCGCTGCATAAAAAAGTTTTTCCTGATGTTGCCTTTGGTTCTTCTGCCAATCACCTTAAATCTATGTCCTCTGGTTCTCGACCCTTCTGCCAATGGGAACAGTTTCGCTCTATCTACTCTGTCTAGACCCATCATGATTTTGAACACCTCTAATAAATCTCTTGTCAACCTTCTCTGCTCTAAGGAGAACAACCCCAGCTTCTCTAGTTCATCCATGTAACTGAAGTCCCTCATCCCTGGAACCATTCCCGTAAATCTTTTCTGCACCCTCTTTAGGGCCTTCACATCCTTCCTAAAGTGCGGTGCCCAGAATTGGACACAGTACTCCAGTTGAGGCCGAACCAGTATTTTATAAAGGTTCATCATAACTTCCTTGCTTTTGTACTCTGTGCCTCTATTTATGAAACCCAGGATCCCGTAAGCTATTTTAACCTGCTTTCTCAACCTGCCCTGCCACCTATCTGTGCACATATACCCCCATGTCTCTCTGTTCATGCACCCCCTTTAGAATTGTACCCTTTAGTTTATATTGCCTCTTCTCGTTCTTCCTACCAAAATGTATCACTTCACACTTTTCTGCGTTAAATTTCATCTGCCACGTGTCCACCCATTTCACCAGCCTCTTTATGTCTTCTTGAATTCTATTACTATCCTCCTTGCTGTTCACTATACTTCCAAGTTTTGTGTCATCCGCAAATTTTGAAATTGTGCCCTGTACACCCAAGTCCAAGTCATTAATATATATCAAGAAAAGCAGTGGTCCTAGTACCGATCCCTGGGGAACACCACTATATACCTTCCTCCAGTCCGAAAAACAACCATTCACCACTGCTCTGTTTCCTGTCACTTACCCAATTTCGTATCCATGCTGCCACTGTCCCTTTTATTCCATGGGATTCAACTTTGCTGGCAAGCCTTTTACGTGGCACTTTATCAAACACCTTTTGGAAGTCCATGCACACCACCTCAACTGCACTGCCCTCATCAACCCTCTGTTAACTCATCAAAAAACTCGATCAAGTTAGTTAAACATGATTTGCCTTTAACAAATCCGTGCTGGTTTTTCTTAATTAATCCACACTTGTCCAAGTAACTGTTAATTTTGTCCCTGATTTATCATTTCTAAAAGCTTCCCCAGAACCGAGGTTAAACTGACTGGCCTGTAGTTGCTGGGTTTATCCTTACACACTTTTTTGAACAATGGTGTAACATTTACAATTCTCCAGTCCTCTGGCACCACCCCTGTATCTAAGGAGGATTGGAAGATTATGGCCAGTACCTCCACGATTTTCACCTTTACTTCCCTCAGCATCCTAGGATGCATCCCATCCGGTCCTGGTGACTTATCTACTTTAAGTACAGACAGCCTTTCTAGTACCTCCCCTTTATCAATTTTTATCCCATCCAGTATCTCCACTACCTCCTCTTTCACTATGACTTTGGAAGCATCTTCTTCCTTGGTAAAGACAGATGCAAAGTATTCATTTAGTACCTCAGACACGCCCTCTGCCTCCATGCATAGGTCTCCTTTTTTGGTCCCTAATCAGCCCTACCACTCCTCTTACTACCCATTTACTGTTCATATGCCTATAGAAGACTTTTGGATTCCCTTTTATGTCAGCTGCCAATCTATTCTCATACTCTCTCTTTGCCCCTCTTATTTTATTTTTCACTTCCCCTCTGAACTTTCTATATTCAGCCTGATTCTCACTTGTATTCTCAACCTGACATCTGTCATACGCACTCTTTTTCTGCTTCATCTTACTCTCTATCTCTTTCATCATCCAGGGAACTCTGACTTTGGTTGCCCTACCGTGCTAGTTACACTCTCAAAAAACTCATAGATTTGCCAAGTACGATATTCCTTTCATAAAACCGTGTTGACTCTGCCTGATCATATTTGTGTGAAGAAGTGTTTCCTAACTTCTCTCCTGAATGGCATGGCTCTGATTTTAAGGTCCTTGTCCTAGACTCCCCCACCAGCATAAAAAGCTTCTCTCTATCTACCCTTTTAATTCCTTGCAAAATCTAAAAACCTCAAACAAATCACCACTTAATCTTCTATATTCTAGAAAATACAAGCCTAGTTTATGTAATCTCTCCTCATACTCTAACCATTGGACCCCTGATAACATCTGGTGAATCTACACTGCACTCCTTCCAAAGCCAATATATCCTTTCTAAGGAGCGGTGCACAGAACTGTACACAGTACTCCAGATGTGGTCTAACTAGGGCTTTGTATAGCTGTAGCAAACCTTCCTCCCCTTTATATTCTTGCCCTCTAGTTATAAAGGCTAACATTCCATCAGCCTTTTTGATTACTTTTTGTACCTTACTATTACATTTTAGTGATCTGTGTACATGGACCCCTAAATCTCTTTGGACCTCTGCTGTTTTCCTAGCTTTTCACCATTTAAAGAAAATACTCAGATCTATCCTTTCTTGGTCCAGAATGAATGATCTCACACTTACCTGTGTGGAAATCCATCTGCCACATTTTTCCCACTATCTTAATCTATCAATGTCTCTTTGTAATTTTATGCTCCCATCTACACTACTTACTCTGCCACCAATCTTTGTGTCATCGGCAAACTTGGATATATGGCTCTCTACTGTGATATCTTAGTCATTAATTGTAGTGAATAGTTGAGGCCCCAGCGCTGATCCTTGTGGGACACCATTAGTCACTTCCTTCCAATTTGAGGACATACCCATTATCCCTACTCTCTGTCTTCAACTGCCTAATCAATTGCCTAACTAGGTGAATACTTTGCCTTCAATTCCATGAGATTTAATTTTAGCTAAAAGTCTCTTATGTGGAACCTTATTGAATGCCTTCTTGAAGTCAATATAAATGACATCCATAGACATTCCCCTGTCTACTACTTTAGTTACTTCCTCAAAAAAATCAATTAGATTCATTAGACATAACCTACCCTTTACAAATCCATGTTGGCTCCCTCTAATCAGCTCACATTTCTCTAATTATAGATTCCAATAACTTTCCCACAACAGATGTTGGACTAATAGGTCTATAATTTCCTGGTTTGTCTCTCTCACCTTTCTTAAATAATGGAGTTTCATTTGCAATTTTCCAATCTAAGGGGACAATTCCTGAATCGAGACAGCTTTGAAGATTATGGCTGAAGCATCTGAAGTTTCCTCACCTACTTTCCTTTAAAACCTTGGGGTGGAAACCACCTGGGTATTTGTCAATCCTTAGCGCCATTATTTTTTCTAAAACTGTTTTCTTGCTTAAGTTAACTTTAGTGAGTTCCAGTCCTTGATTCATTTAGTTTCCTGGAATGCCAAGTATATTATCCTCCTCCTCTACTGTGAAGACTGACACCAAGGGCTCGATTTTGCCAGGCCCGAGGAGGCGGGATTGGAGGCGTGTGAGTTGTTAAAATCGCCAAAAATGGCGGGTGGGCCCGATCCCACCTCCGAGCAATTTTCCCTAAAGCGTGTTTTCTGACCCTCTTTCCATCCCGCCTCCAAGAGGCGGGATAGGCCCTTAAGGCCCTTAACAACCACTTAAAAGCCTCTATAATCCCATTTTGAGAGGCCTTTCCGATTTTTAGTCATTTCCCCCATCCCTCACGCCTCCTCTGGAACACGCCAGGTAATGCTGGCGGCCTCACACGTGCATTGCTTACGAACAGCTGCAGCTCCACCATTACAAAGGAGTTTTCACCAATGATCATTTGCAGGTGGCAGAACTTTGTTGTCTCAGGTCTGGGGGATCTTTTAGCAGGCATACTCAGTGTTGTGGAAGTTTGGAGCCTCACACCCATCTCCAGTGTGACCTCCTGGGAAACCCCTCTCCCCACCTTGACTAAGCGCTTCCTCAACTGAGGCATATACCAGAAGCATGGCGACCATTTAATTCCTTTCCTCCTGAACATCAGATTCGGATGAAGACCAGCCGCGGCAGCAGCAGAACCATGAGCAACAGCAGCACCAACAGCAGGAGCATCAACAGGAGCACCAAACTGCTAGTCACCCACCTGAAGATGCACAGGCCAGAAGTCGCCAGAGCGCAACCATATTGCTGCCCGGGATGCAAGGGACGCACTCATGTTGGTCACATTTGCTTAGCCTGTACAATCAAACGCTTTTGCCTCGCACCTTTTTACCAGAGCATCAACAATGGACAAGAACATGCGGATTCCTATCACTCTGACCACCATACTGACAATTGCAAGTCGCTCTAAGCCCTCAATGTAGAAGTCCCATTTGCGAAATGACACAGGCCACAACTTAAACAGTTTGCCATCAGAATTTTTTATCACAACAAGCAACTGGTGGCATTTCAAAAATAAACACAACATAACACCCAAATGTCTACCCTTGTGACTACTTGTGCATTATCATCCTCTTACGCGTGCTCCTACGTGGTGCTTCCCTGTGGCTTCAGCAGATGTGGAGGCCCCTTGCTCACTTTCTTGCTGCTCCTGTCTCTACACCTTTGGCGGCCGTCCTCTGGGGTTGCGAACTGGTGAGGGCTCGCCAACAGTCTGCTGCTGCAGGAGATGAGACGCCCATCTCAGTTGGGTGAGGACTCTGGTGGGGCTCTGACTGAGGGCTTTGCAGTGGCATGGTCGTTTGAGCGCTTGGAGAGGAGCCCCCACTTCCTTGTTGTCTGCCACCAACATCCCTCTCATGGGTCAGCCCCACTTCAGAGCTAGCAAGTGGCTTGACAGCACCTTGCTGCGCTTCAGGGGAGCCATGAGGACCCGTTTCTGCACTGGAAGTCCTACTCCAGAGGACTTCCATGAAGGTCTGGTTTCTATGCTCAGTAACCGATCATCGCTCCTCAAGAGATCTCAGTCTATTCTGAACAATGACGCGGGACTGCTGCTTGTCGGGTTAACAGGCAGTTATGAGGATTATCCCCATTTTTCCATCAGAGGTGCGGACTTCCCGACGTCGGGAAACCCCGTCAGGGTCAGCGAGGCGAGCAGTGGGTCTGCGGGGGTCGGAGGGGTCCAAAAGTTCGCTGTGGAGGGGAGTGATGGGTGCAAGTGTAGAGAGGTAAGTATGTGAGGAGAGTGAAAAGTGTTAGAAAAAGTTTACTTACCTTTGTTTCTTCCTGCAGGCTTCAATTGTTGGGGAGCCGGAGGCTCCGGCATCTCAATGGCAGAGATGACAGAATGGCTGCTGCATTCTCCGATGCAACAGCCATCTGCTTTCTGCTCAGAAAATAGGTTTGGTGAGCCTTGAGTGCAAGAACTCACCAAACAACAGAGATTGTCAGTGTTTGACAGCTTCTGAAAGCTGTCAAACGATGACAATTCATCTGTCAAAAATTTTTGACAGATGAAACGTCATACGCTGACGTTCTCTGTAACCGGCTTTCCCTTAATTGGCCTGCTAAGCCCGATGGGCGGTCTTAACAAGGTCAATCAAGGGAAAATAGCGTGGGTTGGCCACAAGTCGATGGAGGTGGGACTAAAACCCGACAAGCAGCAGTCCCGCCTCCAACGCACCCCCATTGGTAAAATTACCACCTATGTAACTGTGTTAAGTTCCTCCTTTTGAAACCTAACATTGCATTCAATTATATTATGATCACTGTTAGTTAATAATCTAACAGAAAGGGAACATTTATCTAAGTCTGACTCATTGCTCATTATTACATCTCGTCTGGCCTGCCCTCTTGTTGAAACATAGAAACATAGAAGATAGGAGCAGGAGTAGGCCATTCGGCCCCTCGAGTCTGCTTCGCCATTCAATGCGATCATGGCTGATCATCCAAATTCAGTACCCTGTCCCTGCTTTCTCCCCATATCCCTTGGTCCCTTTAACCTTAAGAAATATATCTAACTCCTTCTTGAATATATTTAATGAATTGGCCTCAACTGCATTCTGTGGTAGAGAATTCCACAGGTTCACCACACTCTGGGTGAAGAAATTCCTCCTCATCTCAGTCCTAAATGGCTTACCCCTTGTCCTTAGACTGTGACCCCTGGTTCTGGACTCACCCGCCATCGGGAACATTCTTCCTGCATCTAGTCTGTCTAGTCCTGTTAGAATTTTATAAGTTTCAATGAGATCCCCTCTCATTCTTCTAAACTCTAGCGAATATAAGCCTAATCGACCCAATCTCTCTTCATACGTCATTCCTGCCATCCCAGGTATCAGTCTGGTGAATCTTCGCTGCACTCCCTCCATGGCAAGAACATCCTTTCTCAGATAAGGCGACCAAAACTGCACACAATACTCAAGGTGTGGTCTCACCAAGGCCCTGTACAACTGCAGCAAGACATCCTTGCTTCTGTACTCGAATCCTCTCGCTATGAAGGCCAACATACCATTTGCCTTCTTAACCGCCTGCTGCACCTGCATACTTACCTTCAGCGACTGGTGCACAAAGACACCCAGGTCTCGTTGCAGTTCCCCTTTTCCCAATCTATTGCCGTTCAGATAATAATCTGTCTTCCTGTTTTTGCCACCAAAGTGGATAACCTCGCATTTATCCACATTATACTGCATCTGTCATGCATCTGCCCAATCACCCAACCTGTCCAAATCATACTGGAGTTTCTCTGCATCCTCCTCACAGCACACACGCCCACCCAGCTTTGTGTCGTCTGCAAACTTGGAGATATTACATCTAGTTCCCTCGTCTAGATCATTAATGTATATTGTGAATAGCTGGGGTCCTAGCACCGATCCCTGCAGTACCCCACTAGTCACTGCCTGCCACTCGGAAAAAGACCCGTTTATTCCAACTCTTTGCTTCCTGTCTGCCAACCAGTTCTCTATCCAAGTCAGTACCATACCCCCAATCCCATGTGCTTTAACTTTGCACGCCAATCTCTTATGCGGGACCTTATCAAAAGCCTTCTGAAATTCCAAATACACCACATCCACTGGTTCTCCCTTATCTATTCTACCAGTTACATCCTCAAAAAATTCCAGTAGATTAGTCAAGCATGATTTACCTATTGTAAATCTATGTTGACTTTGTCCGATCCTGTCACTGTTTTCCAAGTGCTCTGCTATTACATCTTTTATAATGGACTCTAGCATTTTCCCCACTATCAATGTCAGGCTTCCCCGTTTTCTCTCTACCACCTTTTTTAAATAGTGGGGTTACAGTAGCTACCCTCCAATCCATGGGAACTGTTCCAGAATCTATAGAATTTTGGAAGATGACCAGCAATGCATCTACTATTTCTCGGGCCACTTCCTTAAGTACCCTAGGATGTAGATTATCAGGCCCTGGGAATTTATCGGCCTTCAATCCCGTCAATATCCCTAACACCATTTCCCTACAAATACTGATTTCGTTCAATTCCTCCCTCTCATTAGACCCTATGGGCTGGATTTTGAATGACCTGTGGAATCGGGCTTGGAGGCTTGTGGGGGGTTAAAGTAGCAGATTCGGGGGTCCTGACCCCATCCCGACTCCAACACGCCTCCACGCAATTTTGAAAAAAGGGTCGCGGGGTTCCCAACTCCGTCCCGCCTCCAAGAGGCGCGAGAGGCCATTAATGCTCTTAACTATCCCTAAATTGGCTCTGTAATGCCATTTTGAAACGTTTTAGCTAGTTTAACCCTTTTCCGACATGAAGTACGCCTGATGTGAAACACGCCAGTGAAACCTGGCGGGAGCACAAGTGGATAACTGACTATCAGCTGCAGGTCCACTATTACAACGGAGATGTGATGAAGGTAGTAGTAGTAGTATTAGGTCTGAAAGTCGCCTCTGATGCTGCTGCATTGAATGTCTTCAGAAACTGCCTGGCCTTTGCTGTGAGAGGACCTGGATGGAAAAAAAATTCTCTCTCTCTCTCTCCTTAGAGCCCTTGTCCTTCTAGGTGGTAGTGGTTGCGGGTTTGGGAGGTGCTGCCGAAGAAGCCTTGGCGAGTTGCTGCAGTGCATCTTGTGGATGGTACACACTGCAGCCATGGTACGCCGGTGGTGGAGCGAGTGAATGTTTAAGGCGGTGGATGGGGTGCCAATCAAGTGGGCTGCTTTGTCCTGGATGGTGTCGAGCTTCTTGAGTGTTGTTCGAGCTGCACTCATCCAGGCAAGTGGAGTGTATTCCATCACACTCCTGACTTGTGGCTTGTAGATGGTGGAAAGGCTTTGGGGAGTCAGGAGATGAGACACTTGTCGCAGAATACCCAGCTTGTTCTTGTAGCCACAGTAATTATGTGGCTGGTCCAGTTAAGTTTCTGGTCAATGGTGACCCCCAGGATGTTGATAATGAGGGATTCGGCGATGGTAATGCCGTTGAATGTCAAGGGGCGGTGGTTAGACTCTCTCTTGTTGGAGATAGTCATTGCCTGTCACTTGTGTGGCGCGAATATTACTTGCATTGTTGTGCATAAGGAGGTGACGAGCATCACTCACTGTCTGGACATTCCCTTGCTGTTGAATAAGTTGATTTCACTTTCAGACGGGGCTTTTAATGGCATCTTGCACTTGTGGGAAGTCAGGAAGTTGAAAGAAGTTGATGGCTGTCTCTCTCTGTTTTGCTGGGTCCATGTGCATCTGAATAAACCAGAGGTATGCCTGAAGAAAGCATCCGTAACCTGTCTAATGTAGCGACAAACCCCTGACTGACTGATGTAACTAATGTCAACAGAGACCTGGAAGCATCCGGGTGCATAAAAGTTAAGTGCTGTTGTCACCTTCACAGCCATTGACGAGTCTCATTTAACTTGCCAGACCACCTTTTTCTTTGAAGGAAAATTTAGGCCACTGACTAGGGATTTACGTTGCAAAACGGTAGCATTAGTGTGTTGTGTACATAGATCTTTCCATCTGTAACTCTGTTACCCTTTGGGTGAAAAAACTGCCCCTGGTTTCTCCTTTCTCATTTTTAACCTGTGCATGCTGATATTTGAACCTTTGCCATGGGGAACAATTTTCTTGGATCAATCCCCTTCACAATTTTGTAATTCCCTTCACAATTTTGAAAACTTCAATTAGATCGCCTCCATCTCTTGTACAAAGAAATCAAGTCCAACTTACTTAACCTTTCTGTTACTTATCTCTGTAACCTCTAAATGCCAATAGAGTCTACTCCTCTTAATTCAAAGTTGCTTATTTTCAATTGTGTGTTAATTCAATTTTTTTGAGCAAAATTGCCTTCTTTGCTGTTCTATCTAATTGTTTGATTCAAATTACTGGATAATTTTAATTCTTGTTCAAGCAGAAGAATTACTTCAAATTAATAGGAGTGGCCTGTAATATTCTTCCTATTATTAGGAAGGAGGAGGCTCCATGAATATCCCCATCCTCAATGATGGGGGAGCCCAGCACGTGAGTGCAAAAGACAAGGCTGAAGCGTTTCCAACCATCTTCAGCCAGAAGTGCTGAGTGGATGATCCATATTGGCCTCCTCCTGAGGTCCCCACCATCACAGAAGCCAGTCTTCAGCCAATTTGATTCACTCCACGTGATATCAAGAAACGGCTGAGCACACTGGATACAGCAAAGGCTGTGGGCCCCGACAACAACCTGGCTGTCGTGCTGAAGACTTGTGCTCCAGAACTAGCCGTGCCTCTAGCCAAGCTGTTCCAGTACAGCTGCAACATTGGCATCTAGCCAACAATGTGGAAAACTGCCCAGGTATGTCCTGTCCACAAAAAGGAGGACAAATCCAATCTGGCCAATTACCGGCCCCATCAGTCTACTCTCAATCATAAGCAAAGTGAGGAAGGTGTAGTCGACAGTGCTATCAAGCAGCACTTACTCACCAATAACCTGCTCACCGATGCTCAGTTTGGGTTCAAAGGGTCATACCTAGCACAAGGAAGATGGTTGTGGTTGTTGGAGGCCAATCATCGCAGCCCCAGGACATCGCTGCAGGAGTTCCTCAGGGCAGTGTCCTAGGCCCAACCATCTTCAGTTGCTTCATCAATGACCTTCCCTCCATTATAAGGTCAGAAGTGGGGATGTTCGCTGATGATTGCACAGTGTTCAGTTCCATTCACAACTCCTCAGATAATGAAGTAGTCCATGCCTGCATGCAACAAAACCTGGATGACATTCAGGCTTGGGCTGATAAGTGGCAGGTAACATTCACGTCACACAAGTACCAGGCAATGACCATTACCATCAAGCGAGAGTCTAACCACCGCCCCTTGACATTCAACGGCATTACCATCGCCTAATCCCCCACCATCAACATCCTGGGGGGGTCACGATTGACCAGAAACTTAACTGGACCAGCCACATTAATATTGTGGCAAAAAGAGCGGGTCAGAGGCTGGGTATTCTGCGGCGTGTGTCTCATCTCCTGACTCCCCAAAGCCTTTCCACCATCTACAAGGCACAAGTCAGGAGTGTGATGGAATACTGTCAAGGGCAATTAGGGATGGGCAATAAATGCTGGCCTTGCCAGTGAAGCCCACAGACCAGGAACAAATAAAAAAAGTGTGACCAGAAAGTACTCCAATCCTTGTTGATGATTTGGTGTTCTAGAATTTCTGTGCAGTCTGTTATTATGGAGGTGATCTCCTTGCACAGGACAGAGATGGGCTCATGAGTGTACTTGGCGGAGGGAAGGTATAATTTGGAGGGAGAGGTGGCAACAATGGGCAGAATTCCTCCATATTCCACTCCAACAAAGGAACAAAAAGGCCATTTTTTTCCCCCCTCTATAACTCGGAAACTGATGCCCATAGAACCACCCTGGCTGAGACCACCAAACTCAGCACAGTCTGGGTATCAATCCTGAGACTTTCCAGGTCTGTATGGTTCAACTAACCACTGGATCAATTTGCTGAACAATTGAAAGAGCTAACCAAAGCTGTAAGAACAGATACATACATCCACTGAGTGCACGTTGGAGGGAACAAACACAAATCTTCCCTGTATGTTGATGGCATACTGCTAGACATGACCTCACTCTAAGTCATTTTGCAAACCATTAAATAACTTTAGTCATCTCTCAGGTTACAAACTTATCTGCAGTAATAAAAACTACAACTTGTACTTATTTTGCACCTTTCGCATAACAAATGTCCCAAGCTGCTTTATAAGGCCACCAAGTAGGAAGAACGGGGAGAAGTTAGAGATGATTCTTGAAAGCATGGCCAAGGAAGTACATTTTGAGGAGGCTTTTGAAAATGAGGAGAGTGGTAGCAAGGTGGAGAGGTTTGGGAACAGAATTCCAAACAATAGTCAATAAGGGATGCAGAAACACCATAATTGCTTTAATGTTATTGGTCTAGAGAAAAAAACATTGAATATCCAATTAGGTATGTCAGACAATGCAGAATTTCAATTGAAGTAATCAACAAGATTCAATAACGTCCTAGAACATGAACAGAGAGACCTAGGGGTATATGTGCACAAATCGTTGAAGGTGGCAGGACAGGTTGAGAAAGCAGTTAAAAAAGCTTACGGGATCCTGGGCTTCATGATTAGAGGTATAGAGTATAAAAGCGTGGAAATTATGACAAACCTGTATAAAACACTGGTTCGGCCTCAACTGGAGTATTGTGTCCAATTCTTTGCTCCGCACTTTAGGAAGGATGTGAAGGCCTCAGAGAGGGTGCAGAAAAGATTTACGAGATTGATTCCAGGGATGAGGGACTTCAGTTAAGTGAATAGACTGGAGAAGCTGGGGTTGTTCTCCTTAGAGCAGAGAAGGTTGAGAGGAGATTTGATAGAGGTGTTCAAAATCATGAGGGGTCTGGACAGAGTAGATAGGGAGAAACTGTTCCCATTGGCAGAAGGGTCAAGAACCAGAGGACACAGATTTAAGGTAATTGGCAAAAGAACCAAAGGCGACATAAGAAAAAACTTTTTTACTCAGCGAGTGGTTAGGATCTGGAATGCACTGCCTGAAAGGGTGGTGGAGGCAGACTCAATCGCGGCTTTCAAAAGGGAGTTGGATAAGTACCTGAAGGAAACAAAATTGCAGGGCTACGGGGAAAGGGCGGGGGAGTGGGACTAGCTGAAGTGTTCTTGCAGAGAGCTGGCACGGGCTCAACAGGCCAAATGGCCTTCTTCCGTGCTGTAACCATTCTATAATTCTATGATTGTAATAGCAAGGGAACTCTGTAAAATTCTGGCATAAGTTTTTAGGGAAACCCTTGCACCTTATTTGTTCTGGAGTTTAATGCCCAATTAATAATTGGCTTCACTGAAGTAAGAGTGAGGAGAGAGGTTAGAAGAAATGTTTTTATGCAGAGCAATGCTGGAACATGGAGTGCTTTGCCATGGAGAGTGGTTGAGGCAGAGACCATTACATCTTTTAACAACAACAACTTGTATTTATATAGCGCCTTTAACGTAGTAAAACGTCCCAAGGCACTGCACAGGAGTATTTTAAGACAACAAATTTGACACCAATCCACATAAGGATAAATTAGGGCAGGTGACCAAAAG
This sequence comes from Squalus acanthias, assembly GCA_030390025.1. NCBI lineage: Eukaryota > Metazoa > Chordata > Chondrichthyes > Squaliformes > Squalidae > Squalus > Squalus acanthias. The sequence continues at coordinate 154,363,600 of CM059426.1, read as the reverse complement.
CTTGGTCAACGAGGTAGGTTTTAAGGAGCGTCTTAAAGGAGGAAAGAGAGGTAGAAAGGCGGAGAGGTTTAGGCAGGGAATTCCAGAGCTTAGGGCCTAGGCAACAGAAGGCACGACCACCAAAGGTTGAGTGATTATAATCAGGGATGCTCAAGAGGGCAGAATTAGAGGAGCGCAGATATCTCGGGGTGTTGTAGGGCTGGAGGAGATTACAGAGATAGGGAGGGGTGAGGCCATGGAGGGGTTTGAAAACAAGGATGAGAATTTTGAAATCGAGGCGCTGCTTAACCGGGAGCCAATGTAGGTTAGCGAGCACAGGGGTGATGGGCAAACGGGACTTGGTGTGAGTTAGGACACGGGCAGCCGAGTTTTGGATGACCTCAAGTTTACGTAGGGTGGAACGTGGGAGGCCAGCCAGGAGTGCATTGGAATAGTCAAGTCTAGAGGTAACAAAGGCATGGATTTTAAGAGAAAATTAGATAAATATTTGAAGCAAAAGAAGATACAAGGCTGTGGAAAGATGGCAGGCGCGGGAATTAGTTTTGGATTGGTCTAGCAAAGAGCCAGCCGGACACAATGGGTTGAATGGTCTCCTTTTGTACTGTACACTTCTAAGGTGGTTCAAGGTGGTTCTCCTATGGATCCTTGAAAGAAACAGTGACATAAGTTAATTTCTCCCCCCCTGCTCAAAAATACATTTTTCCTCCATGCCTGCAGGGAAGAACCAGACTGTAACTCAACACCTCCCAAAGGAAACACAGCTTGAATTAGTAACTCAGCGTGGGTAGCAACTTTTGTTGAGCCACTCTGCAGTGCAACATGTTGGGGCTCCAATATACTGCACCATCCATCCACCTACTACTGTAATTTGAATTCCAAAACTTTTGCTATCTTGTTAAGTCTGCTTCTTAGAGTAATCAATTAATACTGCCTTTTAGTAAAACAAACGCATTTCACCACAATGTGAGTGTTACATACAGCAGATGGTTGTGGACGGATTACAGTAGGCCACTGCTACCACACTCTTCCTGGGAAACAGCCAAGTATCATGTTGTAGTGAGAGTTATAGCAAGAATTGTGAACTGTGCCAGCAAACTTTGTTAAAAGTTGCAGTGAGTGACAAATCATCAAACAGGTGTGATCATAAATTTATAATGCAAATTTTGTCCCATAAATATCAGAGAAACTCTTGTGTCATGACACAGGTAATTGATCAGCTCTGTTCTTCAATTTGCTTCACTTTAAAAGCCTTAGGTCTTGAAATTCCATGAGGGTTCTCCCAGTCTCCCACCATAGCTCTGACAGGAGACTAGCATAGCCCCCAGGGGAACATGCTGAAAACCATGCATAAATGTGTGCGTGGATTTTTTTTTCAATCATGGGAAATAATCTACAAGTTCTGCATGCTGGAAGCTGTTCCAAGTAACCAGCTGAGTTTCCCAGCCGAGAATGACGGCTCTGGAAACTCCAAGCTAAGGCTTCACACACAGGGACATTTCATCTTTAATTAAACATTCCAAAATTTTCCCTACCACAGATGTTAGCTCTGTCTCCCTATTTGGAAATGGGCATCATATTGGCCACTCTCCAATTATCTGGCACACATCTACTCTCAGTAGAACCCTGAAATATAAGCCCCAATTTTAATCCTGCCTGCCCGACGAGAACGGGGCAGGCAAGTGGCTAAAATAGCGGCACTTACCGCCGCGTTCCCAAGGCCTTCCTGCACACTCCTGCCCACTGCTATTTTAACTGCGCACTTTTCAGAGACGACTAAGATACCCGCCGTAGACCAGGGTCTAATAATATTAAAACCATGGTCCTATGATGCAATTTGGACACTCATAATTTTAACTAAAAATCGTAACATTCCTGCCCGTTGCCAGTAAAGCCTGGCAGATCAAAGGCCAGAAGAGGCCCAGAAAATTAAGTAATTAATAGGTTTTGTGCTACTATTAATGGAGTTGGAGCAAAAATGCCAGTGGCATAACAGTTGCAATAGCTTAGTGAAAGAAAGAGAAACACAAATAAAAAAATGTCCTTCCAGTTTTCTGGCAGGGCTCTTTAAAAGAGAGTTTCCTCAATAGCTCAGACCTTTGGGCCAGAATTTTCTGTACCTGGGTGGGTCGGGTGCGGGCGGTCGCCGTGGCGGGTCGCGACCCCGTTCTTCATAACATGCCACTCCTGAGATCAACTTTGTGTTAATGGGGCCTGCTAAGGCTGCCCTGCGCGTTATCTGGCCCTATTAAATGGTGCGGGTCTAATGACGTCATCAATGACGCGCTTTCAGCCGGGATATTTAAAGGAGCCACGGCCATATTACATTTGAAGGTTCATCTAGGAGTGTGCAGGCAGCACACTGCACAATTAGACTGTTACAAAGAGTGCCAAACATGACTGCACTAAGACAGAGGGCTGCACCCAGGTTCTCCGATGACTCCCTCCATATGCTTGTGGAGGGAGTGAGAGCACGCAGGGAGATCCTCTTCCCTTCTAATGGGTGGAAGAGGCCTCCCCAGGAGACAAAACTAGCCTGGCTCCAAATAGCAGAGGAGGTCAACAGCAGGGATGTGGGCAGGAGGACCTGGGTACAGTGCCAGAAACGTTTCAATGATCTCAGTAGATCTGGAAAGCTGAGTGAAAGCCACACTCAACTTCATCCTGCTGTGCTTCTCATCATTTCCCCATCGCTCTGCCTTCCCAACCCTGCTCCTGCACATCCTTACTCACACCAACATAGCTTGCCTGTCCATCCATCCCTCTCTATCTACATTATCACATCCCCAATCTGACTCGGCACCCCTCACACTCACCCTCATCCTAATGCAATCATACCAACAACACACAAGGAGGCCACTTGCCATTGCCACCCCACTCCATCATAGTCACCCTCTAAAGATGTAACCTATTCATTCTTTACACTCATTCCTTCACTCTCACTCAACCTTCTCTTCTTTCCCTCCTTGCAGGAAAAGAGAGCCTACAACAAGAGGGAGAGGGAGAGAACCGGAAGCAGCACTCCATCATTGGCCACCCTAACATCAGCAGAAGAGGCTGCCTTGGAAGTCTCTGGAGTCACCGAGCAGCTGGAGATGGGAGACGGAGAGAGGGGGACATCTCAGCAACCTGGTGACAGAATTACATATCATACAGCAACATGGCATACATCAGTCACTCATATGGGGACTGATGTCAGCAGCCAGTGAATGTTCATCATGGGCCGAATGGTATCTGTACCCATTCTTAACATGACATATCTAACTCATCTCTTTACTCTCCCACAGGTCCATCAAGAGCCCCTCCCCAACTGTCCAGGAGGAAGAGGAAGACGACTCCTCAGAGAAGCCTCGAGACTTTGAGGGTGCACCATCATCAGACATAAGCGCAACCAGCACTATTGCAGAAACACACACTTCGGTGGGTTCCACGCGAGATAGAGTAGTGTTGTCACCAGGTGTCTCACAACTCACAAGTGAGCAAGAGCAGATGGTGGAGACAGGGACAGCAGTGGAGAATCCTGGCCGGAGGGCGCAGGGCGCTCCCAGCTCTGCTCAGCTGCATGCAGATGCTGAGCCTCGGGCGCCATCCAGAAAGAGGGCGTTCCTGGAAGTGCAGGGGGCTCTGACAGATTTTGCGACTGCGATGTCTGCAAATGTGCAGAGAATGGAGGAGTCCATCTCCAACATGTGCGCCACCATGTCGCAGGCGATGATGACTGTAGGCTCTTCCAAGGATAGGACGGCCACCTGCATGGAGCAGCTAATGTGCGACTCACAGGAGCACATGGTCTCGATGGAGAACAGATGGCAGAGGCTCACAGACATCCTCTCTAGGAGGGATGTCAATGTAGAAGTGGGTATTCATGACCCCACAGCTGTGCAGCAAGGTGCTCTCCAGCTCCTTGCTAGCAGGGAAGTGCGGGTTGCCCATGAGAGGGATGCTGGTGAGAGGGGACATGGAAGTGGGGGCTCCTCTCAAAGCGCTCACACTTCTCCCCCGTTGCCCTCCAACTCCCCCACCCCCGTTCAGTCAGAGCCCCAGATGTCTCCTCGGATCGCGATGGCCGAGTCTGCCCCTCCACAGTCACAGGAGGAGCAGACTTTGGCGGGGCCATCAGTGGCTCCAAAACCCAGAGGGCGTCCGCCAAAAGGGTCTACACAATCGCAGCAGGGAAGTGAGCCAGCTGCCTCTACTTCTGCTGAAGCCACAAGGGTAGCACCTCGTAGAAGCATGCGTAAAAGAAAGATGAAATACAAGTAGATTCACAAGGGTGGCCACTTGAGTGTTTTATTAAGTGTTTCTGTAATGTTTCCGTTACTGTGATTTCACAGACGAAAATCTTTATTTTCACCACCATGGACAAATTTGTATGCTCCTTTGGAAGTGGCTTAGTGAATTGGAGTGAATGGTGAGACATAACGATACCTCCAGCAATGGTGGTCAGTGTGAAAGGAATGGCTTGTTCATTGTAGGGATGCTTTATGGTGTTGCTGTGGGGTGGTGTCAACCTGGTGCAGCATGTGGCAGCCATATGGGTATAATGCATAAAGTTAAGTAAATCTGGCCATGATGAGCAGATCCCTGGCAGCAATGTGCTCAGGTGCTGGTGGGATCTGGACCGCAGGTTCTTCCTGCTCCTCCTCCTCATCTTCCAGCGATGCTCCTCCTCCTCCTCTGAAGAGGTTGTGCGCTCAGTGCCTTGCTCCTCATGCAGTGCTAATCCTCGCTGCTGCGCTATGTTGTGCTGGGTGCAGCAGACCACGATGATTCTGGAGACCCTAAGTGGTGCGTAGTGAAGGGCTCCACCAGATCTGTCAAGGCATCTGAAGTGCATTTTCAGCATGCCTATTATCTGCTTTATGACACATCTGGTGGAAATGTGGCTTTCATTATATCTCTCCTGGGCCTTGGCCTCCTCAAGGGCGTCATCAGCCACGTCTTCAGTAGATAGCCCTCATCTCCAAGCAGCCAGCCGGAAAGTCTGTTTGGAGGAGCGAAGAGCTGAGGGAGGGTTGACTGGTGCAGGACGAAAGAGTCATGGCAGCTGTCAGGGAATTTGGCACACACATGCATGATGATCTTCCTATGGTTGCAGACCAGCTGCACATTGAGGGAGTGGAAGCGCTTGTGGTTGACAAAGACTACTGGGTTATGATGGGGTGCCCTGATGGCCACACATGTGCAGTCGATGACACCCTGCACCCGTGGGAAGCCAGCCAGAGAGGCAAAGCCGAGCGCCCGTTCAATAACACTGGCTTCATCAGTGGCAACTTTGATATAATTGGTTGACTTGTCAAAGAGGGCATCAGTGACCTGTGTAATGCATCTGTGGGCAGCCGACTGCGAGATGCCGCAAATATCTGCTGTAGATCCCTGGAAGGAGCCTGAGGCGAAGAAGTTGAGAGCGCTGGTGACTTTGACAGCCACATTAATGCGTGTCCACACGCTCCTCTGGGCTGCATGTCTTGCTTGAGCAATGTGCAAATGTCTGCGACAACCTGGCGCGATAGCCTGAGCCTCCTTTGGCACTGCTGCTCAGTCATGTTGAGGAAGCTCATCCTCTGCCTGTATACCCGTGTTGGGGGTATCACCTCCAGGCGCGGTGCAGCCCCGCACTGATGTCCTCTGTCCTGTGCAGCATCAGGTGGTTGAGGAGAAGGTTGGTGGTGGTGTTGTTGATGCTGCTGGTGTTGGGGCTCATTGTGGTCCAAGTTTGAGGACCAAGGTGAGACAGTATAAACGGCACCCATGCTGATGGAATAGATGGCAGGTCAAGTAAAGATGACAGAAGCAATCTGTCAATGGTGTGATAGGTTCTACCAATGAAGTGACATTGGATGCCAACTTTGCTGGAAATACTTGCAACCTCTAGAAAGCTAAATCTGTTCTGACAATGCAGTCAGTAACAGCATCTGTCTTAGGAAAGAGATCAGCTGAGAGGTGGGAGTTTTTATTGTACTTTCCATGCTGTGCACTAATGAGCTGGATTAATGGCCACTCAACTTCTGCCTCAGGTTCACAGACGTGGTTCCCGAGCTGCGTGAATCCCGTGCTCATCCAGGGAAATTTGAAAGGTAGGGTGAAAAAGGCGCTTAAGGTTCTGACAAGTACCTGATAATGATTTAAATTAGCTCACCCACCTCTGCAGTTCGGGTCGCTGGCGCGCCGGCAAACACGCCCGAGGGAAAGGCGCATGGGGTGGGATGACAGGTGGGTTCCCGACCCATTGCAAGATATTTCAAATTTCCCACCCGACCAGCCTCCAATTGCGCCCGCACAGACCCCAGAAAATTCTGGTCTTGCAGTCCTAGATTATTTTCTATGGGCAGCTGGATGAGAGGGTGATAACCTAGCAGGAATATCTGGAAATTGCAGAAAAGATGTAAATGTATCATTCAGAGCCCATTTATTTTGAAAATGTGAAGCAGGGCAGGTACCACAAGGAAAAGTGGTTGGAAAATTATATGGGACATAAAATGGACAAAGAACTGGTGTGATGGTTCTCCATCGCAATTTCCAGTTAGCTTTGCCAAATTCACACCTGCTTTTCAGGCAAATCGATCAGAAAATCTAGGCTTCTGTCTCACTCTCTCTGATCCTGAATATTCCAGAGGACAGGACTATACTTGAGAAGTGGTTTGTCCTTGGTTTTTACCTGGTATTTCCATTGACTTTAAGAACAAATCACTTTTTTAACTAAAAGATCTAGACAAATGACTGCTCTGTGTTTGGTTTACGATGATTGAAAGCCAGCAAGGACACAATGAGTGCTGTTTTCCATGAAACATTCCTGGAAAATTGGAAACATGTGATAGATCTATGGCTTAGAATTCAGACCAGAACAGTATCATATGACTGGATTCCAAACACCACATCCAAGTCAAAAATCAAGTGTCCAACCTGATTGTTCATTCACGTGTCAAGTAGATTGAATAGGTTTCAATTGTGCATGAAGCATCTTCTAGGTTACTAAAAGCACTACCAGATTAATTCAGGTTTCATTTTCACTAATGAAAACTACTGTCAAAGCTAAAAACAACACACTGTGGAATTACACTGAAGTTGTTATATAGAATGTTATTTGTCATAATTGCTTACGAGACTAGATCAAACAAATATTTAATAATTTTGGCTTGTCATTCCAAAATTAAAAATAAACTCCAGTATAATATTGTATAACTTAAACTGAATGGCATATCTCATAAATCACATGCTGAATTTTATGTGACTTTCTGACAATTTGTTCTGCCATATCTATATCATACTTTGATGTGGCTGTAATCTGAAATTTGTATTTAGAAATATAAGGTTCAATTGGAGAGGGGCAGAAAGACAGTTTACTGACATACGGATTGCAATAAAGCTAAGAAACACAACTGAATCAATACCCTTGCCTTCTCCATCAATTTCCCCCCCTCATAGGGCTTCAGCCAGGAGGTTGTTCTATCAGAAGTCAAAATCAGTTCCCTAAGATGTTGCATAACATTTGAAGTGGAGTACTTCATTTCTCTCAATCTACCTAGCTGACTCATTGAGAAGAAATGAAATGACATAAATTTGGTAGGTTGATTTGATTGACAAGTAACACGGAACCAAAACTACAACATTCAGAATTCAATGCAGTATTTTGCTAGAAAACTCTACTGGATACAACTAAACATATGATTGAATATTAAAATTTTGTCTTATTGTCTTTCATCTAAACTCCCATTGCATGAAGTAACACATTTTTTGCTGTGGCAGAGTATCTAACTGCGTCTGCCATAAGTTAGACTTGCCCCTGCACCCTTCAGCTCAGAACATTTTTGGCCACTAAGTTGCTGAAAGTGCGAACTGATAACGGCGCAGCGAGGGAACAGGGCATCTGGGACTTGAGTGACCAGGGCAACCAACTGTGCATCTGCTCTTCACCTGAAGTTGGTGTACCATTTATACATAAATAACGGCGAGCGTAATTAGTCTCACCGTTATTTTGACAGCAAAATCTGGCCCTATAATAACACATTGACCATGAATTTCCTCAAAACTGCTCCTGCTCCGCCACTGTAACTTCGCCGAAAGTGCGGCGGATATCCTATTTATACACGTAAACGGGGTTGCCGCGCACTTCCGGTGAAATTACGGCAGTGGGGCGGAAGCAGCTCGGAGCAAATTCCTGACCATTGTATTGCTATTTCTGTTAGTGTCAGTGAGTCACGGTAACCAGACTACTCATAGACACCATAAGATCATGGCATCACACTCTCCCCTTTGCCAATCATGGATTAAAAAGAAACAATCAGAGCTGTATAAAGAGTTGAATGATAGAGCTACCACCACAAATGCTTAAAGGGTTTGACTGCAGGATTAACATACAGCTTCCAACTGCTGTAAACCAGATAGCTCTATCAAATTTACTGATTAAGGGAGAGCTTGTAGACTCTGCCAGCTCTAGCCATTATTCTCCACAACATACACTGGTGGTTAGGATGTGTTAGGTGTTTGTGCCACTCATTTGGATGCGGCAAAAGCCTTTGGATAGGGTGGAGATATTTATGTTGTACTTTAGCTCAATGGCATTTAGTGAGGGCTTCAGCATGGAGTCTCAACAGATGGTCAGTAACAGACCCACAACCAGTATTATCGCAGACCCTTCTCCACAACACAGTGCTGGCAAGGGGGTGGGTGGGTTTGCTGCCATGGTGTTTGGCCTGTTTCTTCTCTTTTTGGGACTGGTGAACTTACTGTGCTTTGCTACCATTTTATGTTTTAATTTCAGACCTGAATCTGTGAGCTTTCAATTTCTTCCCTTTCCATGCCTTTTTCTTTGAGTAGACCTTCAATGCCGTAGCAATTCACATTCTTTTATTTCTTTAATGCATCTTTCTATCACCCGACTGAAATGATTTTTTACATCATCTGCTTGTTTTTTTAAAGTAGCTTACAGTCCATTAACCTCCTCTCTGAAATAGAAACAGAAAATGCTGGAAATACTCAGCAGGTCAGGCAGCATTTGTGGAGAGAGAAACAGATTTAACGTTTCAGGTCGATGACCTTTTGTCAGAACCTCCTTTCTGAGTTTGGTGTATTTTTTGCTTTTTTTCCCCTCTCCCTTTTTTCTGATTCTATTGATGCTTGTGCATCCTTAATTCTTCAGTCCTGAAGAAAGGCCATGCTCAATAAGTTGTCCTGTCTGTTCTTTCCACAGCTGCTGAGTGTGTTTCCAGCAAATTATGTTTTTGTTTGAGATTTTTAGTATCTGCAGTTTTTATTAGGAATGCTGATTGAATTGTCACCAGTTACAAAGTAAATTGTTTTAAATTGGAGACTATTCTGTTCCCCAGGTACGGCAGCACATAACCCTATCAGAATCAGAGATATTTTAGCACAGAAGGAGGCCATTTGGCCTATCATGTACCGGTGCTAGCTCCGCTTCAGAGCTATCTAATCTGCTCTTTCCAAGTACCCTTTAATATTTTTCTTGGTGTTTAATTCCCTCTTAAATGTCATGATTTATGGTAATGTATCCCATTGCCTAATAACCCCTTTTGTGATCAATTTAATCTAACATTCCTCTTAATGCTTCTATTACTGATACTAAATATATGTCCCTTATTACCGATTCACTGAAAATAATCTTCCACCATTCACCCTCTCAAATACTTTCATTTTGAACAGTTCTCTTCTCCCGTGAAAGCAGTTCTAGTTTTACAAGTCTCATCAGAGGTACGGGGCCAATTCTACAGTGGTGCATTCAAAGAGCAGCCCCTCACCAGCAACATATGTGGCCTGCAAAATCAGGAAAGTAGTCCTCAGTGTACCCAGCACTGAACTGTAGAAGGACTTAAAGTTATATGAGGTCACACGATGTACATGCACTGGCCTCATTGCACACAACAAAATTATGTTAGTGAATGCAAATTGGGCCCTCGATGAATTTGCTGTGTTGTTTTGCAGCACAGCTCAGTCACTGAGGGCCTGTATAAAACAGGAAACGGGGAGACCTGCAAGCTGATCGTTAAAGAATTCCATCTCTTAAAGCCAGGTTGCCATATTACTGAGACTTGTATTCTGGTTACAGTTTTTGACTTGACTAACTGAACTTTCGTCGTTAAGGTTATTGCATTCTTTTCCTTCTGCTTGCTACTGTTTTCCAATAATTCAGCCCTCCTTTGATAAATACCTCTCACAGCAGTAATACACTTGTCACCTTCTCAATGTAAGGGATATTGACCCAGCCATGATGTGGGAATGGCGATTATATGTCCAAGTCAGGATGTTGTGTGACTTGGAGGTGGTGGTGTTCCCATGCACCTGCTGCCTTTGTCCTTCTAGGTGGTGAATGTCACGGGTTTGGGAGGTACTGTCAAAAACACCTTAGCAAGTTGCTGATGTGACTCCTGTAGATTGCACACACTGCAGCTATGGTACGCTGGCGGTGGATGTTTAGGCTATTGATGGAAAAAAATGTTGTTCAATCACATGCAGGTGGTCCAGAATCACACAACCGAATAATGTAGGCGACTGCCAGATACATTGGCAGCAGTTCTATTTTCATCTTGCAGTCGATGGTGTCACAAGTTATGAAAGGAGCAGAATGAGTGGACAGATGGTTGCTGGAGGATAGTCAACATTCTACATCCCCCAAATGAAATAAAGAGAAAACGTTAGTTCATTAGAAAAATTAGCCATTTAGCAAGACAACTAGTTTTGCCAGAACTTACTTCTCTTACAAAGTTGCTGCCTATTTCTTAATGATAAACAGATTGGCCTGAGGTATCCATGTTTCCAATCAGTTAATAGCATAGTCCTGGATACAATGAACAATAGCCTCATTTGCTAATATTTGTTCAAAAATTGACCTCCTTATTTACTTTAAAAAATATATTTAGGAGATATTTTCAAAACCCATGCGTGACTTTATTTTAATGAAACTTACCTAGAATCAATGAAGATATTTAAACAAATTTGCTAGTAAAAAACTAATTCTAGAACCTCGATACAATGACAATGGCTCCATTATTCTCTAACCAGTAATGAAGGTTGGAAAATTAGACAATATAAATCAGCGTCATTTCAAAAATATGTGTTAAACTAAAACCAGGCACCTGCATGTAATATATCTGGACCGTCTAGTTTCATCTGTTGCCAGCTTTAAATAATTGTTCTTATGTTGCCTAGTTTTACCTCAAATTAAGCAACAAATTCCAAGGTATCATGTGTACTCGAAAGAGACAGATTTTTTTTTAAGAACAGAAATAGTTAAACATTTTGAAATCAAACACTCACACGCTGGGAATTTTATCAAGGATTCTCTCGATCGGTCGTGTAACTACAACGGAAGAAACCCTGATAAACCGTGTAAACAGGTTTTCTTTTGAAGTTACAGAGGCTGATTGGGAGAACCCCCGAGGAACTCGCCAGCAACAAACTCAGCAAAAAGCAGTGATAAAGAGGATTACTAAATTAGACAGTGTGAAGCCTTTGGGGGAGAAATCGGTATCGCCCCGTTTGGGGTGCTAATTTTTGAAATCGTGAAAAATTAGCGCCAGGCGCTAGTGAGTCTGAGCTTCCCCTAAATTGGCTGTTAGTGCTCCTGGAAAGAACTGGAGCACTAAATCAAGCGCTAATGACCTAATTAGGGCACTACACGGCGCTACCAGCAGAGCGATAATGAATTTCAGGTCCTATGCAATTGGGAATGATCCTTCACACTGGCCCCTTCCAGCTCTTAAAGAGGAGGTTGTATCATTGTGCAGATCCTCATTATCAGCATTGCTGGCTGTGAAGGCGACCTGCAAACAACTCAGTCCCCTGATCGTGATGGCTGATCCCACTCCCAGGGAGAGAGTTCGTCGGTTCACGGACGAGGCATTCTAGGCATTGGTTGCGGGAGTGGAGCGAAGGAGGGCAGTGCTGTTCCCGGACACTGGAAGGAGGACATTACCCCAGGTATTCAGGGCAATGTGGAGGGAAGTGGCCCAGGAGGTCTCGGCCAGTAGTGTGGTCGTATGCAGCCAGAGACAGTGCCGGAAGAAATTCAACAACCTCCCTCGGGTGGTCAAGGTGAGTACATGCTTCAACAGGTCCTACATACCAGCATGTGAACCTCAGTCTGTACACACTGCACAAACCACCCCACCCCCACCACTCACCCAACAAACATCTGCACCTACTCAAACTCACATCCCCATCTCACGCCTTGCCTACAATCCCAAACACATAGCTGGACTCTGACTCACACACATTCGTTTATCTTGCAGGCCAAGATGGCTCACAATAGGAGGGAGCAGCAGAGAACAGGCGAGGGTGATGAACATCTCCAGCAGCTTTCAGACCTGGAGGAGTGAGCGCTGCGACTCATTCGGCAGCAGGTGGTGGGCGGTGTGGCCGTCGGCAACGTCGACCCCCTTGGGGGCAACAACAGTATGTTCAGCCCCTCTCCTTCTCTCATCCCACTTCCCCCTCACACCACAAGCCTTTCCCACTTTCAAGCTCCTGATACTGTCTGCATTCCTTGCTCCCTTCCTGCCCCTCTGGCCTCACCTTAACACGAGTCTTGTGCCTTTATGATTTCAGAGAATCAGCAACCAGATGACCAGCCTGTCCCTGAGCCTTCCACTAAGACTGAGGAAGGAGAAGAGGAGGAGGAGCAAAGCACCGCGTCACTGCATCTAGGCACCACGTCAGATACTGGCACTACGCGATCTTTAGAGGCATGTTTAGTCGAGGGGTCTGCACTGGGTGATGCACCAGGGACGAGCAGGCTGCAGCAAGACCAGGGGGAAAGGGTAGCTCGGGAGCCAGCTTCCCAGAGGGCACGTTCGCGCGCGAGTTCTGCTGCACACGACTCAGATGAGGACCTCGATGGGGAGGCATTAACAAGAAGGATGATGGTCATGCACTCCGAGATGATAGGTACAATGGCAAGGGTGCCCGAGAGCCTCTCGGCAATGGTAAGGAGTGTGGAGGAGTCCACCTCCAACATTGCAGAGCTCTGCGCACACCAGGGAGCCCATCATTTCCACTCTGCAGAGGATGATGGACTCCCAGAGAGACCGTGCGGATCCAGACCTCATGACGCATGTCATGGGCGATGTGGCAGCTTCCATTACAGCACATGCTGAAGCGACGCAACGTCTTAGGGTTGTCATGCAGTCAATGGTTGATGACATCGAATCTCAGACTGCTCTCATGCAGTCTCAGCTTGATGCCATGCAAGCTCTGACTGCTGCCATCGTCACTGGGTCCACCAAAGTCCACCGGGGATCTCACGGTGTCGCAGCAGGCCACCAATCGGTGCTCCAGCAGATTGGTAGGGATGCTGAGGTGCTGTTCCAGGGGAGTGGCAGTGGGTCAGTGGAGCAGGAACCTGCTGTCCTCGCTCAGGATGACAGTATCCCTGATCCCACCACTTCCACTCCGCCATTGCACTTGTCGCTGTCTGTCATCCAGCCAGCCCAGACTGTCGCCGCCCAGCCTGAGGTGGTGCAGTGTACAGCCGGGCCTTCCAGGCCCAGAGCTGGGTGAGGGCATCCTGGCAGTGACAATCAGCAGCCTTCCACCAGCCCTGCTGCAGCCACTGGGGAGACACTACGTAGGAGCAGTAGATTAGGGAAAGGCACTGTAAAGAGGGGAAGTAAGGGTTTGCACAAGGGTGATTAGTTAATATTGTTGCTGTATATATGTGGTTGCTGAATTTGGATAAATTTATTATTGGAATGTTGCAGATTTGGGACTGTGTCTCATTTCAGCTTTGGGGTGTGGTATGGAATGAGAAATTGATGGAATGATGGGGACGTGATGAGCAACCGGGAAGTGGTCTAGAATTCATTGGAACCGAAGTCTGATGAGGCGGTCACGGATCACCCTTCCACAAGGCCGAATGAGTGGCTGCCTCCTCCGTTGCTGCTGTTCGTGCTCCTGTTCTTCCTCCTCCTCCTCCTCATCCTCCTCATCTCCCTCTTCCTCCTCCTGAGGTGATGTGGCAATGCCTGGTGGCAATGGCTGCGCCCTCATGATAGCCAAGTTGTGCAGCATGTAGCAGACGATGACGAAAAGGGATACCCGCTCAGCCGAGTCCTAGAGGGCTCCTCCCGAGCGGTCAAGGCAGCGGAACCGTTGCTTGAGCACTCTGATGGTTTGCTCAATGATGTTCCTGATGGCAGCATGGCTCTCATTATATGAGTGCTGGGCACGAGTGTTGGGGTTGCGGAGGGGAGTCATGAGCCAGGTGGATAGCGGATAGCCATTGTCTCCCAGCAGCCAGCCGCGAGCTTGATGTGGTGGCTGGAACAGAGCTGGCACACTAGTCTGGCGCAGGATGAAGGCATCGTTGCTACTGCCAGGATAGCGGGCATTGATGGTCAGGATTCGCCGTGTGTGGTCGCACAGCAACTGCACATTAAGTGAACAGTAGCCTTTGCGGTTACGGAATACCTCAGGATTGTTACGGTGTGCCCGCAAAGCGATGTGGGTGCAGTTAATGGTGCCCTGCACCATGGGGAAGCCTGCTATCCTGGCAAAGCCACATGCACGCTTGCGCTGCTTCTCTCTGGTCATGGGGAAGGAAATGTAGTCCCTTCTCCTTCTGTACAGAGCATCTGTGACCTCGCGGATGCAGCAATGGATGGCGAACTGCGAGATGTTCGCTATATCTCCTGTTGCACACTGGAAGGATCCGCTGGCATAGAAATTGAGGGCGACGATGACCTTGACTGCCACTGAGAGAGCCGTGGTGCTCCTGATGTGAGGCTTGAGGTGTGGCTGCAGGAGGTGGCAGACCTCTGTGACCACGTCCTTGATGAAGTGGAGCCTTCTAAGACACTGTTCCTCAGTGAAATTGATGTAGAAGAAATGCTGCCGGAATATCCTGGGAGGGTAAGGCCTCCTGTTGAGAGCCCTGTTGGTCCTCCTCCCTCTGGCCACATTTTGCAATCTTTCTCTCTGCCTCCGCTGTCTCCGACGTTGACGCTGGAGGGCGAGGTCCAGTGCCAGAACAGCCCCTATTAAAGTATGAAATGTTGCACTTTCAAATCTCACCAAATGAAAGTGAATAATTTTTCTGAGGCAGAAGACTCCTTCAACTGAAAAACGCTGAAATCGCTCAAACCGCCTATGTCAAACTGAGACGCTAATGGGAGGCGCAAAGGTACCCAATTTCTTCCCCTTCATGTCTATAGTCCCAAATGTATCAAGCCAACTAATCAATTTTCAGCATTTAAGCATCTACTATGAACTTATCTCCAAAATTTTAAATCAAGTAAAACAATTACATTAAAAAATATATTATAATGAACTGAATAAATCTGTCATTTTGTGACTATTCATGGTATAGCCCCCAAAAAATCAATTCTTAATAATAACACTTCATTCAGTGGTCAGCCATGCCATCTTTGATCATCCCAGTAAGCCAATTAGAAAAGGAATTCTGTTTCAGAAAATCATTTCTATTCTGTGTCATCTTAGCTACTTTAGTAAAAGAGCCATATATAAAAATAGCACAAGGACTTTAAATTATATTGTCTACACTGCAGTCGAAATTCCTTGGGTTATGATCCCAAGAGTTATGCTGGGATAGCACTCACCAGTGCTCTCCAACACTGACCCCACCAAAGTTGCTGGGGTCAGTTGAAGGGCACTTCATTTGCATGGAATTGTTGGGCACAAGCACCAGTGTGGGCACATTTCCAGTGCTCAAATGCTCCATCCATGCAGGTACAAAACTTGGTGCCACCAACCATTGGGACAGGGGATTTCTCAGGCATCCCCCTCCCAACCATGTCTTCCTTGGCCCCTTGTGTAAGGGAACTACTCAGTAAAAAAAAGACTTACTTTTCCTCATGGCTTCAGGCCCCTTCCCTGCCATGGACCCCACCTGTTGAGACTATAGTCATCCATCTGAACATTGGTTAACCTCAACTCACTCGAGGTATTGGTCTCCATAGATACGTTGGGCCCTGATTGAGTCAAGCTAGCAGGAACTCCCAGCGCAACTGAGTCTCCATCATTTTCTGGGGGAGGGACGGGGAACATAAGCATCAGGAACAGGAGTAGTCCATACGGCCTCTCGAGCCTGCTCCGCCATTCAATAAGATCATGGCTGATCTTCGACCTCAACTCCACTTTCCTGCCCGATTCCCATATCCTTTGATTCCCCATGAGTCCAAAAATCTATCGATCTCAGCCTTGAATATACTCAACGATTCAGCATCCACAGCCCTTTTGGGGTGGAGAATTCCAAAGATTCACAACCCTCTGAGTGAAGAAATTCCTCCTCATCTCAGTCTTAAATGGCCGAACATTTATCCTGAGACTATGCCCCCTAGTTCTAGACTCTCCAGCCAGGGGAAACAGCCTCTCAGCATCTACCCTGTCAAGCCCTCTAAGAATTTTATATATTTCAATGAGATCACCTCTCATTCTTCTAAACTCCAGAGAGTATAGGCCCAATCTACTCAATCTCTCCTCATAGGACAACCCTCACATCCCAGGAATCAATCTAATGAACCTTTGTTGCACCCCGTCTAAGGCAAGTATATCCTTCCTCAGATAAGGAGACCAAAATTATGCACAGTATGGGTGCCAGTCTCCATTTGAAGTTATGGTGGAAGACTGGAGTAACCCCAGAGGAATTTCAGATCGATTGTATTTTTCCAATAAATCACAGAAATGTTAAGAGGTGCCAGGATTCAGATTCATATCCACAATTCCCCAACATTGCAAGTTCCCAATTGCATCCACGTCATCAGAGAAAAGCCATTTGTTGTGGTCACTTTAGGTTACTTCCATACACCTCTTGGTGACTGGTACAACTGGAATATTGGTGGACACTGACAGCAGGTTCTCTGTTTGCCTGCTCAGTTGAGGAATGGTGTGTGGCAGAAAACAAATACAGTGTCCTGGTGGATCCAGCAACCCAACTTCAAATTTTCACCACACCTCTGAAGCTGGAGAAAGTAGAGACAAGTTATCTGATTGTCTCAGATAGATTAACATAGAAACATAGAAAATAGGTGCAGGAGTAGACCATTCGGTCCTTCGAGCCTGCACTGCCATTTAATGCGTTCATGGCTGAACATGCTACCTCAGTACCCCATTCCTGCTTTCTCGCCATACCCCTTGATCCCCCTAGTTGTGAGTATTATATCTAACTCCCTTTTGAATATATTTAGCGAACTGGCCTCAACAACCTTCTGTGGTAGAGAATTCCACAGATTCACCACTCTCTGGGTGAAGAAGTTCCTCCTCATCTCAGTCTTAAATGGCTTCCCCTTTATCCTTAGACTGTGACCCCTGGTTTTAGTTTTCCCTAACATTGGAAACATTCTGCCCGCATCTAATTTGTCTAAACCAGTCAGGATTTTAAACGTCTCTATAAGATCCCCCCTCATTCTTCTGAACTCCAGAGGATACAAGTTCAGTTGATCCAGTCTTTCTTGATATGTCAGTCTGGCCATCCCAGGAATCAATCTAGTGAACCTTCGTTGCACTCCCTCAATAGCAAGAATGTCCTTCCTCAAGTTAGGAGACCAAAACTGCACACAATACTAGAGGTGTGGCCTCACCAAGGCCCTGTACAACTGTAGCATCACCTCCCTACTCCTGTACTCAAATCCCCTTGCTATGAAGGCCATCATGCCATTTGCTTTCTCGACTGCCTGCTGCACTTGCCCTCCCACCTTCAGTGACTGATGTACCATGACGCCCAGGCCTCGTTGCACCTCCCCTTTCCCTAATCTGCCACCATTCAGGTAATAGTCTGCCTCCCTATTTTTACCACCAAAGTGGATAACCTCACATTTATCCACATTGTACTTCATCTGCCATACATTTGCCCATTCACCCAACCTGTCCAAGTCACTCTGTAGCCTCCTAGCATCCTCCTCATCGTTCACACTACCTCCCATTAAGATTGTGGAAGGCACACTTAAAGCATCCAACAAATACTTCTCTTTGATAAGAGTGAACTCCATTGCAAGGTATGTTTAATTTTTCTGAAATCAACACAAACCTGGGGGTTGGGGACAGTTAAGTAATGAATACATGTTTGTCCCCCTACTGCAAAGCATGGCTCTGCTCATATTAATTATGACCTAACCATAGCTATCACTGCAGAATATGGCCCCAAAACTCCTGGACCTGAGAGGACAGAATCAGGGCATAATCTGGATGGGGAGTGGAATTTATGCAGGATCTCATTCTGTTAGGTCTTCACCCCTTTACCACTGGCAGCAAAAATTCAAATGGGAGAATGCACTGGCACTTCTTGCACCTGTCCTCTTCTGTCCTAACATCACTCAAAGAAGTGAGACTGGCAGAATGACGACCTCAACTAGAAGTCAATGTAAAGTACGTCTGCACGATATGAACACAGAAGTGGGCATCTAATGCCAGTTTCTCCATTTGACTGTCATTGGGAAAACAGCAACAGAAAAATTAGAAGCATTTATAAAAAAAATCCATTCTATTTCCCTCTTCGACCAGAATGGCAGGCTCCCTCCACCCCCCATAGAGTGTTAAAATGCTGTTCCGATATTGTTGACACCGCCCCCCCCCCCCCCCCCCCCACACCATTACAGGGTGAATGCCCAGGAAGTATCATAAATGGCATGGGCATCCACCCCTTTTATGTAAATGATCCTTTCCCCAGGAGTTAGGACTGGGTTAATGCTGAGGTAAGCTGGCAGCCAGAGGTCCCACTATGCGGCAGAATGGAACTCGAGCCAATTCAGGTTGCTGGACACTTTAAATTTACATTAACTGTAGAACTATAAGTAATTGATAGTAAGAATGTCACAATATAACTAACGCTATATTACTTGCTAGTTGTTCTGGAGAACAACCATTATTGTTTTTAGTTCAAAAGTACCACAATAAATCAATTATCATATAATATTGTGATGCCTTTAATTCTGTGTGAAAAAGTATTGAACTTTGTACTCTACATTCTAAGAAACTGAAACTTGCATGTTTTGATTCGTTCATCACAGCAGTAGTGATGGGTACATGGTAACACTTAATACTTACATCCAATATGTGCAACACTGGTCCTGTTGTTACTTATAACACATGGCTGGATCCCCTCCCATCCCAAACTGTAGCCAGTGAGTATTTTTAGGTGTTACGCAGTCCTGCTATCTGGTACCGGAGTGTAAAAGAAACTCACGTAGATGGATACTGTGGGTTGATGCACATCCAACTACAGTATAAAGTCTAAGGAGCAGCAGAAGGCTTCCAACTGAATCAGAGCCAAACAGAAAGTGATTATTTCCTCCTCCAGTTCAATAAAAAGTTTCTATTTTGCAATTAAGGAAATAAAAAAGCCCTTAACCAAGCCAAGAACTAGGGTGAGGTAAATTCTAATGAATTGGCTACTCTTGGATAAATACATGGCAGTTTATTCCAGGAGTGAGGATGACTTCATGAAGGTGATTTTTAAGTGTCGTGCGCAAAGTGGGCGGAGCATCCGCCCGAATTGGATTATGTGAGGCCCACGCCATTTAAAGGGGAGGCGAGGCACCTTTGGTTATTGCTGCCTTTTGTTCTGCTGAATTTACAGAAAATGACTGCTGCCAGGGACTCCCTCTTCTGAAATGGTGCTGTGGAAGAGGGAACCAGGAAAAAGGAGGTCCTCTTCCCCACAGACAGAGTGCCCCATCAAACAGTAGTCAGAGGTTTCACAGAAAGCCAATGCCAGAAACATTGGGACCTGGCAGAAATGGCAGAAGAAATTCAATGGCTTGATCAATGTTGCTAATGTCACCTGCTGGAGTCTGGAATGATCCCAAGACATAAAAAATCAGGGCCACAATCACTATCAGAGCCACAGGCAAGGATGAGCCTGATCTGGTGCCAGGCTGCAGTTGCTGACTTAGCTCTGTGACAGCCTCCCTGGTAAAGTGGAGCCTCCTCACACACTGCTCGTCGCTGAACTGCAGGTATGAAGCCTTTGACCAGTACAGTAGTGGGGTCAGTGCTCCTGCGAGCTCACCTTCTCTGCCTCATCTCCCTTCAGCTGCAGGTCTGTGAGCTCTTGGGTGCTGCTGCTCCTCCTCCACCTACTTTTCCAGCTACAATGGCATCCCAATCTCCACATCCATAATGTCAACAAGATGTTCACACAGAATTCCCCAGTTAAAATTCCACTCTAGACTCAGCAAAATAACTTTCTGCAAAGTTTAATCTCAGCTACAAGAAACAAAATAGCAAAAGCAGCACACTACCAGTCAAAATGTACAAACCAGTGACATATGGGAGAACACCTGAGGATCTCTTTAAACAATGCAGGATACGGCACCCTCCTGATTGCTCCCGCTCATGATTTGTGGGTCTGTTAAAAATGACGTTGGATGCACTGCCGACAGCAAGGTCGTGACCCAATTTTCAGGGTATTTATGAGATTATTTGCATTGCGAAATAACTCAGAGTGAAGAAAGAAATAACTTGCATTTATATAGCACCTTTCACATCCTCGGGTATCCCAAAGCATTTCACAGCCAATTAATTACTTTTGAAGTGTGATCACTGTATCATAGGCAAACATGGCTGTCAATTTACACACAGTTAGATTCTACAAACAATAATTTGGCAAATCACCAGTTAACCTGTGTTTTTTGATGGTGTTGGCCAAGGGGAAACCATTGGCCAGGAAACCGGGTAAGCTCTCCTGTTCTTCAAATAGTGCCATGAGATCTTTTATTTCCCCCTGAACAGGTAGACAGAGATTTTATGTTTCACCCGACAATGTAACATCCCTCAGTACTACATTGAACTGCCTGCCTAGATATTGTGCTCAAGTCCTGAGCCCTTCTGATTCAGATTAACTCAAGTCACAAAGCTCTACTGTTGCTCATCAAGTATTCTCTTCATACATACGCGAGATTATTTAAAGCTACAAGTAGAATAATGAATAGCTACACACACACAGAGTGAAATTTGCCTTTGGCAGTAGCACAAAATGGGTGATAGCGAATTGACAGCCCATTCTACACTCCACATGATTTTCTTTTCTGTTGCCTTCAATGGAATAGAAAATCGGGTGAGATGTAAGTTGAATTTCACCCTCATACAGTGGAGTTTGTGCGCAGTTATATATTTTTTTCAGCCAGCAAATGTCATGGTTTACATTAATCCACAACGATTATAGATTAATCTTCAAATAATACCTTCATAGAGCATAGAGCATTATACAGCACAGTAGGAAGCCATTCAGTCCATTATGTCTGTGCTGGCTCTTTGAAAGAGCTATCCAATTAGTCCCACTCCCCTGCTCTTTCCCCACAACCCTGAAAATGTTTCCCTTCAAGCATTCATGTCTGAGAGATTGGATGGCAACATGCACAATTCTGCATCAATATCGCCTGTAATGTGCTGTTGGACTGCATTCCTGTCCAGATCTTTATATCACACAATTGTTTTCACCTTGGTCTTCCTCTTGGTCTTTGGCCTTTCATTTCACCCACATGATTATCTTACCTAGGTGGTCTCAATGTCACTGAAACATTTAGCCATGCCTTTTTCAACTGGACTCAACTTCTCTGATGCCCTCTTTCCCAAATTTGCTCTCCATAAACTCCAAATTGTCCAAAATGCAAAACTCTGATATACTGGCCGTATTATTTTTCAGCAATTTTTTTCTTCATTCTACAAGATATATTCTTATTCTTTCAAATCTTGTTAAACTTTTCAACTGTCTTGCTTGCTAGCCCAATCTATTTCTTCTAGACTTCTGCTCTGTGATCCAGGATCCCAAATAGCAGAGTCCATCAACTTGTTCTATCGTCTTCTCATTTATTTGCAAGTCCACTCCTGTTGATCCCTCACTATATACCATCAATTTATTACTCAAATTTCACTTGTAGTCCACAGCAGCTGCTCATGGTTTCCAGATCTGTCATAGAATCATAGATACTTACAGCACAGAAGGAGGTCATTTGGCCCGTCGTACCTGTGCAGGCTCTTTGAAAGAGCAGTCGTGCTTAGTCCCACGTCCCTGCATTTTGTCCGTAACCCTGTAAGTTCCTCATCCTCAAGTACTTGTCCAACTCCTTTTTAAAATTATTTATGGAATCAGCTTCCACCACATTTTCAGGTACAGCGTTCCAGATCCCGACAACTGTGAGTGAAAAAAAACTCCTCATCTCCCCTCTAGATATTTTTCCAATGATTTTGAATCTATGGCCTAGAAATTGGGTGGTTTAAACGCCTCCCCTAGTACCATAATCAGGCGGAAAAATAGCGTCTGCCGCTCTTCTGCCAGCGGGTCCCGTGGCAGCCTCCATTTTGGAGTGGCCGGCAGCGTTGCCGATAGCAGCGATCGTGGAAATTATTGAAATTAAGCAGATCATGACGTCGGTGCATGAGCAACGCTCACTTAACGCCCGATCTACAAGTTTCGACTTCGCTTCTCCACTTACCAGCATGCCTTAACTACGACATGCTGAGCAATTCTAGAGAAGCAGGAAGGAGGCTCCAGCAGCGGTATTTAAAGGGATCATCAGCAATCACTTGCACCTGACATGTTTCTGCAGTTTGACTGGCTCTGTGCTACTTTCTGCAACTCCACCAGCTTTATTAACTTCTTTCAAGTTTCTAAGGTAACAAGGAGTGTTGTTGCAAGAGGAGAATGCTTTCATTACTATTTCAAGGCTTTTGCTCACAACACTTGCTCACAGTCATGGGGGCTGTCGTGGCAGTCAACCTCACCCTCCAGGATCTTCGGCAGAGGGAGCGGAGGCAGTGAAGAAGGGGAGAAGATGCATGCAGAGGGAGGAGGAAGAGGGCCATTAGGGCTCTCAACAGGAGGTCTTACCCACCTAGGGTCTTCCGAGAGCACTTCTCTTATATCCATTTAAGTGAGGAGCAGTGTGTTAGGAGGCTACACTTCACCAAGTAGGTGATCACAGAACTCTGCCACCTCCTGCAACCAGACCTGCAGCCTGAGAGCAGGGCGACCACGGCTCTCCCAAAGGCAGTCAAGGTCACCGTAGCCCTCAATTTATTCATCAGCGGATCCTCCCAGTCTATAGCAGGAGACATAGCTAACATCTCACACTTCGCCATCCATAGCCGCATCCGGGAAGTCACAGAGGCTCTCCACACCAGGAGAAGGGACTATGTTGTCTTCTCTCTGAGCAGAGAGAAGCAGGACAAGCGCGCATGTGGCTTTGCCAGGATAGCGGACTACCCCATGGTGCAGGGCGCCATCCACTGCACACATGTGGCTTTGCGGGCGCCACATAACAATCCTGAAATCTTCCATAACCACAAAGGCTACTACTCACGTAATGTACAGTTGGTGTATTACCATGCCCAGTGCTTCCTGATGGTCAATGCCCACTATCCTGGCAACAGCCATGATGCCTTCATCCTGCGCCAATCTGGTGTGCCAGCAATCTTCCAGCCACCACAGCAAACTCGAGGGTGGCTGCACGGAAACAAGGGCTATCCACTCTCCACCTGGCTTATGACTCCCCTCTGCAACCCCACCACTCGTGCCAACACTCATATAATGAGAGCCATGTTTCCACCAGAATTGTAATAATCACCGTGTTCATTGAGTGTTGGTCAATTATTAATAACTTGGAAAGAACACTACAGGAAAAATGGACAGCTAGGATTGATGACAAGGAAAGCAGGATCAAAGGGCTCAAACTGTATTATAAATCACAACAGCAAAGCTCCAGCAGTTTATTTAAGTTATCTGGCCCCCTAGATTAGATCAAAGTACTGCCGATGCTGGAAATCTGAAATAAAAACAGGAAATTCAGATTTCCAGCATCAGCAGTATTTTGCTTTTGAAACACTCAGCAGGTCAGGCAGCATCTGTAGAAGTGGAGGGGGGTGGGGGGGCAGGAAAAGAAAAAATGTCTGTGATAGGGTGGAAGGCAGGAGTGACTAAATGAGAAAAGGGATGATGATGTAAAGCAAAAGGGGTGGTAATGGAACAAGTAAAGAAACAAAAGGTGGGTCTAGAGGAGCTGTAAATGGTTACAGCAGAATAGTAGAGGGGGAGGGAAGCATGGAAAATCTGCCAAAGAGGTGAAGGCTCCCGTAGCCCAGGAATATGGTGGAAGAAAGGTAGGTAGACCACAGGGTGTTAGACCATCCCGCTGGCCATGTACCGATAAGGGATCCCCACCCCAAGCACCAGCCCACACCTCCAGCACTCCCAGTGGCGCTGGTGCAGCTGTCCTCCAATTCCAACACCCGCTGTCCGAGAGAAAATGGGAGAGGTGGTTAAGATGTAAAGTTGTTAAACTCAATGTTAAGGCCAGAAGGCTGAAAAGTGTCTAATTGAAAGATGAGGTGCTGTTCCTCGAGCTTATGTTGACCTTCATTGGAACAGTGTAGTACGTTGCTGACAGAAGATCAGGATAAGTTGCCTCTTGGCCGAAGAACCTTGGGATCCAGATCTCACAGGTACTGCTTTTAAAAGGATACGTGCAGAGCATCAAATCAATGTGCTGACACTGGGAACCATATCAGACAATGTGCTGAAGGTGACAGCTCGCATGTAGGAGTTGTCCATTGCCCACAAGTTTCATTTGCAGTACCATGCTGGAATTCACTCTGGAGCATGCAACAACTCCAGTGCAGTGGAGGCGCTCACAACAAAGTAGGGAAGTTATGCTAAACTTGTATTGGACCTTGGTTAGACCACACTTAGAGTACTACGTACAGTTCTGGTCGCCATATTATAAAAAGGATATAGAGGCACTGGAGAGGGTGCAGAGAAGATTTACAAGGATGATACCAGAAATGCGAGGGTATACATATCAGGAAAGGATAAACAGGCTGGGACTCTTTACTCTTGAAAAAAGAACTTTTGTTTAGCAGTCAATACGCTGTTAACACCCCAGTTACACCTAATCCCTTTGGGTCTAACTTTTAGTGGGGAATTTAACAGCGTAATTACTGAGGAAGAGCGGCGTTTTCGTCAGTTTCCATGATTTCAGAGATTTCACTGATTGCCGGCCCTGTGAGGGGGTGGGGGGTGGGGGGCACAGCGCAGCCTGTGGAGGAGCAGTGAATGACAGACCACAACTTCAGGATTAGCGCATGAGACTGCGCATGTGCTAAATCCCATAGTTGCAGTCAGTTTCAAAGGCGGAGTGACAGCGAATGCTGCCAGTTTGCCATCATCCGGACCGCAAATTTCTGACCATTGTTCTTGGCTAAGTTTGGAAAGTCTTTGATCAGGTGGGATGAATAGGAGCTGTGTTAATTGATTTGCGCAGGGAAGGGTGGCATATGATGGCATATTTGTGATGGAAAGGGGAAAATGTACACAGAACTGTTCATGCAGCAGTCTGATGCAATAATCAAGAGGAGATTTCCCGTATCACACTGGTATGAGTGTCTCTTGCAGCTGGAAATGGGTTGTCCTTCACATATTCTTAAGGAGGATACTCCTCTTGCTGATCTCCTTGCTCTTGATGGGGCCATCATCCTCCAGCCCTCTATAAGCAAATCTGGTGTAAGGTCAAGTTATGCAGCATGCAGCACATCAACATGATCCCTAAGACCCTTGCCGGACGAAACTGCAGGATGCCTTTAGGTCAATCCAGACACCTGAAATGCAGCTTCAACATGCTTATAGCATGGTCAATAATGACTCTGGTAGATGAAATTATCTCATTATAGTGCTGCTCAGCTGAGGTCCTGAAAAAGTACACAGGTGTCACCAGCGATGGCTGTAGAGAAAAGCCTTGATTTTCGAGCATCCACACAGAGGCATGTTTTTTCTGGGTTAAAGAGTGATGGCATTGTGGACTGCCTTAAAATAAAGGCATTGTGGCAGCCCCCAGGAAAGTGAGCATTCACTTGCATGGTGGTGTGCTGCTGCTCACAAACAAGCTGCACATCCTTTCCCATTGGCATACAAATAACTATTGATGAAAGGAGCACTTATGTCCACATGAGTGCAATCTATGATTCCTGGCACTCAGTAAAATTGCAGTGTTCGGTCAGGTTGTCACCAGTTGTTCATGGAGAAGCTGATGAAATTGCTAGCTCTAGAGAACCATGCATCAGTGACTTGCTTAATGCATCTGTACACATTTGTTCGACTTATGTTAAAGAAGTCCCCAATGGCAGCCTGGAATGATGCTGTGGCATAGAGGTTAAGGGCAATGGTAACCTTAACCGCCACTGGCAGAGCAGTGTGTATGGTGCAGGTGAACTGCAGGTCTGCTTTCACATGGCAAACCCTCTGCTGCTCAGCCAAATGCAGTTAGTGCCTCTGCCTGTATACTCTGGTGTGGGGTGGCTGGGTAACAGCAGGTGGGAACCATGACCCTGTGGTGCAGCATCACCACCCTGCACTGTTCCTCTTCTTTTTCCAAAAAGCAAAGATATAGGGGAATCTCCATTGGAAAGAACATTGTTCCCTGCTTGAAAATGAGGGAGAATGACAGTCCCTCAACAAATGGCACAAAGGTAGATGGCAAAGTAGTTAGAAACAGCAAAAATCAAAAATTATAAGGTAAGAAAGTAAGAAGCTTTTATTAGATTGGCACTGAGTCTGTTAAAATTCTCTTCTGCCTTCAACATAGCATCAAGCAATCCAGGACACCAGTTTAATTTACTGGCAAGATTATGAAGCAGTGCAAATGACAAAAATGGGGCATATGATGTGACCTCATCATTACCAGCTGATTTGCATTTTCCACCCAGAAATGGGAAAATGGGACAGACAGCCGTTACACCAGATCTTCATCTGTTTTTGCGCCTGGCCCATTTTCTAGGTTCACCAATGAGATTAGCCCTAGCTGAGGTATTTGAAAGAAGAGAATCAATGGAGGGTTATCAGGTATGTCAGACTGCATGAAAAATGCTGTGTGCCCACCAACTGGCCCCCACACACCCACATCAGTATGCAAAAGTCATTATACCTCGCTTTGGCAGATAACTAACACAGGCAGAGACTTCTATTCCCAAATAACGCTGAAACAGCAGAGCCAATGGTACCAATAAAATATTTGATTACCTAACCAGGGGAAATGTTGGATACTTCCATGGAAGCCCTCCAATCACAAATTACGCAAATGACAGGATGACATCATATGATGTATTTTCTGTCATCTGCACCTTGGCAACACTGGGCATCGGGAATGCTAGTGTGTTTCTGGCATCCTTTTCTGTAAGAGGTAAAAGAGTTACATTGTAAAAGGCTGCTTTGACTGAGGCAGTTGATCGCAGAAAGGATCATGGTTCCATGAAATGGGTTTACGGGTACAGTCAAATGGCAGCAGAAAATCCTGCCCCACTGTAGATCTGCAACTATTGCAGCTTGATGGAAAATCTGCCTTGATAAATGTTATTATACCTCACAAAAATCATTCCAAATGTTTGCACTGCAGCAGAGATCACATGAGCATGGAAAGAGAGAAACATATGTAACAATGTACATTTTCTCAAAAATGTTCTGATTCTCTTGCCCTATAAATACTAGAAATAATACTGGATGGATGGCAATAAAAAAGAATGAACTTGCATTTAAATAGCGCCTTATCATATCTCTCAGGATATCCCCAAGAGCTTCACATTCAATAAAATACTTCTTGAAGTGCAGTCACGGTTATTTTGTGGGTAATCACAGTGGTCAATTTGTGCACAACAAGGTCCCACAAATAGTAATAAGATGAATAACCGATTAATCTGTTTCTGGTACTATTGGTTGAATGTTTGCCAGCACATCAGAATTCCTTGACCTTTTTCAATTAATTCCATGGGATCTATCATCTAATCAGTAATCTTGGGGTGTAGAATAACAAATTAAAACTATGAACATGACATCCAGTGTACTCCTATGTAGGAGATCATATTTATCCATCTTATCAAAAGATTTTTATAAAATAAACTTCTAAAATGTCCCTCAGGGTGGTTATTTAAGAAGTTCTCATCACTAAAAGGCACAGTGATGGAGTTTTTCATTAATGGTAGCAAAGGCCAAGAAATTGCTGGAGTGGTGCATCTTGTGACAAGTGCCGTGAATTGGATTTTTTTACCTCAACCTTTAGGGAGTGTTATTTTTGTGCCGCAAATTGCTGGAATTGTGAATTGATAACGGTGCGACGACGTCAACAGGGCATCTGGGACCTTGTGAACGTCGGGTTCAATGCTCTATCTCACAGACAAATGAAATTTAAGGATAAAGAAACAACGAACGACAGAAAAAGAAATAGGGTGAATTAGAGTCAAATTAGAGATGGAAAGAAATAAAGAAAGGGAAAGAGAGTGAAAGGAAAATAAAGAAAAAAACAATGTTTTTCTTTACAAACCTCTAGGAACAATTTACTGCCTGCAGGAGTGAGACTCCAGTTTCATTGTTCCCTTTCTGAGCCTTCAAGGTTGTGTGGCATGTCAGAACCAGAAATCACGTCATTAACAGGGTCCTTACAATATGAAGTACCAGCCCTAAATGGCTGCGGTGAAATTAATTTGTATTAAAGATGTAAATCCAGCAATTTCATGATGCACAATGGGGAGGCTCACGGTAGAATTGTAATTTTTTCGGTTTTGGCAAGGCTAGCACATATCGTCCAGCAATTTGTGGTGAATTTTATACTCAAGCCATATCTCTTCTTTGCCACAAATTGCTGTTTTTTTTTTATACACTAATAATGGTGGGCGGCGGGAATTCGCCATTATTCTTCCAGCAATTTCTGGACCAATATGTTTTGATTAATGAGTCACATCAGTACCTCCAAAGATTAGAGTGAACACTTATTTAAAAACCTTTAGAAAAGCAACAAAACAAGTTTGATCTTTTGATCTTTTTTTAATATTTCTCATTGCTTCCCAATCCATTGTTGTCCTCGACACATTGGTGAAACTGGCAGGCTGAAGACTCAGCAAGCACAATGACATTGAAGAATCAAGTCAGCTACTCATTCTAGGACTTTGTACCACCTCTGTTTTTACCTCCGCCAGACATCGAAAGCAAGCCTGTTACTTCATCGGGTTTTCTCTCTGAGAGAGTCCATGCTTATGTGGCATTTTTCATTTGTAATAATTAAAAAAAATGTAAATAAGGAAATGAGATAAATACTTAAAATTTCAAAGTATGTACAATTTTAGATGACTGAACATGTTCAATCACTGAATCAAAAAAACCAAAATTCTGCATTGTATTAAAAGGTCAGTAGTATCACAACAACAATTTACATTTATATAGCACCTTTAACGTAGAAAAACATCCTAAGGTGCTTTACCGAAGTGCAATCTTACAAAAGCCGATGCTGAGCCAAAGAAGGAGATATTAGAAGGGGTGACTAAAAGCTAGGTCAAAGAGGTGGATTTTAAGGAGGAGAAGCAGGTGGAGAGGTGGAGAGGTTTAGGTAGGGAATTTGAGAGTGTAGGGTCTAGACGGCTGAAGGCACAGCTGACAATAGTGGGGCAAAGGGTGGGGGATGCACAAGTGGCCAGAGTTGGAGGAATGCAGAGTTCTTGGAGGGTTGTAGGACTGGAGATAGATAATGGTGAGGATTAGAATTTTAAATTTGAGGGTTTGGGTGAACGGGAGATGTAGAGTTCGCAATTATCGCGATTCAAAACAACATGAGAGAAGCAGATTCAATTGATCAGTTTTATTAGACGAAATGCTGTCCTGATAATAAAGGACACAGAAGCCTGTAAAATGGCCGCCGCGCATCGTGGCAGAAGCTTCCAGAAACACAGTGGGCAGACAAGATGGCGTCGAATATACATTCAATATGAGATTGGATCATACTCGGTAAACATTGATAAAGACAGGATGCAACCCGTTTGCATTGTGAACAATAGCAATGATATAAGTGCTGGAATCGTTTTCCTATGCACAGTAAGGATCATTGAACTGGGCAATCGAAGGCCCATCCAGACACATCAATACACAAATACCCCCCCGGCTCAACAATGAGAGAGGCATTGGCGGGTGATTAAGCAAGTATTCGGGGGGCCCCAAAACCAGTCGAGGAGACGATTCATACACATCCTGGCTGGCTCTACAATGGGGAAAACATTAACGGATAGTTGGCCAGTTTCAGGTGCTACCGAAACCCGTTAAGAAGATAATCGCCCCATGCTGGGAGTTTTAAGCGCCAAAATCACACAAAGGATAAACATTTAGATTTGAGCGGGAGATAAAGCGGACACAACAGTATAACTATAGAGAACAAATGTCCATCGGTCTCTTATTCCTCTTATTCGCTTGCTGAAGCTCTTTCCTTGGGGCTGGACTTTTGATCGTTTGATTCTCTGGACTCTGTTGACTCTTGACTCTTAGCCGTACTGGTCGGTTATTCGAGTGTTGGGTGGAGCTCAATCGGAACGAGCCGCCTCGACAAGGGCAAGTAACAGGGTACACCATCCCGAGTGTCGGTAAACGGTGTCTGGACCCGGAGGCCCGAGAAGACGAGAAGAGAAGAAGACGAGAAGAAATTCCACGTGCCGCCATGATCAGTAAACCCCGACCGCGCCCGAAAATATAACTAAAAGAACTTTCCTTTGAGTTCTACCGACTTCTACATGTGCCGCAACACAGGAAGACCCTTCTTTGAATTCTAAGACGGTTTGAGTCCATCGACTGCTTCATGACAACAGGGAGTCTGGCCTGCTCGTCGCAGCAGCAAAAGTAAACAAGTGGGGTGCAGAAACCCTTCCAAACACGTGACAGTCAGGCGCTGCAGCGAAACGAGCTGAGTGCCTCACTTTAAAATCTCCGAAGTAAAACGAGTGGTGAGCATGATTTCCGATCCTACAAATCCAGACGTAGTTTAGGTATTATTAAGGGAGGGTGGTTTTTATAAGGTTAAGGTATAATGTGTTCCCCTTTTTACGATGTGCCGTGTGTTCTCCATTTCCATAGACCAAGTTTTATGAATGTGTGTATACTTGTACTCTCTTTGATTTGCGCCTATGACATGTATTTCATGATTTTAGACGCCATGCAATAAAGATTTTCATTTCGTGCTATTCAACCGGATCTATTTGAGTTTTTCTCTGCGTTACTGCTCCTTGCATCTAAGTCCAGGTGTCAGAACCGTAAGGGCGAGTGGGTCGAACCACTCACAAGTGCTTATTGCAAAAAGGCTGGCCGGAGACCAGAGCAAGCAATAGTATAGGCAACGAAGGCCTAACCTCGCACCAGCACCATTTGAAACCCCTTACAGAGACAATGTAAGTCAGCGCGCGAAGTGGTGATGGGTGACCGGGACATGATACCAGATAAGATACAGACAGCGATGTGATGGATGAACTGAAGTTTATGCAGGGTGGTGGAAGGGAGTCTGGCCAGGAGACCATTGGGAAACAGTCAACTTTGGAGGGGACAAAGGGGCGGAGTTTGGAGCTGATGCAGGGCAGAGACGGGCAATGTTATGGAGAGGATATGGAGTAAGAAGCTCAGCTCAGGGTTAAATAGGGTACCAAAATATGCTTCACCCTGATTGGCTAGGGAGGGGAATAGAATCACTGGAGAGGATGCGGAGTTTGTGGCAGGGGCTGAAGATAATGGTCGGAATTTTGCCGGCGCTCAGGGGGCGGGTTTGGAGGCGGGACATCTGGCAAAATCGCAAAGATTGACAGCGGGTCGGAAACCCGCTGTCAAGCCACCTCCAAACAATCTTCCCAGGTGTCCGGTCCCCGATTTGCACATGGACCCGACACCTAGCGGTAGGAAAAGGATTATAGGCACGTAACTGCTTGTTAACAGGCTTTTTCCAATTTTGACAGGTCTACTGCAGGATTCCCAACGTCCGGACACCACGCCAGGTAAGTGTGGTGTGCTGTGGGTGTACTGTAATGTTTCTCCATTGATGACAGCTGCAGAAGTGGTGTGAAGGATCCAATGGTACACTGGTGAGTTTCAGAGATAAGAAAATGTTGGGAAAATCATTTTTAATGCATTTACACTTTTCTGTAGGTAACAAGTTTTGGATTGTGTGTGTAGTCCCACCTCATTGGGAGAACCTCTCTCACCAGTGACAGATCGCTTCTGTAACCTCACCTGCAGCTGCCATCTGTTCTAGCCTAAGGAGGGAGTCACTGGAGAGCCTGGGTGCAAGGGCTCACCTTTGTACAGTGATTGTCAGTGTTTGCAGCACCTCAATGCTGTCAAACACTGAAAAATCATCTGTCAAAAAAAATTGTGCATGGCTCCTGACATGAATCTTGTCATTCATGGGAAATGACTTATGACATAATACTGGGCAGCCTGCTGGTGGCGCTGTCCAGGGAGAGTATAACTACTCGAGCATGGGCCCAGCTTCCTCAGGACATTCTTTAACAGGAACTAGTGAAGGACAACTAGATCTCCATGTTGTAAAACAGTCGATGAAAGCTTTGTTTAACGCTTAGACCAAGTGCCTAGTAGTTTTCTTACGTCAGCCCCCTTTAAGAAAACCGGCAGACGACGCATCATCAAATGATGTAATCTGACACCGGCTTCCTCTTAATTGGCCGGCAAGCCCGCAGGGCAGGCTTAACAAGGCCAATTGACACAAAATCGCGTCTATGTGTCTGATGTCGTTGGGGGCGGGGCTGGAACCCGGAAGGCAGCTGTCCCGCCCCCAAGCCGCATCGATAGGAAAAATTGTGGCCAATGACTCTGGTCTTCCCAACGTTTAACTGGAGGAATCTGCGGCTCATCCAGGACTGGATGTCAGATAAGCAGTCTGACAACAAAGAGGCAGCGAATGGGATTGAGAGAGATGGTAGAGAGGTAGAGCTGGGTGTCATCAGCGTACAAATGAAATCTGACACCATTTCTTTGCATTACATCGCTATGGTGCATTATGTAGATGAGGAAGAGAAGGGGTCCAAGGATAGATTCTTGGGAGGACTCCAGATGTAACAGTGCAGGGGCAGGATGAGAAGCCATTGCTGGAGATGCTCTGGGTGTGATTGGATAAGTGAGAGTGGAACCAAGAGAGGGCAGTCCCACTCAGCTGGGCAATGGAGGAGAGGTGTTGGAGGACGAAGGTGTGGTCAACCATGTCAAAGGATGCAGAGAGGTCGAGAAGGATGAGGAGGGGAGGGATATTACACCATGGTCACAGTCGCAGTAATTTTTGACTTTGATTAGGATCATCGAAAGATGCTGAAATTGTACAGTGCCTGCTGAGTTTTTCCAGCGTTTTCTGTTGTTATTTTGTACAGTGCTTTGTTCAGACTGCACTTCAAGTGCTGTGTCCAGTTTTTGATATTCAAACAGAAACATCCAAGCTCTGTACAGAGAAGAACCATCAAGCTGAGCTCCAGATAAGAGGATAAAGTTATGAGAAAGAACCTTATAGAGGTACATAAGCTGATAAATGCTATATGAAAGGCAAAACTGCCACAGGTTCAACCTTGTGAAAGGCAAATTTAGAACTGATTGCAGGAAGGTCTTCACACAAAGAGTAATTACCATATGACATGGATGTCCAGGTTGAATAATGGAGCCAAAAACCTTGGAATCATTTAAGAGACAATTGGATGCTACAGCGGGAACTGTACTTCTTTTCTAATGTGCTCGAATGGCCTTCCTCGTCTGTATTTATCTTGTGATCTTGTGAAATGTAACTATGCCACTTTCCACCTCCCTCTCTCCTATTTATATCAACCCTTTGGAACAGACTATGTACATTCAAAGTATTTTTTTTTACCTTCAGCAGGACGAGGTACAGTTGTTTGTTGAGGGGTTTTTTCATTGACTTTTGATACAGCTCGAGACTGGTAAGGTGGTATGCTTAAAAACATAAAAATAGTACATTACAATTAAAGAAATGAAACACTGGTCTGACATGTAATTTGGTCATTTATTTTTCATTTATCTATTTTCATCTTAAAATTTGTAATACATTTTCACAATCTATAACACAGTATTTATGTAGCATATATACCTTATTTATGTAGTATATTTACAGTATTTATGTATGAAGGAACAAGTATTGTAACACTTGAAGCAAAATAAAACGTAGAGATTCTTTTATTTTACATCAAACTAATCTGTTCAGTATTGTGAAGAAAATGGCTTTATTGTTTTCATAAGCCTGTCCCTGAGTTTGAAACAAATGTTGAAAATATTTTGCCATTTACCTCTGTGCTCTTTTCTTTCTTGTTGTTAGTTCAGTTTGTGTACTGATGTCGTTGGCTGCACTTAACACATCACGTAAATTTAGAGTAGCTGCATAAAATGTACATTAAGTTAAAAAAATGTTAAAATAACTGTTAGTTACAAACTATCCATGAATTGTACCCGGTGCAACAGATCTTTTGTGACTTCAATAACTATGTAGACTGACATATCCAATTGATCAAATCTGTTGGGAAGCTAAAGCTGTAGACATAATTGAGGATTACAGATGCGCAGCTAAAAATGTAACCTCAGCTCCCTTAATGGCTTAGATGACTAGATGACTAAGCCAGTGAGTAGCTGAGCCATACAGAGCATAAAGTCCTAGGTTCATATCCTGGTCTACAGTGGGCCAGGGTTTCCACTCCTGATCATTATCCAGCAATCCTGTCTGGAAGTGCATGTAGGTAGACATTGGGTGAGGCTAGGATCAAGATAAGGAAGTCATGGCCAATATTCAACCTCAAGCCATTTGATGTCTGATTTTATCTACATCTTTGTGGGGAAGGATCTGACATCCATTTTCTGGCTGCTTCAAAAGAATGACTGAAATCTGTAATTCATGATGTGATGAATTATGAGCTCTGATTTGATTAATTTGATACTTTAAACAAGTAATATAGTCACTAAAAATAATTAAATTAAAACAAACACACTTTAGAATGTTCAGTGTTTGAATTGGCACAATAGTTTGGACCAACCATGGAGCCAACCAATAACATATTCAAATGAACACCTCCCTCCCCATCATTGGAAGTTTCAACTGAAAGCTGAGAACCCCTTTCAGTTGTGTGTCAACATTGTGTGGCCAACAGATAGCCCAGATCTTCAGATTAGCTTTGCTTGATAAACAAGCTTAAATTAGGCATAACCAACTACAAAAAAGGGTTACATCAATTCTGCACCCATTTAGCATCCCATCTAATTTTTGCCTTTGGATTTTATTTTGCAGCTGGTTTGCAGCTTGAAATAGTAAAATGAGGCTACAACGATGCTTATGCAATTCCCCAGTGTAATTGCCAGAATATTGTTGACTCATATCTGCCCATATAAAAGGGGCATCCAGGGTTGTTAGGACCTGGGCTGTGGGTGGCAGTGGATTTACAGAGCCTTACGTGAACATTGGTAGGAGCATTGTGAACCATTTCCACAGATTAGTTGTTTTACTTTTCTCTTAGCTGTCCTGGTACATTTGCAGGAATGGTGAGCCACTGCCTTTTTCTCACAATGAAAATAATAGTACTACAATGTGTTTTCAATGGGAATCCTCCTATATTTGTCTTTTTTGGAGGAAGAAGAGGAGGACCAACAGTGGGATGCCAGGTTGAACAGGCTGCAACAGAGACTTTCTGTGTCCACCCACCATCCTTGCACTCGAATCTACAGGCAGAGGTGCATTTACCTTGCTTTGACAATTCATCAGATCCTGCAGTGGTGGCTCGTCAAGTGAGGCAACTGAGGAACTGCCTCACATAGGAATGTTGTATGTGAGTGTGCAAGCAGGGAGTCAGTATCATTGTCGGCAGGCAGATGTGCAGAACCACTTTTTACACTACACATTAATTTGTAATTGCCACGATCTGAACCACAATATTAGATTATGGCCAGTGAAATTGGGTAGGAATTTATTGCCAGAATCTGGTACTGCTGTTCTCAGCCCTGTATCAACTTATACCTTACTGCACATAACATTGCCTTTAATTAACATTGAAAGAATCCAAGAAGAATGTGGCTAAACATGGAACAGTTCTTTCATTCATCCTTTGAGTAATACATTTACTTGGACTCTTTCAAACATACTCTGTTATAATACAAGATAAAAAAATTAAGGTTGGTGTTGGGCTTCCACTGGAAGGGCCTGTAGCCAATGGCAACATGCAAAGCGGTCTCCCATTGGCACTATAGAGCAGCCAACCAGCACGCTTCAATGGCCAGCCACCTGAACACCACACAAAGGGAAAATCTACCCCCTACATCTGTAATCTCCTCCGACCCTATAAACCCTCCCATGTGCTCGGTTTGTCTGATTGGCTTTCTGTGCATTCCCCCACAGATGGTGGCAGAATCTTCAGCCACATCAGGCCTACTCTCTAGAACTCCCTCCCTAAAAACCTCTTTCTGCACTTTCACAAACCTCCTCAAAACCCTGATTTTGGACCAAGCTTTCAGTCACCCCTCTTAATTGGTCTCTTCCTGGATCATTGCCCTTTCCCTTAGTTACCTCTCTTTGTAAAGTGCCTCAGGTCCTTTTTGTACACTAAAAGGTGCTATATAAATTCAAGTTGCTGTTGTATTCTAGCTGGAGCCAAAGAGTCAGTCAGGAGCACTCTAGTATCATATCCAGATTAATGCTCTATTGGCTAGAGTAGCAGAACGCTGTGCTTGTAGCCTGAAAGTCACTGAGCATCAATAGACAATAAAATGCCAACTTTGGGCCAGATCTTGCTGGAGAGGGGCATTAGTTAGACTTTTTTGGCACCCTTCAGCTCAAAATTTATTTGCAACGTAGCTTGCTGGAAGTGCGAGCTGATATCGGCGTGGCAAGGGCAACGGGGCATCTGGGACCTCAGTGAATGGCAGGACCAATACTGTATCTCCTTAACCAATGAGATTTAAGGATTGAGAAAGAAACAGGAAAAACAGAGAAGGAGGGTGAATTAGAGTCAAATCAGGTATAGAAAGAGAAAGAGGGAAAGAAAGATTAGATGGCGACAAGAGGAACAGGGAGAGAGTGC
Organism: Squalus acanthias; assembly: GCA_030390025.1. Taxonomy (NCBI): domain Eukaryota; kingdom Metazoa; phylum Chordata; class Chondrichthyes; order Squaliformes; family Squalidae; genus Squalus; species Squalus acanthias. The sequence continues at coordinate 154,326,784 of CM059426.1, read as the reverse complement.
AGATAAACACGTGGCTGCAGGGATGGTGTAGGGGGGAGGGTTTCAGTTATGTGGATAATTGGAGCACATTCTGGGGAAGGTGGGACCTGTACAAACAGGACGGTTTGCACCTGAACCAGAGGGGCACCAATATCCTGGGAGGGAAATTTGCTACGGCTCTTCGGGGGGGTTTAAACTAATTTGTCAGGGGGATGGGAAAAAGGGCTGTAGTCCACGAGCCAGTGGTGAGTGTAGGGAGGTACTGAGGAGGGTATCAAGGTCGCAGGAATGTACCGGCAGACAGGAAGATGGCTTGAAGTGTGTCTACTTCAATGCAAGGAGCATCCGGAATAAGGTAGGAGAACTTGGAGCGTGGATTGGTACTTGGGACTACGATGTGGTGGCCATTACGGAGACATGGTTAGAACAGGGACAGGAATGGTTGTTGGAAGTTCCGGGGTATAGATGTTTCAGTGAGAGTAGGGAAGTTGGTAAGAAAGGTGGAGGAGTAGCATTGTTAATCAAGGATAGTTTAACAGCGGCAGAAAGGCAGTTCGAGGGAGATCTGCCGTCTGAGGTAATATGGGCTGAAGTTAGAAATAGGAAAGGAGCAGTCACGTTGTTAGGAGTTTTCTACAGGCCCCCAAATAGTAATAAAGATGTGGAGGAAGAAATTGCAAAGTGGATTATGAATAGGTGTGGAGGTCACAGAGTAGTTGTCATGGGTGACTTCAACTTTCCAAATATTGATTGGAACCTTTATAGGTCAAACAGTTCGGATGGGATAGTTTTTGCACAGTGTGTGCAGGAGGGTTTCCTGACACAATATGTGGATAGGCCGACAAGAGGTGGGGCCACGTTGGATTTGGTACTGGGTAATGAACCGGGCCAAGTGTTTGATTTGTATGTGGGAGAGCACTTTGGAGATAGTGACCACAATTCGGTAACTTTCACTATTGCAATGGAGAGGGATAGGGCCATACGGCAGGGCAGGGTTTATAATTGGGGGAGGGGTAATTATGATGCGATTAGGCAAGAATTAGGGAGTATAAGATGGGAACAGAAACTATCAGGGAAAGGCACAAACGAAAAGTGGAGCTTTTTCATGGAGCAATTACTGCGTGTCCTTGATAGGTATGTCCCTGTCAGGCAGGGAGGAAATGGCCGAGTGAGAGAACCATGGTTCACAAAAGAGGTTGAATGTCTAGTCAAGAGGAAAAAGGAAGCGTATGTAAGGATGAGAAAACAAGGTTCAGTTAGGTCGATTGAGGGGTACAAGGTAGCAAGGAATGAGCTAAAAAAAGAGCTTAGGAGAGCTAGGAGGGGGCATGAGAAGTCCTTGGCGGGTCGAATCAAGAAAAACCCCAAGGCTTTTTACTCTTATGTGAGAAATAAAAGAATGACCAGGGTGAGGGTAGGGCCGGTCAAGGACAGTAGTGGGAACTTGTGCATGGAGTCAGAAGAGATAGGAGAGGTGATGAATGAATACTTTTCGTCAGTGTTCACCGAGGAGAGGGGCCATGTTCTTGAGGATGAGAGTGTGATAAAGGTGGATAGGCTGGAGGTGGTAGATGTTCTGAGGGAAGATGTGTTAGCAATTTTGAAGAACCTGAGGGTCGATAAGTCCCCTGGGCCAGATGGGATATATCCTAGGATTCTTTGGGAGGCAAGGGAGGAGATTGCAGAGTCTCTGGCTTTGATCTTTGGGTCCTCACTGTCCACGGGGATGGTGCCAGAGGACTGGAGAGTGGCGAATGTTGTTCCTCTCTTCAAGAAAGGAAATAGGAATGACCCTAGTAATTATAGGCCGGTTAGTCTTACTTCGGTGGTTGGTAAGATAATGGAAAAGGTCCTGAGGGATAGGATTTATGACCATTTGGAAAGGGGCAACTTAATCAGGGATAGTCAACACGGATTCGTGAAGGGTAAGTCTTGCCTAACAAATTTGATTGAATTCTTTGAGGAGGTAACTAAGTGTGTAGATGAAGGTAGAGCAGTTGATGTCGTATACATGGATTTTAGTAAGGCGTTTGATAAGGTTCCCCATGGTCGTCTCATGAAGAAAGTAAGGAGTTGTGGGATAGAGGGAAATTTGGCCGATTGGATAAGTAACTGGCTATCTCATAGAAGGCAGAGGGTGGTGGTGGATGGAACATTTTCGGACTGGAGACCAGTTACCAGCGGTGTGCCACAGGGGTCGGTGCTGGGTCCTCTGCTGTTTGTGATTTTTATCAATGACTTGGAGGAGGGGACTGAAGGGTGGATCAGTAAATTTGTTGATGACACCAAGATTGGTGGAGTAGTGGATGAGGTGGAGGGCAGTTGTAGGCTGCAAAGAGACATTGATAGGATGCAGAGCTGGGCCGAAAAATGGCAGATGGAATTTAACCCTGATAAGTGCGAGGTGATTCATTTTGGTAGGGCAAATGTGAATAAGGATTACAGGGTCAACGGCAGGGTTCTGAGGAACGTGGAGGAGCAGAGGGATCTGGGGGTTCATATCCACAGATCTCTGAAGGTTGCCACTCAAGTGGATAGAGCAGTAAAGAAGGCCTATGGTGTGTTGGCGTTTATTAACAGAGGGTTTGAGTTTAAGAACCGTGAGGTTATGCTGCAACTGTACAGGACCTTGGTGAGACCACATTTGGAATATTGTGTGCAGTTCTGGTCACCTCACTATAGGAAGGACGTGGAAGCATTGGAAAGAGTGCAAAGGAGATTTACCAGGATGCCGCCTGGTTTGGGGGGGAGGTCTTATGAGGAAAGATTGAGGGAGTTGGGGCTTTTCTCTTTAGAGCGGAGGAGGATGAGAGGCGACTTAATAGAGGTTTATAAGATGATGAGGGGGATAGATAGAGTGGATGTTCAGAGACTATTTCCTCGGGTAGAGGCAGCTGTTACAAGGGGGCATAACTATAATGTTCCATCCACCACCACCCTCTGCCTTCTATGAGATAGCCAGTTACTTATCCAATCGGCCAAATTTCCCTCTATCCCACATGGGGGGAGATATAGAAGGGATGTCCGAGGTAGATTCTTTACTCAGAGAGTGGTTGGGGTGTGGAATGGACTGCCTGCTGTGATAGTGGAGTCGGACACTTTAGGAACTTTCAATCGGATATTGGATAAGCACATGGAGCACACCAGAGTGATGGGGAGTGTGATAGCTTGATCTTGGTCTCGGACAATGCTCGGCACAACATCGAGGGCCGAAGGGCCTGTACTGTGCTGTACTGTTCTATGTTCTATAAGAGAAAAAAGAGACAGAAAGGAAAAGTAAGAAAAAAATTAAAACATTTAGGGGGAAAAATTCGGTTGGCTTGTGCCTCCCGTTAGCGTCCTAAGAGGGTGCTAATGGGGCGCAAAGCAACTAGCGCCCGGGCGCGGCTTTGTTTGCGCCGCTCGCGAAATTGACTAGAGTTTTTGCGGCAGCAAAAGTTTAGTGCCCGCAGATTGTGATGTCAGTCGAGCGTGCAACGCCCTGGTGACGCCCCGAACCGGATATTGAGTGGCGCCCCCCTCCTTTCTGCCTGGCGCAAGCAACGACGGGGAGACTGGAACGTTTCCCAGTCGGTGAGGGGCTGGGGGGGGCACTATTTAAAGATGGCCTCTTCCTGGCTTTTTCTGTGGTAGACATTTTTGCACCACTCATTCTGACAGAGAGAGAGATTCTGAGAGAGCGATAGAGAGACGTCTGCATAGAGTGAACGCTGTGTGAAGTAGCTTTGGCTACTGAGCATCACTTTGCAGGTACTTTTGGATTTGACCTTCATTACTTCGATTGCCAAGAGACTGTGGGGGCTGCACTAATTCAGGGGCGTCATCCTGTGCCTGCAGAATCGGAGGCAACAGAGATGCAGAGAGAGAGTGGCAATCATGGCCAGATGGAGGAGGGCCAACAGGCCTCTGCACAGGAGACCTTACCCTCCCAGGGTATTCCGGGAACAATTCTCCTACATTAATTTGTCTGAGGAGCAGTGTTTGCGCAGGCTGCGCTTCAGCAAGGAGGTGGTCACTGAGCTCTGCCACCTGCTGCAGCCAGATCTGCAGCCTCTACTGAGGACTAGGACGTCTCTGTCGGTGGCAGTGAAGGTCACAGTGGCTCTGAACTTTTATGCCACCGGCTCCTTTCAACCAGCTACTGGGGACATCGCCAATATCTCCCAGTTTGCGGTCCATTGCTGTATCTGTCAGGTCACAAATGCTATCTATAAAAGGAGACGCCAGTACATCTCTTTCCCGATGACCCGGGCCAAACAGCATGAACGCACATTGGGCTTTGCAAGGATAGCGGGCTTCCCCATGGTGCAGGGCGCCATTGACTGCACGCATGTGGCATTGCGGGCACCGCATGAGAATGCAGAGGTTTTCCGAAACCGCAAGGGGTTCCACTCCTTAAACGTCCAGTTGGTCTGTGACCACAGACAGCTGATACTCGCTGTCAATGCCCGCTATCCTGGCAGCAGCCACGATGCTTTCATCCTGCGCCAGACTGCTGTGCTATAACTTTTCCAGGCACTGCATCAGCCAAGTGGTTGGCTCATCGGGGACAAGGGTTATCCACTGTGCACCTGGCTGATAAAAACCGCTCCGTAACCCCAACATCCCTGCTGAGCTGCGGTGCAATGAGAGCCATCTCGCCACCAGGAACATCGTTGAGCAGACGATCGGCGTGCTCAAGCAACAGTTCTGCTGTCTGGACCACTCAGGAGGAGCCCTGCAGTACTCGCCTGAGTGAGTCTCCCTCTTCATAGTTGTATGCTGCATGCTTCATAACCTGGCAATCCTCAGGACCCAGTCAATGCCACCAGGCCTTGGAGAACCACCGGAGGAGGAGGAGGAGGAGGAGGAAGAGGAGGAGGAAGAGGAGGAGGAAGAGGAGGAGGATGATCAGCAGCAGCACCAAGGCGGGAGGGAGGCCCACAATGTTGAACTGCAAGGGCCGTCCGTCAACGGCTGATAACAAGCGCTTCTAGGCCCCTACTGAGGAAATGGCTTCTGGCATGGAGAACAACATGATGGAAAGCAACCCGCAACCCCTATAGCCGGCCAAGGCAGCAATGATTCCAATGGCCAAACATGTATATTTTGAATACAAAAACTTTTTTATTTTACAAACTCTGTGTGTCATTTCTTTATGACAAACTAATAGAAACAAACACAAAAAATCATTCATTAACATAACTGGTTCTCACAACCTGGAGATAATGTCCAAAACACTAAACAAAAGTTTGAACACGAACCTCGGCCTTTAATAAAAAATTGACCAGCATTTCGTTAAACCTCCTACTTTTGCCCTTAAAGGGTGATCTCCTTCCCTTGCATACTTCCCTCCTTCCCACCCTACTGCTCCTCCGTAATGGGGCCCCAGTGGCTGCAGCAAGGCTGGTGGAAGGCTGCTGATTGTCAGAACCTGAGACTACAGATGCCCTTGAAGGATGGCCTCGACCAGCTCTGGGCCTGAGGGCCCAGCTGCAGACTGCACCAACTCTGCATGAGCGGCAGCAGTCTGGGCTACAGGCGGTGGCAAGTGCAATGGGGAAGTGACAGTGGTGGCAGCAGGAATGCTGTCATCTTGAGAGAGGACAGCAACTCCCTGCTCAACCGACACACTGGCACTCCCACGGGGCAGCACCTCAGTATCCGGAGCAATCTGCTGGAGCACAGATTGCTGGCCTGCTGCGGCACGGTGAGAGCCCCGAGGAAATGTGTCCGAACCAGCGACAATGGCAGCAGTCAGTGCTTGCGTGGCCTCAATCTGAGTCTGCACGAGACCAGTCTGAGATTGGATCACGGCAACCAGTGACTGAATTGCAGCACTAAGCATTAGCGTGGCATCCGCCTGTGCTACAGCGAAGTGCTCCACACTCCTTGCCAGTGCATCAATGCAATCGGACACCCTTCCCACTGCACCCATGAGCTGAGTGTGCATGTCCACCGCCTGGGTGTTCATTTCAGCGATGAGCTGCTCCTCCTCTGCGTCCAGTGCAGCAGGACTCGCTGACCTACTCTCCCTCCGGGGAGAAGGCCCCTGAGCTTCCCCACCCCCATCGCGTTGCTGCAGACCGCTGGATCCCGGAGCTTCACCCACATCAGACCCTTCCCCCCTGCTCCCCTCCAGGGAAGACGTGGTCCCAGTGTGGGCATGGGCTTCCTCGGGAGAGGGTGGCACTGATGCTCCGGCTTCCTCTTCCTCCTCGCCTGCGGCTTCGCTCCCACTGGCAGCTTCAGGGCCCGTCTCCTCAGCTGGTAATTCACCATCTGAAAGCAGGGAGGTACAAGAGTGGCTTTAGCGTGAGGACAGGGGGGCAGTAAGGGAGGAAGGAGTTCAGCGATTTAGTAAGTTGGATTGAAAGTGTCAAAAGCTGGTGTTGTGAGGGACAAGTAGAATGAGAGAGGAGAGAAAGCTGATGACCTTACCATTGCTGTCCCGAACGGGGTCGGCCTCTCCAGGGGCGACGGGACCGATCACCTGGCTTGCCACAATCCTGTGGATGCGCGCCTCAAGATCGCTGAGGGGTTGCAGCTGAGGCCGCCCTCCACCCGTCCGTTGCTGTTGTCTCCTATTATGAGATAGCTTGGCCTGCAAGAAAAAGGACGGCGTCTGAGTAAATATACAGCCATGGTCTTGCCTGATGTGCTTCCCATAGTTGAATACCCCTTAATGTATGCAGCCACAGTCTTGCTTGATGTGCCTCCCATAATTGAATAGCCCTTAATGTATGCAGCCATGGTCTTGCCTGATGTGCCTCCCATAGTTGAATAGCCCTTACTGTATGCAAGGTGTGGAATGTGCGTGTGTGTTTCATGAGAGGGCCGTAGGTGTTGGATGAGTGTTGGGCATTGGGATTTTAAGACCCGCTGGCCATAGAGTGAGGTTGAAATGGAGGGATGGAGAGGTGTTGAAAAAAAGCCACTCACCCTGATGACCCGAGTGAGGTCGTTGAACTTTTTGTGACATTGAATATGGGTCCTGGGCACCATGCTCCTGGAGGAGACGTGCTGAGCCACCTCCCTCCACACTCTTCTGTAGTTGCGCGGCAAAGGCCTCCTGCCACTCTCAGGGAAGTGTATAGATCTTCTGCGCTCCACCGCGCCAACCAGAGCCTCCAAGGCCCGCTCGCTGAAGCGCTAAGCTCGTTCTCTCACCCTCTCCATAGTCCTTGGCTGGTAAATGTAGTCACAGGTCTCTCCAGGCCGAGATTCAAGGCTCCAATGAGCAGGGTGTGGCTGGAGAGCAAGATCGACCCTCCCCTTTAAGAACTGGCCGGTGCCAGTGTGTCTGTGTTCCATCGCTAACTGACATCACCTGCGCTGCGCCCGCGCTCTGAGTTAGCGCCTCGCTCCTCAGCCTTTGCGCCTTAAGACCGGTGTGCAGCGCCTGATTTAGCGCTCCAATCACCTCCAGTGGTGATATAAGCCAAGTTTGCAGTCGGAGGCGATAATTAGCGCCAGGCGCTAAACTTTGCGTCCGGCCGATAGTTGGGCCCCAAACGGGGCGATACCGAATTTCTCCCCCTTAAAATTTGACATTTTTTAAATCTCTAACAACAATTGACTCCATGCAGGAATGAGATTTAACAGTTTAAATTGTTCCCTTTCTGGGCCAGAGAGGTTGATTGGCATTGTATTAACAATTATCACATTGTTAAAAAGGTACTTACACTGTTAAGTTCCAGCGCTAACTTTCTGCGACGAGTTTAATGAGCAATTAATGTGCAAATACAGCAAGTTCTTAAAAACAACGGGGAGGCTTAGGGTGAGATGCTGTTTGTGCGAAGCAAATGGCAGAGCGACATAAATTGACCAGCAAGTTCTGGAGATTTGCAACTCACGGCATATCTCTTAATCTCCTGAACGGCGTGCGTCATTAACACGCGCTATTTTTTCCAGCAAGATCCTGTCCAATATGGAATACTGGACTTCTGAGAGCTGATTAGAATATGCTGCAGCACGCACAGTAACAAATTAGAAGTAGCACAGACAATGGCCAATTCGGGGACAGCAGCGGTAAAATGGAGATGGCCTTTCATCTCTCTTTTATGCTTCTTGTTCACTACATAACTTTATTTATTTGTATCCAGGTCCATAAAGAAAATAGTTAAGTTAAGTGATGTGCTTTGAAGAGATAGTTAAAATGTCGAATTAAAAAAAAAACACCAAAGTACTATTGCCTATCCCATACGTTCTTGTGACTTTACATATGCTAGCATTAAGGCCTATTGAGCATTGTTGAAGTAGAGAAACCGATAAATCCCTTGCTATAGACATAAATAATAGCTAGCTCCCACCTTTTTAAATCGGCAACCTGTCAATTATATTTAATAATATTGAATGTTGTAAAATTCCATAAAAAAGGTTTTCAACAATGTTCAGAGATATTAAAATAACAATGGGCCGAAAATTGATCCCGGGACGCGAGAGTACGCACTGCGTACTCTCGCGTATTCCCACTCCAATTGCCGGTTTTCTGCATGCCCTGCGCATGCGCTGAAAACCGGCAATTGCTCTTCAGAAAAGGGGGCGGGTCCTGGGTGCATCGCGTGCGCGCTACAGGCTGCGCGCACGCTGTGCACTTCATGCTTTGGACGCGCAGGTAAGTACTGAAGATTTTGGAAATGTAAAAAGGAGGAGTAAGACCCGCTTTTAAGAAGGTAAGTAGTGAATTAAGTATTTTTTTGAATTTTTTTTTACAGGTATATCTTTTTTAGAGACTTTAAAGACAGGTAAGTTTATTTTTAAAACTTTTTAAAAGATTTTAAATTTTTTCAAAAATTTAATTTTTTATTTAAAATGGTTAATTTAATTAACTATACTTATTTTATTAATGTGATGGGGTTTTTTTAAAATTTAATTGAGGTTTAGCTGTTATTTTGGGGGGGTGTAAGATTCATAGATTTCACAGCCATGCTGTGAGACTTATGAATGGAAGATGGTGTGCTGCCATTGGCTCTAACTGAGTCACGTGATCCCACAGCTCGCACGAATTCACTACGCCGCTGGGATACGCAAGCCCAGCACAGCTGATGTCTGGAACATCAAGTTCGTGCGAGCTGGATCTGAAAAAGCACAAGCGAGGTGAGACATCGCGGGGAAGGCTTACCCCCGCGGGAACAGAGCGAGATCAATTTCTGGGCCAATATAACATGGAAGTCTGAAATAAAAGGTAGTATATCCCTTTTACTGCTGGCAGATTGTTTATATCACTGCCCAATATTGGATATTGCTAATTCTGAATTCGTCTTATGCCTTGTTGTACATATTGTTCTTATTTGCCTGTGAAATAATGCAAGATATATCTACATCCCCAAAAAATATGGATTTAAATATACCATTTTCATTTGGGGCAAAAGAAAATTTCACAAAACGATTTGTGTTTAAAAACAAAGCTGCTGGTCGTGTGTTTTTTCGATGCAGCAACTCCCAAATTTTAAATTTGCCAACTCTTTTTCGTTGTCACTTGATGGAGAGGTCCATGTTGACCTGAAAGCTAGTATGGACTTATCATTTGAGCCAGTTAATTCAAATATAGGTATATTTACATCACCAATATTCTGCATTTCAAAACCAAAATGTTCAAGATTGTTCCTTTTCCTGTGATTATACCAAACATACTGAGCCCACCAGCGCCATTCTGCAATGGGGTCATTTGCAGCAGCAACTGGAGCAGCGTTAATTCAGCAAACTTGTGATCGCCAGTGATTTTAATGGGGTGGCGCTGTGATAATTAGCTTTCAACTGTTTCAGCGAGGGTCTTGGTGTAGCGGCACAGAAGTCCCAGGAAATTATGGTGTGGCGCAAGTCACTTGCGGCATGATTTGCTGAGACCTTTGCACCGTAAAACGGGCCCTACAATATAAATGAGCCATTGCAATGGCACAAGTCTGCAAGAAATTCTGGGCTATCTCGACACAAATGCACTTCCCAGCAAGTCACTAGATACTGAATAAAAGTGGGAAGCCTGGCTCATTTTTCTCCTCACCAGACCAGGACACCAAGGCCATTCATAGTGGTCCACTGCCATCCCATCTGAAATCAGCTTACAGCACAGAACACAAATCAGTATCACCCCACGTGGTGCAGTTACCAACAGGAACATTTTATTTGGCTCAAGCAAGTAGGCTATGTGACAAAGTGATACTTCATTCACACAGTTCTCCTCAAAAGGCTGAGCGCAGCAACTCGCTGGGTGGTACAGTGCGGCTTCAAACCCACATCCACATTTGTGCAAAATGCAGCACCCACAATGCTCATTCATTGATGTACTTTTATTTGTGCATACACAGAATATGCATATGAAAAGGTAAAAGTAATTCTTTAACATTTAAATATATAATTGTAAAGCAATATTTCAATACAAGACTAATCTGCATCAATGAAATTACAGAACATCAAATATGTATCTTACCTTTTCTGTTGAAAAATGGACTCTGTGGACATTTCTGCTGTGATGATCCTTGGAGATGCAAGTTCCTCTCACAGAATGATCTAAAGCTCTCTGTGGGTTGGCGGACAGTAGGGCTGAATTGTTCAGTCAGCTGGTAAAAAGCATCCAGAGACTTTATGATTTCCAAAGCAAAATGAATTCTGTCCTCCTGTAAATGCCAACATTCTACTACAGGATGTCTTTTGCTCTTTGCCTGACTTATCTTATTGTATAACTCAGAATATTCAGGAGTAACAATTCCTTGTGCTGAACCAATGTATTGGTTAGCCTCTGACAATTAAATTACATTATAATAAATACTATATCTATATGATATTAAATGATTTATGCATGGCATGCACTTCCTGTCAACATAACCTTCCTTCCTGTGCGCAATTGAAAATACTGGTTGATGGCGTTTTAATCTCATACTGAATTCCAGTGCTGGAACTGAGGGGGAGGCCCTATTTGGGACAATTTAAGGAGACTCTTGTCTAATATTATGTCATTTCCAATAACTGACTTTTGTATTTTAAACAATCCACACTTTTAATTTTACAGCACTGGGGTATGCAGATTATTCAATTCCAGTTCTACTGCCACGTTACAGTAACTTAAAACAAACCAAGCATGTGGCAAGTGAGAAGATGGCATCAGTGACTTTTTGAAAGTTAAACATTATTGAAAAATAAGCAAAATGTTATCAAGCTTTGAAAGAATTGTTCTAGGACCGCATATTAACAGATTAACCAGTTTATAGCATTGAAAAACACTGAAAACAGTAAACAATTAACTTTTTGTTGTGCATGTAGACAACAGTTAAGATCACTGCTGATGGTAAGAGAAGAATAATGTAGGATTCATTCAGAATAGAGTGGAGGAAGCTCACTTAACCACAACTATGGCAGTTCCAGTGTATGCATTTCTCAAAGGGAAATGCTCAAAATAATCCTAGGTGATTCCACCCTTCACCATGGAACATGGCCAGTTCTATTTCCATATGATGGTTGAATGAATGAATGAATGAAGACTATTCAATTAAAATCTAGATTTAAACTGCTTTACTGAAAATTTCAAAAAATTAGCAGCACACAGCTACATGACCAGCGCACCCGCTGGGGGCTAATCTTGCCAATCTCCTCCCCGTCCAATTTACCCTCCCAGTGGACTCTGGCAGCGGATCATCTATCACCGCCCCTCTCCGCATCTCCCTCCGGAATGTCCGTTCACTTGTGAACAAGTCTCTTGCCATCCATGAGCTTATTGTGGATGATTGCATCGACATCATGGCTTTGATGGAAACCTGGCTGGAGGGTAATGACACCTTCCCCCTAAATAAAGCCTCCATGCCTGGCTATTCCTTCCACCACTTGCCCCGCCCAGACCATCGCAGGTGGCGGTGTGGCTCTCATCACCAAATCACACCTTGGTCTATCCCCCTGCTCCTCTGGCACTTTCTCCTCCTTTGATCATCTCACCTTGTTCCATCCCTCTCACCTCTCATTTAAAATCCTCGTTCTCTACTACCCACCCAGGTACCATAAAAATTTTCGCACTGAGATATCTTCACTGCTTTCCTCCCTATGCCTCTGCACCGAGCGACTTCTCATCCTCAGTGATTTCAACCTCCATCTCAATTCATCATGCTGTCTCTCCTCAGAGTTCACTGCCCTCCTATCCTCCCTTAATCTCTCCCTCCATGTAAATTCCCCAACATATATTCATGGCCACCCCATTCACCTTGCTATCTTACGTGGCCTCGCTACTCCCATCGTGTCAGTCACAGATAAGGCCATCTCTGACCTCTTCCTTGTATCGCTCTCCACCCACATCCTCCTTCCTCCCCCTCCAACCCTACTTCCTTCTGTGTCCATCTCTGGAAAAAAAACTTTCCCAACTTACTTACAACTGCACTTACAAAATCCCAACTGTCCAGCCTTTGGCCCTCCATTCACCACGGCATTTCTGCAGCTACCGATCTGCTGAACCACACCCTCACCACCAATGCCCCCTCTAATGGTTAGAAAATGGTTCGGAAATTGCTGAGCGGCAGGCGACAGAGAGTAGAGATAATGGATTGGTACTCAAATTGGCAGGATGTGACTAGTTGTGACCCGCAGGGATCTATATTGGGGCCTCAACTATTCACAGTATTTATTAACGACTTAGATGATGGCATAGAAAGTCATATATCCAAATTTGCCGATGACTAAAGATAGGCGTCATTGTAGATGAAAGCATAAGATTACAAAGGGATATTGATAGATTAAGCAAATGGGCAAAACTGTGGCAAATGGATTTCAATGTAGGCAAATGTAAGGTCATCCACTTTGGACCTAAAAAGGATAGAGCAGGGTACTTTCTAAATGGTGAAAAGCTAAAAACAGTGGAGGTCCAAAGAGACTTGGGGGTCCAGGTACATAGATCATTAAAATGTCATGAACAGGTACAGAAGATAATAAAAAAAGCTAATGAAATACTGGCCTTTATATCTGGAGGACTAGAATACAAGGGGGTAGAAGTTATGCTGCAGCTATACAAAACCCTGGTTGGACCACACCTGGAGTACTGTGAGCAGTTCTGGGCACCACACCTTAGGAAGGATATATTGGCCTTGGAGGGAGTGCAGCATAGGTTTACCAGAATGATACCCGGACTCCAAGGGTTAAATTATGAGGAAAGATTACACAAATTAGGGTTGTATTCCCTAGAATTTAGACAGTTACGGGATGATCTGATCAAAGTTTTCAAGATATTAAAGGGAACAGATCGAGAGAAACTATTTTCGCTGGTTGGGAATTCTAGGACTTGGGGACATAGTTTAAAAATTAAAGACAGACCTTTCAGGATTAAATTAGGAAACTCTTCTACACACAAAGGGTGGTAGAAGTTTGGAACTCTCTTCCGCAAACGGCAATTGATGCTAGATCAATTGTTAATTTTAAATCTGAGATTGATAGCTTTTGTTAACCAAAGGTATTAAGGAATATGGGCCAAAGGCAGGTATATGGACTTAGGCCAGAAAATTCTGCCGAAATCCAGGATCGAACGAGGCCCCATCAAACCGCCTGTTTTACCGTCTCCTCACGGGGGATTTCAATCGGTGAGCAATATTATTCTCTGATTTTCATTTTTTGTTAAATAAACGGGTTAATAACATCAATCTGTGTAACATTCATATCAAAAAATTCTATAATCTTACAGCACACAAAGTCTCCTTGCTTGTTGTTCTAATTTGAAACATGAATAATATCTCGGGGTCAATTAATTTTATTTAACTGTTACTAAATAAACAAAATACAAAGCTCCGTGAGAAATAAACACACAAAATGGCATGGAAAGTATATTTTAATATGGAGCACTGGATTGTTTGAAATGATATATGAAATAAGAACTAAACCCGCTCAGTATTGAGGAGTAGAATGAATTTTGGTGCAGTTCCGCTGTGGAATGTGTTACTTTTACACAGGAACGTGACTTTTAACAAGTGCAAAACAGCTGCAATATTTAAAAAGAAATTCACAACCCGAATATCACAGATGTCATTTCCTTCGTTCTTAAGCTTTGCATCAGATAAATTGTAAGCTTTCAGCAGGAAATCTTTTCAGAAAATATGAGAAAACTCACAATTTCATTATTCAGCAGTGAGAACACGGATATTAACTCCGAGTGACAGATCTGGGTTCATTTAACAAAAAATGAAAATCAGAGAATAATATTGCTCACTGATTGAAATCATCCAGTGAGGAGACGGTAAAACAGATGGTTTGATGGGGCCTCGTTCGATCCTGGATTTCGGCAGAATTTTCTCTCCCTTTTTGGTTAACTCCTCCCAGTTATTTACAGGTTTTTTTACCCTTCATTGATGAGCGGGTGTAAAAAACAGAGAACAAGGGAGGAGTTCCATCGTTCATTTTCTTCCTTCCTTTCTTTACTTTAATTTCTCTTTTCTCTCTTTCAGATCAATATAGTGATGGCAATCCCAATTTAAGTTGCTGATTCCTCGGTGTTTCATCCATTCCAATCAAAATTCAACATTCCAGTCGAACCCATTTGTTATTCCACAGTGCCACTCAATGTGTTTCATTCCGTTTTATTCTCTCGCACGTAGAAGCCCACTCCCTGCGGGCCTGACAACATTGCGAGCGCCAGCGTGGCCTGTTTTGTTTAATGCATGGCACCTCCAAGCCTGCTGCACGGCTGCACACCCACACAGCTTAGTGGGAACATAGCTTTGATGCCCTAGTCCCTATTAAAACCATTACTCTCTCTCACCCTGGACGTTCCCCCTGGTAAGAATCTCATCTTTGCTCCATTAAGTCCAAGGGAAGCAGACTTGAACAGATATGGCGTACAACTGGTTTATCCATTCACCGCCAGATCTGGCTGGACTACATAATCAGGTCCTGCTCTCTTTCTGCCAAAACTGCTCACTATTCCAGGATCATTCTGGAATGTAAAGATAAACCCCGGCTTCTTTTCTCTACTGTATACCGTCTTCTTAAACCCCTCTCCCCGTCTCCTCCACCTTCTCCTCCACCAACAAATGCAAGGAGCTCATGGACTTCTTTGTCTCTAAGATTGAGACCATCTGATCAACTGCCTCTGCCACTTCCATTCTTTCCCCTAGCCCATCGAGCCAAACTTCCTCTAAGGTTTCAACCTGCCCTAGCCCTGAACTCTCATCTTTCTCCAGTTTCTCTCCGATCTCCCCTCATGACCTCTCAGCGCTCACCTTGTCCATGAGACCGACTTCCTGCTCCCTCGACCCTATTCCCACTAAACTGCTGACCACCCAACTTCCTTTTCTGGCTCCCATGTTAGCTGATATTGTTAATGGTTCTTTCTCTTCAGGTACTGTCCCTCTCTCCTTCAAATCTGCCGTCATCACCCCTCTCCTCAAAAAACCAACCCTTGACCCCTCCGTCTTTGCAAACTGCCGCCCCATCTCCAACCTCCCTTTCCTCTCCAAAGTCCTTGAACGTGGTGTCACCTCCCAAATCCGTGCCCATCTTTCCCGGAACTCCATGTTTGAATCCCTCCAATCCCCTGCACAGTACCGAAACAGCTCTCATCAAAGGCACAAATAACATCCTATGTGACTGTGACAAAGTTAAACTATTCCTCTTCATCCTCTCGACCTCTCTGCAGCCTTTGACACGGTTGACCACTCCAACCTTCTTCAACACTTCTTCACCTTCGTCCATCTGGGTGGGACTGCACTCGCCTGATTCAATTCTTATCTATCCAATCGTAGCCAGAGAATCACCTGCAATGGCTTCGCTTCCAGCTTCTGCATCATTACCTCTGGTGTCCCCCAAGGATCTATCCTTGGTCCCCTCCTATTTCTCATCTACATGCTGCCCCTCGGTGTCATCATCCGAAAACACAGCGTCAGCTTCCACATGTATACTGACGATACCCAGCTCTACCTCAACACCACTTATCTCGACCCCTCTATTGTCTCTAAATTGTCAGACGGCATGTCCGACATTCAGTACTGGATGAGCAGAAATTTCCTCCAACTAAATATTGGGAAGACCAAAGCCATTGGCCGCGATGTTGCCGGCGCTCAGAAGGCGGGTCAGGTGTTAAAGTCGCAGTGATTGATGGCGGATTGCAAACCCACCGCGAACCCGCCTCCATGTGAGTTTCAAGAGTGTCGGGTCTGTGATTTCATAACAGACCCGACACCAAGCGGCAGGTAAGGGATTTAAGGCACTTAACTCCTTTTTAAGTGCTTGTTAACTGCTATTTTGTGAGCCTTTTGCAATTTTACAACATTTTATTCGGGTTTCACGACGTTCGGACATCACACCAGGTAAGTGTTTCGGGAAGACCAACAAGCTGGAAACTTCACAGCTGCAACTGCAGTCTAAAAGCTGCACTGTCAAATCTGCTCAATTTCAAATCTCAGAGGTTGCTGATTTCATGATTTGGGAGACTGTCTTGAGGCTGTAAGTGTCTGTTGTTAACTCTATATCCACTGTCACCTGCATTGCTGGACATAAAAGGCGCCCTCACTCTTCACTGTGCCACTTCAAATTGGGATCACACAAATGGCAACGATGTCAAACGTTCATACAAGATTAATTTATTCCAACATAATAAAAGAACAGAAATGTAACATTGAATTCTATCAGAACACCCAAGTGAGTACCCTTGTGGTCATTTATGTGTCAGCTTTCTCTTACGCGTGCTTCTATGTTGTGCTATCCCTGTGGCTTCAGCAGATGTAGAGACAGCCTGCTCACTTCCCTGTTGCGCCTGCTTAGACGCCTTTGGCGGGTGTCCTCTGGGTTTTGGAGCTTTTGAAGGCCCCGCCAAAGTGTGATCCTCCTGTGGCTGCACAGGGGCAGACTCGGCCATCACTACTCCGGCAGTCATCTGGGGCTCTGACCGAGGGGTTGGCAAGGGGATGGAAGTTGGAGCGCTTGGAGAGGAGCCCCCACTTGCATGTCGCCTCCCACCATCATCCCTCTCATGGGCCACCTGCACTTCTCTGCTAGCAAGCAGCTGGAGAGCACCTTGCTGCACATCAGTGGGGCCATGAGGACGCATCTCTGTACTGACAGCCCTCATAACGGGGACATCCATGTACCTCTGGTCTTCCCCATGATAGATGCCCATCTATCCTCCATAGCTGACCATCTATTTAGAAGAGTCACCATGTTCATTTGAGTCTGGCAATTTATGTTCTCCATGGAGGTTGCCATCCTTTCCATGGCGGGACCTACATTCGCCATTGCGTGCATCACGTCATTGCTCATGTTTGAGATGGACTCCTCCATTCTCTGCACACTCGCAGTCACCGTGGTTGCAAAGCCAGTCAGAGCCTCCTGCATTTGGTCCTGAAACTCCAGCACTGCTCTCTTTCTGGATGGCCCCCGAGGCTCAGCGTCTATATGCAGCTGAGCAGAGCTAGGAGTGTCCTGCGGCCTCCGACGAGGACTCTCCACTGCTGTCCCTGTCTCCACCATCTGCTCTTGTTCACTCGTGCATTGTGATACACCAGGTGACAACACTACTCTATCTCACAAATGACCCACCGAGGTGTGCGTCACTGCGCTGGTGCTGGGTGCAATCATTTCTGCTGACGCTGCTCCCTCAGAGGATGCAGCATCCTCTGAGGTGTCCTCCTGCTCTTCCTCCTGGACAGTAGGGAGGGGGGCTCTTGATGGTCCTTTGGGAAAGTAAAGACATGAGTTAGACATGTGATATGTAGATTGCAGACACATCCCATTGTGCACATGATGAGCATTCAATTTCTAATGACATCAGATGCCATATGGGTCACTCATGAAAGCCAAATAAGATGGATGGAGAAGCATTCTGTCACCAGGTTGTTCAACTGAGCCCGTCTCTCCCTCCCCCACTTCAAGCTGTTCCACTGATCCCACAATTTCCAGAGTGGCCTCCTCAGCGTTGGTCAGCTGTGATAAGGATGGTAGTCTTCCTCCTGTTCTCTCCCTCTCCCTCTTATTGTGGCCTCTCTTTTCTTGCAATGAGGGAAAGAAGTGGAGTTTCAGTGAGAGTGATGGAATGAGTGTAAAGAATGGATAGGATAGATGTTTAGAGGGAGACTGTGAAGGAGTGGGTTCCCATTACGAAGTTCCCTTCTTTTGAGTTGTTAGTTGTTGTCAGTGCATAGCCTTGAGGGTGGGTGTGGGGGGTGCATCGTAAGATGGGGAAGTGACGCTTAGCCTAGGGAGAGAGGGATGGGGGATGGTGCAAGAGATGTTGGGTTGAGTCAGGATGTGCAGGAGTAGGGTTAGCAAGGCAGAGTGATGGGAATGTGATGACAGGCACAGCAGAATTAAGGTAAGCGAGAGTTTCTACTCACTTTTCCAGAACGCAGCAGATCATTGAACCTTTTCCTGCATTGGACCCAGGTGCGTCTATACACAGACCTGGCATTGACCTCCACAGCTATTCGCAGCCAGGCTGCCTTTGTCTTCTGAGGAGGTTTCCTGTTTCCATCAGATGGGTATATGACCTCCCAACGTCCTCTGACTCCCTCCACAAGAACTTGGAGGGAGTCCTCGTTGAAGCGGGGAGCTGCCTTTTGTTTCTCTGCAGACATCGTGGTGAGAAGCAGCAGTTAGAAGCTCCAGAAATGACCTGAGATCTAATGGTGAAATGGCCCCCTTAAATGCATCAGCTCCAAACGCGTCACCATATCAGCTGAACAGACCCGCACCTTGTGATGATAGCGGGTAACCCACACGGCGGGCTTAACTAGCTCAATTAACGAAAAATTGTGTCAGCAGGCCGGCAGGGGCCGGCAGTGGGACGGGAACCCGCCCACTACCGTTCCCGACACAAACCTGCGTCCAGGAAGAAAATCACGGCCATGGTTTTCAGTCCCCGCCACAAACTCTGTTCCCTAGCCACTGACTCCATCCCTCTCCCTAACATCTGTCTGAGGCTGAACCAGACTGTTCGCAACCTTAGTGTCATATCTGACCCCGAAATGAGCTTCCGACCACATATCTGCACCATAACTAAGACCGGCTATTTCCACCTCCGTATCATCACCCAACTCCGCCCCTGCCTCAGCTCATCTGCTGCTGAAACCCTCATCCATGCCTTTGTTAATGTGACTATTCCAACGCACTTCTGGTTGGCCTCCCACATCCTACCCTACATAAACTTGAGGTCATCCAAAACTCGGCTTCCGATGCTCTAACTCGCACCAAGTCCCGTTCACCCATTACCCCTGTGCTTGCTGACCTACACTGGCTCGATTTTAAAATTGTCATCCTTGTTTTCAAATCCCTCCATGGCCTCACCCCTCCCGATCTCTGCAATCTCCTCCAGCCCCACAACCCGCAGCCACCCCCACGCCCCCCCATCTCCCCCCACCCCAACCCCCTGAGATCTCTGTGCTCCTCTAATTCTGGCCTCTTGAGTATCCCTGATTTTAATCACTCAACCATTAGTGACCGTGCCTTCAGTCGCCTAGGCCCTGAGCTCTGGAATTCCCTCCCGAAACCTCTCCGCCTCTCTACCTCTTTCTCTTCCTTTAAGACGCTCCTTAAAACCTACGTCTTTGATCAAGCTTTTGGTCATCTGCCTTAATTTCTCCTTATGTGGCTCGGTGTCAAATTTTGTTTTATAAACTCCTGTGAAGTGCCTTGAGATATTTCACGATGTTAAAGGCGATATATAAGTGCAAGTTGTTGTTGTTGTATGACTGACATCTGTAAATCAGCAAGTGGAGAATTACAGAATTACGGGCAAGAGCCTGCATCCTTCCACTCTGACCCTGAACATACTGTCAGAGGGGAGCATCACCCACCGGAAGTACGCATCAAAATTCAGGCAACCAGTGCACATGATTTTTCAACCATTAGAAAACCATGAGAAGCGTGCAGTTGCACTTCCAGTGTGGTCGATATTCACTCCCTTCACCTGGTGTAATGGGGGCGTAAACTGCCTCAAAATGGGGTCGGTAGCCTTATCAGTCCGTTAACACTGCCAATGCGAACGGATCTATTTTGAAAGGGGCCCACCACCAGGAGTCCCAAGCGCCCACCTGTTTCAAGTGATAGGCCCCTTTTAATATGGAAATCAGGATCCTATGACGTAAATAAGGCCCTGATTGTCATTTCAGGCAGGAATTGGTTGGCGCTTGCGTCGTGCACACTCCGACCAGTTCCACGGGCAACGGAACCGAAGCACAGCAAAGGTGAATGTTGAAATATTTTTTGGGCCCTGGAGCAGCAGGAGTGCTCGTCCGAGACTCACTAAAATCTGGGCCGCTGATGCCAAGGGACCCCCTATCTTCAGCGATCGAAACCCCTCCCACCGCAACTTACCTTACTGGTGGATGTCCTGGTCCACTCTTGAGGCTTCAATTTGGTGCGCTGCGTTGGGTCGCCTGTTTTGCGTCTCAGGCTGATAAATTCAGGTGCAGGGACTCAAATTTCTAGGCCAATGTATCTGAAAAATCTCATCTGTCAGTGGCTTGTGGTATCTGTTGACCAGTGGTCCCTGGAAACATGATACTGTAACCAGAATGGCATCTCAATGACAAAGTGACATCATGGAGCAGTTGCAACTGATCTTTCTTGGGCTACAATAAAATGGGAGAAATTCAACATTGTTACACCCATTTCACAGTGTTCAAAGGAGGGTCCTGCTCCAGTTTCAGGACCCATTTGCGAAATTCGGTAAGACTAGTCGGAGCTTACACTACGCACACTCCAACTAGTTTTTCCGGATCTACAGCGACCTACCCAGTGTTTTCGGTTGAATAACTTTCGATGCACTTCCGGTGCACACATGAACCGGGAGACCCGAGGCTCGACAGAAATTGGGCATCGGGCCTCACTGTAATAATTGTGTGAGCTGCAGGTGCCTGTTGTGGCTTCAGAGGCAGCTCGACCATAAAACGAAGGCAACAAGTTTGTATTACTCCCCCAATGTTGCTTCAAAAATGTGTTACCAGGGTCATAAAATAGAAAATGAGAGGTCAATGTTCAACACTGTGTTCCAATCTATTAAAAAAAAACTGATAAATATGTAACACAGGCAGACAATGAGGATGTGCATTCTAGAGGCCTGGAAGGTCATGCATGCGCATGGGGGACAGCAAGAAACTGAGAGGCATTGCTGAGGAGCATTCAAGTTCCACATATGCGATGGCCTCAAAAGTATGAGACCTAAGGTCCAGCTGAACAATCCTAGCACTGGACGGGAGGCGAAGAAAAGCCTGAGGGCCCGGAGAGTGGGGAGGTCTGTGAGATGAAAAAATTGTTGTATTGGAAGATGGAATGGTTGAGTTTGTTTGTTTTGTTGCCATTATTGTTGAACTTCTTATGCAATTACATTATAAATTGTATTTCAGGGGAACACAGGATATGATTTCACGGGTACCAGGAGTACTCTGGCAATTATCCAAGTGTCAAATATTAATGAGTGAGCCTTCAGAGTGTGTTGGTAGGCTGTTTGACCACGGGGAACACTGTGGCCTAGCCTGACCTTCTCCTTATCTGTCATTCACAGAAGTTTATGTGGGGGACGCTGTGATGGCCAGTAACAGAAGGAAAGTAAGGGGAGGGACAAATGTTGAAAGGGGAATTGGGGTTGTGGTCACTGGTACCGCAGGCGGATAATTCAATCGCAGTTATGAGGGCCAGAAAGAGGCTATCTGGGTTGCCTCCTTCCTTCTGCTTCCTCCTCTTCTGCTTCTTCCTCTTCCCTCTGCGAGCAGCTTGTCCCCTTTGCTACCTCTGCTTCATCGCCTTGCGATACTGCAGCCCAAGGGGGACTGCAACTAGAGACTCCAGGACTGTGAGCAAGTGGTCTTCTCAGAGGCCCTCCTTTAACAGCCAAAGCCTTGCAAACGTCTAGCAGCAGTCCCTGCACACTTCAACAACTTTTTAAATGTATTGCACCAAGCTACTACTCCATGTAAAAAAAGTCCAAATGCAAAATTCTAAACTTACCTGAAAGATGAGTGTGTGAAGCACTGGCAGCGTCTCTGTTGTACTGCTGCACGCACTTTCTTCCATGCGTGGTTTGGAGAGGGCGCTATCAAGAGCGGTGACATCCAAAATCACAGCCGTGCGTCAATTCTGATTGACGTCACGATCTGCTTCATTTAAATGTGGGCAGCGAACGCAGGCATCGGCAGCGCTGCCATCTGCCCCAAAACAACGGTTGCCACGTTCCGCACGGAAGCAGGCAGAAGCAACGCGGCCGCCATTTTATCAGCAAAACCAGCCTTAACAGCCGGCGCTACACTTTCCAATTTCGCGGCCAATAGTTATATGGGGAGGAAGAGTTTATTTGCTATGTGATAGTTAAAGCAGGTTTGATCAGCTGCAACCATCTGAAACTATGAGAAAAAAAAATTGGTGTTATAGTCACACACTAACAAACCTGACTATCATCACGCACACTGGCAAAGTGTTGTTCTGACATAGAAAGCATGCAGATACGTTCTATTTTCATGCTGCTGTCAAAGTGCAGTATTAAAGTATTTTGGCATTGATCTCTTTAGTTCCATACTCAGTAAAAATTAGATTTTGTCAACTCACATTACTTTCACCATTACTTATCCCCAGTCCATTTAACGACAATTTTCATAGTCTACATATTGCATATTGTGATAATCTTCTCCACACACACGTAAATGATTACAGGTGTGATGTATAACAACTTTAATCTACAAGTTTTTATAACACTTTCATAAATTCCTTCAACAAAAAAAACTCTCAGGTAACATTTAAGACAAAAGTTGCTATTAGAATCACATACCAACCATCAAGCATAGCAAAATATTGGGGGGAAAGTCATGACTGCCACGAGAGTTGCCGGTCGAGTTAACGGCTGCTGAAAATGGACGAAACGCTACTGGAGAAAAATTTATGCTGGGGACTAAAAGTTTTCAGCCCAGCACTAACTTACTGTGTAACGCTGTCCTGGTGGCGTTAGTGCAGGCATTGAAGTCGAAGTTCCCGTCCTGAAGTGGCGTTCCAACTTCTAACAGCCTCTGGGAGCGAGGCTATGGAGTTTGCAAGGAATTGTGGGTAATTAAAAGGGCTATGAATTAAAAGGGCAATGCATTCAGAACTAATAAAGATTAAAATGAAGTGAAAAAATGCAGTTTTCAGCCCTTACTGCCTTTAAAAAAAAATTAACATTAAAAAGAAGTCCCAAATGGGAGTTTTCAACTCTTAAAGTTGAATACCCTTCCGAACCTCAAAAAATGGAAAAATTACTTCAGCACTGAAACAAATGGCTCAGCAAGCCAGGGAAGGGGCACCCAGGGTCTCACACGCAGCACTCCAGCTTTGTGCAGGGGGTCAACACTGCAAAACAGGTCCTCTACCCACAGGGGGGAGGAGACCCTCCAGAAAGAACGATGTGCGACCACATCACCGAGGCCATCACTGCCAGCAGTGTCGCCCCCACCACCTGGCTCCAGTGCCCAAAGAACCTTCATGAGCTCAGACCACTGGTCAAGGTCAGTGAATGCATCTTCAATAGCCGTCTCCTACCAACTGCACCACTAGCCTCACACGCTGCTCAATGCACGACCCCCAATCACTCACCTACCAACAATCTGCCCCAATGACGAGGAACATCTCCCATTCCTAGCCTTACCTCACCTCCTTGGAGGAGATGGTGCTGGCCATTCTTGGCAGGGGTATGGCTGAGCCCTTGGACAGCGGCAGGGATGAAAGGATACAAGATGCTGATATCCTCATATGTTATCCTCCTTCTGGCAAGCACCTCATGCTTTCCCGCCCTCCCATCACTACAACTCCACCCTTGTGCCTTCCTCATTTCACACACCCAAGAAATACAGCCTGCCCAGCCAGTGGGTGACCAAGAAGAGGGAGAGGAGAGTGAAGACAAACAAGAAGATGATCGATTTGACACTCCCAGCCACCAGCTCCTCAAGGTCAACCAGCAAAGCCATTTGCAGTCTCCCCCACTGAATGTCAGCAGCCTTCCACCAGCCACGCTGCAGCCACTAGGGTAGCCTGCGTGACATCAGTAGGATAGGCAAAGGCACACACAAGACAGTCACTAAGAGAATGCATAAGGGTGATGAGTTGATTTCTTGATGTTACATTGGATGGATAGACGTATATAGTTGGATTGGAAAGTTTGCTTTGTGGTGGCTTTTATTTCAGCATCATGGCCAAGAAGACATTGTGATGGTCAGTAACAGATGGAAGGTAAGGTGTGGAACTGAGGTTGAAAGGGGAATTAGGGTTGTGGTCACTGGGACTGCAGGCGGATGATTCCATCCCAGATATCTAGCCACAAAGAGGCTGTCTGGGATCCATCCTCCCGTCTGCTTCCTCCTCTTCAGCTTCCTCCTCTTCAGCTTCCTTTCCCTCAGCTAGCGGATGCTGTAAATGTGAAATGACAGCATAAAATCCAGGAATACTCAGCTGGTCAGGCAGCATCTCGACCCGAGACGTGAACTCTGTTTTTCTCTCCACGGATGTTGCGTGACCTGCTGAGTATTTGCAGCATTTTCTGTCTTCTGAAAGGTCTTCATCTATCATATGAGCCCTTGCAAGCATCCAGCAGCACTACCTACACACTTAAAAAACTTTTCTAAAACATCTATTGCAGCAAGCCACCACTTCAATAAAATTTAAAAAAAAGTCCAAAAGCTTAAATACAAACTTACCTGAACAATGTGTGTGTCCCTTTAAGAGGTGCTGACATCATCACTGTAAACCTGCTTGCACGCCAGGTTATCTGGCGTGCTTAGGACCCAGCGCTGAATTCAGCGCTTGGGTCAAAGTTCACATTGATGACATTAAGTCAGCGTTGCAAGCGAATGACGTCACAACGTCACCATTTTATTCAGGATGGCGCTGCCAGCAAAGGTAGGGACGAAAACGACGGCCGCTGTGGGACCCACCACCAGCTGGCCAAAGAGCGGCGGCCGCCGTTTTAGTGCCATTTAATCATGCTACGGAGCAGCACTAAGGCCACGAATTTCTCGCCCAATGTTTTGTTCATCCAATAGTTTGCGATAGCATAAGTATTAAACCCTCTCCCTGTTATTTTTATTCTGTACATCACTTTGTGATATTCCGATCCTCCATGCTCTGACTCCTCCCTAATCACCTGTACATGGAGTGGGTAGGTCACAGTCTGAAATGAGTGCACGGTGGGTAGCAGGAAATGAAGTGCGAGAGTACTGGGAACACAGCAAAATGAAGCTGTGTTGCCAGTGGCTTTAGGCCCCAAATTTGAATGGGGTAACTAGTGGGGGAGTTGGTGAAGCAACAAGAAGCAGGCACCTTAAATGGCAGGAAGCAGAACAAGTAAACAAAAATGGTGCATGGGCCCAGAAGATTTGGAGAATTGTATCATGTGACCAGATCCAACCAATCAGAAGTATAAGTAATGCACTACATAACTTGGAGATTCAGGAGGAGGACTAAATATCATAATTAAGAAGCACCATTGAAATTAACATTAAAATTAAAGCATTACAACAAAAGCATGATGGAAATAGACTAACACTATGGTACAACAAAATGTAACACGATCATGACACAGGAAGTGTGACGTAAATAGGAAGTGCATGATAAGCGCAAAACTTTAAAAGTATTAAAGATTATGTGAAAGGTATGTAGATAGATAATTACAGTTCTTGATTCCGGAAAGGTTTTTGGTCTTGCAGTATTTTCAGGTATTTCAGGTTTTTTTATCCATGTAGACTGTGCAGCTGCAAAACATAATAACAAGTAAAAATTAAAAGTAATTTCTTCTGATCTCAGATAGGCCGTCGAAAGGTGACATGAATTTTCCTCTAATGACACGATTTTTTTTTGAAAAACAAAATGGGCATCTGAAAGGGTGATGTCATTCTCACTCAGATTTATTCTTTCATACATACATTTATTTACTCATTCATATGTATGCACTCACTCAGCCAGCTCTACACTATGAAATGAACCATATACGTTCAAGATAATACTTTGATAGCTTTAAACCATGTAAAGAGATAACAGTTAGATTGACATAACTTTTAAAACATACTACTGTGGCGGATCGCCACCTAAACGGGCATTATCCACCTTTCCGTCCGTGGACAATATATCGAGCACCTTGCCTTTAAGGCACCTTGCCTTTAAGGCAGGAGAAAAGGAGTGGGCGGGGCCTCAGGATTTTTCCAGAGAATTCTGGGAGCAGGCTGTTCAGCCATTTTGGACCATGCAGTGGTATTAAAAAGCCTTTGTTTCCCACACATGGATTCAGTCTTAATTCGTGTTTCGCGGCAGCCTCAACATTGGTGACCCCGACGCTCAGAACATATTCCGAGCACTGCAATGGCGGACACAAACGCAGTTTCCGTGAAACTGCCGGAGTTTTGGGAAAACCAGCCCTGAAGACTGGTTTCTCCAAGCTGAATCCCGCTTCCGGCTGCGAAACATCACCACAGATGGGACGCAGTACGACTACCTCGTCACATCACTTGGTAGCGCCACAGTTTCGAAGGTTTGGACAGCGCTGCAGAACCCACCAGAGGAAGGCAAGTATGCACATCTCAAGGCAGCGCTCCTTAAAAAATTTACGGCCTCGGCATATCAGCGAAACTGCCACCTCCTCGACCTTCCAGGCCTCGGTGATGCCTCACCGTCAGACCTCCTCTCCCACATGCTCTCCCTCACTGACGAGAGCCCACCCAGATCCCTCTTCCACACGCTGTTCATCTGCCAGCTCCCTCTCAGCATCCGCCCAGCGATCGTGGCGTCCGGCCTCACGAACCTGGAAGCCCTGGCCGATGAGGCCGACAAGCTGCTGTCCGCTCACTCCAGCCGCGACGTCACTCCGGACCTGGCAGCCAATGCCTGGGCACGCCCCTCACCGGCCACCACGCGGCCACAAGGACCAGCCACCAGAACTACGGGGCCTTCGCGCCCCACTAACCCGGGCCACTGTTACCACCACGCACGGTTCGGCGCCAGGGCACAACGGTGCACACCTCCCTGCTCTTTCAAGTCCGCCCCCGTACCAGCCCCCGCGATGGCGGTGGGCCACGCGGGCTCCCTGCTGTACGTCACGGATGACAAAACCGGCCGTCGGTTCCTGTGCGACACTGGAGCTCAGCACAGCATCATCTCGGCCTCCTCCCTCGACATCCAAAAGGGCGAACGAGGACCGGCGCTGGCTGCTGCTAACGGCTCGGAAATCCGACGTACGGCACTCGGACAGTCACCCTCGACCTCGCTGGTCGCCACTACCGATGGGAGTTCATCACTGCCAAGGTGCTCTCCCCTCTCATCGGCGCAGATTTCCTGTGCACCCACGGCCTACTGGTAGACATCCCTCGTCACCGCCTCGTGGACATGAACACCATGTCCCCCATCCTGGGCGCCATGGCCCCCCGTCAACCCACCGACATGGCGTCACAGTGCCACGCCCGGGCCACGGATGACTACTCGGCACTCCTGGCCGAATTTCCGGCCCTTACCAATCCGACCTTCTCCGCGGAGGCCGCCAAACACGGGGTGGAACACTTCATCCCCACCACAGGCCCCCTAGTGTACGCCCACGCCCGCAGGCTGGACCTGGCCAAACTGGAGATCGCGCGGACCGAGTTTGCCACCATGGAACAGCTCGGCATCATCCGCCGCTCCAACAGTCCCTGGGCCTCCCCACTCCACATCGCCCCCAAACCAGGCGGGGGTTGGCGCCCCTGCGGGGATTACCGCCACCTCAACGACGCCACCACCCCTGATCGGTACCCCGTGCCGCACATTCAGGACTTCTCGGCTAGACTGGCCGGCCGCTCAGTCTTTTCCAAGGTCGACCTGGTGCGCGGCTACCACCAAGTCCCCGTCCACCCCGCGGACGTCCCCAAGACGGCCGTAATCACCCCCTTCGGCCTGTTCGAGTTCCTGCGGATGCCCTTCGGCCTCAAAAACGCGGCCCAGGCATTCCAACGGCTCATGGACTCGGTCCTTCGGGACCTGAAGTTCCTGTTCGTCTACCTGGACGACATCCTGGTAGCCAGTTCCTCCAAGCAGGAACACCTCGAACACCTTCGCATCCTGTTCGGGCACCTCAGCGACCACGGGCTCATCCTCAGCCCAGCCAAATGCCAGTTCGGCCTGGACAAGATCGACTTCCTCGGCCACCACATCACCCATGCTGGGGCCATTCCCCTGCCCACCAAGGTGCAGGCCGTCCAACAATTTCCCCGCCCCACCACCATCAAAGGCCTCCAGGAGTTCCTCGGGATGGTGAATTTCTATAACCGCTTCATCCCCAAAGCGGCGTCCCTCATGAGGCCCCTGTATGAAGCCCTCCGGGGCAGGAGCGGCAAGATGGCGGTCGAATGGACGGCAGACGCGTCCGCCGCCTTCAACTCCACCAAGACCGCGCTCGCCAACACCACCCTGCTCATGCACCCACGGCCCAATGCCAGGGTAGCGCTCACCACGGACGCCTCCGACCATGCGGTCGGCGCCATGTATGAGCAGTGGGTCGACGGCGCCTGGCAACCACTTGCCTTCTTCAGCCGCCAACTACGCCCCCTGGAGGTCAAGTACAGCACCTTCGACCGCGAACTCCTCGCGCTGTTCCTGGCGGTCCGCCATTTCGGTTTTTGCTTGAGGGCCACCCCTTCACTGCGTTTGTCGACTACAAGCCCCTGACATTCGCAATGGCAAAGACAACCGACCCCTGGTCCGCCAGGCAGCAGCGCCAGCTCGCGGCAGTGTCCGAGTTCACTACGGACATCCAACACGTCTCCGGCCGAGACAATGTGGTAGCCGACTGCCTCTCCCGCCCCGCCATCCACGCCGCACACCTGGCAGTCGACTACGCTCAACTCGCAGCAGACCAGATCACCGACCCTGATCTGCTCTCCGCACCTACCAACCTACCAGGGCTACGCCTGGCCGACGTCGCCTGTGGCCCGACCGCGGTCACGGTCAAGTGCGACATATGTCAACCTCGGCCCGTCGTCCCAGCGTCCTGGCGCCGCCGGGTATTCGACATTCTCCACAACCTCTCCCACCCCGGCGCCCGCGCATCCATCAAATTGGTAGCCAACCGCTTTGTCTGGCGCGGCCTTCGCAAGGATGTGCGTACTTGGGCCAACTCCTGCCTAGCCTGCCAACGGGCCAAGGTACAGCAACACACGAAAGCACCCATCGAGGAGTTTACCGTCCCCTCGCGGAGATTCGACCACATCCACGTGGACACCGTCGGGCCCCTGCCGCCGTCGCACGGCCATACGCACTTGCTGACGATCGTTGACCGCACCACGCGCTGGCCCGAGGCAATTCCACTGACCTCTACCACCACCGCCGACATCGCCAGAGCCTTCGTCAGCACCTGGGTCGCACGGTTCGGCATCCCCTCCGACATGACTTCAGACAGAGGTCCGCAATTTACCTCTGAACTCTGGACCGCCGTCGCACGCAATCTCGGGGTGACCATTCACCGCACCACAGCATACCACCCCCAAGCCAACGGACTGTGTGAGCGGTTCCACAGATCCTTGAAGGCATCTCTTCGAGCCAGCCTCCAGGACGGCGCCTGGACCGACCGACTTCCGTGGGTCCTCCTCGGCCTGCGCACCGCGGTTAAAGAAGACCTCCACGCATTGGCAGCAGAGCTCGTGTACGGTCAGCCGCTGCGCGTACCCGGCGAGTTCCTGCCCACCGCCACGACACCCTGGTCAGCCGACCAGCAACGCCACGACTTCGCCTCACCGGCGCTGCAGTTCGCCCCGGTGCCCATTGCCCGACACAGCGAATCCACCTCACACGTCCCACTAAGCCTGCACCAGGCATGGTTCGTTTTCGTCCGGCACGACGCCCACCGCGGACCCTTTCAACCCCCGTACGACGGGCCCTACAAGGTGCTACAGGCTGGGGAGAAATTTTTCACCCTGCAAGTGGGCGACAGGACCGAAAAAGTGTCGGTTGACCGACTCAAGCCAGCACACTCGGAGCCCGGTGAGCAGGTCCCTGTAGCTCGTCCACCGCCACGCGGCCGACCTGCCCTCAAGCCGGTTCACCCGGCGGCTCTACGCCCGGCCGTTCCACGTCCACCGGCGTCCTACAGGAGCCGCTCCGGCCGGCCCATCAGACCGCCGCACCGTCTCGTCCACACCTCCTAAGCAGATTCTGGGGGGAGCTGTGTGGCGGATCGCCACCTAAACGGGTATAATCCACTTTTCCGTCCATGGACAATATATCGAGCACCTTGCCTTTAAGGCAGGAGAAAAGGAGTGGGCGGGGCCTCAGGCTTTTTCCAGAGAATTCTGGGAGCAGGCTGTTCAGCCATTTTGGACCATGCAGTGGTATTAAAAAGCCTTTGTTTCCCACACATGGATTCAGTCTTAATTCGTGTTTCGCGGCAGCCTCAACACTACTAGCCTTCCAGCCCCAAGTGACTCACTCGTTAAATACACCATACAGTGTGTCACCGAACCATACAGCGCTGGAAGGTCCCAGGTTTGATCCCTATTCTGAAGCAAGTTTGGTGTTCCGCCAAGTTTGGTGGGACCACAAATAGACTCATTCAGGTGAATCATAGAGCACAGAAGGAGGCCATTGAGCCCCTCGTGCCTGTGCCAGCTCTATGAAAGAGCTGTCCAATTTAGTCCCATACCTTAGCTTTATCCCCATAACCCTGCAAATTAGCCCTCTTCAAGTACAGGTCCAATTGCCTTTTGAAATTTCCTATAGAATCTGCTTCCACCACCCTTTCAGGTAGTGCACTCCAGCTCTTAACAACACTTTGTGTGATGAAAATTCTTCTAATTTCCCCCCTACTTCTTTTGCCAATTATTTAAAAACTATAACTTCTGATTACTGACTCACATGCCAGAGAAAACAGTTTCTCCCTACTTCATCTATTAGGTCACCCCTTAAATTTCTCTGCTCTAAAGAGAACAATCCCAGCTTCTCCAATCTCTCCACATAACTGAAGTCCCTTATCCCTGGTATCATCCTGGTAAACCTCCTCTGTACCCGCTCAAGACCTTGACATCCTTTTAAAAATGTGGTCGCCAGAATTGTACACGATACTCCCGCTGAGGCCTAAGCAGTGATTTGTACAGGTTTAGTATGACTTCTTTATTTTTATATTCAAAAAGGCACTATCTTCAGTGTATTATCAACTTGCCCTGCTACCTTCAAGGAAATGTGAATATGCACCCCCAGGTCCCTCTGCTCTTGTACCCCCTCTCAAAATAGTATCATTTACATTATACTGCCACTCCACGTTGTTCCTCCCAAAGTGCATCACTTCACACTTATCTGCATTAAATTGCATCTGCCATGTGTCTGCCAATTTCACCAATCTGTCTATGTCCTCCTGAAGTCTGCTACTATCATACTCACTATTTACTACGTTGCCAAGTATCATCCACAAGATTTCCTTCTTTGTCGCTAATTGGCGTCACCATTCCTTAATTATCCTTTTACTTTTTATATGTTCATTAAAGATTTTTGGGTTCCCTTTTATGTTACCTGCTAATCGTTTCTCATATTATACCTTTGCCCTTCTTATATCCTTTTTCAATTTCCCACTGCACTCTCTGTATTCTGCCTGGTTTTCTACTGTATTCTATACTTGACATTTGTCATAAACCTGCTTTTTCTGTTTTATTTTAATCTCTATTTCCTTTGTCATCCAGGGGGCTCTAGCTCTGGATGCCCCATCTTTCCTCCTTATGGGAATATGCTTGGTTTTTACCTGAACTATCTCTGCCTTGAAGGCCTGCCATGCTCATTTACTGTTTTCCTGGCCAATCTTTGTTTCCAGTCCACTTAGGCTAGATCCCACTCAAATCACTGAAATTGTCTGTCTTCCAGTTGGGTATTTTCATCTTTGATTTATCTTTGTCACTTTCCGTAACTACTTTAATCCTAATTATATTATGATCACTATTACCCAGATGTTCTCCCACTGAAACACACTCTACTTGCCTTACTTCATTCCCTAGAATTAGATCAGCACTGCTTCCTTCCTTGTTGGGATAGAAACATACTGATTAAGGAAGTTCTCCTGTACACATTTTAGGAATTCTTCACCCTCCTTGCCCTTTACTCTGTTTCTTCCCAGTCTATATTAGGGTAATAAGAATATAAGAACATATGAAATAAGAACAAGAGTAGGCCATTTGGCCCTTCGAGCCTGCTCCGCCATTCAATAAGATCATGACTGATCTACTTCATCTCCACTTTCCTGCACTATCCCCATGTCCCATGATTCCCTTAATATTCAAAAATCTATCGATCTCTGTCTTGAATATACTCAACAACTGAGCCTCCAAAGATTCACCACCCTCTGAATAAAGGAATTTCTCCTCATCTCAGTCCTAAATGGCGGACCCCTTATTCTGAGACTGTGACCCCAGGTTCTAGACTCCCCAGCCAGGGGAAACATCCTCCCTGCATCTACCCTGTCAAGTCCTGTAAGGATTTTGTATGTTTCAATGAGATCACCTCTCATTCTTCTAAACTCTAGACAATATAGGCCTAGTCTACTCAATCTCTCCTCATAGGACAATTCCCCCATCCCAGGAACCAGTCTGGTGAACCTTCGTTGCACTCCCTCTATGGCAAGTATATCCTTCCTTAGGTAGGGAGACCAAAACTGTACACAAGACTCCAGGTGTGGTCTCACCAGGGCACTATATAATTGCAGTAAGACGTCTTTACTCTTATACTGAACATACCATTTGCTTTCTTAATTGCTTACTATACCTGCATGTTAACTTTCAGTGATTCGTGTACAAGGACACCCAGATCCCGCTGAACACCAACATTTCCCAATCACTCACCATTTAAAAAATACTCTGCTTTTCTATTTTTTCTACCAAAGTGGATAACTTCACATTTCTCCACATTATAATCCATTTGCCATGTTCCTGCCCTCTCACTTAGCCTGTCTATATCCCCTTGAAGCCTCCTTGCATCCTCCTCACAACTTACATTCCCACTCAGCTTTGTATCATCAGCAAACTTGGATATATTACATTTGGTCCCCTCATCCAAATCATTGATGTAGATTGCGAATAGCTGAGGCCCAAGCACTGATCCTTGCGGTACCCCACTAGTTACAGCTTGCCAACCCGAAAATGACCCGTTTATTCCTACTCTGTTTTCTGTCCGTTAACCAATCCTCAATCCATGCTGGTATATTACCCCCAATCCCATGAGCCCTAATTTTGTTTAATAACCTCTTGTGTGGCACCTTATCGAATGCCTTCTGAAAATCCAAATACAACACATTCACTGGTTCCTCCTTATCTATTCTGCTAGTTACAACCTCAAAAAACTCTAACAGATTTGTCAAACACGATTTCCTTTTCATAAATCCATGTTGACTCTGCCCAATCCTATTATTATTTTCTAAGTGCCCTTTTACCATGTCCTTAATAATAGATTCTAGCATTTTCCCTACTACTGATGTCAGGCTAACTGGTCTGTAGTTCCCCGTTTCCTCTCTTCCTCCTTTCTAATTGGAGTCCCTTACTATTACTGCTCTATTACTTTTACATTTCCCTGAAATTTGCCTACAGATTTGTTCTTCTATCTCCTTCTTACTATTTGAGGGTCTATAGTAAACATCCAGCAATGTAACAGCTCCTTTTCTGTTCCTTAACTCTAACCAAATAGATTCAGTCTTTGAACCCTCTAGTATCTCATCACTCTGTAGACCTATAATATTATCCTTGATCAAGACTGCCACCTCCCCAAGTCCTTTCTTTTTTCCTTTCCTATCCCTCCTGAATACATTGATGTATTCATTTTGATATACATTAATGACTTGGACTTGTGGGTACAGAGCACAATTTTGAAATCTGCAGATGACACGAAACTTTGAAGTGTAGTAAACAGTGACGAAGACAGTAATAGACTTCATGAAGACACAGACAGGCTGATGGAATGGGTGGACACATGGCAGATGAAATTTAATGCAGAGAAGTGATACATTTTGGTAGGAAGAATGAGGAAAGACCATACACACTAAATGGTACAATTTTAAAAGAGGTGCAAGCACAGACACCTGGCGGTGTTTGTACACAAATCTTTGAAGGTGGCAGGACAAGTTAACAAAGCAGTTAATAAAGCATATGGGATACGGAGCTTTATTAATAGCGGTATAGAGTACAAAAGCCAGGAAGTCATACTAATCCTATATAAAACGCTAGTTGGCCCCAGCTGGAGTATTGTGTCCAGTTCTGAGCACTACACTTTAGGAAGGACGGGAAGGTTTTGGAGAGGGTAAAGAAGAGATTTACGAGAATGGAGCTTCTACAGCTTTTTGTGGCAGCATATTCCATGGACCTACCACCCTCTGAGTGAAGTAGTTCCTCCTCATCTCAGTTTTGAAAGAGCAGCCCCTTATTCTAAGACTATGTCCCCTAGTTCTCGTCTCACCCGTCATCGGGAACATCCTCCCCGCATCCACCCGATCCAACCCCTTCACAATCTTATATGTTTCAATAAGATCGCCTCTCATTCTTCTGAACTCCAATGAGTAGAGTCCCAATCTACCCAACCTCTCCTCATATGACCACCCCCTCATCCCCGGGATTAACCGAGTGAACCTTTTTTGCACTGCCTCGAGAGCAAGGATGTCTTTCCTTAAGTAAGGACACCAAAACTGTATGCAGTATTCCAGGTGCGGTCTCACCAATACCTTGTACAACTGAAGCAATACCTCCCTATTTTTATATTCTATCCCCCTAGCAATGAAAGCCAACATTCCATTTGCCTTCTTAATCACTTGCTGCACCTGCATACTAACCTTTTGAGTTTCGTGCACCAGGACCCCCAGATCCCTTTGCACTTCAGTACTCTCCAGTTTCTTGCCATTAAGATAATAAATTGCTCTAGGATTTTTCCTGCCAAAGTGCATCACCTCACACTTTCCAGTGTTGTATTCCATCTGCCAAATCTCTGCCCACTTACTTAGCCTGTCTATGTCCCCTTGCAGGTTTTTTATGTCCTCCTCACTCACTACTTTCCCTCCCATCTTTGTATCATCTGCAAATTTTGATATGTTACACTTGGTCCCTTCCTCCAAATCGTTAATATAGATTGTGAAGAGTTGGGGACCCAGCACTGACCCCTGTGGAACACCACTAGTTACTGATTGCCAGTCTGAGAATGAACCATTTATCCCAACTCTTTGCTTTCTGTTAGATAGCCAATCCTCTATCCATGCCAGAATATTACCCCCAATCCCGTGATTTTTTACCTTAAGCAATAATCTTTTGTGTGGCACCTTGTCAAATGCCTTTTGGAAGTCTAAATACACTACGTCCACTGGTTCCCCTTTATCCACTCTATATGTTACTTCCTCAAAGAACTCCAGCAAATTTGTCAAACATGACTTCCCCTTCGTAAAACCATGCTGACTTTGTCCTATTAAATTATGATTATCCAAATGTCCTGTTACTGTTTCCTTAATAATGGACTCCAAAATTTTACCTACCACAGATGTTAGGCTAACCGGTCTATAGTTACCAGCCTTCTGTCTACTGCCCTTTTTAAATAAGGGTGTTACATTAGCAGTTTTCCAGTCTGCCGGGACCTTAGCGGAATCCAGGGAGTTTTGAAAAATTATTACCAATGCATCTACAATCCCTACCGCCACTTCCTTCAAGACTCTAGGATGTAAGCCATCAGGTCCAGGTGATTTATCCGCCTTGAGTCCCATTATTTTACCGAGTACCACTTCCTTAGTGATTTTGATCATGTTTAGCTCCTCTCCCCCTATAGCCCCCTGTTTGTCCAGTGTTGGGATATTCTTAGTGTCCTCTACTGTAAAGACTGATACAAAATATTCATTCAGTGTTTTTGCCATCTCCATATTTCCCACCATTAATTTCCCGGTCTCATCCTCTAAGGGACCAACATTTACTTTAGCCACCCTTTTTCTTTTTATATAACTATAAAAACTCTTACTATCTGTTTTTATATTTTTTGCTAATTTACTTTCATAATCTATCTTCCCTTTCTTAATCAATCTTTTTGTTATTTTTTGCTGCCTTTTAAAGTTTTCCCAATCCTCTGTCCTCCCACTAGATTTCGCTACCTTATATGCCCTTGTTTTTAGTCGAATACTATCCTTAATTTCTTTACTTAGCCACGGATGACTGTCCTTTCTTTTACACCCTTTTCTTTTCAGTGGAATATATTTTTTTTGGAAGTTGTAAAATAACTCCTTGAATGTACACCACTGATCATGTGTCGTCTTACCCTTTAATCTATTTTCCCAATCCACTCTACTCAATTCCGCTCGCATACCTTCATAGTCTCCTTTATTCAAGCTTAGCACGCTTGTTTGAGATCCAACCTTCTCACCCTCTAATTGAATATGGAATTCAACCATGTTATGGTCACTCATTCCAAGGGGATCCTTTACTAGGACATTTTTAATTAATCCTGTCTCGTTACACAGGACCAGATCTAAGGTTGCTTGCCCCCTGGTCGGTTCAGTTACATACTGCTCAAGAAACCCATCCCTAATACACTCAATGAACTCATCCTCAAGGCAGCCCTGCCCCATTTGATTTGTCCAATTAATATGATAGTTAAAATCCCCCATAATTATAGATGTTCCCTTATTACATGCCTCAACTATTTCCTGATTGATACTCCGTCCAATAGAGTTGCAACTGTTCGGAGGCCTATAGACTACGCCCACTAATGTTTTTTTCCCCTTATTATTCCTTATCTCCACCCAAACTGTTTCATTATCATGATTTTTTGACCCAATATCATTACTCTGTATTACAGTGATTCCTTCCTTTATTAACATAGCCACCCCACCTCCCCTTCCTTCCTGCCTGTCCTTCCTGATCGTTAAATAACCTGGTATGTTTAATTCCCAGGCATTGTCACCCTGCAGCCATGTTTCTGTAATGGCCACAATATCATAACCATATGTAGTTATTTGTGCCATTAACTCGTCTATTTTGTTACGAATGCTACGTGCATTCAGATAGAGAACTTTCAAATATGCTTTGTGGCACTTAGTTCCTGCTTTTTCACTTTTTACCAGTTTACCTTTTACTCCACACACTCTGTCCCTTCCTGCCACGCTCTGATTTGTGATTCCCCTACTGCTACCTATGTCTATGACCCTCTCTGTTGTCATTTTTATTTTTTGCTCTCTTGAAACCTCCCCCCCACTAATTAGTTTAAAGCCCTCTCCACAGCCCTAGTTATTCGATTCGCCAGGACACTAGTCCCAGCACTGGCCAAGTGAAGTCCGTCCCAACGGAACAGCTCTCTCCTGCCCCAGTACTGGTGCCAGTGTCCCAAGAAGCAAAACCCATTTTTCCCACACCAGTCTTTGAGCCACGAATTCAACTCCCTGATTTTATTTACCCTAGCCAAATTTGCTCGTGGCTCAGGTAGTAATTCCAGGGATGAGAGAATACAGTTACATGGATAGACTAGAGAAGCTGGGGTTGTTCTCCTTGGAGCAGAGAAGACTAAGAGGAGATTTAATAGAGGTGTTTAAAATCATGAAGGATTTAGATAGAGTAAATAAAGAGAAACTGCGTCCAATGGCTAAAGGGTCGATAACGAGGAGGCACAGATTTAAGGTGATTGGCAAAAGAACCAGAGACGACATGAGGAAAAACCTTTTTACACAACGAGTGGCTAGGATTTGGAATGCACTACCCAATAGGGTGGTGGATACAGATTCAATAATAGCCGTCAAAAGGGAATTGAATAAATACTCGAAGAAGAAAAAATTGCAGGGATATGGGGAAAGAGTGGGGGAGTGGGACTAACTGGATTGCTCTTCGAAACAGCCAGCACAGACTCGATGGGCCAAATGGCCTCCTTCTGTGCTGTACTATTCTATGATTCCAGCCAGGAATGTTTAGTTCCCATTCCTGCCCATCCTTAAGCCAGGTCTCCATTATAGCCATTATATCATAACCCAACATAGCAACTTGTGCCTGCAGCTCATCAACCTTAATTGTAAACACTCCTCGTATTAACACTCATGCATTCCAATACCATGCTAGATGGCTTTTCTTTTTTCCTCCATCTAATTCTTGCTATTTCTACAAAATTCTATTGCTGTTTGTCCCTCCTCTCTGCTGCTGTGTCCTACAAAGTAGGAGAAAATTGATCAAGACTCCTGCTTGGTAGCTCTGATTGGAAAGTGCCCACGTGTGCATTGGGCAAGGGCAGAATCAGGGCTGGCTGTTGTTGTCCTCATGATAGAACAAGCCTGTTAGCTCTCATGCTCCTCACTTGCACATAAAGAATGGTCCCTTGATCAAGATACAGGTGCAGCCCTACCTGCTCTTGCAGTGCATCCCATCATCCCTCACTTTTGGGAGAGGAAGGGAGAAAATTTAAGGAGAAAGCAAAAACACCATTGATCCTTAAGATATTACTAACACAAATATGGATTTGATAAAGATCTATTCTGAAGGGTTAAATACTGAAAACTGTTATGCTCAGATATTATATGTATATGAGGCTTCCATTTCAATAATTAAAAAAAAAAGAAAAATCTGATCTCTCCATTGAAAAGCAACATTAAGCACAGTACAGTATTTCCAGGGTTAATTTGTTCAGTTAATCTTTAAAAATATGAAGTAATAAAAAGCTGATACTGTAGTTCCATTTGGCTCAAGTAGAAGTCTATAAATTGTAGGTTAACTACTGTAGTGTCTTTATGAAATCAATCTTTTTATATTGTCTTGGGCAGTAATGCGCAAATGTATAAATTACTGAAGTGAGAAAAGTTCTGGAGCGATAAATGAAGCATTCAGTGCTGCTCATCATTCCATATAAAGTGTGGCAAAAATGTGTTTTGTAAAATGGAATATTTTTCTTATTACACAAAACAAGCTAGTGAATTTTATCTGAAATATAAGTAGGAAATTATTTTTCTGCTCTTGCAACTCCTTGGTGAGCCAAATTCTGTTAGGGGCAAGCTTGGGAATCCTATCCTCTACAACAGGCTCACTACGTGATTACGGAACAAGACAATCTTTGCACTTAAGTCGGCAAATCAGGAGAGATTCCTGAACCAGAAAGCAGATGCACAGGGATATTTTCCACTGGGAAAGATGGAGGGATTATTCATCAACAGAGCAGGTGGAAAGGTTGGAAAATCTGAAAATTTGAACCATGCCTGCTGGGCGAAAATGATATTCCCCAAGCACACCTTGCAGCCACCTGTGAAGTCCAGAAAATGGAATGTGCATGCACAACCATATAGACCAAGGTCTTTACAAAGTAAGTAATTTGTGGTGTTATTTATTTTATTTCTTTATAAATGGTACTCATTTTACCAGTCTATTCAAAATTATATTGAAATGGAAAACCTAAGAAGGTGAACCCCTTCAAAAATAACCCATTTTACCATCACTATCATGATAGTAAACCTTTTAGTTTTCAGGAGGTTAAAATGGAGCATCAGAACATCAACAACAACTTGTATTTATATAGCGCCTTTAATGTAGTAAAACATCCCAAGGCGCTTCACAGGAGTATTATAAGACAAAAAGTTTTTGACACCAAGCCACATAAGGAGAAATTAGGGTAGGTGGCCAAAAGCTTGGTCAAAGAGGTAGGTTTTAAGAAGTGTCTTAAAGGAGGAAAGAGAGGTAGAGAGGTGGAGAGGTTTAGGCAGGGAATTCCAGAGCTTAGGGTCTAGGCAACAGAAGGCACAGCCACCAATGGTTGAGCGATTATAATCAAGGATGCTTAAGAGGGCAGCTCGGAACAGAGTGTTAAGCTGCGAGTTTGGTGAGTGAGGGAGTTCGGGGAGGGAGGTGTTCCTTTCTTTTTCTATCTTTGTCAGCTTCCAGGAGAGCAGGAGCTAAAAAGCTGCACAAGAGGGGACAGAGAACCAGTGGGAGTTCGGCCCTGTGACACCCCCCAACCGCATCTGGAGAAAAATAAAAGGTGACATCACAGGGAAAAGGGTAAGTGATTGGTTGGTGAGTATTTTGCACACTTCCCTTATCTTTTAAAGCCCAGGAAATTTATTAGTAATTGTAAGGTTTCATTAGTACTAGTTTACTAGCAGTAATAAATCTTATTAGGTGTAGTCGGGTTTGTTAATTATTAATTAATAAAAATAAATTAATTAAGACTCAATAAAGATGGCAGGGCAGGTGATGTGTTGTGCCTGCAGTATGTGGGAGCTCCTGGACGCCAGTGTGATCCAGGACGAACACGTCTGCGGTAAGTGTCTGCGGCTTGAGGAGCTTCGGCTCAGAGTTGATGAGCTGGAGGCCGAGCTGCGGACTCTGCGATGCATCAGGGAGGGGGAAAGTTACCTGGACACTTTATTCCAGGAGTCAGTCACACCCCTTAGGATAGGGTCTTCTGATTTGGTCAGTGCTCAGGGGACAGGAGAATGTGACTGCGAGTGAGGCAGGTATGGGGACCCAGGAGGTGGAGCAGCCTCAGCCTTTGCAATTGTCCAACAGGTTTGAGGTTCTTGCGGCCTGTATGGAAGAAAGCGGTGGCTGCAGGGTGGATGAGCAAACTGACCATGGCACCGAGGTACAGGAAGCCATTCAAGCGGGGGGAGTTAATAGAAATGTAGTGGTAATTGGGGACAGCATAGTCAGAGGGATAGATACAGTTCTCTGCGGCCAAGAGCGAGAGTCCAGACGGCTGTGTTGCCTGCCCGGTGCCAGGGTTTGGGACATCTGCTCTAGGCTAGAGAGGAACTTGCAGTGGGAGGGGGAGGAGCCAGTGGTCGTGGTCTATGTAGGTACCAACGACATAGGTAGAACTAGGAAAGAGGTTCTGCTGAGAGAGTATGAGCAGCTAGGGGCTAAATTAAAAAGCAGAACCCCAAGGGTAATAATGTCTGCATTATTACCTGAGCCACGAGCAAATTTGCACAGGGTAAATAAAATTACAGAGATGAATGCGTGGCTCAAAGACTGGTGTGGGAGAAATGGGTTTCAATTCCTGGGGCACTGGCACCAGTACTGGGGAAAGTGGGATCTGTATCATTGGGACGGTCTTCACATGAACCATGCTGGGACCAGTGTTCTGGCGAGTCGTATAACTAGGGCAGTAGAGAGGGCTTTAAACTAAATATTGGGGGCATGGATCAAATTTGGGAAGATGTGGTAATTCAAAGATTAGAGACAAGGCAATAGAGAAAGGTATTAATATAGGAAATGATAAACAGACCGTGATAGGAAGGGATAGAAAGTACAAATCTAAGAGTAAATCAACAGATAAGGCTAGAGGTTACAAAAATAATAAAAGGACAAAACTAAAGGCTCTGCATCTGAATGCACGTAGCATTCGAAACAAATCAGATGAACTGATAGCGCAAATAGAAATAAATAAATGTGATCTGATAGCCATTACAGAAACATGGCTGCAGGATGACATAGATTGGGACCTGAATATTGAAGGGTACATGACATTTAGGAAGGACAGGAAGGTGGGAAAAGGTGGAGGGGTGGCTCTGTTAATTAATGATGGTATTAGCACAATAGAGAGGGATGACCTAAGTTCAGGAAACCAGGATGTAGAAGCGGTTTGGGTAGAAATGAGAAATAATAAAGGCAAGAAGTCACTTGTGGGAGTGATGTACAGGCCCCCCAACAGTAACCACATGGTAGGATGGAGTATAAAGGAAGAAATAATGGGAGCTTGTCAGAAGGGTACGGCAATAATCATGGGGGATTTTAAACTGCATATAGACTGGAAAAATCAGATGGGCAAAGGTAGCATAGATGAGGAGTTCATGGAATGTTTTCGGGATAGTTTCTTACAACAGCACATTCTGGAGCCAACCAGAGAGCAGGCGATACTAGACCTGGTATTGTGCAACGAGATAGGATTAATTAATGACCTCATAGTGAAGGCGCCCCTAGGTAGCAGCGATCATAATATGATTGAATTCTACATTCAGTTTGAGAAAGAGAAGAGTGAGTCCAAGACTAGTATTTTAAACTTAAATAAGGGCAATTATGAGGGCATGAAAGCAGAGCTAGCTAAAGTGAACTGGCAAATTAAGGGATAGGTCAATAGAGTTGCAGTGGCAGACATTTAAGGGGATATTTCAAAATACACAGAATATATACATTCCAATAAGAAAGAAAAATTCCAAGGGGAGGACCCACCATCCGTGGTTAACTAAAAAAGTTAAAGATAGTATTAAACTTAAAGAAAATGCATATAATTGCGCAAAGATGGGTGGCAGGTCAGAAGATTGGACAGAATATAAAAAACAGCAAAGAATGACTAAAAGATTAATAAGGAGAGAAAAATTAGAGTACAAGAGAAAGCTAGCTAGAAATA
The DNA here is from genome assembly GCA_030390025.1 of Squalus acanthias. Classification (NCBI taxonomy): domain Eukaryota; kingdom Metazoa; phylum Chordata; class Chondrichthyes; order Squaliformes; family Squalidae; genus Squalus; species Squalus acanthias. The sequence goes on along the minus strand of CM059426.1, from coordinate 154,284,592 downwards.
TAAAAACAGATAGTAAGAGTTTCTATAGATATTTTAAAAAGAAAAGAGTTGGTCCTATAAAAAGTGAGTCTGGGGAATTAATAATGGAAAATAAGGAGATGGCAGGTGAATTGAACAGGTATTTTGGATCAGTCTTCCCTATAGAGGATACAAGTAACATCCCAGAAATAGCTGTAAATCAGGAAATGGAAGGGAGGGAGGAACTCAATAAAATTACAATCACCAGGGAAGTGGTACTGAGCAAATTGTTGGAGCTGCGGGCTGACAAGTCCCTGGGTCCTGATGGACTTCATCCTAGGATCTTAAAAGAAGTGGCCAGTGAGATAGCTGATACGCTGGTTTTAATTTTCCAAAATTCCCTAGATTCGGGGAGGGTTCCATTAGATTGGAAAATAGCGAATGTAACTCCTTTATTCAAAAAGGGAGGGAGACAGAAAGCAGGAAACTACAGGTCAGTTAGCTTAACATCTGTCACAGGGAAGATGTTAGAAGCTATTATTAAAGACATTATAGCAGGGCATTTAGAAAAGTTCAAAGTAATCAGGCAGAGTCAACATGGTTTTGTGCAAGGGAAATCATGTTTAACCAATTTATTGGAGTTCTTTGAGGAAGTAACATGTGCTGTGGATAAAGGGGAACCGGTGGATGTACTGTACTTAGATTGCCAGAAGGCATTTGATAAGGTGCCACATCAAAGGTTATTGCGGAAAATAATAGCTCATGGTGTAGGGGGTAACATATTGGCATGGATAGAAGATTGGCTAGCTAACAGGAAACAGAGAGTAGGCATAAATGGGTCATTTTCTGATTGGCAAGATGTAACTTGAGGAGACTCAGAACAAACTGCCACAGGACAGAGTGAGGAGACACAGAACAAACTGCCACAGGACAGAGAGTGAGGAGACTCAGAACAAACTGCCACAGGACAGAGTGAGGAGACACAGAACAAACTGCCACAGGACAGAGAGTGAGGAGACTCAGAACAAACTGCCACAGGACGGAGAGTGAGGAGACACAGAACAAACTGCCACAGGACAGAGAGTGAGGAGACTCAGAACAAACTGCCACAGGACAGAGAGTGAGGCGGACCTGGGTGGAGCAACAGCGGCGAGGCGGCGGCGGTAAAAGGCGGCAGCGACCAGGTAGGCTTTCACCAAGCCGAGAGCAGGAGAGAGGTAAAAAATAATCGAAGTGTGACATCACCAGAAAGCAGGTAAGTGATTGGTTGGTGAGTATTTCTCTTTTTTTTTATACAAAACTTCAATTTTATTGTTTCTCGGGTATCTGTGGTGTAGCAGAGACTGCTGGCATAAATTAACTGAACAGTAAATAATACATTTTTAATTAATTACATAGAATGGGAGAGCAGGTGATGTGTTACTGCTGCAATATGTGGGAGCTGGTGGACACCATTGATGTTCACGGTGAACACATTTGCAGTAAGTGTTGGCTGCTCGAGGAACTCCGGCTCCGTGTTGATGAGCTGGAGTCCGAGCTTCAAACACTGCGACACATCAGGGAGGGGGAGAGTTACCTGGACTCCGTGTTTCAGGAGGTAGTCACACCAATTAGAGTAACTAATTCAGAAGTAGCCCGTGGTCAGGGACAGGAAGGTGTGACTACGAGTGAGGCAGGTACAGGGATCCAGGAGGTAGTGTTGGAGGAGCCGCAGCCCTTGCTCTTGTCCAACAGATTCGAGGCTCTTACTCCCTGTGTGGATAGGAGCGGGGACTGCAGGGAGGATGAGCAACCTGGCCACAGCACCGTGGTAAGGGGGGCCATTCAAGTGGGGGGAGTAAAAAGAAATGTTGTAGTGGTAGGGGATAGTATCATTAGGGGGATAGATAGGGTTCTTTGCAGCCAAGAGCGAGAGTCCCGAAGGCTGTGTTGCCTGCCCGGTGCCAGGGTTAAGGACATCTCCTCTGGGCTGGAGAGAAACTTGGAGTGGGAGGGGGAGGATCCAGTTGTAGTGGTCCATGTTGGTACCAATGACATAGATAGGACAAGGAAAGAGGTTCTGCTGAGGGAGTTTGAGCAGCTAGGGGCCAAATTAAAAAGCAGAACCTCGAGGGTAATAATCTCTGGATTACTACCTGAGCCACGAGCAAATTTGGCTAGGGTAAATAAAATCAGGGAGTTGAATGCGTGGCTCAAAGACTGGTGTGGGAAAAATGGGTTTTGCTTCTTGGGACACTGGCACCAGTACTGGGGCAGGAGAGAGCTGTTCCGTTGGGACGGACTTCACTTGGCCAGTGCTGGGACTAGTGTCCTGGCGAATCGAATAACTAGGGCTGTGGAGAGGGCTTTAAACTAATTAGTGGGGGGGAGGTTTCAAGAGAGCAAAAAATAAAAATGACAACAGAGAGGGTCATAGACATAGGTAGCAGTAGGGGAATCACAAATCAGAGCGTGGCAGGAAGGGACAGAGTGTGTGGAGTAAAAGGTAAACTGGTAAAAAGTGAAAAAGCAGGAACTAAGTGCCACAAAGCATATTTGAAAGTTCTCTATCTGAATGCACGTAGCATTCGTAACAAAATAGACGAGTTAATGGCACAAATAACTACATATGGTTATGATATTGTGGCCATTACAGAAACATGGCTGCAGGGTGACAATGCCTGGGAATTAAACATACCAGGTTATTTAACGATCAGGAAGGACAGGCAGGAAGGAAGGGGAGGTGGGGTGGCTATGTTAATAAAGGAAGGAATCACTGTAATACAGAGTAATGATATTGGGTCAAAAAATCATGATAATGAAACAGTTTGGGTGGAGATAAGGAATAATAAGGGAAAAAAAACATTAGTGGGCGTAGTCTATAGGCCTCCGAACAGTTGCAACTCTATTGGACGGAGTATCAATCAGGAAATAGTTGAGGCATGTAATAAGGGAACATCTATAATTATGGGGGATTTTAACTATCATATTAATTGGACAAATCAAATGGGGCAGGGCTGCCTTGAGGATGAGTTCATTGAGTGTATTAGGGATGGGTTTCTTGAGCAGTATGTAACTGAACCGACCAGGGGGCAAGCAACCTTAGATCTGGTCCTGTGTAACGAGACAGGATTAATTAAAAATGTCCTAGTAAAGGATCCCCTTGGAATGAGTGACCATAACATGGTTGAATTCCATATTCAATTAGAGGGTGAGAAGGTTGGATCTCAAACAAGCGTGCTAAGCTTGAATAAAGGAGACTATGAAGGTATGCGAGCGGAATTGAGTAGAGTGGATTGGGAAAATAGATTAAAGGGTAAGACGACACATGATCAGTGGTGTACATTCAAGGAGTTATTTTACAACTTCCAAAAAAAATATATTCCACTGAAAAGAAAAGGGTGTAAAAGAAAGGACAGTCATCCGTGGCTAAGTAAAGAAATTAAGGATAGTATTCGACTAAAAACAAGGGCATATAAGGTAGCGAAATCTAGTGGGAGGACAGAGGATTGGGAAAACTTTAAAAGGCAGCAAAAAATAACAAAAAGATTGATTAAGAAAGGGAAGATAGATTATGAAAGTAAATTAGCAAAAAATATAAAAACAGATAGTAAGAGTTTTTATAGTTATATAAAAAGAAAAAGGGTGGCTAAAGTAAATGTTGGTCCCTTAGAGGATGAGACCGGGAAATTAATGGTGGGAAATATGGAGATGGCAAAAACACTGAATGAATATTTTGTATCAGTCTTTACAGTAGAGGACACTAAGAATATCCCAACACTGGACAAACAGGGGGCTATAGGGGGAGAGGAGCTAAACACGATCAAAATCACTAAGGAAGTGGTACTCGGTAAAATAATGGGACTCAAGGCGGATAAATCACCTGGACCTGATGGCTTACATCCTAGAGTCTTGAAGGAAGTGGCGGTAGGGATTGTAGATGCATTGGTAATAATTTTTCAAAACTCCCTGGATTCCGCTAAGGTCCCGGCAGACTGGAAAACTGCTAATGTAACACCCTTATTTAAAAAGGGCAGTAGACAGAAGGCTGGTAACTATAGACCGGTTAGCCTAACATCTGTGGTAGGTAAAATTTTGGAGTCCATTATTAAGGAAACAGTAACAAGACATTTGGATAATCATAATTTAATAGGACAAAGTCAGCATGGTTTTACGAAGGGGAAGTCATGTTTGACAAATTTGCTGGAGTTCTTTGAGGAAGTAACATATAGAGTGGATAAAGGGGAACCAGTGGACGTAGTGTATTTAGACTTCCAAAAGGCATTTGACAAGGTGCCACACAAAAGATTATTGCTTAAGGTAAAAAATCACGGGATTGGGAGTAATATTCTGGCATGGATAGAGGATTGGCTATCTAACAGAAAGCAAAGAGTTGGGATAAATGGTTCATTCTCAGACTGGCAATCAGTAACTAGTGGTGTTCCACAGGGGTCAGTGCTGGGTCCCCAACTCTTCACAATCTATATTAACGATTTGGAGGAAGGGACCAAGTGTAACATATCAAAATTTGCAGATGATACAAAGATGGGAGGGAAAGTAGTGAGTGAGGAGGACATAAAAAACCTGCAAGGGGACATAGACAGGCTAAGTAAGTGGGCAGAGATTTGGCAGATGGAATACAGCACTGGAAAGTGTGAGGTGATGCACTTTGGCAGGAAAAATCCTAGAGCAATTTATTATCTTAATGGCAAGAAACTGGAGAGTACTGAAGTGCAAAGGGATCTGGGGGTCCTGGTGCACGAAACTCAAAAGGTTAGTATGCAGGTGCAGCAAGTGATTAAGAAGGCAAATGGAATGTTGGCTTTCATTGCTAGGGGGATAGAATATAAAAATAGGGAGGTATTGCTTCAGTTGTACAAGGTATTGGTGAGACCGCACCTGGAATACTGCATACAGTTTTGGTGTCCTTACTTAAGGAAAGACATCCTTGCTCTCGAGGCAGTGCAAAAAAGGTTCACTCGGTTAATCCCGGAGATGAGGGGGTGGTCATATGAGGAGAGGTTGGGTAGATTGGGACTCTACTCATTGGAGTTCAGAAGAATGAGAGGCGATCTTATTGAAACATATAAGATTGTGAAGGGGTTGGATCGGGTGGATGCGGGGAGGATGTTCCCGATGACGGGTGAGACGAGAACTAGGGGACATAGTCTTAGAATAAGGGGCTGCTCTTTCAAAACTGAGATGAGGAGGAACTACTTCACTCAGAGGGTGGTAGGTCCATGGAATATGCTGCCACAAAAAGCTGTAGAAGCTACAACATTAATTAAATTTAAAACAGAAATAGACAGTTTCCTAGAAGTAAAGGGCATTAAGGGTTACGGGGAGCGGGCAGGAATTTGGACATGAGTCTAGGTTCGGATCGGTCATGGCCCTGTGGGTAATGGAGCGGGCCCAGGGACTGTGTAGCCTGATTCTGCTCCTATTTCGTGTGTGCAATTCTGTTAGATGCAGGAGATGTTTCTGTGATAGATAGTAGATTGGCGGTTAGGATCAGATCAGCCATGATCTTATTGAATGGCGGAGCAGGCTCGATGGGCCGATTGGCCTACTCCTGCTCCTATTTCCTATTTCTTATTTAGGACTGAGATGAGGAGAAATTTCTTCACTCAGAGGGTGGTGAACCTGTGGAATTCTCTACCACAGACAGCTGTGGAGGCCAAGTCACTGAATATATTTAAGAAGGAAATAGATAGATTTCTAGACACAAAAGGCATCAAGGGGTATGGGGAGAGAGTGGGAATATGGTATTGAGATAGAGGATCAGCCATGATCATATTGAATGGCGGAGCAGGCTCGAAGGGCCGAATGGCCTACTCCTGCTCCTATTTTTCTATGTTTCTATGTTTCTATGTAACAAGTGGTGTGCCACAGGGATCAGTGCTGGGGCCTCAACTTTTTACAATTTATATAAATGACTTAGAGGAAGGGACCGAAGGTATGGTTGCTAAATTTGCTGATGACACAAAGATAGGTAGGAAAGTAAATTGTGAAGAGGACATAAGGAGGCTACAAAGGGATATAGCTAAGTTAAGTGAGTGGGCAAAGATCTGGCAAATGGAGTATAATGTGGGAAAATGTGAAGTTGTCCATTTTGGCAGGAAGAATAAAAAAGAAGCATATTATCTAAATGGTGAGAGATTGCAGAGCTCTGAGATGCAGAGGGATCTGGGTGTCCTAGTGCATGAATCACAAAAGTTTACAATGCAGGTACAGCAAGTAATTAGGAAAGCTAATAGAATGTTATTGTTTATCTCGAGGGGAATTAAATACAAAAGTAGGGAGCTTATGCTTCAGTTATACAGGGCATTGGTGAGACCACATCTGGAGTACTGTGTACAGTATTGGTCTCCTTATTTAAGGAAGGATGTAAATGCGTTGGAAGCAGTTCAGAGAAGGTTTACTAGACTAATACCTGGAATGGGCGGGTTGTCTTATGAGGAAAGGTTGGACAGGCTAGGCTTGTATCCGCTGGAGTTTAGAAGAATAAGAGGTGACTTGATTGAAACATATAAGATCCTGAGGGGTCTGGACAGGGTGGATGTGGAGAGGATGTTTCCTCTTGTGGGAGAATCTAGAACTAGGGGTCACTGTTTAAAAATAAGGGGTCGCCCATTTAAGACAGAGATGAAGAGAAATTTTTTCTCACAGAGGATCGTGAGTCTTTGGAACTCTCTTCCTCAGAGGGCGGTGGAAGCAGAGTCTTTGAATATTTTTAAGATGTGGAGATGCCGGTCTTGGACTGGGGTGGACAAATGTGAGAAGTCGCACAACACCAGGTTATAGTCCAACAGTTTTATTTGAAATCACAAGCTGAGGTGTGATAAAGGGCAGTTAGAAAGATTAACTGTAGTCGTCTGGCAGTGTTCTCTGACTATATATGCTGTGCCGATATACATCTCTTCACTTCACCTGACGAAGGAGCAGCGCTCCGAAAGCTTGTGATTTCAAATAAAACTGTTGGACTATAACTTGGTGCTGTGCGACTTCTCGAATATTTTTAAGGCAGAGGTAGATAGATTCTTGGTAAGCAAGGGGGTGAAAAGTTATTGGGGGTAGGCGGGAATGTGGAGTAATTGGATCAGCCATGATCTTATTGAATAGCGGAGCAGGCTCGAAGGGCCGAGTGGCCTACTCCTGCTCCTAATTCGTATGTTCGTATTAGAGGTGCGCAGATATCTCGGGGGTTGTGGAGCTGAAGGAGATTACAGAGATAGGGAGGGGCGAGGAAATGGAGGGATTTGAAAACAAGGACGATAATTTTGAAATTGAGGCGTTGCTTAACCGGGAGCTGATGTAGATCAATGAACACAGGGGTGATGGGTGAACAGGAGTTGGTGCGAGTTAGGACACGGGCAGCCGAGTTTTGGATGACCTCAAGTTTACATAGGGTAGAATGTTGGAGGCCAGCTAGGAGTATGTTGGAATAGTCAAGTCTAGAGGTAACAAAGGCATGGATGAGGGTTTCAGCAGCAGATGAGCTGAGGCAAGGATGGAGATGGGTGATGTTACGGAGGTGGAAATAGGCAATCTTAGTTATGTCACGGATATGTGGTTGGAAGCTCATTTCAGGGGCAAGGTTGCGAACAGTCTGGTTCGATGTTGGGGAGAGGGATGGAGTCAGTGGCTAGGGAACAGAGTTTGTGGCGGGGACCGAAAACAATGGCTTCGGTCTTCCCAATATTTAATTGGAGAAAATTTCTGCTCATCCAGAACTGGATGTCAGATAAGCAGTCTGACAATTTAGAGACCGTGTGGATAAGAAATAGAAGGGAACCGAGGATAGATCCTTGGGGGACACCAGAGGTAACCATGTGGGAGTGGGAAGAGAAGCCATTGCAGGTGATTCTCTGGCTACAATTAGATAGATAAGAATGGAACCAGGCGAGTGCAGTCCCACCTAGCTGGACGACGGTGGAGAGGTGTTGGAGAAGGATGAAGTGGTCAACTGTGTCAAAGGCTGCAGACAAGTCAAGAAGGATGAGGAGGGACAGTTTACCTTTGTCATAGTCACATAGGATGTCATTTGTGACTTTGATGAGAACCGTTTCGGTACTGTGGCGGGGCGGAAACCTGATTGGAGGGATTCAAACATGGAGTTGCGGGAAAGATGGGCACAGATTTGGGAGAGGAAAGGGAGGTTGGAGATGGGGCAGTAGTTTGCAAGGACGGAGGAGTCAAGGGTTATTTTTTTGAGAGGGGTGATAATGGCAGATTTGAGGGAGAGGGGCGCAGTACCTGAGGAGAGAGAACCGTTAACAATGTCAATTAACATGGGAGCCAGAAAAGGAAGTTGGGTGGTCAGCAATATGGTGGGAATAGGGTCAAGGGAGCAGGAAGTGGGTCTCATGGACAAGATGAGTGCGACGAGGTCATGAGGGGAGATCGGAAAGAAACTGGAGAAAGATATGAGTTCAGGGCTAGGGCAGGGGGGAACCTCAGAGGAAGTTTGGCCTGGTGGGCTAGGGGAAGGAAGGGGAAGTGGCAGAGGAAGCTGAATGGATGGTCGCAATCTTAGAGACAAAGAAGCCCATGAGCTCCTCACACTTGTTGTCGGAGGTGAGGGTGGAGGAGACAGGGGAGAGGGGTTTAGGAAGACGGTTAGCAGTGGAGAATAGAAGCCGGGGATTATCTTTGCATTCCAGACTGATTCTAGAATAGTGAGCAATTTTGGCACAATGATATGGAAGGAATTAGTCTCTCAAAAACATGGAACGCTTATGCAATAACTACTTAGTGAACTGATGAAGGTTGGGGACTGCAAGTTGCTGGTTTTAACTGATGTTGGATGGAGAGTATTTGAATCAGGAAAGAGAAGGAAGCAATTGCCCTTCGGAAATAATTGTTTCACTGCTGATTTGGGAAGATGTTATTTGTCCTCAGCAGATAAGATGCTGTTGTGTCAACCATGGGCAATAAGAAGGAAAGATAGGTTGGCATGGGCAGGACTGATGGGGGATTGCCATCTTTTGATTAAGAAACCTGATATAATAATAATAATCCTTATAATTATCAGTTACCTTCAATGTTGTTGTTTTGAAGTTTCATTTTCAAGCAAGATTAATGGTTTATACTATTAATTATGCTACTTGGACAGAATTGTGGACAGCTTCATAATGGCCTAGAAATTCCGTTCCCTACAGGTGTGTACGCGCTGTGTACTCACCCGTAAGGCCAACAGAAGTGCCGGTTTTACGCATGCACTGCGCATGCGCTGGAAACCGGCACTTCCGTTCTCTGCAGAAAGGGCTTGACTGGACAAACGCCTGCGCCAGATAGGCAGCCCTTACGTTAAAAACTTCCGCTTTTTCCACACTGGCTTGAGTCCAGATAAGTCGGGAACAGCTGCGCCTAGAAAAGCAGGCGCAAGGCCTGCTTTTAGCAGGCTAATAGTTTAATAAAGTTAAAAAAAAATTCCACTGATTTATCATTTTAAAATACTTTAAAGAAAGGTAAGTTTATTTTTAGCCCCGTTAAAAACTTTAATTATTTTTTTCAAAAATTTAAATTTTTGTTTAAAATAGTTAATTTATGTAATTTATAGTCATTTTAAAAATGTGATTTTAAAAAAAAAATTATTTGAAGTTTTACTTATGTTTTGGGGCTCATCTCTATTCATAGATTTGACAGGTCTTCCTGTCAAATCTATGAATGGAGATTCCCTGCTCTGATTGGCTCCCCATGGCCCACGTGATCCCAGGGATGCTGTGAACTAGCTGCGCCCCTGGGATACGCGTGCCCTGCACACCGGCAGATTGAAGAGGCACAGCAACGGAAGTGTGCGCGTCTCGGGAGCCCTCCGGTCCAAGCGGAGATTTTTCCGAATCGCAGCCCTCTACCCGTGGGAGGGCTGCGAACGGAATTTCTGGGCCAATGTTTTTCCCATCAAACTGATATTTTCTTCCATTGGAACAAGTTCTACTTTTTCAAAATTGATTTGGAACAAAATGCTTCAAATGTGTACTTACATTTCACTGTAGTAATTGAAGGACAGACTGCATTTTCATCAGTACGAGTATGATCAGAAGGCTGTAATCTGCTAATGTTTCCAACAGTACTTTTATGATCGTTTGCACTGCCCTGTAAAATGGCAAAAATGGTAATTTCAACAAACCTATTCTCGCAAATGTAGATACCTGCACCAAAATTGTTACAGTCTACAGTAGGACTCAGAATAAAATTAAAATTGCATGAAATATACTCTTTTATCTAGCTTTCTAATGAAAGCCTCCTCATCGGGAAAGAAGTACTACTTTAATGGAAGTGTTACCACTTTAATAAATAGTGGTTTAAAATTATGGTTGCTTAATCAATATTCTCCAATTTCAGCTAATCAGTTCCAAAAACAAATATTTCGCTATAACTATAATGTATTGATTTCCTTTAAATTTGAAAAGCTGTTTCATTTACAAACTCAATTAACTCAACTGATCTTCATAATACTAGTTAGACATGACATGATGGGCCCTCATTACACAGATCACTTTCCCAAGAAAACTCACAATTCTCATGTTTAACAAATTTGACAAGAGTTTTTTTAAGAAGTGACCAATTGGAGAGATAAAAGGAATGTTGTAGATTGTAGTGTTTATGGATTTACAAAAGGAGTTCAGTAAGATGTCTCACAAAAGGCTTGTTAGACAACGTCAAGTGCATGATACAAGAGGAAATGTAGCATCATGGATAGAAAGTTGGTTGGCAGACAAAAAGCAAGAAAAAATCCAACATTTTAAGTTAAATAAAAAGGGTACATGTGTAATGAACGAATCATCAATTTGTACAAATCAATGTTTAGGCCATGGTTTTAGAGTACTATGTGTGGTATGGTCACCTCAGAATAGAAAGGATATTAAAGCCAGAGACAACGTACTGCATAAATTTACCGGGTTGCTGCCAGGGATGGAAACTATGGTTATGAGGAGATATTTGAGATACTGAGGGCTGGATTTTGATACTGGGGCGGGTTGAGGTCGTGTTATCCACTTTTCGTGTTATCCACCCGACTGCAATTGGATGTGGGAGATTGATGCAATTTTCACCTAATTGGGCAATTGAGTTCCAGCATGTGGGAACCCATGAACCAATTAGTGTTTTCAGTCTGAAAGTTGCCTCTGATGATGTCATCATTGCTGCTGCATTGAAGGTCTTCAGAGACTGCCTGGCCTTTGGTGTGAGAGGACCTGGATGCAAAATGAGCAGCAGCAGTCCTAAGTCTGCTCCCAGATATTTTTACACGAGAGAGAGAGAGAGAGAGAGAGAGAGACAGAGACAGAGACAGAGACAGAGACAGAGACCCCAGCCTCCTACTACTACCTTCATCACATCTCCGTTGTAATAGTGGACCTGCAGCTGATAGTCAGCTATCCAAATGTGCTCCCGCCAGGTTTCACAATCGTGGTTCAGAACAGGCGTGCTTCACATAGAACATGTGTTAAAATCACAAAGGCCTTTCAAAATGGCATTATAGAGCCAATTTAGTGCTTGTTAAGGGCCTTAACAGCTTATCCCATCTCTTAGAGGCGGGATGGAGTCGGGACCAGCAGACACGATTTAATGAAAATTGCGTGGAGGCGGGATGGAGGCGGACTTGTGCCTGCCCGCCAGTTTTCGCAGTTTTAACCCCCCATCGCCTCCAAACTTGCCTCCACGGGTCAATGAAAATCCAGCCCTGAGACTCTTCCCACTAGAGAAGAGAAGACAAAGAGGAGATTGAATTGAGATTTTTTAAATTACAAAGGGTTTTGAAAGATTTAATAGGGAAAGACCATGACCGCAGTTTTCATGCTGCCGTGAGTGCGGGATTGGAGGCGGGTTGGGAGTAAAATTCGCAATAAATGGGAACGGGTCGGGAATGCGCCGTCATCCTGCATCCTCGCGCCTTTAACTCGGGCGCATTTGCCAGCACGGCACAGAACCGAGCGGCAGAGGCGGGCGACCTAATTTACCTCATTAATACCTTGTTGTCAGACACTTAACAGTGCTTTTAAACAGACCTCTTGAAATACACTGCATCACCATGGGAATCACACGACTCGGGAACCAAGTTTGTCAAGCTGAGACGGAAGTTCAGTGGCCATTGATCGAGGTCATTACTGCAGAGCACAATAAATACTGCCACAGGACAGCTGCTTAATTGCCTAAGAGAAAGGCTCTTGCTGAGTGCATTTTGAGCACAGATTTAGGTGTCTACAGTTCGCAAGTCTTTTCTGCAAATTTGGAACCACTCTCACATCATTGCTACTAACTATCACACCATTGACAGATTGGTCTTCTGGTCTCTACTTGACCTGCCATCTATTACATCAACATGGGTGCTGTTTCTGCTGTCTCACCCTGATCCTCAGAAGCGGACTAGGATAAGCCTCAACACCAGCAGCAGGCACACCACCAGCAGCAGCAGCAACAACACCAACAACCTTCTCCTCAACGACCTGATGCTCCACAGGAGAGAGGGCATCAGTGCAGGGCTGCACCGCGCCGAAGACAATACCCCCAACACAGGGTATACAGGCAGAGGATGAGCTTCCTCAACATGACTGAGCAGCAGTGCCAAAGGAGGCTCAGGCTATCATGCCAGGTTGTCGCAGGCATTTGCAGCTTACTGTAACCAGACCTGCAGCCCAGAGGACCTGGTGGACACGCCTTACCAATGGCTGTCAAAGTCACCAGCGCCCTCAACTTCTTCGCCTCAGGCTCCTTCCAGGGATCTGCAGCCGGCCACCCACAGATGCATCACTCAGGTCACCGATGGCGTGTTTGACAAGTCAGCCAATTATATCAACTTTGCCACTGATGAAGTCAGTGGTACTGAGTGGGCATTGGGCTTTGCCGTTCTGGCTGGCTTCCCACGGGTGCAGGGCATCATCAACTGCACACATGTGGCCATCAGGGCACCCTATCATCACCCAGGAGTGTTTGTGAACCACAAGGGCTTCCACTCCCTCAATGTGCAGCTCGGCTCCAACCATACAAATTCCCTGGCAGCTGTCATGACTCTTTCGTCCTGTGCCAGTCTACCCTCCCTCAGCTCTTCGCACTGCCAAACACAAGCTGGCTGCTTGGAGACAAGGGCTATCCACTGAAGACGTGGCTCATGGCACCCTTGAGGAGGCCACATACTGAGGCTGAGGAGAGATAAAATGAAAGCCACATGTCCACCAGATGTGTCATAGAGCAAACAATAGGTATGCTGAAAATGCGCTTCAGATGCACAGATAGATCTGGAGGAGCCCTTCAGTACACACCAGCCAGGGTATCCAGAATCGTCGTCGTCTGCTGCACGCTGCACAACATAGCAATGAGGAATAGTGCTGCATGAGGAGCAAGGTGCAGAGCGCACAGCCTCTTCAGAGGAGGAGGAGGATGAGCATCAGCTGGAAGACAAGGAGGAGCAGGAGGTACCTGAGCTCCAGATGCCAGCAGCACCTGAGCACATTGCTGCCCGGGTGGCCAAGGATGGCCTCATCATGGCCAGATTTACTTAACTTCCTGCATCACACTCATATGGCTGCCACATGCTGCACCACGTTATTCCCCTCCAACAACACCATAAAGCATCCCAACAATGACCAAGCCATTCCTTTCACACTGACCCCCATTGCTGGAGGTAACGTTATGTCTGACCATTCACTCCAACTCACTAAGCCACTTCCAAAGTAGCAGACAAAAACGGGCATGACCGGAAAGTGGTGAAAATAAATAGTTTTATATGTGACATAAGAGTATCGGAACCTTAACAGCAACAGTTCTTTAAACACCTATGTGCTTACCCTTGTGCATCTACTTCTGTGTCATTTTTCGTTTATGCATGCTTCTATGAGGTGCAACCCCTGTGGCTTCAGCAGACATAGAGACAGCCTGCTCACTTCGCTGCTGCGACTGCTTAGACACTTTTGGCAGACGTCCTTTGGGTTTTGGAGTCTCTGATGGCCCTGCCTCTGCTCTTCCTGCGACTGTGCAGGGGCAAACTCAGCCATCGCGATCACTGGAGGCATCTGGGGCTCTGACTGAGGGAGAGGCAATGGGGGAGAAGTGTGAGCACTTTGAGAGGAACCCCCACTTCCATGTCCCCTCTCACCATCATCCCTTTCATGGGCCAGCCGCACTTCCCTGCTAGCAAGGAGCTGGACAGCACCTTGCTGCACAGCAGTGGGGCCATGAGAACCCAAGTCTACATTTTGACATCCCTCCTAGACAGGAGATCTATGAGCGTCTGCCATCTGTTAGAACATAGAAGAGTACAGCACAGTACAGGCCCTTCGGCCCTCGATGTTGTGCCGAGCATTGTCCGAGACCAAGATCAAGCTATCACACTCCCTATCACTCTGGTGTGCTCCATGTGCTTATCCAATAACCGCTTGAAAGTTCCTAAAGTGTCCGACTCCACTATCACAGCAGGCAGTCCATTCCACACCCCAACCACTCTCTGAGTAAAGAATCTACCTCGGACATCCCTTCTATATCTCCCCCCATGCACCTTATAGTTATGCCCCCTTGTAACAGCTGCCTCTACCCGAGGAAATAGTCTCTGAACATCCACTCTATCTATCCCCCTCATCATCTTATAAACCTCTATTAAGTCGCCTCTCATCCTCCTCCGCTCTAAAGAGAAAAGCCCCAACTCCCTCAATCTTTCCTCATAAGACCTCCCCCCCAAACCAGGCAGCATCCTGGTAAATCTCCTTTGCACTCTTTCCAATGCTTCCACGTCCTTCCTATAGTGAGGTGACCAGAACTGCACACAATATTCCAAATGTGGTCTCACCAAGGTCCTGTACAGTTGCAGCATAACCTCACGGTTCTTAAACTCAAACCCTCTGTTAATAAACGCCAACACACCATAGGCCTTCTTTACTGCTCTATCCACTTGAGTGGCAACCTTCAGAGATCTGTGGATATGAACCCCCAGATCCCTCTGCTCCTCCACGTTCCTCAGAACCCTGCCGTTGACCCTGTAATCCTTATTCAAATTTGCCCTACCAAAATGAATCACCTCGCACTTATCAGGGTTAAATTCCATCTGCCATTTTTCGGCCCAGCTCTACATCCTATCAATGTCTCTTTGCAGCCTACAACTGTCCTCCACCTCATCCACTACTCCACCAATCTTGGTGTCATCAGCAAATTTACTGATCCACCCTTCAGTCCCCTCCTCCAAGTCATTGATAAAAATCACAAACAGCAGAGGACCCAGCACCGACCCCTGTGGCACACCGCTGGTAACTGGTCTCCAGTCCGAAAATGTTCCATCCACCACCACCCTCTGCCTTCTATGAGACAGCTACAACCAAGCCTCCCCCGGTACCACGGTTGCAACCACAGGGAAGTCCATCGTCAACCTGTCGGACCACACCCTTCAACCAGACGAAATCGAAGTTCTCGCCCTAGGGCTCAAGTTCTGCCCCACCACCAAAATGGACCCCATCGGTCTCGCGGCGGACACAGAGGAATTCATCAGGAGAATGAGGATCCGGGAATACTACCACAAATCCCAAGATGTCAGCAACATTCCTAATGGGACAATCAATGATCCGGAACAGCAGACAGAGGGAACCGCAGTGCTGCAACCGAGGAAGAAAGAGTCAAATTGGACCCCTCCGGAGGGTCGCAACCCTAAGCTTGACATGTATGCTCAAGCTGTCAGGAAATGCATCAACGCCAGATTCATCAGCCGTACTCACAAGACAGTCCAGAATGTCACCCGAGCACAACGCAACGCCATCCACGCACTCAAGACCAACTGCAACATCGTCATCAAACCAGCGGACAAAGGAGGAGCCATCGTCATACAGAACAGAACGGACTATTGCAAAGAAGCATACCGACAACTGGACAACCAGGAACACTACAGACAGCTACCCGCAGATCCGACCAAAGAACACACCCGCCAACTCAATAGACTGATCAAGACCTTCGATCCAGACCTTCAAAACATCCTACGCGCTCTCATCCCACGTACTCCCCGCGTAGGAGACTTTTACTGCCTCCCAAAGATACACAAAGCCAACACACCCGGACGTCCTATCGTATCAGGCAACGGAACCCTGTGTGAGAACCTCTCTGGGTACGTCGAGGGCATCCTGAAACCCATCGTACAGGGAACCCCCAGCTTCTGTCGCGACACTACAGACTTCTTGCAGAAACTCAGCACCCATGGACCAGTTGAACCAGGAACACTCCTCGTCACAATGGACGTATCGGCACTCTACACCAATATCCCCCACAATGACGGCATCGCTGCGACGGCCTCAGTACTCAACACCAACAACAGCCAATCCCCGGACGCCATCTTACAACTCATCCGCTTCATCCTTGACCACAATGTCTTCACCTTCGACAACCATTTTTTCACCCAAACACACGGAACAGCCATGGGGACCAAATTCGCACCCCAATACGCCAACATCTTCATGCACAAGTTCGAGCAAGACTTCTTCGCTGCACAGGACCTCCAACCAACGCTGTACACCAGATACATCGACGACATCTTCTTCCTTTGGACCCACGGCGAAGGATCACTGAAAAGACTACACGATAGCATCAACAGGTTCCATCCCACCATCAAACTCACCATGGACTACTCCTCAGAATCGGTTTCATTCTTGGACACACGAATCTCCATCAAAGACGGACGCCTCAGCACTTCACTCTACCGCAAGCCCACGGACAACCTCACGATGCTCCACTTCTCCAGCTTCCACCCTAACCACGTTAAAGAAGCCATCCCCTATGGACAAGCCCTGCGAATACACAGGATCTGCTCAGACGAGGAGGAACGCGATGGACACCTACGGACACTGAAAGACGCTCTCGTAAGAACGGGATATGACGCTCGACTCGTCGATCGACAGTTCCGACGGGCCACAGCGAAAAACCGCATAGACCTCCTCAGAAGACGAACACGGGACACAACCAACAGAGTACCCTACGTCGTCCAGTACTTCCCCGGAGCGGAAAAACTACGCCATGTTCTTCGCAGCCTTCAACATGTCATCGATGACGACGAACACCTTGCTAAGGCCATCCCCACGCCTCCACTACTCGCCTTCAAGCAGCCGCCTAACCTCAAAAGTACCATCGTTCGCAGCAGATTACCCATCTTTCAGGAGAACAGCAACCAAGACACCACACAACCCTGCCACGGCAACCTCTGCAAGACATGCCAAATCATGGACACAGATACCATCATTACACGTGAGGACACTACCCACCAGGTACACGGTACATACTCATGTGACTCGGCCAACGTTGTCTACCTGATACGTTGCAGTAAAGGATGCTCCAGAGCATGGTACATCGGCGAGACCATGCAGACACTGAGACAACGTATGAACGGACACCGCGCAACAATCGCCAGGCAGGAGGGTTGCCTCCCAGTCGGGGAACACTTCAGCAGCCAGGGGCATTCAGCCTCGGATCTGCGGGTAAGCGTTCTCCAAGGCGGCCTTCGAGATACACGACAGCGCAAAATCATAGAGCAGAAACTGATAGCCAAGTTCCGCACTCATGAGGATGGCCTCAATCGCGATATCGGGTTCATGTCACGATACAGAACGTGACTTGACATCATGGCCGGTCTTCCCAGGTGTTTTTTTTGGGGTTTTTTTGGGGGGGTTTTTTTTTAAAAAGGCTAACACAAGAACACAAATTGACAGGATATGCAGCCAGCAGGTGGTTTGAAACGTTGGACCCCCTGGGACACATCTCATTGTCTTGGCTGTGCTCTTTGTTGTAGCGAATAATGTGAATAGATTTTGTCTGGGTTTAAATTGTGAATTCTGGGAGATTCTCTCATTGCTAACTTACCTGACGAAGGAGCGACAGCTCCGAAAGCTTGTAAAATTAAATAAATCTGTTGGACTATAACCTGGTGTTGTGCGACTTCTCATTTCTATGAGATAGCCAGTTACTTATCCAATCGGCCAAATTTCCCTCTATCCCACAACTCCTTACTTTCTTCATGAGACGACCATGGGGAACCTTATCAAACGCCTTACTAAAATCCATGTATACGACATCAACTGCTCTACCTTCATCTACACACTTAGTTACCTCCTCAAAGAATTCAATCAAATTTGTTAGGCAAGACTTACCCTTCACGAATCCGTGTTGACTATCCCTGATTAAGTTGCATCTTTCCAAATGGTCATAAATCCTATCCCTCAGGACCTTTTCCATTATCTTACCAACCACCGAAGTAAGACTAACCGGCCTATAATTACCAGGGTCATTCCTATTTCCTTTCTTGAAGAGTGGAACAACATTCGCCACTCTCCAGTCCTCTGGCACCATCCCCGTGGACAGTGAGGACCCAAAGATCAAAGCCAGAGGCTCTGCAATCTCCTCCCTTGCCTCCCAAAGAATCCTAGGATATATCCCATCTGGCCCAGGGGACTTATCGACCCTCAGGTTCTTCAAAATTGCTAAAACATCTTCCCTCAGAACATCTACCACCTCCAGCCTATCCACCTTTATCACACTCTCATCCTCAAGAACATGGCCCCTCTCCTCGGTGAACACTGACGAAAAGTATTCATTCATCACCTCTCCTATCTCTTCTGACTCCATGCACAAGTTCCCACTACTGTCCTTGACCGGCCCTACCCTCACCCTGGTCATTCTTTTATTTCTCACATAAGAGTAAAAAGCCTTGTGGTTTTTCTTGATCAGACCCGCCAAGGACTTCTCATGTCCCCTCCTAGCTCTCCTAAGCTCTTTTTTTAGCTCATTCCTTGCTACCTTGTACCCCTCAATCGACCCAACTGAACCTTGTTTTCTCATCCTTACATACGCTTCCTTTTTCCTCTTGACTAGACATTCAACCTCTTTTGTGAACCATGGTTCTCTCACTCGGCCATTTCCTCCCTGCCTGACAGGGACATACCTATCAAGGACACGCAGTAATTGCTCCATGAAAAAGCTCCACTTTTCGTTTGTGCCTTTCCCTGATAGTTTCTGTTCCCATCTTATACTCCCTAATTCTTGCCTAATCGCATCATAATTACCCCTCCCCCAATTATAAACCCTGCCCTGCCGTATGGCCCTATCCCTCTCCATTGCAATATTGAAAGTAACCGAATTGTGGTCACTATCTCCATAGATAACCATCTAGTCTCCATAGATAGCATGTGCTCCCGTGAGTGGTGCATTAGCTGCTCCATGCAGGTGGCCATCCTATCCATGGAAGAGCTTACAGTCGCATCATCTGCGACACGGTGGTGCTCATGTTGGAGATGGACTCTGCCATTCTCTGCACATTTGCAGACATCACGCTCGCAAAACCTGTCAAAGCCTCCTGCACTTCTTGCTGCACCTCCAGGATCGCCCTCTTTCTGATGGCCCCCGAGGCTCAGCGTCTGCATGCAGTTGAACAGAGCTGGGATTGTCCTGCGCCCTCCGGCGAGGAGTCTCCACTGCTGTCCCTGTCTCCACCATCTGCTCTTGCTCACTTGTGAGTTGTGAGACACCAGGGGAGGAATTTTGCCGGCGCTCAGGGGGCGGGTTTGGAGGCGGGACATCCGGCAAAATCGCAAAGATTGACAGCGGGTCGGAAACCCGCTGTCAACCAGCCTCCAATCAATCTTCCCAGGTGTCCGGTCTCCGATTTGCACATGGACCCTACACCTAGCGGCTGGAAGAAGATTATAGGCACTTAACTACTTGTTAACAGGTTGTTAACAGGCAGTTAAGAGGCTTTTTGCAATTTTGACAGGTCAACTGCGGGCTTCCCGACGTCCGGATACCACGCCAGTAAGTGTGGCGTGCTGTGGGTCTACTGTAATGTTTCTGCATTGATGACAGCTGCAGAAGTGGTGTGAAGGATCCAATGGTACACTGGTGAGTTTCAGGGGTAAGAAAATGTTGGGAAAATTATTTTTAATGTATTTAGTCTTTTCTGTAGGTGACAAGTTTTGAATTGTTTGTGTAGTCCCACCTCATTGGGAGAACCTCACCTGCAGCTGCCATCTGTTCTAGCCTAAGGAGGGAGTCACTGGAGAGCCTGGGTGCACGGGCTCACCTTTGTACAGTGATTGTCAAGTGTTTGCAGCACCTCAATGCTGTCAAACACTGAAAAATCAGCTGTCAAAACAAATTGTGCGTGGCCCCTTTAAGAAAACCGGCAGCTGACGCGTCATCAACTGACGTCATCTGACACCGGCTTACTCTTAATTGGTCGGCAAGCCCGTAGGGCGGGCTTAACAAGGCCAATTGACTCAAAATCACGTCTGTGCGTCGGACATCGTTGGGGGCGGGATTGGAACACGGAAGGCAGCTGTCCCGCCCCCAAGCCGCATCGAGAGGAAAAATCGCAGCCCAGGTGACAACACTACTCTATCTCGCGTGGGACCCACCGAGGTGTGCGTATCTGTGCTGGTGCTGGGTGCGCTTATGTCTGGTGACGGTGCGTCCTCAGAGGCTGGAGGCTCCTCTGAGGAATCATCTTCCTCTTCCTCCTGGACAGTGGTGGGGGGGTGCTCTTGATGGACCTGTGGGAGAGTAAAGAGATGTGTTACATATGTCATATGAAGAATGGGTACGGATACCATTATGCACACGATGACCATTCAGTGCCTGCTGACATCAGTCCCCATATGACTGATGTATGCCATTTAACTGTATGATATGTAATTCTGTCACCAAGTTGCTGAGATGTTCCCCTCTCTCCGTCTCCTCCCTCCAGCTGCTCGGCGACTCCAGAAACTGCCAAGGCAGCCTCCTCTGCTGGTGTTAGGGTCGCCAATGACGGCGTTCCACCTCTGGTTCTCTCCCTCTCCCTGTTATTGTGGGCTCTCTTTTCCTGCAAGGAGGGAAAGAAGAGAAGATTGTGTGAGAGTGATAGAAAGAGTGCAAGAAATGGATAGGTTACATCTTTAGAGGGAGACTATGATGGAATGGGGTGGCAATTCCAAGTGACCTCCTTGTATGTTGTTAGTTGGTATGACTGCATTAGGATGAGGGTGAGTGTGAGGGGTGGCTAGTCAGATGGGGATGTGATAATGTAGATAGAGAGAGAGGGATGGGTGGACGTGCAAGGTATGTTGGTGTGAGTAAGGATGTGCAGCAGCAGGGTTGGGAAGGCAGAGTGATGGGGATGTGAGAGGCACAGCTGGGTGAAGTTGAGTGTGGCTTTGGACTCACCTTTCCTGATTTAATTAGATCATTGAAACGTATCCGGCATTACACCCAGGTCCTCCTGACCACATCCTTGCTGTTTACCTCCTCTGCTATTTGGAGCCAGGCTCTTTTGGTCTCCTGGGGAGGTCTCTTACGCCCATTAGAAGGGAAGAGGACCTCCCTGCGTGCCCTGACAGAGAACCTGGGTGCAGCCCTCTGTCTCAATGCACTCATATTTAGCACTCTTTCCAGCAGTCCAATTCTGCAGTGTGCTGCCTGCATAATCCTAAATGAACCTTCAAATGCAATGTGGCCATGGCTCCTTTACATCTCCCAGCTGAAAATGCATCATCGCTGACGTCATCAGACCCGAACCATTTACTTGGGGCGGGTAACGTGCAGGGCGGCCTTAATAGGTCCCATTAACGCAATGTCACTCTGAGTAGCGGAATGGAATCAGGAACAGGGTCGCGTCCCGCCACGGCGACCGCCCGCACCTGACCCACCCAGGTACGGAAAATTCCGGCCTTACTCTTTTTAGGTGAAGTCCTCAGAGAATTTCAGGAATAAATGTTTCTCGAGTGTTGGTGAAGTCTTGACAAAGTGTCCCAGAAAGTCTACCGATGTGTTTCAGAGGTCCTCTTCACAGCTCCAGGGGCAATGAACATGAAATGGTAAGTATCCTTTTAAGTAGCATTTGAAATCGACATCAATGCCATGTTTACTCCCAAACAGCTGGTCGCTGTTAGGAGAGGGCGTTAGGACATACGCTAGCCCCCAAAATGCCTTGCAGCCTCTTTAATGAGCACCAGCAGGCATTTTAAATGGCAATCAGCTGTTTAACAAGCCTCCGGGTAGCCATTCCTAGCACAGGCTTCAACTCCTTTACCAAGATGTCATCCTGCGCTAACCGCGGTGTACACCTGCGTTGCAGCTTAAGACCCTATCTTGGCCACCTCAGAGGCTCTTTAGCGCCTAAAGTATTTGGCGAAAATCGCCCCCCTTATTTCTATAGAAGCTGCACGGCACAAGTTCTTCACAGATCACCCACAGAAAAGGTGATGGCAGGAAACTTACTATGCAAATTTATGAGAGAAGTCTGGTACCACAAGAATTGGTATCCTATTGGACTTGCCTTCAGAAAGGAGTTAATGCAGGAGTAAAAGGCTTATGGAACCTCCGGTAAATCCACTATAAGCAGCTTGCAGCAACTGTTAAAGAATATCCAGCAGACACCTTCGATATCATTGCAGTTCTGCAGGAGGGATTTATTGAGATCCATAGTACCATGGTGCGAATGGCATCCTCGTTTGGCTCTCCAGGGGAACCTCAAAGGAGCGAGGGAGCAAACATGGCATAAAGTTCTCTTACAGACAATGTGACTGACGCCTTTGAGACCATGTGCACTTAATTACAGAAGTCTGTCACTGCCAGTTTTGATAGACTTTGTCATTGTTTGGAAAGAGCAGTGATGCCAGGCTTCACGCACATCAGAGACACCCTACAGACTGCTCTCGTGCAGATTGTGAGGACACCAGCTGAGAGGCTCCTCACCGAGGGCATGGTAAGGGACGGATCTCAAAGCGACTTTCCCTCAAGGGGACAACACAAGAATCATTTAGGCCAGGCCCTCAATGAATTGTGGAGTTGTCAGAAAGTGGCTACATACTGGCAGTATATGTCTCCACCTGTTGCAGGGACACCACATGACCCTGCATCCAGAAAACCCAAGACCACCCCCATCTAAACAGGGTCACAGCTCCCTACACCAACAGTATATCCTCCCACTCGAGGAGCACTCCATCACTGTCGTCGGTTAAGAAGTAGGACAACCTACACCTTTAGAGCGACACCCAGGGGAAGCAGGGGCATTAGAGCATGTAGAGGAGGTATGCGACGAGCATCCAATACATCCATTCCTTTTTATTTCCTGTTGGTATATGGTGTGGCTTTTGAGTAACATGTTTGAGGGTTCTATGTTACAGTGTGAGGCAGAACCAGGACAATTCAGGTTGAGTAGATAGAATGTGTGCCATCTTCAAGGGGGTCACAATCTGTGCTTTTACTGATGAAACACAGTGGCAAAAAGGTTTCCTTTACTGAAAGCTTCTGGTATTCTAGACATAAAAGGCATCAAGGGGTATGGGGAGAGAGCGGGAATATGGTATTCCCATAGAGGATCAGCCAT
Organism: Squalus acanthias; assembly: GCA_030390025.1. Classification (NCBI taxonomy): domain Eukaryota; kingdom Metazoa; phylum Chordata; class Chondrichthyes; order Squaliformes; family Squalidae; genus Squalus; species Squalus acanthias. The sequence goes on along the minus strand of CM059426.1, from coordinate 154,261,335 downwards.
GATCGTGTTGAATGGCGGAGCAGGCTCGAAGGACCAAATGGCCTACTCCTGCTCCTATTTTTTCTATGTTTAGGGAGTTTTGCTCTACTTCACGCAACAGCTCCCACTACGAGGCTTCCTCCTCTGCCTGAGAGGCTGCAGGCCTCTGGTCTTCCTCGGCTTGCTGTATACCCACACCGTATCAGGTTGCAAAACTATGTAGCATGCAGCACAAAATAATGATCTTGCTTGCCTTGGCTGGACTGTATGCAGTAACCCTCCTAAGCATTCCAAACAGTGGAAATGTTGCTTTGGCATGCCTATGGTATGCTCAACAGTAACTCTGATAGTGCAATGGACCTCACAGTGGCTCTACTCAGCTGATGAATAGGAGTTCCTGACTGATATTATGAACCAGTGCTCCAAAAGTTCTGGTGAAAGGTCATCGACCTGAAACGTTAACTCTGTTTCTCTCTCTACAGATGCTGCCTGACCTGCTGAGCATTTCCAGCATTTTCTGTTTTTACTCCAAAAGTTAACCCTGGTCTCCAAAATCCAACCATTCGTTCTGCAGGGCCCTTCAAAATTGTAATAGCATAGTGGACTGTAGCAGAGTTAGAGAGCCCGTGGCTGGTCTCCAAGGAACAGCTATTGATGTGTAGGATTATATTTTTATGGTCACATTTCTGGCGTGGAAATATTGGGGTTTTCAATTGGAAGCCACATGGATTCCACCAACAGGTAAAGAAAAAGGCATAAATATAGCAGCCAATTACTTTGAAGCTACTGATAAGGATCAAAGAGGTCCTCCAGCACATTAGCACCAACCCCATCGACGTGTGATCCTTTTTATAGCAGCTTCTACGCTAGCTTTCGCACAATTTTATGAGAGTATCAAGCTGATGGCTTGCCCTTGTAATTCCACAAGTGAAATAAATTCTAAGCTGCAAAGATACCTGCAGGTTTCTAAGGAGCATTGGCATGACAAAATGTATCATTGTAGAAGACAAAATTTATTAGCCAAACCAGAGGGCTGAATTTTGCCAGCCCTGGGAAGGCGGGTTTGGAGGCGGGACTGCCGGGAAAATGGCAGAATCGGGGGGCGAGTACCCATCCTGCCCCCAACCCGCCTCCGCGTCATCTGCCCAGGAGGCGGGTGCCGACCCGTGCCAGGTCCCGTCTCCTGCCCTCCCCTCACCATAACCCTTGTACCTTCCTCATTTCACACACCCAAGAAATGCAGCCTGCCCAGCCAGTGGTTGGCCAAGAAGAGGGAGAGGAGAATGAAGAAGAAGAAGAGACACTGTCACTCGATTTCACACTCCCAGCCACCAGCTCCTCAAGGTCTACCAGCAAGACCATTTGCAGTGTCCCCCACTGAAAGTCAGCAGCCTTCCACCAGCCATGCTGCAGCCACTGCATGACATCAGTAGGATAGGCAAAGGCACACACAAGACAGTCAGTAAGGGAATGCATAAGGGTGATTAGTTGATTTCTTGATGTCATAATGGATGGATAGATGTATAAAGTTGGATTAGAAAGTTTGCTTTATGGTGGCTTTTATTTCAGCATTGTGGCCAAGAGGACGCTGTGATGGTCAGAGGGAAGCTAAGGTATGGGACAAATGTTGAAAGGGGAATTGGAGTTGTGGTCACTGGTACCGCAGGTGGATGATTCCATCCCGGATATCCCGGCCAGAAAGGGGCTGTCTGGGTTGCTTCCTTCCTTCTGCTTCCTCCTCTTCTGCTTCTTCCTCTACTGCGTCTTCCTCTTCTCCGTCTTCCTCTTCCCTCTGCAAGTGGCTGCTGTAAATCTGAAATGACAGCATAAAATTCTGGAAATACTCAGCAGGTCAGGCAGCATCTTGACTTGAGACCTGAACTCTGTTCCTCTCTCCATGGATGCTGCCTGACCTGCTGAGTAATTCCAGCATTTTCTGTCTTCTCAGAGGCCTTCCTTTACCATCTGAGGCCTTGTAAGCGTCCAGTAGCACTCCCTGCAAACTTTAAATACTAATCTATTGCACTAAACCACTACTTCAATATAATATAAAAAATCCAATCCAAAAGCTTAAATGCAAACTTACCCAAAAGATGTGTGTATCCCTTTAAGAAATGCTGACAGCGTCTCTGTCAGTGTGCATCATGCTTGCTTTTCAGAGCGACCTTAGGACCCAGTGCTAATCTTAGCGCAAAGGTCCAAGTTCGCAGAGTGTAACATTAAGTCACGTCGACTGACGTCACGCTCTCCGTATTTGCATCTTCAGGGCCAGTGTTGCTATCGGCAGCGCTAAGACCCTCACTAAAATGGCGGCCACCAAGTGCCGCACCAGAGGCAGGCGTTAGAGTGGCGACCGCCATTTTTTCCAGGATTGCAGCACAAATGGGTAGTGGTAAGTAGCCCAATTTCTAGACCCCTGTAGTTAATTTCTGCAGGACATCCGGGAAACCCTTACTTCCGGAGTTCCTGTCCAGAAAAGCTGCCCCATACTCTCTTCATGGCCACGAGTAATTATGTCCGGTGTCCCTTGCAAATGGAAGATGTACCAACCCTGCCTTCGCAGGATTTACTGAACAAAGTGTTATTTATAAGCTTTAAGAACTGAAATATTTGTTACTTTTTGTATTTAAAAAAAAATAATGTTACAGGTAATTTTATTTTATCAAATAATATTAGGATTGTTCAGCTGCTTTTAAAATCTTGGAAAAAAAATCTTTCACTGGGCTCCTCTCTAGTTTAGAACTTCAGGGGGTGATTTTGCCAATGGGGGTGCGTTGAAGGCGGGACTGCTGCTTGTCGGGTTTCAGTCCCGCCTCCATCGACTTGTGGCCAACCCACGCTATTTTCCCTTGATTGACCTTGTTAAGCCCGCCCAGCAGGCTTAGCAGGCCAATTAAGGGGAAGCCGGTTAGCGAGAACGTCAGCGTATGACGTTTCATCTGTCAAAAATTTTTGACAGATGAATTGTCATCGTTTGACAGCTCTGTGAAGCTGTCAAACACTGACATTCTCTGTTGTTTGATGAGTCCTTGTATTCAAAAATGAGAAGTCGCACAACACCAGGTTATAGTCCAACAGATTTATTTAATTTTACAAGCTTTCGGAGCTGTTCGCTCCTTCCTCAGGTAGGTTAGCAGTGAGAGAATCTCCCAGAATTCACAATTTAAACACAGACAAAATCTATTCAAATCTTTCCCTACATCAAAGACACACTAAGAGCACAGCCAAGACAATGAGATGTGACCCAGGGGGTCCAACGTGTCAAACCACCTGCTGGCTGCATATCCTGTCAATTTGTGTTGGTTCTTGTGTTAGTCTTTTTAAAAAAAAAAAACACCTGGGAAGACCGGCCATGATGTCAAGTCATGTTCTGTATCGTGACATGAACCCGATATCGCGATTGAGGCCATCCTCATGAGTGCGGAACTTGGCTATCAGTTTCTGCTCTATGATTTTGCGCTGTCGTGTATCCCGAAGGCCGCCTTGGAGAACGCTTACCCGCAGATCCGAGGCTGAATGCCCCTGGCTGCTGAAGTGTTCCCCGACTGGGAGGCAACCCTCCTGCCTGGCGATTGTTGCGCGGTGTCCGTTCATACGTTGTCTCAGTGTCTGCATGGTCTCGCCGATGTACCATGCTCTGGAGCATCCTTTACTGCAACGTATCAGGTAGACAACGTTGGCCGAGTCACATGAGTATGTACCGTGTACCTGGTGGGTAGTGTCCTCACGTGTGATGATGGTATCTGTGTCCATGATTTGGCATGTCTTGCAGAGGTTGCCGTGGCAGGGTTGTGTGGTGTCGTGGTTGCTGTTCTCCTGAAAGATGGGTAATCTGCTGCGAATGATGGTACTTTTGAGGTTAGGCGGCTGCTTGAAGGCGAGTAGTGGAGGCGTGGGGATGGCCTTAGCAAGGTGTTCGTCGTCATCGATGACATGTTGAAGGCTGCGAAGAACATGGCGTAGTTTTTCCGCTCTGGGGAAGTACTGGACGACGTAGGGTACTCTGTTGGTTGTGTCCCGTGTTCGTCTTCTGAGGAGGTCTATGCGGTTTTTCGCTGTGGCCCGTCGGAACTGTCGATCGACGAGTCGAGCGTCATATCCCGTTCTTACGAGAGCGTCTTTCAGTGTCCGTAGGTGTCCATCGCGTTCCTCCTCGTCTGAGCAGATCCTGTGTATTCGCAGAGCTTGTCCATAGGGGATGGCTTCTTTAACGTGGTTAGGGTGGAAGCTGGAGAAGTGGAGCATCGTGAGGTTGTCCGTGGGCTTGCGGTAGAGTGAAGTGCTGAGGCGTCCGTCTTTGATGGAGATTCGTGTGTCCAAGAATGAAACCGATTCTGAGGAGTAGTCCATGGTGAGTTTGATGGTGGGATGGAACCTGTTGATGCTATCGTGTAGTCCTTTCAGTGATCCTTCGCCGTGGGTCCAAAGGAAGAAGATGTCGTCGATGTATCTGGTGTACAGCGTTGGTTGGAGGTCCTGTGCAGCGAAGAAGTCTTGCTCGAACTTGTGCATGAAGATGTTGGCGTATTGGGGTGCGAATTTGGTCCCCATGGCTGTTCCGTGTGTTTGGGTAAAAAAATGATTGTCGAAGGTGAAGACATTGTGGTCAAGGATGAAGCGGATGAGTTGTAGGATGGCGTCCGGAGATTGGCTGTTGTAGGTGTTGAGTACTGAGGCTGTCGCAGCGATGCCGTCATTGTGGGGGATATTGGTGTAGAGTGCCGATACGTCCATCGTGACGAGGAGTGTTCCTGGTTCAACTGGTCCATGGGTGCTGAGTTTCTGCAAGAAGTCTGTAGTGTCGCGACAGAAGCTGGGGGTTCCCTGTACGATGGGTTTCAGGATGCCCTCGACGTACCCAGAGAGGTTCTCACACAGGGTTCCGTTGCCTGATACGATAGGACGTCCGGGTGTGTTGGCTTTGTGTATCTTTGGGAGGCAGTAAAAGTCTCCTACGCGGGGAGTACGTGGGATGAGAGCGCGTAGGATGTTTTGAAGGTCTTGATCAGTCTATTGAGTTGGCGGGTGTGTTCTTTGGTCGGATCTGCGGGTAGCTGTCTGTAGTGTTCCTGGTTGTCCAGTTGTCGGTATGCTTCTTTGCCATAGTCCATTCTGTTCTGTATGACGATGGCTCCTCCTTTGTCCGCTGGTTTGATGACGATGTTGCGGTTGGTCTTGAGTGCGTGGATGGCGTTGCGTTGTGCTCGGGTGACATTCTGGACTGTCTTGTGAGTACGGCTGATGAATCTGGCGTTGATGCATTTCCTGACCCTAACCACGTTAAAGAAGCCATCCCCTATGGACAAGCTCTGCGAATACACAGGATCTGCTCAGACGAGGAGGAACGCGATGGACACCTACGGACACTGAAAGACGCCCTCGTAAGAACGGGATATGACGCTCGACTCGTCGATCGACAGTTCCGACGGGCCACAGCGAAAAACCGCATAGACCTCCTCAGAAGACGAACACGGGACACAACCAACAGAGTACCCTACGTCGTCCAGTACTTCCCCAGAGCGGAAAAACTACGCCATGTTCTTCGCAGCCTTCAACATGTCATCGATGACGACGAACACCTTGCTAAGGCCATCCCCACGCCTCCACTACTCGCCTTCAAGCAGCCGCCTAACCTCAAAAGTACCATCATTCGCAGCAGATTACCCATCTTTCAGGAGAACAGCAACCACGACACCACACAACCCTGCCACGGCAACCTCTGCAAGACATGCCAAATCATGGACACAGATACCATCATCACACGTGAGGACACTACCCACCAGGTACACGGTACATACTCATGTGACTCGGCCAACGTTGTCTACCTGATACGTTGCAGTAAAGGATGCTCCAGAGCATGGTACATCGGCGAGACCATGCAGACACTGAGACAACGTATGAACGGACACCGCGCAACAATCGCCAGGCAGGAGGGTTGCCTCCCAGTCGGGGAACACTTCAGCAGCCAGGGGCATTCAGCCTCGGATCTGCGGGTAAGCGTTCTCCAAGGCGGCCTTCGGGATACACGACAGCGCAAAATCATAGAGCAGAAACTGATAGCCAAGTTCCGCACTCATGAGGATGGCCTCAATCGCGATATCGGGTTCATGTCACGATACAGAACATGACTTGACATCATGGCCGGTCTTCCCAGGTGTTTTTTTTTAAAAAGACTAACACAAGAACCAACACAAATTGACAGGATATGCAGCCAGCAGGTGGTTTGACACGTTGGACCCCCTGGGACACATCTCATTGTCTTGGCTGTGCTCTTAGTGTGTCTTTGATGTAGGGAAAGATTTGAATAGATTTTGTCTGTGTTTAAATTGTGAATTCTGGGAGATTCTCTCACTGCTAACCTACCTGAGGAAGGAGCGAACAGCTCCGAAAGCTTGTAAAATTAAATAAATCTGTTGGACTATAACCTGGTGTTGTGCGACTTCTCATTTTTGAATACAAGGACTCATCAAACAACAGAGAATGTCAGTGTTTGACAGCTTCACAGAGCTGTCAAACGATGACAATTCATCTGTCAAAAATTTTTGACAGATGAAACGTCATACGCTGACGTTCTCGCTAACCGGCTTCCCCTTAATTGGCCTGCTAAGCCTGCTGGGCGGGCTTAACAAGGTCAATCAAGGGAAAATAGCGTGGGTTGGCCACAAGTCGATGGAGGCGGGACTGAAACCCGACAAGCAGCAGTCCCGCCTTCAACGCACCCCCATTGGCAAAATCACCCCCTGAAGTTCTAAACTAGAGAGGAGCCCAGTGAAAGATTTTTTTTCCAAGATTTTAAAAGCAGCTGAACAATCCTAATATTATTTGATAAAATAAAATTACCTGTAACATTATTTTTTTTTAAATACAAAAAGTAACAAATATTTCAGTTCTTAAAGCTTATAAATAACACTTTGTTCAGTAAATCCTGCGAAGGCAGGGTTGGTACATCTTCCATTTGCAAGGGACACCGGACATAATTACTCGTGGCCATGAAGAGAGTATGGGGCAGCTTTTCTGGACAGGAACTCCGGAAGTAAGGGTTTCCCGGATGTCCTGCAGAAATTAACTACAGGGGTCTAGAAATTGGGCTACTTACCACTACCCATTTGTGCTGCAATCCTGGAAAAAATGGCGGTCGCCACTCTAACGCCTGCCTCTGGTGCGGCACTTGGTGGCCGCCATTTTAGTGAGGGTCTTAGCGCTGCCGATAGCAACACTGGCCCTGGAGATGCAAATACGGAGAGCGTGACGTCAGTCGACGTGACTTAATGTTACACTCTGCGAACTTGGACCTTTGCGCTGAGATTAGCACTGGGTCCTAAGGTCGCTCTGAAAAGCAAGCATGATGCACACTGACAGAGACGCTGTCAGCATTTCTTAAAGGGATACACACATCTTTTGGGTAAGTTTGCATTTAAGCTTTTGGATTGGATTTTTTATATTATATTGAAGTAGTGGTTTAGTGCAATAGATTAGTATTTAAAGTTTGCAGGGAGTGCTACTGGACGCTTACAAGGCCTCAGATGGTAAAGGAAGGCCTCTGAGAAGACAGAAAATGCTGGAATTACTCAGCAGGTCAGGCAGCATCCATGGAGAGAGGAACAGAGTTCAGGTCTCAAGTCAAGATGCTGCCTGACCTGCTGAGTATTTCCAGAATTTTATGCTGTCATTTCAGATTTACAGCAGCCACTTGCAGAGGGAAGAGGAAGACGGAGAAGAGGAAGACGCAGTAGAGGAAGAAGCAGAAGAGGAGGAAGCAGAAGGAAGGAAGCAACCCAGACAGCCCCTTTCTGGCCGGGATATCCGGGATGGAATCATCCACCTGCGGTACCAGTGACCACAACTCCAATTCCCCTTTCAACATTTGTCCCATACCTTAGCTTCCCTCTGACCATCACAGCGTCCTCTTGGCCACAATGCTGAAATAAAAGCCACCATAAAGCAAACTTTCTAATCCAACTTTATACATCTATCCATCCATTATGACATCAAGAAATCAACTAATCACCCTTATGCATTCCCTTACTGACTGTCTTGTGTGTGCCTTTGCCTATCCTACTGATGTCATGCAGTGGCTGCAGCATGGCTGGTGGAAGGCTGCTGACTTTCAGTGGGGGACACTGCAAATGGTCTTGCTGGTAGACCTTGAGGAGCTGGTGGCTGGGAGTGTGAAATCGAGTGACAGTGTCTCTTCTTCTTCTTCATTCTCCTCTCCCTCTTCTTGGCCAACCACTGGCTGGGCAGGCTGCATTTCTTGGGTGTGTGAAATGAGGAAGGTACAAGGGTTATGGTGAGGGGAGGGCAGGAAACAAGAGGTGCATGCGAGGAGGGGGATAACGTATGAGGATACCGGCATCTTGTATCCTTTCAGCCCCGCCACTGGCCAAGGGCTCAACCATGCCTCTGCCAAGAATGGCCAGCACCATCTCCTCCAAGGGGATGAGGTGAAGTTAGGAATGGGAGGCGTGCCTCGTGTTTAGCAGAGATTATTGGAAGGTTAGTGATGGAGGGGGGTGGGGGGAGTCATGCATTGTGAAGAGTGAGGCTAGTGGTGCAATTGATAGGAGACAGCTTTTGAAGATGCATTCACTGGCCTTGACCACTGGTCTTAGGTCATGAAGCTTCTTTGGGCACTGGAGCGAGGTCATGGGGGCGACACTGCTGGCAGTGACGGCCTCAGTGATCTGGTCCCACATCCTTCTTTCTGGAGGGCCTCCGGGTCTCTGCGGGTAGAGGACCTCTCTTGCAGTGTTGACCTCCTGCACGAGGCTGGAGTGCTGCGTGTGAGACCCTGGGTGTCCCTTCTCTGGCTTGTTGAGCCATTTGTGTGAGTGCTGAAGCATTTTTCCCATTTTTTTAGGTGCGGAAGGCAACTCAACTTTAAGAGCTGAAGACTCCCATTTGGGAATTCTTTTTAATGTTCATTTTTTTTGACGGCAGTTGAGCTGTAAGGGCTAAAAACTGCTCATTTTTAAATGATTTTAATTTTTTTCATTTTAGAAGGCAGTTCCCCTTTAAGGGACCGCACTCCTCTCTAAAATAACAGCCTTGCTTTAAGAGAAGGCTGTTCTTGCTGCAATGAGGCTACGGCCACGCTACAATGGGCCTCCTGCCGGGACTACTGCGACGAAAACGGCCTTGAACGGTAAGTTTAGTGCTGGGCTAATGTTAATTAGCAAGCAGCACCAATATCCCAGTCTAGCCAGCACCATTATTTTCGACGGCCATTAACTCTGGCCAGCGGTGGCACCGGCAGGTTTTTAGCGATCTCGAATTTCTAGGCCAGGTGGTCTTTTAAATTTTTTCAGCAGGTTTCCCGCCCAACAGCCAGACTAATTGACAGACAGGAAATCAGCCGGGGAGCAGATGCCAGGTAAGTAGGAGATTGCAAGAGGGGTTGTGTGAGGGCAGTCGGAGATCACGGGAGAGGAGTAGGAGATCACGGGGTGGGGGAGTAGGAGATCAGGAATGGGGGATGGTAGAATAGGTGATACCTGGAGTGGAGGAGTAAGACATCAGGGTGTGGGGGAGTTAGAGATAGAGGGCGGGGGGAGTAGGAGATCATGGGGGGAACTCAGAGATTGCGGGGTGGCGAGTAGGAGATCGCTGGGGAGTAGGAGATCGTGGGGGAAGTCAGAGTTCGTGGGGGGAGTCAGAGTTCGTGGGGGGAGTCGGAGATCGCGGGGGGAGTAGGAGATTGTGGAGTAGGGGAGTTGGCGATCGCGGGGTTGGGGAGTAGGAGATAGCGGGGGTGGGGCGAGTAGGAGATCGCAGGGGGAGTCGGAGATCGGAGGGGTGGGGGGTGTGTAAAGAGATAATCTTGTTGGGCCTGGAGCAAATACTCCTGCTCCTCCTGGCCTACAAGCAGTGCTGTAAACGCACTTACTTCATGATCCAGCCCTTGTCACCAGGGAAACCTGGCCTTCACGTGCTAAAAATAAAAATCCTGTCAAAATGGAGGCACGCAGCTCCTTAAAAGATTTTACTGACCGACCTGCCTCCTGCGAGCGGATTGGTCACCTGCCCTCAACCTGCCTCCGTTAAAACCGCAGTGGGCAGTTTGGAGGCAGGTTGAGGTCGGGTTTGAGATTTTAACATTTTTTACCTCCCACCCGCCCCCCAACCCACCCTTCCTTGGGAATTTAAAAAAATTCCTCCCACTTATTTCAGTGTCTAGAGAATTAAAAATGGAGAGAATGAGAAAAGGGTACTTGACCCATCTAGCATGCACATTTCAATGGACCTGGTACAATTTTCCCTATCAAGCTCTCTAATTTATTTACTTTTCTAAGGGAAGTCAGAACCTCATTTAGCAGCTTCATGAAGAGAAAATCAAATGGAAAAATTACAACATATCAGTGTTAATATTGGGGAAATCTTACGCATCCTGAATTTTCATGCAAGTTCTCTCAAGCTCCCGGCATAACTTCGGCAGTTCAGTGGAACACCCCAGAGAAATAGTGTAAATGTTCGGTTTCAGCCAAGATTACAGCAGAAGATCAGGAGAACTCCCACGGAAATTCAAGGCCACTTTTTTATATCAACCTTACAATAAGTAAGTGGTAGGACATGGTTTCTGTTCACAATGCCCCATACCACAAGTTCCTGATCTCCACTCTTGACATTGAACGGAAACACTAAGCAGAGGCCAACCATTTTCCAAATGGCAGGAAGAGAAAAATCAAAGGGCCAATTGTCTCAGGCTATCTGCACACAGATTTTAGTGCCCAGCTATTACTGCAGGCCTCAAAGCAGATCTCCAGACTATCCTTTTAGTCAAGGATAGTGTCTGGCATGCAAAGAAGATGAGAAAATAAATTGGAAAATATTAAACCAGACAGAGAGGTATATTTTGCTGTGTGCAAAGCAAAAAATAAAATTCTTTCACTGAATTATGATGACAGTTTAGAGTGGGTCTGTACAACTAATTCAGTGGTTTGAGCTGTTGCAAGGGATTTCACTGAAACTTGAGCTGTTAAGAGAACATAATTAATAACAATTTTATATCAATGACAAAGGTACTGAGGATTAAAAATTCAGTTACATAGTGCCCACTGCTTGGGCGCTATGGGTGCCGATTTGGCTCAAAGATGGCGTCCGAGCAGCGCACGCACACTTCTGGTGTAGGCCGCGAGGACGCTACATTGGTGAGGGCGTTAACGTCAGTGCTGGGAGCATGCGCCAGAAGTATGCAGAGTGCGCAGATCGTGACATCAATCAAGGTGTAACGTTGATTTGACACCAGCACTGCCTTTTTCGACCTCAACGCTGGAGCTAATGTCTTCTCTTAAACACGCACAGCTGAACATGCGTTCAGCAGCAGGAAGGACCCACAACCAGCGCTATTAAAAAGGGATCAACACCTATTTACAGGTTAGTTGCTGATTGATTTCTACTTGCTGTTACTGAGTTTATAGAGGTGCTTGGTGCTTTCTAGACATCTTTAAAGTTGCCTAAAGTCTACAAAGAGTGGTGTGGCACATGCTCAAGAACTTGGTACTGACTTGCAAGGGGTCTGCTCAGACCAGTTGCTCTCAGACATGGGTGCAGTAGTTTGTATCCCCCTTGGCCTGCAGCATGACAGGAAGAATGAGCAGAGGTGACACAGAGCAGGACAAGCTGCTAGAAGAGGCAGGAGGGGGAGAAGCGCTCTCAGCAGGAGACCATATCCACCCAGGGTCTTCGGGGAGCAATTCTCCTACCTCAACCTCAGTGACGAGCATGCATGCGATGTCTCCGTTTTACTAAGGGGGTGCTCAATAAAATCTGCCACCTGCTACAGGCGGACCTGCAGCCTCAGTCCAGGGCAACGACGGCATTGCCAGTGGTTGTAAAGGTGGCTGGGGCCTTGAACTTCCTCGCGCCGGGCTAATTCCAGGCTGGAGCGGGCGACATCTGTAACATCTCCCAGTTTGCCATCCACTCCTGTATAAGGGAGGTGAGTGAGACTCTCCATTCAAAGAGAGCTGACTGCATTTCATTCTCTCTTGCCATAGAGAAGCAGGTGGAGCGAGCACGCGGCTTCATCAGGATAGCAGGCATCCCCATGGCCACTGACTGCACACATGTCGCTTTGCGGGCGCCGCATCTCAATTCGGAGATGTAAGGCAACCGGAACGGATTCCACAGCCTCAATGGCCATCTGCTGTGTGAACATACTCAGCGCATCATGCAAGTTAATGCTCGGTATCCTGGCAGCAGCCATGATACCTTCATTCTGCGGCAGTCCGTTGTACCATCAGCATTTGAGCTACCACGACAAACCAGAGGGTGGCTACTGGGCAACAAGGGCTATCCACTGACCACCTGGCTCATGACTCCGCTGCGCAACCCACGCACACGTGGGCAGCATGAATATAGTGAAAGCCATGCTGCCACACGGAATCTGATAGAGCAGACCATTGGCATCCTTAAACACCGCTTCCGCTGCCAGGACTGCACTGGAGGAGCCATGCAGTACTCACCAGGGCGGGTCTCAAGATTCGTCGTGGTCTGCTGCATGCTCCACAACATCATGAAGGCACAGCCCTTGCCACCAGGCATCCAGCGACCAGCTGAGGAGGAAGAGGAAGAAGAGGAGGAGGAGGAAGCTGAGGGGGGGAAGGCAACCCAGACAGCCCCTTTCTGCCCAGGCTGTCTGTGATCGACTCATCCAATTGCGGTACCAGTGAACGCAATTGGAATCTGGGAGCTACAAACAGTGGTATTGACAGGTCTCCATTTGAGACTGAAGAAAGGAATTCCACAGCTCATCTGCTGCTGAAACCCTCATCCATGCCTTTTTTACCTCTAGACTTCACTATTCCAATGCTCTCCTGGCCAGCCTACCATCTTCTACCCTACATAAATTTGAGCTCATCCAAAACTTTGCTGCCCTTATCCTAACTCGCACCAAGTCCTGTTCACCCATCACCCCTGGGCTCACTGAACTACATTGGCTCCCAATCCGGCAACACCTCAATTTTAACATTCTCATCCTTGTTTTAAAATCTCTCCATGTCTCCATGACCTCACCCCTCCCTATTTCTGTAACCTCCTCCAGCTTTACAACCCTCCGAGACCTCTGCGCTCCTCCAATTCTGGCCTCTTGTGCATCCCCAATTTTAAATCGTTCCACCATTGGCGGCCGTGCTTTCAGCTGCCTAGGTGCTAAGCTCTGGAATTCCCTCCCTGAAACTCTCCGCCTCTCTACTTCTTTCTCCTCCTTTAAGGAGCTCCTTAAAACCTACCTCTTTGACCAAGCTTTTGGTCATCTATCTTAATATCTCCTTATGTGGCTCGGTGTCAAATTTTGTTTGCTAACGCTCCTGTGAAGCACCTTGGGATATTTCACTATGTTAAAGGTACTATATAAATACAAGTAGTTGTTGTTGTGCTAAACTACAACTTTTATTGTTCTGCCCACTTGCTAGTTTCTGTATTTATCTGCTTTCCAGTTGCTTATTTTGCTTAACACATACCACAAAAATGACCAAATACATGTGCCTCAATATTAACAGGGAGGCGTGAAGGGTGTGGGTGAGCGCGGGGGAAACCAGGCAAGGCAGGGGACATGGAAGCCCTGCCAATCTTAACATGGGGATGGTCCCCGGCAGTCAATGAGAGGTCCGGCCAGGATCGGGAAGAGGCAACTAGCCGGTTCAAGGGAGGCCCAAGGCTTCCTTTTGAGGCCCACAGGAGCATGTTGGACCACAAGAAAATGTGAAAAATGAATTTAAAACTTACCTTCTGGGCCTCTTCTGGCCCAGGATCCGGCTCCTGGCAAGTTTTGCCTGATGGGGGAGCCGACACTACCGCCCCCTCCACCCCCCCCACCTTTAGACCTCAGGTTGAAATAGGAGATCAGGTCCTGATGACATCATAAGTGACTCCCTTTATTTTAACTGACCTCCACTTGGTTTCCGCCAGGTGGGGGCTTTTAAAATCGAGGCCATTATAGATTTTTAAAAATACAACTTTCATGGCTTCTTCCAACCTGCTGAAATCTCAGTCCCAGCCTCATGCATGAGAAACAAATGCAGCTACCATGACAGTTCCCCAACCAACTAAAGGTTGAGGTCGGACCTCAATCCATACAAATCTGTGAGCAACTCCACAGGAGATGTATCAGTTTTAAATAATAGCTGATGTCCAAGCAGATATATATGCAGCAGTTATAAAATTAGTTTAATAGGGGTCCTGTAGCAGCTAATATTCTCAGTAATGCTCTGACTGTTTTAAAGTAAGAAATGATATCCAAACAAATACTGAAAAAATTATAGGAGGAAGATCTTTCATGGTTCTAAAAATCAACCTCGTCCAAGGATATACTGAAACGAGAAAAAAAATGCTTAATAGGTTTGGATTGTAGTATCTTCCTCCGCACTTCTACCATTCTCACAAAGAAGCTTATTTTTCTTACACATATACACACACAGTAGAGAAGTGTAGAAATGTCCCTGACAACAGTACAGATTTGTCATGGCATATTGCATTTCTAGAGTAATATTTTGCTTCGAAGCAATGTGAAAAGTCATCAACTATGTCACGCTGCCTGTCCAACATCCAATATTGGATGAGAAGAAATTTCCTCCAATTAGATATTGGGAAGACCGAAGCCATTGTTTTCAGTCCCCACCACAAACTCCGTTCCCTAGACACTGACTCCATCGCCCTCTCTGGCCACTGTCTGCAGCTGAACCAGGCCGTTCGCAACGTCTCCATCATCAAGACTGCCTACTTCCACCTCTGTAACATCACCCGTCTCTGCCCCGCCTCAGCTGATCTGCTGCTGAAACCCTCATCCATGTCTTTGTAACCTCTAGACTCAACTATTCCAACGCTCTCCTGGCCCGCCTTCCAACTTCCACCCTCCGTAAACTTGAGCTCTGCTGCCCTTATCCTAACTCGCAAAAAGTACCGTTCATCCATCACCCCTGTGCTCGCTGACCTACATTACATCCTGGTCCAGCATTGCCTCAATTTGAAAATTCTCATCCTTGTTTTCAAATCCCTCCGTGGCCTCACCCCACCCTATCTCTGTAACCTCCTCCAGCCCTACACCCCTCCCTATCTCTGTAACCTCCTCCAGCCCTACACCCCTCCCTATCTCTGTAACCTCCTCCAGCCCTACACCCCTCCCTATCTCTGTAACCTCCTCCAGCCCTACAACCCTCCCTATCTCTGTAACCTCCTCCAGCCCCTACACCCCTCCCTATCTCTGTAACCTCCTCCAGCCCCTACACCCCTCCCTATCTCTGTAACCTCCTCCAGCCCCTACACCCCTCCCTATCTCTGTAACCTCCTCCAGCCCCACAACCCTCCCTATCTCTGTAACCTCCTCCAGCCCCACAACCCTCCCTATCTCTGTAACCTCCTCCAGCCCTACAACCCTCCCTATCTCTGTAACCTCCTCCAGCCCTACAACCCTCCCTATCTCTGTAACCTCCTCCAGCCCTACAACCCTCCCTATCTCTGTAACCCCCTCCAGCCCCTACAACCCTCCCTATCTCTGTAACCTCCTCCAGCCCCTACAACCCTCCCTATCTCTGTAACCTCCTCCAGCCCTACAACCCTCAGATCTCCTGCGCATCCCCGATTTTAATCACTCCACCATTGGTGGCCGTGCTTTCAGCTGGCTAGTCCCTAAGCTCTGGAATTCCCTCCCTAAACCTCTCCTCCTCGACCTCTCTCTCCTCCTTTAAGACGCTCCTTAAAACCTACCTCTGCAACCAACCTTTTGGTCACCTGTCCTAATATCTCCTTATGTGGCTCAGTGTCAAATTTTGTTTGATAACGCTCCTGTGAAGCACCATGGGACGTCTTACTATGTTAAAGGCACTATATAAATGCAAATTGTTGTTTCAGACAAAGAACAATATTATGGTGTTGGCTGGTTTGGTTTAAGTTGCAGATGCTTGATTTATATCTGCACTTTTTCTTTTGGAAAAATGCTTCAAATTCCAAATCAGAACCTTTCACCTGATTAATTGTCACAATCGTTTTGCAGTTTGTTGCCCCACCTCATCCATTAAAAGTGAATCTGGGCACACATGTAACCCTAAAGGTGGTCCACAGCCTCAATTTTAACCGCCCCCCCCCCGCCATGAATAGGCAGTGTCCTCACTCCCATGTTCGCGCCGTGCTTCCACTGCTGCCCTTTTAACACCCAGGTTTCGGGAGGCATCGACGGCATCGCCACAGGCAGTTAGGACCCCGACCCGATTTTTCACTCAAGATCAAGCTTGTCGGCACCGTGCAGTGAAATCTGACAGCAGGCAGGATCGGGACCACAAGAGGCCCAGGAAGCTAAGTAATTATAATTTTAAAAAGATTTCCTTGTGGGGCTTCCCTCCTCCTTCCCCGGCCACAATCCCCTTAAGTGCCTGGAACCGTTCCCTTGGCCTCCTGCCACCAGAAAATCCACTCCCACCCGCGAGTTACCTAGCGACTCCCGTCGGTTCATGCGGCAGTCAGTTCTTCAAATTTCTAATGAGGCCCGGGAGTTAAAATATCTTCAGGCCTCGAATCGCCGCCATGCGAGCTTGCCACTCTCCTCAGCCCCTGCACATTGCACTCACGCCCCAAGTTAAAATCGTAGCTCATGCACCTATACTGGTTCATAGCTACAGCCCTACTGTAGCTATCACAACAAAATATGGGACTGTGCCATGGAGCAGCACAGAGAAACTCTTTAATAGACGAAAATGGATATCTGCATAGATGACTGCAGCATTATTTTGGCTGTCCCATGTATTACAACGGCAGAAACCAGAGGACAAAACACCAGGTCATGTGCCAGTTAACTTGTCAGTCTTCTAAAGATAAGCAGACAGATTGCATAACAGTTTCCAACCAAAAATCTAGCTTGAATTGTTGCCAAGTAAAGTTCAATTACACTGCCTCTCGGATGCTTTCAATGCTTTTACCAAATATTAAAAAAGTGGAATGCAAATTGTCTTCTATATATTAACCATTTAAAATACCAAATGAAGCTGTATTGCTATTTACATTCAAATTCGAACGATATACTAGCGATTCTCCCATGGTGTTTTTAAACAGCTAAACAACGCAGTTTGTTATCAGGACTATTGATGTGTGGGGATTGAAAAAATGAGATTTTGTTTTTATTAAAAAGTATTACGGGAATGTTAACAGTATTTTTAGGTTCAAATGATGTGACCGTCTCCACGTTGTTGTGGAGATTGTAAATCAGTGACCTGGATTATTATGTCTGTTTTACCTGTGCAGTGCGGCATTGGTGGTCTTGGAGTATGGGGCCAAAGAGATGGTTAGAGCAATCCCTATAGCTATACCTCCGGCTGTAACTTAAAAACTGGCTTTAAGTTGTTCAAGAGAAGACTGTGCTTTTGCTAAGAAACTTAAAGCTAGTTTCTAGGTCATGGCCAGAAACATGGCGTCGGGCTTTCCTTCACGAAGGTGAAGGGAATAGTACTGATACTGGTCAGATCGGAGAGGCCTCAGGCAGGTGGAACTGTGGAGAACAGCACCAACTACCATGAAGATGGAGCTGACAGGAGGCTTGAACCCATCAGAGACAAGTATGAATAGGGAAGGGCCCAAATTTCTGGTGTCCCTACCCCACTGGTGGAGTGGAACTCCCAGCTGTCTGGTCAGGAGGACATAGACCCTATCCGAAATTGAGCGGACAGGGCCATTTCCACAGATGCCCTTGTGAGATGCAAAGACCTGCCTGCCCCACTATGTGATCAAAAGTCATCAAGGGGAATACCGGGGCCTAGTAAGGACCAAAGAGTGAAGCCAACAATTGTTTTTAAATGGAGCAACAGGCACCTTTTTGGGATCTAGGTTCTGCCCCAACTCCTGCTTCCTTCCCCTTCCGCTCCCCGCAGGGGATTCATTCACTTTGCATCCTTCTACTCCCCAGGAATTTTTGCTCGTAAGATCTTAACGTTGACAGAAGTAGCTTAATGGAAATAGCGTTACAGGAAAGTTTCACAGGAAATATATTTACAGGAAGAACACCGTATATGCAAGACTTAATATTGTAAAACATTATTGTGCATGCGATTAATTATTTAAAATATAAGAACATAAGAAATAGGAGCAGGAGTAGGCCAATCGGCCCCTCGAGCCTGCTCCGCCATTCAATAAGATCATGGCTGATCTAATCCTAACCTCAAATCTAAAGAACACAAGAAGTAGGAGCAGGACCCGGCCACTCAGCCCCTGGGTCCGCTCCGCCACCCACACGGCCTTGACCGATCCGAACTCAGCCTCATGTCCAATTTCCTGCCCGCTCCCCATAACCCCTAATTCCCTTTACTTCTAGGAAACTGTCTATTTCTGTTTTAAATTTATTTAATGATGTAGCTTCCACAGCTTCCTGGGGCAGCAAATTCCACAGACCTACTACCCTCTGAGTAAAGAAGTTTCTCCTCATCTCAGTTTTGAAAGAGCAGCCTCTTATTCTAAGATTATGCCCCCTAGTTCTAGTTTCACCCATCCTTGGGAACATCCTTACCGCATCCACCCGATCAAGCCCCTTCACAATCTTATATGTTTCAATAAGATCGCCTCTCATTCTTCTGAACTCCAATGAGTAGAGTCCCAATCTACTCAACCTCTCCTCATATGTCCACCCCCTTATCCCCGGGATTAACCGAGTGAAACTTCTTTGTACTGCCTCGAGAGCAAGTATGTCTTTTCTTAAGTATGGACACCAAAACTGTATGCAGTATTCCAGGTGCGGTCTTACCAATACCTTATATAACTGCAGCAATACCTCCCTGTTTTTATAATCTATCCCCCTAGCAATAAAAGCCAACATTCCATTGGCCTTCTTGATCACCTGCTGCACCTGCATACTAACTTTTTGATTTTCTTGCACTAGGACCCCCAGATCCCTTTGTACTGCAGTACTTTCCAGTTTCTCGCCATTAAGATAATAACTTGCTCTCTGATTTTTCCTGCCAAAGTGCATAACCTCACATTTTCCAATATTGTATTGCATCTGCCAAATCTCTGCCCACTCACCCAGCCTGTCTATATCCCCTTGTAGGTTTTTTATGTCCTCCTCACTTTCTACTTTCCCTCCCATCTTTGTATCATCTGCAAACTTTGATATGTTATACTCGGTCCCCTCCTCCAAATCGTTAATATAGATTGTAAAGAGTTGGGGACCCAGCACCGACCCCTGCGGAACACCACTGGCTACTGGTTGCCAGTCCGAGAATGAACCATTTATCCCAACTCTCTGCTTCCTGTTAGATAACCAATCCTCCACCCATGCCAGAATATTACCCCCAATCCAGTGATTTTTTATCTTGAGCAATAATCTTTTATGTGGCACCTTGTCGAATGCCTTCTGGAAGTCTAAATACACTACGTCCACTGTACGTTATGTCCTCAAAGAACTCAAGCAAATTTGTCAGACATGACTTCCCCTTCATAAAGCCATGCTGACTTTGTCCTATTAAATTATGTTTATCTAAATGTTCCGTTACTGTCTCCTTAATAATAGACTCCAAAATTTTACCCACCACAGATGTTAAGCTAACTGGTCTATAATTTCCAGCCTTCTGCCTACTACCCTTTTTAAATAAGGGTGTTACATTAGCAGTTTTCCAATCTGCCGGGACCTTTGCCGAGTCCAGGGAATTTTGGAAAATTATTACCAAAGCATCCACAATCCCTACTGCCACTTCCCTCAAGACCCTAGGATGTAAGCCATCAGGTCCAGGGGATTTATCTGCCTTGAGTCCCATTATTTTACTGAGTACCAATTCCTTAGTGATTTTAATCGTATTTAGCTCCTCCCCCCCTAGAGCACCCTGTTTGTCCAGTGTTGGGATATTCTTAGTGTCCTCTACCGTAAAGATTGAAACAAAATATTTGTTCAGCATTTTTGCCATCTCCATGTTTCCCACCATTAATTTCCCGGTCTCATCCTCTAAGGGACCTACGTTTGCCTTAGCCACCCTTTTTCTTTTTATATAACTATAGAAACTCTTGCTATCTGTTTTTATATTTTTTGCTAATTTATTTTCATAATCTATCTTCCCTTTCTTAATCAATCCTTTAGTTACTTTTTGCTGTCTTTTGAAGACTTCCCAATCTTCTATCCTCCCACTAAGTTTGGCTACCTTATATGTCCTTGTTTTTAGTCGGATACTATCCTTAATTTCTTTACTTAGCCACGGATGGCTGTCATTTCTTTTACACCCTTTTATCCTCAGTGGAATATATTTTTTTTGAAAGTTGTAAAATAACTCCTTAAATGAACACCACTGCTCATGTACCGTCTTACCCTTTAATCTATTTTCCCAGTCCACTTTAATCAATTCCGCTCTCATACCATCATAGTCTCCTTTATTCAAGCTCAGTACGCTTGTTTGAGAATCAACCTTCTCACCCTCTAATTGGATATGGAATTCAACCATGTTATGGTCACTCATTCCAAGGGGATCCTTAACTAGGACATTATTAATTAATCCTGACTCATTACACAAGACCAGGTCCAAGGTTGCTTGCCCCCTTGTAGGATCAGTTACATACTGCTCAAGAAATCGATCCCTAATACACTCAATAAACTCTTCCTCAAGGCTGCCCTGCCCAATTTGATTTGTCCAGTTAATATGATAATTAAAATCCCCCATAATTATAGCTGTTCCCTTATTACATGCCCCAACTATTTCCTGATTAATACTTCTTCCAGCAGAGTTGCAACTATTAGGAGGCCTATATACTACTCCCACTAGTGTTTTTTCCCCTTATTATTCCTTATCTCCACCCAAACTGTTTCATTATCCTAATCCTTTGACCCAATATCATTTCTCTCTATTACAGTGATTCCTTCCTTTATTAACATAGCCACCCTCCTCCCCTTCCTTCCTGCCTGTCCTTCCTGATTGTTAAATACCCTGGCATATTTAATTCCCAGTCGTTGTCACCCTGCAGCCATGTTTCTGTAATGGCCACAAGATCATACCTATACGTAGCTATTTGTGCCGTTAACTCGTCCATTTTGTTACGAATGCTACGTGCATTCAGATAAAGAACTTTCAAATATGTTTTGTGACACTTAGTTCCTGCTTTTTCCTTTTTTAACACTTTACCTTTTACTCCATACTTTCTGTCCCTTCCTGACACGCTTTCCTCTGTCTCCCTGCTCAGGTGCCCAACCCCCTGCCACTTTAGTTTAAATCCTCCCCAACAGCACTAGCAAACACTCCCCCTAGGACATATATTACTGTAAATTATTTTAATAGAAAAATCCAACAGCTTCAAGAAAGAAAATGCACACAACAAATACAAAGGTATAACGGTTTGATTATTTGCAGTGGTTCCACATGGTCTCCTTGCATTGTTCATAGAATATCATATTTGGTTAAGTAATGCCAACAAGCCTTCAAAAATCATTACTAATACTGTAGGCACAATGGCAGCAATTAACCTGACCTATTTAGAAGTTTGCATTTCAATTCATCTGCTGTCCAACTTGTAGGTCACATATCATGTATGAAATTAAACACAATATAATATGCACACAGATACAAGGTTTGGTTAAGGGAAAATGCAGAAAAAACCTCAATTCATATTATATGGAAATTTTATGGGGGGGGAGATGAGAGGAGCAACAGCTGAACATATTAGGAAAAATGCTGAATTTTTGGTAGTTAATACTCCTATCTCTGATTCACAGCTTGTGGGTTCAAGCATCCTTCCAGAACTTCAGCACTCAATCTAGGCTGACACTTGCAGGGATCTGGGGAAAGAGCAGGGAATATGGGACTAATGGTAGCTTTTTCAAAGAGCCGGCAGAGACACAATGGGATGAATTTTAACCCTCAAAAACGGGTGGATTGGGTTCAGGTAAGATGTAAAAATTTCAAAAAATCTCAAACCCTACCCCAACCCGCTTCCAACCCATCCACTTCCAGGTTTAATGGAGACGGAACAGGAGGCAGGCAGCAAATCCATTCCCAGGAGGCGGGTTGGCAAGTTAAATATTATAATGAGGCTGGGAGCCTCACATTTAACTTCCCTTACAGGTTTAACCCTGGCCGGCCTATTTTCCCAGGCCTCGGGAAACCCGGCAGCTCAAGGGAGGCAAGGACAGCTTCAGGGAAAATTAAGTGGCTTTACAGCACTGCTTGTGGGCCAAGAGGAGCAGGAGTGCTTCCCCCTAGCCCCCAAGTTTACCTGCTTCCTTGGGATCGGATGCTCCGCCCCATCAGACCACCTCCCCATCCAAAGACAACCCCCACACCCCCCCCCCAACCTGGGATAGGACCCCCTCCTGGGGTCAGGGATCGAGCCCCCCCTCCCCCACTAGCAGCTGCAGGCATGTTAGCTGCAGGCATGTTAGCTGCGGCTGTGGCTGTGGCCTGCCCCGCAGTGCTCCTACTCAACTGGAAGCCAAGCCTGTCAATCAGGCTGACTTCTGGACGGGGATCCTGTCAAAAAAAAAAATGCACACTGTGAAGTTAAAACTCCACAGCAGGCTTGGAAACCCGGACATCCGGATTTCCCGTCCAAAACTCCGCCCCCCGCCTCACCCCGGGCTCGGAAAACCGACCCTGTTAATATCCAATGGGTCGAATGGCCTCCTTTTGTTAGTATCTTTAATTTCTTAATTCACATAAAATTCATTCATTTACACCACTTTCCCTTGTTCACCATTCTTGCATGGTGAGTGCCAACTCGGGTTTTCAGTTACTTGGTGATGAATGTGAAGACATGAATTGACTGTGACCAATTGGTGCACATGCAACAGATGGATGGTTGGTTACAGGACTGCTTGTGTAAGTGGGTGGCGGTGGAGGGGAAAGAGGGAGTGGGGATGAAATAGTTACTTTGGTCCAGTGTGTGTGACTAACTGAACCTTCAAGCTATTAGGGCATCCCTGGCAACCCGAGCAGCAATGTGATGCTGCTCTGGTGTTGGAGGCCCCATCTTCATCTCCTCTTCATTGGAATCCTCATCAGATGAGGAATGCTGAGAGGCTTGTTCCTCCTGCACCTCTAGTCCTCACTGCTGGGCTATGTTGTGCAGAAAGGAGCGCAGCATGATTATCTTAGAGACGAGTACTGAAGGGTGCCTCCAGACATCTCTAAGCACCTGAAGCACATCTTGAGCATATTGATGGCTTGCTCGCTGACACATCTAATTGTCATATGGCTCACGTTGTAGCGCTCTTGATGTTCATTGGTGGAGTTTCTCAGAGGTGCCATCAGCCAGGTTTGAAAGTGGTATCCTTTGTTGCCTAGCAGCCACCTCTTAAGGCTGGTTCCAGGTATGAACTTTCACAGCCACTGGTAATGCATGGCCACCAAGTCCAGCAGGTAGCAGGTCTTCTTGTAGGAGGCTACAGGTGCCTGCGACCACCAGACATGACAATCTCAGCCTTCGGAAGCACTGTGCTTCCAGGAGGTCAAGGAAGCTGAGCTTCTATCTGTGGACCCTGTTAGGTGGGTAGTGCCTCCTGCGACCTCGACCCCTCTGTTGCTCTCTTCTCTTCTGGCCACCTGCAGCTCCCTCCACAATATGCCCTTGCTGCTGATGATGCTGATTGTCTTCCTCATCTGAAGTCCAATCTAAAGCAGCCATGGTGCCACCCATTGTGATATTCTCTATGTGAACACCTCCAAACTGTACAAATAAGTCTCTCACAACAAGTACTCTCACCAAACCGTGTCCCAGAGGGAACTGAGAAAGCAGCTGTGAGCACTGACCGGGACATGTGACCTTTAACCATCCCCATGAAATGCCACTCAAAATCGCCTCCGTTTCACTGACGAGTTTCCAGAACCCTGGGAAACCTGTGCAGGAGGCATTAATTTCGAATTGCTGCCAAAATCTGAGAAAGGTGCATCATTTAAATATTATAATGACAGAGCCGCCTCTGCAGAGTGGGTTACTCGGACGCTCCAAAATCCAACGCAGGTAAAACGGAAACAGGCGTGTTCACGACGGCTTGCGGGGCAGGTTTCCAGAATTTGACGATGTTACCCTCGACCCTCTCCCGCCAGTGGGGGAGCGGAGGTTAATATCAACCCCTTTCATTCCAGACTACCTTCAATCCTAGGTACCGAGAATGAAAACAACTTTTGAAGCCACTACACCACTTTTTTTTAAATATAGCAGAAACCTGGCAGATGAGTCCTTTGTTTCAGTGGGATGTGGGGCCTCTTACACGGACACATACTTCAGCTTTCTTTATTGACTCCATAAATGACTTTGGGCAACCACTGCTCATATCTTTTCATTAAAATAAGCTTGAAATAAAACCCTGCAAATTTCAACACATACTATAATTTCCAAATTGTACTATTTGCATTAAGAATGGGCTGCCATGGATTGAATACCCAGTAGAATAGTCCATAACGTTGTGTGTGCATCTTTTGGTGACAGCTGAGATACACTGAAGAGAGAAGCCAAATCAAAGCGTGGCAAGGAGTCTATGGTGTGTGGAACACTAGAAAGATAAGAAAAAGAAACAGTAGTGAATTGGTATCTGGTGACTTCCTCCCAGGCTTCTTTTCTTGCATGTGGATTGGGTGCTGTGTGCTGGAGCTGAATATTGCTACGCTCAAGGCCAGTACCTCTGGCATAAATTGGCCGCACACTTTCCTGATTGATTTTTTACCCTATGCTGATAAGTTTAAGTTTCTGTACAGGACAACTATGTTAGTTTCTTAGTGGGACCAAGAGGCCCAATTGTTTCTTGTTATGGTGTTAAACTGTGATAAGCACTGCTCTGCTGTGACTGGATTGTGATAAAAAAAAGACTGATCCTTTAGGCAGCAATTCCAATAGCAACTAACAAAGCTAGACCAACTGGCTTAAGTTTTAATGTTGCTGCCACACAAAGATGCCAACTGGGAACACCTGTTCAGTATAGCGAGTAAAAACATGAGTGAGGATAACACTTCAACAGCAATACTCAACATTTGCATCAAGACAATAAGGGTGTATTTTCTAGGGGCTTCTCCCGCTCCGTTGCCGTAACAGCAGCAGAAATTCCATTTACACGCATTAAGGGGATTTCCACTGAACTTCTGCGGAAGTTATGGCAGCGAAACAGAAAAAAAAAGAGAATTTATCCCCAATAGCTTCAGAGTCTAAAACCTTCAAATACTCGACCAGAGAGCAAGCATGATTACACCCATTGTTCTGCAAGTCAAATTTGAATCAAATTTTTGTATTTGAATTGTTTATATATTGTTTATAAATGCAATTTATAATGAACTAATCTCTCATCAGTGCACACTGGTTCAATTGGTTCAATTACCTTTACTGTAATTGAACAACTTCATAACTGTATATTTATACCATCCTCACTGTATATATTGTGACTAAATCACACACTACACACTGATTTTACAAAATTGTTTTAGTTTAATTCATCCACCTAAAATGTTGGCTGGAATGCACCACAAAGAAAATGGAAATATATGTAACTTGAGAGTAGATGTGTATAAGCATCACTAAGAGACACTCAACTGTCATGGCTCACTCATAAACAATGACCATTTAGGTGAGGTACTGGAGGGTGAATGGCATCCCAGCAGGGAGTTTCAGGAGGGGAAAGAAAATAATGAAATTTGCTGAATGTGCAGAGGTACATAGTGCTTCCCTAGTGCAATCAACAAACTTCACTTGAATGGTAATAGAGTGAATGTTAGGGCAAGCACAAGTTGGGAAATCAGGCCTACAGGCCCATGTGTCACATTTTGCATAAAATCAGCAAAGTAAGGCTATGTTGGCGGCCAATGCCAGCAACATTGTAATATGTAAATATTATTCAAGAGGTCCCACACTTCCTTCATTTGAGCTCCACCCCAGCATGCTCCTGTAAAATGGACACTTGGGCCGCGAATGTAATAGCACTGAGGGGGCGGGTTTGGAGGCGGGTCCACTGTCAAAATCGCAAAGATTGACAGTGGGTAGGAAACCGCTGTCAACCCGCCTCCACGCGAGTCTCCCAGGTGTCGGGTCTGTCAGCACAAAACTGACCTGACACCAAGCGGCGGGGGAGACAATTCAGCTTGTTAAATGGCTTGTTAAGAGCCAATTTAAGACTATCTTGAGGCTTACTTCTAATTTTACCTTCTCCCATACAGACTACAGAGATCCCCAGCCTTTGATATCCAGCTGAGATCAGAAGGCTATTAACTGGAGCCTTACAATTTACATCAGCAATCCTGAACTAGGATCAGAAAAAATACTCAGCTGGGATTTCTGCTACTGATCACTGCCCAGTGACTCTTGCTGGAATGGGGGTGACAACAGGATCAGGCTCAGATGTGTTGTCCCCACAGTTAAAGAGCCCACCAACATATTGGCTAACGTCACGTAAAAATTGGATGCCTGTGCAAGATACAACAACTTATCGTAATAAAACGTCCCAAGGCGCTTCACAGGAATGTTATCAAAAAAAACTCATAAATCTCCTCTGCACCCTCTCTAATGCAATCACATCATTCCTGTAATGAGGTGACCAGAACTGCACACAGTATTCACAGCGGCCTAACTAGTGTTTTATACAGTTCAAGCATAACCTCCTGCTCTTATATTCTATGCCTCGTCTAATAAAGGCAAGTATCCCATATGCCTTCTTAACCGCCTTATCTACCTGTCCTGCTACCTTCAGGGATCTGTGGACATGCACTCCAAGGTCCCTCTGATCCTCTGCACTTCTCAGTGTCCTACCATTTATTGTGTATTCCCTTGCCTTGTTAGCCCTCCCCAAATGCATTACCTCGCAGTTCTCCAGATTGAATTCCATTTGCCAGTGTTCTGCCCACCTGACCAATCCATTGATATCTTCCTGCAGTCTACAGCTTTCTTCTTCATTATCAACCACACGGCCAATTTTTGTATCATCTGCAAACTTCTTAATCATACATCCAAGTCCAAATCATTGATATATACCACAAAAAGCTAATCAGACATGACCTTCCCTTAACAAATCCATGCTGACTGTCCCTGATTAATCCGTGTCTTTCTAAATGAAGATTTATCCTGTCCCTCGGAATTTTTTCCAATAATTTTCCCATCACCGAGGTTAGGCTGACTGGCCTGTAATTACTCGGTCTATCCCTTTCTCCCTTTTTAAACAACGGTAACACGTTAGCAGTCCTCCAGTCCTCCGGCACCACACCTGTAGCCAGAGAGGATTGGAAAATGATGGTCAGAGCCTCTGCTATTTCTTCCCTTACTTCTCTTAACAGTCTGGGATACATTTCATCCGGGCCTGGGGATTTATCCACTTTCAAAGATGCTAAAGCCCTTAATACTTCCTCTTTCACTATGTTTATTTCATCTAATATTTCACACTTCTCCCTGATTGCAATTTCTGCATCGTCCCTCTCCTTTGTGAAAACAGACGCAAAGTATTCATTAAGAACCATACCCATGTCTTCCACCTCCACACACAGGTTACCTTTATGGTCCCTAATAGGCCCTACTCTTACTTTAGTTATCCTCTTGTTCTTAATGTATTTATAAAACATCTTTGGATTTTCCTTGATTTTACTTGCTAATATTTTTTCATGCCCTCTCTTTGCTTTCCTAATTTCACCCTGCACTTTCTATACTCCTCTAGGGTTTCTGCAGTATTGAGCCCTCGGTATCTGTCATAAGCTTCCCTTTTTTTCTTTAACCTTCCCTGTATGCCCCTTGACATCCAGGGAGCTCTAGATTTGTTAGTCCCACCCTTTTTCTTTAAGGGAACATACTTGCTTTGAACCCTCACTATCTCTTCCTTGAATGCCTCCCACTGCTCTGACACTGATTTACCTTCAAGTTTCTGTCTCCAGTCCACTTTAGGTAAATCACATCTCAGCTTAGTGAAATTAGCTTTTCCCCAATTGAGAACTTTTATTCCTGGTCTACCCTTGTTCTTTTCCATAACTACGCTAAATCTAACTGAATTATGATCGAGGGGGTGGCCGTGTATATGGGAGGGGGAGTTGATATGAAGGTAGAGATTAAGGGAGGAAAGGAGGGCCGTGAACTCAGAAGAGATGGAGCAAGAAGAGTTGAGGTGGAGGTTGAAATCACCGAGGATGAGAAGTCGCTCGGTACAGAGGCAGAGGGAGGAAAGCAGAGAAAATATCTCATTGAGAAAATTGGTGTGGTATTTGGGTGGGCGGTACAGAATAAGGATTTATTCAGTAACACACTGATACTCACACCCTTCAGTAACACACTCTGAAACAAGACAATTAGCACTTATGATTCTCCAATATGATTCAGTACCTTGAGGAGGTGAGGAGAAAATTGGAAGGGGATTTTTATTTTTAAATATACAACAGTGAGCTCCTTGTAATATCATATTTACTATTATGCAATAACAGCACTGAACGCAGTATATCTGATATAATATAGATTAAATATAGATTAAAGGATTAAAAAGACAGCAACACAAGAATCATGTCCTTCATACTATCACCTCCTATGTTACAATAGTATTACCTTTTTTACAGCAATGGATTACTAGGAATAGAATGTACACTACTTATTTTAAGAATGATGTTCTCCCACTTTTTATAGTTGCTTTAATACAAAAGAAAACACAAATGAAGTCTACTGTCAGATAAATAGTGTAGATAAAGCAAAATTTAAACTGCTAATCCCAATTCTCAATTGAGACCACTGATTCCCATCATCTCACTACTGGCCTTTCAGACAGGTGAGGGATACGCTCTACATGCCTAATCAAGCCAGCTTGTTACCATGGTAACGGGCCCTTCACACATGCACCTATAATACCCTGCGCCACAGTCCAGGACACAAGCCAATAATCTACCTGCTATTTTCAGATAGTTTTTGTGATGAAACGGCAGAGAACAAAAAGAAACAATCGACTGCACTGCGAGCTACACCAAACAAAGAAAGACTTGCATTGATATAGCGCCTTTCATGACCTCAGGATGGCCCAAAGTGCTTTACAGCCAATGAAGTACTTTTGAAGTGTAGTCACTGTTGAAATGTAGGAAACGTGGCAGCCAATTTGTGCACAGCAAGTTCCCACAAACAGCAATGTGGTAACAACCAGATAATCTGTTTCAGCGATGTTGGTTGAGGGATAAATATTAGCGAGAACTTCCCTGCTCTTCTTCGAATAGTGCCACGGGATATTTTATGTTCAGCTGAGCGGGCAGAAGGGGCCTCGGTTTAATGTCTCATCCAAAAGATGGCACCTCTGACAGTGCAGCACTCCCTCACTGCATCAGAGTGTCAACCTGGATTATGTGCTCAAGTCTCTGGAGTGGGATGGAGGAGAGGACTAGGTGGGCTCCAGATTCGTGGTGACTTGCTACATGCTCCACAATCTGGCGTTCATGAGAGACCAGCCGTTGCCACCAGAAATTGTGCCTGAGGGTCAAGCTCAAGAACCATAAGAGGAGGAGGTTGAGTAGGACGACTAAGAGGAGGGGTAGAAGGTTGAAAGGGAGGAGGAGGAAGTCGAGGGGGACCAGGGGGTTGATTGATGATCCATTAAGGAGACCATCATCTGCATCCAATCTTTTCAAACACTTCCCCATGAAGAATACAATAAAAAAGGCCACCAATTCCAGCACAATCCAATTACCATAATCATTCTTTACCTAGAGCAAAAACAATGAAGACATGACACAACCAACAGCACTTACAATTATTAAACTATTCACCCTGGTGCTTCCCCTTAGTGGCTATCGTATAAGTGCTCTTAAATAAAAACAGAAAATGCTGGAAATACTCAGCAGGTCAGGCAACATCTGTAGAGAGAGAAACAGAGTTAACGTTTCAGGTCGATGACCTTTCGTCAGAACTGGAAAAAGTTAGAGATGTAACAGGTTTTAAGTAATTACAGATCACAGGGAAAGCGGGGAGGGGAGGAAAGAACAAAAGGGAAGGTATGTGATAGGGTGGAAGTCGGGAGTGATTAAATGACAAAAGGGATGATGGTACAAGGCAAAAGGAAATGGTAAGGAACAAGTAAAGAAACAAAAGATAGGTCTAGAGGTGTAAATGGGAATAATCATCAACAGCTGCCGTCCGAAAAAATGGGGGCACAGGTTATGATCAGAAATTGTTGAACTCAATGTTGAGTCCGGAAGGCTGTAAAGTGCCTAATCGAAAGATAAGGTGCCGTTCCTCGAGTTTACATTGATTCATTGGAACAGTGTAGGAGGCCCGAGGACAGAGAGGTCAGAGTGGGAGTGGAGCAGAGAATTAAGATGACAGGTGACCAGAAGCTCGGGGTCACACTTGCGGACTGAACAGAGGTGTTCAGCAAAGCGATGTGGTCTCCCCAATGTAGAGGAGACTACATCGTGAGCAGCGAACACAGTATACTAAATTGAAAGTACAACAAGTAAATCACTGTTTCACCTGGAAGGAGTGTTTGGGGCCTGGTCGGTGGGAAGGGAGGTGGTAAAAGGGCAGGTGTTGCATCTCCTGCGCTTGCACTGGAAGGTTCCGTGGGAAGGGGAGGGGGTGTTGGGGGTGACTGAGGAGTGGACCAGGGTGTCGCAAAGGGAACGGTCCTTTCGGAATGCTGAAAGGGGAGAGGAGGGGAAGATGTGTTTGGTGGTGGGATCACGCTGGAGGTGGCAGAAATGGTAGAGGATAATCCGTTGAATGTGGAGGCTGGTGGGGTGGAAGGTGTGGCTAAGGGTAACTCTATCGTGGTTCTGGGAGGGGGGGAAGGGGTGAGAGCAGAAGTGCAGGAAATGGGACAGACACAGTCGAGGGCCCTGTCAACCATGGTGGAGGGGGATCCTCAGTTGAGGAAAAAGGAAGACATATCATAAGCACTGGTATCGTCAGAGACGGAGAAACTGGAAATCGGAGTCCTTACAGGAAGCAGTGGGCAAAAGTGTTGTCAAGGTAGCTGTGGGAGTCAGTGGGATTATAACGGATATTGGTCGATAGCCTATCCCCAGAAATGGAGACAGAGATGTCAAGGACGGGAAGGGAAGAGTCAGAGATGGTCCATGAGAAGGCGAGGGAAGGGTGGAAATTGGAAGAAAAGTTGATGAAATTTTCCACTTCGGGGCGAGAGCAGGAAACGGCACTAATACAGTCATCAACGTACCGAAAAAAGAGGTCAGGAAGGGGACCTGATTGGACTGGAACAAAGAATGTTCCACATATCCCACAAAAAGGCTTATCCCATTACCATCTCCTATCGCCTTGCACCATCAGTCCTTTTGTCTTTTAATCTCTCCTGCCTTCCACCCTATCACAGACCTTCCCTTTTGTTCTTTCTTCCCCTCCCCCCTTTCCCTGCCTCTGTACTTGTTTAAAACCTGTTACATCTCTAGCTTTTTTCCAGTTCTGATGAAAGGTCATCGACCTAAAACATTAACTCTGCTTCTCTCTCCACAGATGCTGCCTGAACTGCTGAGTATTTCCAGAATTTTCTGTTTTTATTTCAGATTTCCGCATCCACAGTATTTTGCTTTTGTATAAGTGCTCTTGCCTACTCTGGTGCTTCTACGAAGTGCAACCCAAGTGTCAGCAGTAGGTGAGGTGGATGGCTGGTCAGAATTTGAAAAGGGCAGTTCAGATGTCCTCCTGCGACGCAATCAAGAGGCTGTACGCCGTGATGCCCCCGCCTCAGATTGCACCATTTTAGCATGGGCTTGAGCAGTCTGTGCCACCTGGCTGGCAGGCAACTGCAAGGGCAATGGTGCAGTGGCGGGGGAAGGAGCTGGAATGCTGCCATCCGGAGAGAGGCCAGTAGGTTCCTTCTCTATGATTTCCACGCCACTACCTCAGGTTGTCTGTTCTGCTGGAGGACAGATCTCTGGGTAGCTGAGACACTCTGCAAGCCCCTTTCAACCAAGTGCCCAGAGCAACCATGGCAGCTGCCTGAGCTTCCACTGCAACACTTTGCCGTTCCATGGAAGATGCAACTAGTGCAATGGAAGCTGTTTTACGTTTCATGGAAGCTGCAATGATAGCAGCGGACGCTGCGACCTCAGTCATCAGGCACTGCATGATGTTGGGCTGCACAGGTCGCTGGATAGAACTGGCAGCCTGGAGAGGATGAGTTCCAGGCTCTGCATCAAGACACGGGCCAAGCTGGAGGCAGACTCCTCCATCCCCTTATCCACGACCCGTAAGCTTTCAGACAGGCTGTCCATTGCACCAAGCATTTGCTTTGTCAAACCCATCAGCTTTCTTCTGAAGCTTGGCCCTGCGAGGTCCTCATCTGATTCCTCTACAGCAGAACCCAACGTGGCTGCTGCCCACTATTGCCCTGTGCATCCCACTGTGAGGATCTGTGTTCTACATTAGCCTCTAAGTTACACGTGGTGTCGGTCTCTGAGCTGGTGCCTGCGACAGTGGTAGCGATTGACGCAGTGCCTTCTTCCTCGTTGTCCTCCTCCTCCTCCACCTCTTCTTCTGGGGGGCGAGGTGGCTCTTCGTCCTGGCAGCCTGCAATGATAAAGCTAGAAGGGTTAGGGTGCAGCCCGTGTGGCCACTATAGGAGGATGTGTGTGATGAGTCCATATAATCCTGTGAGTGAGGATAGGTTTGGGGGATTAGGGATCAGGAATAGTTGTGGATATGTTAGGAAGCTGGAGTGGCCACATACCTCTCGGTGATATTTCCCCATCTCTGCCTGTGGCCACGGTATCTGCCACTCCCCTCCCGATTACTGCCAGCACTACCTCCTCAAGGGGACTGGTCTCATGGAGTCGTGCTTCCCCTCCCCCGGTCACATCCTGCTGGTGCCTGTTATGTGCTATCTTGTCCTGGAAGAGAAAGAGTGATGATTGTGAATAAGTATATTGGCAGGTATATATATACATATATATATATATAATATATATATATATATATGTGTGTGTGTGTGTGTGTGTGTGTGTGTGTGTGTGTGTGATGCCTCACATGGTTGAAGAGCTGTGAGATGTGTCTGAGGTGTGAGTAGTGCCTGTGAAGGATGCAATATTGTGGGTTGTGTGAATGTCAGTGTATAGTTAGATGGTGGATGCAGTGCATTGAGGTTGTGAATCTGGTGGTGATGCAGTTATTGAGAAGTGTGCTTGTGAGATGGGATCTTATCTTGACCACTCGGGCCAAATCATTACATTTTTTGCAGTACTGGAGCAATGTCCTTGCTGTGACCACCTCGGTGATCTCCCACATATGCCGCATTATTTGCCTCTGTGGTCTCCTTCCCCCCTGCGGGTACAGTTCATCCCTCCTCCTCTGTACCTCCCCCACCAGGACCTCCAGTGCTGCCTCTGAGAATCTACAAGCCCTCTCCCTCGGTCCCTGAGCCATCCTGATACGTGCCGTTTTCTGTCAGCCAGCACACTCCACACCTTCAGCGGAAGTGCGTGCATGGAGGCTACATATACCGCTCCACAAAAAACTGCTCCTAATCAGAGCTCGAGTGCTAAATGTGCAGCTCTTTGTTTTAGCACCTCCAGGCACGTTTAAATCATGGTAATCAGCAATTAGCCACAAAACTGCGGGCTAAAACCAGACTTTTAAACAGGCATATCTTAATAGTACAGCACCCACATAATGCCTGTTTGCACTCTTTCCCCAAAATAACCCCCCTAGATGCTTATTCTGTGCCTTCCTGAACTTGAAAACTCTCTGTGCAGGGGACTATAAATTAGTATCCTACCATAATGTTGCACAGAACCTCATTACACTAACCCTCTATGACAGCTTGCTACCAATACGCCGCACTGTTGGATATACTAGTGCTGAATTTTGGATCCATCACATTGATACCCAAAGTTCAAATTAATTTGGACTCTCAGTACATTGCATTTCTTTTTAATAGCTACTATATTCTTGGTGCAATGTCAGAATGAAGAGACCGAGCAAGAGAAAATGTAATTTATATGGTTACGTGAGACACTTCCAGCACCACTGCTGATTACAAGATATTCCTTCATACAAAAGCAAAATACTGCGGGTGCTGGTAATCTGAAAAAGAAAGAGGAAATGCTGGAAATACTCAGCAGGTCAGGTAGCATCTGTGGAGAGAAAAACAGAGTTAATGTTTCAGGTCGATGACCTTTCGTCAGAACAAGATATTCCTTGTTGGACGGAAGAAAGCGAGGCTCTCTACCAGGATTATTCGCTGAACAAGAACCCAGCCTCAGCCACCGCAATGCTGGAGTCCTTGAACTCGGCTAACTAAATGCAGCCCTGTCGACAACCAAATCTGGAAAAGCTGCTGGTCCAGATGGTGTTTACCCAGAATTCTTAAACGCACTGGGACCCAAAGCGAAGAGATGGTTGACCTCCTTCTTCTCCGAGGTACTGGCAACCGGTAAAATTCCATCTATTTGGAAGGAGACTAAAATAATTGCCCTCCTGAAGCTAGGGAAGAATGCTTGTGAAGCCTCCAGCTACCGCCAGATCTCCTTACTTTGCACTTGTTATAAAGTGCTGGAGAGGCTACTACTCCACAGACTAGCCCCCATCATCGAGCCAACCATTCCTAAGGAGCAAGCGGGCTTCCGGAGCAGCCGTAACTGCTGAGACCAAGTGGTAGCTTTAACAACGCACATCGAAGCAGGCTTCCAGCGCCAGCTCAAGACCACCGTAGCACTCGTGGGCCTGTCAGCGGCATATGACACAGTATGGAAGCATGGACTGCTTTTCAAGCTCTCCACCATTTTACCCTGCAGAACAATGATCCAGCTTCTCAACTCCATGCTTAGCAACCGACACTTCCGTGTGTACACTGACACTCAGAAGAGCAGATATAGGACATTGAACAATGGACTCCCACAGGGCTCTGCCCTGGCACCCATGTTATTCAACGTTTGCACCAGTGACCTGCCCGAAACAGAGTCCTGCAAGTTCGTATACGCTGATGACATTGCCTTGGCCACACAAAACATGAATCTGTTCATCACCAAGGAGACCCTGACCAGTGATTTACAGAGGATGGAGGCCGACTTCCGCCCGTGCTTGCAAACATCGCACCAACACACCTAACGCTGCGAATATGCAGTCTCCAGAGAATACAACCGCTACACCAGCAAAGACATGCCGATCCAGGCCGACTTGAACAACCTACCACCAACCCGTCCCAAATCTAGAAGGCCATTTTGGACCATCGCCAAAGCCCTTCCGCGATCTCCCCTCAGCCTTGATGACCGATGGCAAAATGCTTGGAAGAACTGTGACATACAGAATGGATTCCTTATAGAGGACCCCACAGTACAACCTGAAGGATCAAACCTTCCTCGCAAACAGTGGACAACCATCAACCGCCTCAGAACCAGTCATGGTAGATGCTGCCACCTTCTCCATAGATGGAAGATTAAAGCATCCCCATCATGCGACTGCAGAGCTCCTAATCAGACCCTGGAGCACATCAGTGAGCACTGCCCTCAGAGGAAATTCACAGGCAGCCTACAAGATATCCACGTTGTTACACCGGAAGCTTTGGCCTGGATATCCAACTTAGATATTGACATCTGATTTGCTTTACTACTACCATATGAAAGAAGATTACAAGATTATGCAGACTACCATAGTGCCACTAAAATATTCGCCCATCCTCCACTGGTGCTGGCTGCAAGCCTAGATTTACTACTCACTACACAAATCCTCCATCATTGCTCCTTGAAAGGCTTTTACATTTTCAGTTTGTACCATAATTATAGAGAACTTCATCACTCTTTACAAAGCACAAACATAAAAAGGCACAAAGCGACCAAAGGGTTTGATAAAGTCAGTAATAGATTTGATATTGTAAAATAAAGCCTCATTTTATAACAACTGTACATATTCTAGATGGTTTTTAAACAAGCAGTGTTAGAAAAGAACAGCACTGCCACCTGCTGAATTTGAGAATCGCTATCTGCGAAGCACAGGAAAGATATTACGGAAATGTTTCTATGTTGCAAGCTGCATAGCAAACTTGGTATTGAAGGGATTAATCAAAAGAATGTACAACATTCACTTGGTTTAATCTTATATGATTAAAGTTTTGATTTCTTTTTACTTAATGAAATTGTTAAAAATTGTTCATTCCCAGGATGCTTTTGGGTTTGATTTGTCAGGGTACAATTTAGCTGACACTGTGGTTTAGGTGTTTGTTGAAACGACAGGATGTATAACATTCTTGTCTCTTGACTTGTTTTCAGAGTCACAGTAGGAAACAGTTAACCAAGGTAGTTTTGAGATAAGGAATGGAACAATGGAAGAACAGGGTGACAACACTTGGCACCTGTTGTTTTGAAGGAAATACATCCTTACTGGGGGTCTTGTTCACAATGACACTTGTCATGCCATAATTAATTATCACTGACAGTGTTCATGAGAAATAGACTATAAAGATCCTAAGCTTTTCTTAACAAGTTGTAGAGAGAGTCAGGATTGGAAAGGACCGACGACAAATGTGGCCTGCACACTATACAAGCACTTATGAGGTGGCATTGCCAGATATATTTGTAAAATTTTCTGGCATTCTGCATGTATCTCTAATGACCTCCTGGCAGCGCTGCTGACTACCCATTGTGCAATGGGAACATTCCTGATTTCTTAGCATTGAGTGTACAGGCACTAGATATGTTATGGGGAGTGGAATGAGGGGCAGGGTGCACAAGGGCACCAGACAAAAGTGGCCCATTTAAATAAAATGGTGGCCTCACCTTCAGTCCCATTATATGGCAACCATCTAACTACTACAGAAGTTGGGGGCCTAATCAACCTTGCCGATAAATTGTGCACCAGCTCTCAGTCCCTGGGATGTGCTGGTCTCCTTATTGGACATCTTGGAGAGTTAAAGGTTAGTAATCAAACTGCCTTGTATCTCAGAGCAACAGGCTTTCTAAGATAAACAGGATAACAGCAGGGTGCCATAGAATAAAGGATGGCTTATGTTCTGCTCCAAATGTCTGATTATTATTTACACCTTACACCCGAGTCTATGTCGTTTATAAAAACTGAAAAGAGTAATGGACCCAAAACTGATGCTTGGGGAACACCACTGAAAACAACCTACCAGTCTGAAAAACATCCATCCACCACCACCCTCTGCTTCCTGTCACTGAGCCAATTCCGTATCCATACCACCACTTTCCCATTAATTCCATCGGCTTCCATCTTCTTAACAAGCCTCCTGTGTGGCACTTTGTCGAATGCCTTCCGAAAGTCCATATATACATCTACTCTACTACCTTGATCAACCTTCTCTGTTACCTTATTAAATATTTCAATCAAGTTAGTCAGACATTATTTGCCTTTAACATCCATGCTGGCTTTCCTTGATTAACTCATGCCTTTCCAAATGAAAAAAGAAAGACTTGCATTTATATAGCGCCTTTCATGACCACCGGCTGTCCCAAAGTGCTTTACAGCCAATGAAGTACAGTAAACTCTCGTTTAAACGGCACCTAATTATCCGGAATTCTCTAATAACCGGCAAAATTCAGGAGTAGGTTCAGGAACCCAAAGGTAAGTTTTACTGTATATTTGTGGCTGTGTAACCGGGGTTCTCGTACCTTTTGCCGTGTAACCATGGCTCCTGCATCTCTGGTTGTGTAACCGGGTCCCCTGTACCTGTGGCCGTGTAACCGGGTCCCCTGTACCTGTGGCCGTGTAACCGGGGCTCCAGCACATGTGGCCGTGTAACCAAGGTTCCTGTACCTGTGGCCATGTAACCGGGTCCTCTGTACCTGTGGCCGTGTAACCGGGTCCCCTGTACCTGTGGCCGTGTAACCGGGTCCCCTGTACCTGTGGCCGTGTAACCGGGTCCCTTGTACCTGTGGCCGTGTAACCGGGTCCCCTGTACCTGTGGCCGTGTAACCGGGTCCCCTGTACCTGTGGCCGTGTAACCGGGTCCCCTGTACCTGTGGCCGTGTAACCGGGTCCCCTGTACCTGTGGCCGTGTAACCGGGTCCCCTGTACCTGTGGCCGTGTAACCGGGTCCCCTGTACCTGTGGCCGTGTAACCGGGACTCCTGGATCTGTGGCCGTGTAACCGGGACTCCAGTACCTGTGGCTGTGTAACAGGGACTCCTGGATCTGTGGCCATGTAACCGGGACTCCTGGACCTGTGGCTGTGTAACCGGGGCTCCTGTACCTGTGGCCGTGTAACCGGGGCTCCTGTACCTGTGGCCGTGTAACCGGGGCTCCTGTACCTGTGGCTGTGTAACGGGGCTCTCGTACCTTGGTAGGTATACCTCTCCGTTATCCGGAATTTTTAATCAACCGGCACCATCCCGGTCCCGTAGGTACCGGATACGAAAGAGTTTACTGTACTTTTGAAGTGTAGTCACTGTAGTAATGTAGGAAACGCGGCAGCCAATTTGCACACAGCAAGCTCCCACAAACAGCAATGTGATAATGACTAGATAATCTGTTTTTTTTAGTGATGTTGATTGAGAGATAAATGTTGGCCTCCCGTGTCCCACTGATACTCCACGGACTTCAGTCCACAGTCAGTGGGCGAAGTTGATTAGAAAATCGGGGAGGATGGCTTTTCATCGAGGCGATGGCGAGTGACTGATGACAGCTCTACATCTGTGACTCTGTTTAATTGTAACTGTGGGGGTTGTAAATTATTAAATGTGAACACTTTCTGTATTTGGAGCCTGGTGACTTGAGCTTTGAACATAAGACCATGAGAGTTAATCTCATTGAAACATATAAAATTCCTAAAGGGCTTGACAGGGTAGATACTGGGAGGATTTTTCCCCAGGCTGGGGAGTCTAGAACCAGGGGTCACAGTCTCAGGATAAGGGGTCAGCCATTTAGGACTGAGATGAGGAGAAATTTCTTCACTCAAAGGGTTGTGAATCTTTAGAATTTACTACCCCAGAGGGCTGTGGATGCTCAGTCGATGAATATATTCAAGACAGGGATCAATAGATTTTTGGATACTGAGGGAATCAAGGGATATGGGGATGGGGCAGGTAAGTGGAGTTGAGGTAGAAGATCAGCCATGATCTTACTGAATGGGTGAGCAGGCTCGAAGGGCTGAATGGCCTACTCCTGCTCCTATTTCTTATGTTCTTGTTTTCTTATGTTAAATCACTGAAATTAGCTCTTCCCCAGTTGAGTAATTTTACCTTCGATATTTTCTGGTCTCTTTCCATAATTACTCTGAACCAAATTATGTTGTGGCCACTGTTAGCTAGATGATCTCCTACTGTAACATATTCCACTTGCTCCTGAGAACCAGATCCAACACTGCTTCCTTCATTGTTGGACTGGAGACATATTGATCGAGAAAGTTCGCCTGTACACATATCAGAAATTCCTCTCCTTCCCTACCCTTAGCACTATGTTTTTCCCAACCTATAATAGGATAATTAAAGTCTCCTAATATTAATTCTCTATTTTTGGCACATGCCTTTGAAATTTGCCAACAAATTTGCTCATCTATCTCCTTCTCACTGTTTGAATCTCTATTAAAAAAAACTCCCAGCAATGTAACAGCTCCCCCTTTGTTCCTTAACTCAAGCCAAATAGATTCAGTCCTAGAACCATCTAGTATATCCTTTCTATTTAGAACTGTAACATCATCCTCAATCAATACTGCCACGCCCCCTCTTTTCTTTCTCTGTCATTCCTGAATACTTGGCAACCAGGAATATTAAGAACCCATTTCTGGCCTTGTTTGAGCCATGTCTCTGTTAATGCAACCACGTCATAATCCCATGTGGCAATTTGTGCCTGCAGCACAACAATCTTATTAGTTACACTATGGATATTGACAAACATACAATTTAATACCTCCTTCATCACCTTTTCCTCAATTTGGTCCCTGCAATTTCTGGGATATTTCTAATTTTACTGCTGTTTATATCTCTCTGTCCTCTGATCTCATTGCTGCTCCTTTCTGCTATTTTCTGGTTCCCCTCCCCCTGCATGCTATTTATTTGCATGCTATGAGAATCAAATTAAGATATATATTCTATGAAATTTTCACTATGGTGCAGAATTACTGCTGCAATCCTCAGAAAGTATAAAAAGTAGAGTAACATTTACAAGATCACAAGATAAATGTGGATGTGCAATACTACACTGCCACCCTTTCCAGCTGATTCTCCCTTTCCACAAGAAGCAATGAAGTTGTTGCACCTTGCAAACATAGCATTTGTCACTTAATTGAATTGTGTGCACTGCAGATTTCCTGACATCTCCCAGGGTGGCTTGGAAGGATCTGATGGCATTAAAGCTTTGTGCTGTGGTAACCTTCACTTTTCAGGAAGAGTTGCTCTGATCCCAATGTGTTCAGGTCATTGTGCAGCAGATAGCACAACTCTGTTGCAGCCTGTCTTGGTGAAGCAGAGGGAGTGAAGACAAGTGCCCTCTGGAATGTCCAGGTTAGGGGTGGAGTGGTCTATCAACACAGGTCCCAGCAGTGACAGGTGTGGCCAAAATGCTTCAGGTGTTGTTGCAGTTGTATTTGTTGGCTCCTCACAATCTCCTGTTCCTCATCTGTGCAGCATGTTCAGAACTCCCAAGGGAATACACATCCTCTCCTCCTTGTATGGTAGGATTTAAATTACAGCAGCAGCTAATAATAATAAAGGAACATTTTTCCACGAAAACAACTCAAGGATGGGGAAAATGGAGGACCATTCAGTCATGGAGGACAAACTACTGCAAGGAGCAAAATGCAGCAAAATGTAATGGAAAACAGATATTTTTTATAAATCTGCAACAGAAACTTAAACACATTTCAAAAGTTTTCTTGCGCAGGCCAAGGACTTATCATTCACTCAGTTTTTATGGACAACGTTCACTTGAAGACAAAGGCCGCGATTTTGCCGGTGCTCAGAGGGCGGGTTCGGAGGCGGGTCCGCTGTCAAAATCGAAATGATTGACAGCGGGTTGGGAGCCCGCTCCGAACCTCCCTCCATGTAAGTTTCCAAAGTGTCGGGTCTGCGATTTCAGAACAGACCCGACACCAAGCGGCGGGGGAGGCATTTAAGATAGTTAAATGCTTGTTAAACGCTTGTTAACTTCTATTTTGCCAGCCTATTTCTATTTTACCACTTTTTTAACGAGGTTCACGTCGTTCGGAGATCGCGTCAGGTAACTAGGTCAGGTTCTCTATGTCTCCCCATTGCTGTGAATAGGTGACAGCTGCAAAAATGCTATGAAAGCTACCATCTCACAGCTGTTCACTTTCCAATGTCAGAAGCTTGAGCCTTCAGGACTTGGAAGAAACTTTTGAGCTTTATGCAGTTTGGAAGTGTTTGGAGTAAACTCTCTATCCACTGTCACGTCCTCGGAGCAAGCTCTCTCACCATTGACAGATCGCTTCTGTCATCTCAACTTCAGCTGCCATCTATTCCAGCAACATCGGTGCCCCTGAAAAAAATCTCACCTTGGTCCTCTGAATCCCTCCAGGATCATAGGGGGTGATTTTGCCAATGGGGGTGCGTTGGAGGTGGGACTGCTGCTTGTCGGGTTTTAGTCCCGCTTCCATCAACTTGTGGCCAACCCACGCTATTTTCCCTTGATTGACCTTGTTAAGCCCGCCCAGCGGACTTAGCAGGCCAATTAAAGGGAAGCCGGTTAGAGAGAACGTCAGTGTATGACGTTTCATCTTCAAAAAATTTTTGACAGATGAATTGTCATCGTTTGACAGCTCTGTGAAGCTGTCAAACACTGACATTCTCTGTTGTTTGATGAGTCCTTGTATTCAAGACTCATCAAACCTATCTGCTGAGCAGAAATCAGATGGCTGTTGCATCGGAGAATGCAGCAACCATCTGTCATCTCTGCCGGTGAGATGCGAGAGTCTCCGGTTCCCCAACTTTTGAAGCCTGCAGGAAGAAACAATGGTAAATAAACATTTTCTATCACTTTTCACTCACCTCACATACTTACCTCTCCACACTTGCACGCATCACTTACCCCCACAGCGCACTTTTGCACCCCTCCGACCCCCGCAGACCCACTGCTCGTCTCGGTGACCCTGGCGGGGTTTCCCAGCATCGGGAAGCCCGCGCCTCTGCTGGAAAAATGGGGATAATCCTCTTAACTGCCTGTTAACTACCTGTTAACAGGCAGTTAA
This sequence comes from Squalus acanthias, assembly GCA_030390025.1. Taxonomy (NCBI): domain Eukaryota; kingdom Metazoa; phylum Chordata; class Chondrichthyes; order Squaliformes; family Squalidae; genus Squalus; species Squalus acanthias. The sequence goes on along the minus strand of CM059426.1, from coordinate 154,219,374 downwards.
GTGGCTGTAATCCCCTTCCCGCCTCCAGGAGACGGGACCCGGCGCGATTTGGCTACCCGCCTCCTGGGAAGATGGCACGGAGGCAGGTTGGGGGCAGAATGGGTACCCGCCCCCAGATTCTGCCATTTTCCCGGCAGTCCCACCTCCAAACCCGCCTCCCCAGGGCTGGCAATGGGGGGAATTTTGCCGGCGCTCAGGGGGCAGGTTTGGGGGCGGGACTGCTGGCAAAATTGCAAAGATTGACAGCGGGTACTGAACCCGCTGTCAACCCACCTCCATACAATCTTCCTAAGTGTCGGGTCCCCGATTTGCGCAGGGACCCGACACCTAGCGGCGGGAAGAGGATTATAGGCACTTAACTGCCTGTTAACAGGTAGTTAACAGGCAGTTAAAAGGCTTTTTTCAATTTTGCCAGGTCGACTGCAGGCTTCCCAACGTCCGGACACCACAGCAAGTAAGTGTGGCGTGCTGTGAACCTACTGTAATGTTGCAGCTGCAGAAGTGGTGTGAAGGATCCAATGGTACACTGGTGAGTTTCAGAGGTAAGAAAATGCTGGGAAAATCATTTTTAATGTATTTAGACTTTTCTGTAGGTAATAAGGTTTAAAGTGTTTGTGTAGTAACACCTCATTGGGAGAGCCTCTGTCACCAGTGACAGATCGCTTCTGTAACCTCACCTGCAGCTGCCATCTGTTTTATCCTAAGGAGAGAGTCTCTGGAGAGCCTGGGTGCAAGGGCTCACCTTTGTACAGTGATTGGCAGTGTTTGCAGCACCTCAATGCTGTCAAACATTGAAAAATCATCTGTCAAACAAAAATGATCGTGTCCCCTTTAAGAAAACCGGCAGATGACGCTTTCTCTTAATTGGCCGGCAAACCCGCAGGACGGGCTTAACAAGGCCAATTGATGCAAAATAGCGTCTGGGCGTCGTTGGGGGCGGGATCGGAACCCGCAAATCAGCTGACCCGCTCCCAACTCGCACCGAAAGGGAAGATCGCACCCATAGAGTCATAACGGCAGAGAAGAAGGCCATTCAGCCTATCAGGTCCGTGCAGGCTCTCTGCAGAGCAATAGAGTCAGTCCTATTCCCCCACTCTATCCCCGTAGCCCTGCAAGTTGATTTCCCTCAAGTGCCTATCCAGTCTCCCCTTGAAAATATTGAGTGTCTCCGCTTCCACCACTTCCGTTGGCAGCAAGTTTCAGGTCCTCACCACTCGCTGCATAAAAAAGTTTTTCCTCACAACCCCCCTGTATCTCTTGCCCAAAACCTTAAATCTGTGTCCCGTAGTCCTTGTACTATCAACCAGTGGGAACAGCTTTTCCCCATCTAGCCTATCCAAACCCGTCATAATCTTGTACACTTCTATCAAATCAGCCCTCAACCTCCTTTGCTCTAATGAAAACAAATCCAGCTTCTCCAACCTGTCCTTGTAGCTAAGATCCCCCATCCCTGGAACCATTCTGGTAAATCTCCTCTGCACCCTCTCAAGGGCCTTCACATCCTTCCTAAAGTTTGGTGACCAGAACTGGACGCAATACTCCAGTTGTGGCCTAACCAGCGCTTTATAAAGATTCAGCATAACTTCTCTACTTTTGTACTCAATACCACTATTTATGAAACTCAAGATCCCATATGCTTTGCTAACCACTCTCTCAATATGTCCTGCCACCTTCAGGGACCTATGCACATTAACTCCCAGGTCCCTCTGTCCCTGCACACTCTTTAAAACTGTGCCATTAAGTGTATATTGCCTCTCTCTGTTCCTTCAGCCAAAATGCATCACCTCACACTTCTCTGTATTAAATTCCATCTGCCACTTGTCTGCCCATTCTGCCAGCCTTTCTATGTCCTGTTGCAGTCAATTGGTATCATCCTCACTGTTTGCCACAGCCCCAAGTTTGGTGTCATCGGCAAATTTAGAAATTCTACTTTGTATTCCAATATCCAGGTCATTTATATATATCAAAAAAAGCAGTGGCCCCAGCATTGACCCTTGAAGAACACCACTGTCTACCATCCTCCAGTCTGAAAAACAGCCATTTACCACAACTCGCTGTTTTCTGTCCTTAAGCCAATTACTTATCCAAGTTGCCACGGACCCACCTATTCCATGAGCCTCAATTTTGTTAACCAGCCTTCTATGTGATACTTTGTCAAACGCCTTCCGAAAATCCATGTAGACAACATCCATTGCATTCCCTTCATCGATCTTCCCTGTTACTTCATCAAAAAATTCAATTAGATTAGTCAAACATGATCTGCCTTTTACAAATCCGCGTTGGCTCTCCTTAACTCTTGCTGATCTAGTTTAGTTAGGATGGTTGCGGGGCAGGATCTCCAGACACCTAAATCAGGGCCTGCACATTTGAAGTAATAACCAAACTTGAGTAGTATTCCTGAGAGAGGCTGAGCTGAGTGTTGGAGGGACAGTAAATGAAGACATGGCTGCTTTAAGTAACATAAACGTATATATATGTATATAGTTATTTGCATCATTTACCCTAGATAATTCCAAAAATTCATAGCTTATATTGTTTTCATGTTTTTAATACAAAAAAATATATAGTTTACAGACTTCCAGAATGGCAGGGCTTGCAAACAGCAAGTCTTAAGATTCTCTGTGAATATCTACTCTTGTTGTCAATCAAAAAATAGATCCTGGGCTGAAGTCAGCCTATCAAGGATCTACAACAATATACAAGCAATTCTATGTGTAACAATACGTCTTATTCATTAATTTTAATGGGTAATGCACCTCACTTCTTTCATCCCAGCTCCAATATGCAGTGGTGTTCATTAGATTCTGAAGGGAGAGATATTTAATTGCATTCTAGAGCCAAAATTAAAGAAGGGGTCAACATGATTGATAATAATGACAGGAGAAACCAAGGTATTTGCAGAGAGAAACAGCCAACAAAGTCCAACCTAATGATTCAATCGCAAACCAAGTACTCCAAATTAAACCTCAGGCTCCCAGGGCTATAGTTGGCCTATCAAGGATCTACAACAATATACGGGCAATTCTATGTGTAATAATATGTCGTATTCATTAATTTTAATGGGTTATTAATGTTTAAAAAATGTTGCTGAAAATTTCAGCTCAGAGAAAATTTCAAGATGACTGTTCAAAACAACGTCACAAAAATTTTGCTATTCAAAATTTTGAGACTGACTGCTTTCAGCCGTGGCTCAGTGGGTAGCATGTCTGAGGTGCTGTCTTTCAGATGAGACATTAAAACGAGGCACCGTCTGCTCTTTCGGATCGACATAAAAGATCCCATGGCACTATTTCGAAGAAAAGCAGGGGAGTTCTACCGGTGTTCCGGCCAATATTTATCCCTCGATCAACATCACTAAAAAAAAAGATTATCTGGTCATTATCACATTGCTGTTTGTGGGAGCTGGCAGTTTACAAATTGGCTGCCATGTTTCCTACAGTACTACAGTGACTATACTTCAAAAATACTTCATTGGCTGTAAAGCGCTTTGGGATCTCCTGAGGTCGTGAAAGGCGCAATATAAAAGTTTTCTTTTTCTTTTTTTCAAAAAAATTGAACTCAATTTTCTGCTGCTTAATCCTTCTTCATTGGTACTCACTGACTGAAATGAACTGCTTTTGATTAGTTCACAATTAACCCATCAGATATCTAATTGGTGAGAGAACCATTGTAGTTTACAGCAAAAAACAAGGCCATTCGACTCACCATGCCAATGCAGGTTTTTTGCTAGTGCACTCCAAAACTAATCCGACTGCCCTAATTTAACAAATACTCATCATTTCAGCCAATCACTAATTTTTTTTCCTATGGACACGTGGCACCTTGGAAAGGCATGACTTAACAGACACACACTAGATGCAAGACTGTTAAATATATACCGGCAGAGCTCTTCAGTGGCATTGCTCACAGTGAGTCTGAGGTTTTATAAGAACAAGGGTGTTATGTTAAGTAGTGTAGCAGGGTTACGAGTGTTGGAGGCAGCTCTGGGTTTGGTAGTACTGGGATGGGATCTCAGGGTTCAGCAGTATTTTGATGAGAGCACCAAGATCTGGGAATACAGAGAAGGGGTTATAATAACACTGAAGAAACATATTCTGTGAACATTGGGGTATATCCTTGGATCACTGGGAGAGGGATCCTGGAATTTGGGAGCATTGAGGAGGGAGGTCTTAAGGTCTGGGGAGCAATGTGGGAAGTTCTGGAATCAGAGCATACAGAAAAAGCTGTTTACGGGTTTGTGGGGGGGTGGGGCAGAGGGAGGGGAGAGAAGTTTGGGGTCCAGCAAGACTGGGGAGGGCGTTTCAAAGTATGGGAGCGAGCAGATTCTGACAGTATTGGGGAGAAGCAGGGTTTAAAGAGTCTTGTGGGAGACAGGGCCAAGAAGAATATGTGCCAAACTGCCCTTCATGCTCTTCAAACAATCATCCCCCACACTCTCCACTGTGTTCCTGTCTATCAGCCTCCTCTCCGACCTATCCACAGCCCCTTCGCACCCTCAGGTATCCCCCCCTCTCCCCCATCACCACTTTCCCTATCAGCCATTTCCTCTCAGTTCCTATATTTAAAGCATTTAAAGGTAAATTTTCTACTTTGTAAAATTTAATCTGGAAAATCACAGGCTGGATGTGCACAATTTCGTAATATGTGCTCCCAGTCTGTGCCAGGAGTGCAGAAGCAGAAAATGTACCCTTTAGTGTACTATTCAAAAGTTTGTCAACTTATACATTTAATAAACATAAATTTAAAAAACAGGAGGCACAAAGCAACCCAATTTCCCCCCCTTAAGCCTTAGAAGTGGTTTGTGGTTGTACTGTAGGTAGACGGTGGCCAAACCAGGTCATTTAAGGACTTGGTTATTCCAGTAACAAATCTAGATGGTTATACTGCAGTTGGAACCAGATTTTGGAACTGTTCCTGCATTAAAAATGCAGTATTTTGTAAGTGACAAACAGTGTTGCGTTTATACCTAACTTGTAGCATTAGTTTTGATTACTGTGGATAGCATTATTTAATGCATCTCAATTGTGTTGGATAAATTATACTGGCTGCACACATTGCATGCTCTTGTTTACTCCAAAAGTTAGAGCATCACTGTGCATGTCCAGGCGTGGACACACTGCAATGCGTACAAATCCCCCCACGAATGGTGGTGATCTGAATTTGAGAAAGCCAAAACATCTGGTATAATCTGGCTGACACATATTATATGTATCTGCCAGTGAATGACCCACTGGTCTGAGCAGTTAAACACAAACCAGCATCATTCTCATCAAGGCATTGTGATATTATGACGAGCAATGGAAACTCAACTGCTGTAGGCATTGCACTAGAGTCAACACTAGGCAAATCCACTACAAAACTGCACGAGTTGCAAATCCAATACAAAACTGCCCCTTGGTCTAAGTTTGGGTTTTAGTCTTGCATTTGCTATTACACCAACATGAACATAACACAAAAATTAAGGACTTGGTTATTCCAGTAACAAATCTAGGTGGTAATACTGCAGTTGGAACCAGATTTTAGAACGTAAAAACAAACAAAGCCTCATTACTCTTGGATTCAACTGGCCACATGTACTGGCGCTGGTGGAAAGAGTGCAAGGCATAAGGGGGGCAGGTAATAATTAAACTAACATTTTTAAATTGGGCAGAATATTGTTAACACTTGTTATTAATTTGTAAAACTTTGCGCAGTAATCTAGCATGACCAAAACAATTTCTCTTGTATTAGAACCAGGAAGTTTTACATTACTGAAATCATTAAATAATAGTGAAACATTGGCTCGGATTCTGCGGTCAGCGGCGAACAAACGCCGCTTCACCATTCATTACGCTTACAGCTGTTCACAAACTTTTCGTCCCCTACAGAGGATCTGGAACCTGTGTGAACAGGGCAGGCAACGGCGTGTCTCTGCAACCAATCAGACTGAAGAATCCTTACTGAAGCACACAGAAAGTGTAAGTGAGAATATTTGATTCAATGTAAAATCATGTATAAAAGGTGAAATAAAGAGAGGAAAAGAAAGAACATAGAACATAGAACAGTACAGCACAGTACAGGCCCTTCGGCCCTCGATGTTGTGCCGAGCATTGTCCGAAACCAAGATCAAGCTATCCCACTCCCTATCATTCTGGTGTGCTCCATGTGCTTATCCAATAACCGCTTGAAAGTTCCTAAAGTGTCCGACTCCACTATCACAGCAGGCAGTCCATTCCACACCCCAACCACTCTCTGAGTAAAGAATCTACCTCGGACATCCCTTCTATATCTCCCCCCATGCACCTTATAGTTATGCCCCCTTGTAACAGCTACATCCACCCGGGGAAATAGTCTCTGAACATCCACTCTATCTATCCCCCTCATCATCTTATAAACCTCTATTAAGTCGCCTCTCATCCTCCTCCGCTCTCAAGAGAAAAGCCCTAGCTCCCTCAATCTTTCCTCATAAGACCTCCCCCCCAAACCAGGCAGCATCCTGGTAAATCTCCTTTGCACTCTTTCCAATGCTTCCACGTCCTTCCTATAGTGAGGTAACCAGAACTGCACACAATATTCCAAATGTGGTCTCACCAAGGTCCTGTACAGTTGCAGCATAACCTCATGGTTCTTAAACTCAAACCCCTTGTTAATAAACGCTAACACACTATAGGCCTTCTTTACTGCTCTATCCACTTGAGTGGCAACCTTCAGAGATCTGTGGATATGAACCCCCAGATCCCTCTGTTCCTCCACGTTCCTCAGAACCCTGCCGTTGACCCTGTAATCCTTATTCAAATTTGCCCTACCAAAATGAATCACCTCGCACTTATCAGGGTTAAATTCCATCTGCCATTTTTCGGCCCAGCTCTGCATCCTATCAATGTCTCTTTGCAGCCTACAACAGCCCTCCACCTCATCCACTACTCCACCAATCTTGGTGTCATCAGCAAATTTACTGATCCACCCTTCAGTCCCCTCCTCCAAGTCATTGATAAAAATCACAAACAGCAGAGGACCCAGCACCGACCCCTGTGGCACACCACTGGTAACTGGTCTCCAGTCCGAAAATTTTCCATCCACCACCACCCTCTGCTTTCTATGAGATAGCCAGTTACTTATCCAATCGGCCAAATTTCCCTCTATCCCACAACTCCTTATTTTCTTCATGAGCCGACCATGGGGAACCTTATCAAACGCCTTACTAAAATCCATGTATACGACATCAACTGCTCTACCTTCATCTACACACTTAGTTACCTCCTGAAAGAATTCAATCAAATTTGTTAGGCAAGACTTACCCTTCACGAATTCGTGTTGACTATCCCGGATTAAGTTGCATCTTTCCAAATGGTCATAAATCCTATCCCTCAGAACCTTTTCCATTATCTTACCAACCACCGAAGTAAGACTAACCGGCCTATAATTACCAGGGTCATTCCTATTTCCTTTCTTGAAGAGAGGAACAACATTCGCCACTCTCCAGTCCTCTGGCACCATCCCCGTGGACAGTGAGGACCCAAAGATCAAAGCCAAAGGCTCTGCAATCTCCTCCCTTGCCTCCCAAAGAATCCTAGGATATATCCCATCTGGCCCAGGGGACTTATCGACCCTCAGGTTCTTCAAAATTGCTAAAACATCTTCCCTCAGAACATCTACCTTTATCACACTCTCATCCCCAAAAACATGGCCCCTCTCCTCGGTGAACACTGACGAAAAGTATTCATTCATCACCTCTCCTATCTCTTCTGACTCCATGCACAAGTTCCCACTACTGTGCTTGACCGGCCCTACCCTCACCCTGGTCATTCTTTTATTTCTCACATAAGAGTAAAAAGCCTTGGGGCGCTAACCTCGCCGGGGCGCGACTTTTAGCGCCCCGAAAAAATTAGCGGCCCCGCGCCGGAACTTCAGTGGTTGCGCCCCAAGAGGGAAGCGGGGCGCCACTGGAAGCACCCCGCATCCCTCTTGGGGCGCTGCGAGGGAATATCCTGGCGCTACGTGCCGCGGTATTGCAGGCCTTCCTCCCCTTCTTAAAGGGGAGGGACCCTGCGCAGCGCGAACCGGGGCCCAGCTGGGCCCCCAGGGATCGGGAGTGCCGGCAAAAGAGCCCGGCACTCAAGAGAAGTGCCGGGCTCTTGGAGCGCAGCCGGCACTTCACGGTGGGGGGGCTTCACGGGGGCCGGGGACAGCAACGGGGGCAGGTGCTGGCAGGCGGCCAGCAACAAAAATGGCCGCCTGCCACCTCCCCTTTAAATATCGCCGCCCCGGCCGCACGTACGCCTCCCTGAACCCGTCGGACATAGCGTCTGGCGGTAAATCAGGGGGCGCGACTGAAGATCACGGCCGGGGCGCGAGCGGGGTGCTGCGCACGGCGATGACGTCATCGCCGGCGGCACAGCGCCACAGGGCGCTACCGGCTGCCGCCGCCGCTAACCTCCCGCTGAATTTTTCGGGAGGCGTGGGCGGCGCTGCACCCGGGCGTTAGCTGCTTTACGCCCCATTAGCGCCCTCTTAAGGCGCTAACGGGAGGCGCAAGCAGCTGAATTTTTCCCCCTTGGGGTTTTCCTTGATCCGACCCGCCAAGGAATTCTCATGCCCCCTCCTAGCTCTCCTAAACTCTTTTTTTTAGCTCATTCCTTGCTACGTTGTACCCCTCAATCGACCCAACTGAACCTTGTTTTCTCATCCTTACATACGCTTCCTTTTTCCTCTTGACTAGACTTTCAACCTCTTTTGTGAACCATGGTTCTCTCACTCGGCCATTTCCTCCCTGCCTGACAGGGACATACCTATCAAGGACACGCAGTAATTGCTCCATGAAAGATGGGATTAAGAGAGAGAGATGAAAAAGAAAGAAAAAGTAAAAAAAAATTAATTTATAATTAAAGAAAAATCTCCAACAATAATTAAAATCTGAAGGAAAGAGAATCCACACTTTTAAAAGTAAATTTTCAGCGCCAGAGAGGTTGTTTGGCAGTAATTAAGACTTAAAATGCTGTTAAAAATTTACTTACACTTGAATGGACCAGCCCTAACTTTTTCTGGTGTGTTTAGTGGGTATCTAGTGGATAAGTAGCGCAACTTCACGCCCTTCATGTTTTTGAATGCCACGTTTCTCGGTGAGATGCCTGTGTAGTGAAACTTGTGGAGGCCCAGGGCAACTCGGACAGAATCTTCCTGATTTCCGTGTTTAACTGCACATGTGCGGATGCTGGAAGTTGCTGTCCGATTTATCCCATAATAACTGTTAGCCTCACCCTTATTCCTACAACAAAGTCCAGGTCATTATTTTTCTTCTCAATTTTCAAGAATTCAAAAATATTTTTAAGATCAAACTATTACATTAATTAACTATAAAATGAATTGACTTTAAAATACACTGTACATCTCAATTTTTCATTTTTTAAAACAATGCTGGAAGTTACATCATTGTAAAATGGGTAACACAGACTGTAAAGAAACTCAATTTAAATTAGCTGAAATAGAGACATTAAGCAATGGCGCATAAACAATCTGATTACTATTGAGCATTCCAAGCAAGATGTTATCAGCACCCACTGTTTAAAAAAAATGGGCATAACCCCCAATTTTAACTCGCTTTGAACAGTGAGCGCGGGACCGATGGGGTGACGTCAGGTTACCCAGCTTGCCGATGATAGGCCTTAGCCATTTTAATTCCTGGGCCTTATTTAAATAGATCAAACCTGACCTGCCCGAACTTGATGTCAATGATGTCAGGCCAGTGGGCGATCACGGCAGGAGACCGCTGCCAGGGACCTAAGGAAATGGTCCCCGCCATTATTAGATCATGAGTTTACTGCACTTGCATTTATATGGCATCTTAGCACATCATCAAAACATCTCAAGGTGCTCTGCACAATTAAATACTTTTTGAGCTGTTGTTATTTAAACAAATTAACAAAAACAGACTGGGAGAAGAAATATCAGTTATTTACAGTCATCGCTCTTGCTTTGGTCTATACTTTAAAAAGTATCAAAGAGGAGACTCTTTAAAAAAATTAAAATACCTAGAAGCAATTATGAACAACATATTTCACAACATCAAAAGTCATCAATGCACTGGCCCTGTGGGATGCCGTGCAAGTTATATGTAAACTGTAGTCATCATATTCCAATGTCACTTACCATAAGCTTCAATTTAACTTGATTAGTACGATGCCATTCCAGCACCTTTTCAAACAACTTGGGTTGTTCACAGGGATCATTCCTACAGGAGAAGGCTATTGATTAAAACTAACAAGCAAATGGATTTCACAAATTAAAGCTGTACTGTTATTAAAATACATTTCTTTGAGAGTAGAAAGAAGTCATTTCAGGTTCTCTCTCATATGCAACTTATCATAGGTCTGTCAGGGAAATGAAGATAAATGTGCAAACTGCAACTGATTTATGGCATCAGACCCCTCCATAAAAAGCCCACTCTTAAACCTCTTTCCTCCTGAACTACTGCTACAATTCTAACCTCCCCTTCCTCTTCATGGTCTTCAGACACATTATGAGGGGAATTTTAACCACCCCAGGACGGGCGGGTCGGGGGACTTAGATTCTAAAAAATGGGGAACATGCCTACTTCCGGTTTAAACGAGGCGGGTGAGCAACTGCTCTCGAGAGGCAGGTCAGCAATTATATTATCTTAATGAGGCTGCGTGCCTCAGATTTTGGCAGCCATTTGGATTTAACGGCTGCGGGCCGGGTTTCCCAGGGCTTGGGAAACCCAACAGCTAAAGGGAGGCGAGAGCTGCCGGATTCAGCAGGTAAGTGCCTTTCCAACACTGCTTGTGGGCCAGGAGGAGCAGGAGTGCTTCACCTCGGCCCCCCAAGCTAACCTGTCGCAATCTGCCTCCCTCCCCACGATCTCCAGATGCCCTCCCCGCGATTTCTCCTTCCCTCCCTCCTCTCTGGTCCTCGGCTGTAGCCTTGAACATCAAGTTTTCCCACACGACAGCCAGCCAGCCTCTCAATCTGGTCAGCTACCGGGCGGAAAACAGAGTACAAAATTTCAACTGAGGTCCTACCGTTAAATTCAGCAGGGTTTCCCAGCTGCTGACAGTCGACTCCACTCCCTCCCCGCAAATATAGGGGCCATTAATGCCACTTAACTCTGTGTCCACCTGTTCGAATGGCTTCTGTCTGGGTTTCGTTTTGCCTACAATATTGCGTGTTCTATTCACGTTTTATCTGCTTTTCTTACATTAGATTTTTTAGCTTTCACATTTTAGGCTCATTGGAGAAAGCTCGGATATCCAGGTAAATTTTGATACTATGCTCAGAGTTTGCAATTACTTTGGATACTAGATTTACTCCATGCCTTAATAGGATCCGTTGAGTCTTTAAAAGCAACAGAGCGACACTATCAGACCTTATTTAAATGTCAAAATAAATTCAATAAGATAGTAAATAAACAAGTGAATGATAGTAATATACTTATAATTACAGTAGATGCTTACTACACTATTTCCTCATATAAGAAAAATAAACAATTCACAATATAATATATAATTATCAAGCTGAATTTCTAAATAACATGATACGTTTTTTTAAAAGTGTTTCACCAACTACAGGAGAGTATGGTTAACTAATTTGCACCAGATGGTCACTTCTCAGAACTTCTCTTCACAGTCTCCCGATCAAACGCAAAGATTGTTGAACAGCCCCAGGCCAATAGGTACCCCCAAAACAGTTACTGTGGCTCAATGGAATTTGAACAACTGGCTCCTAGATTCAAAGGAGTTGCTAACCAGACACATCGGGGCGGGGAGGGGTGGGGGGTATTCTCCTCTTCGGGCCAGAGTTCTGGTGGGGCAATACTTCAACCCACCCCTCCATATCTGCCCAAACTCTGACCCATTCTCCTGTGTTTGGGCTCTTTACGTATGCACAGTGGGCTGCCGGCAGGATTTCCGCCATCTGAAGGGAGCATTTCCAGTGTAAAGGCAGAGAATCCTGGCCATTGCAGCAACTAAAGATCCAGCAAGAGACCTTAAAGGGGCAGCAGCTCCGGCAGATCTGAAATGCTAGAGACTGAGGCCTTCAGCAGGTAAGCCTCTGGGGCTGACTGCAGCCTGAGGAGACCACCACAAGGCCCACTCCCTACACTGGGTCTTTACCTCCGCTTCCACAAGGTAGCCTTGGGAAGCAGTAAGTGGATCAAAAAGGAAATTTTACCAGGGAACCAGACTCCACCATCCCTCTCCACTAATTGCATATTCCGGGTGAGAAGAAGCGGCCCGCAGTAATCCCGGTTGGGGCGGTGATGCACCAGTAGGCTTCACCACCTGCAGTTTCTGACATTCTCCGCCACAATTCCACCACCCCCCTCCCCCATCGTGTTTGTAACAGCTCTCTGCTCTAGCAAAGATGAGGAACAGAGGGAGGCAGCATGATGAGCCAAATGGGCTCCTTCTTTGCTGTAAATTTCTGATTCTGCATATCTGGACCAGTCATACAGCACATTTGTGTTTGAATAATGTGGCTTGGTTCCTGTCCCTCAAGCAAGTTTGCCCAGAGGCAGCCAAACAATTGTTGCAGCAAAATACTGTAGGAGCTGGAAATCTGAAATGCTGGAAACACTCAGCAGGTCAGGCAGCATCAGTGATGGGAAACAGAGTTAACGGGCTCGATTTTTATAGAGGAGGCAGGTTGGGGGCGGGCCTGCTGCTCGGCAGCTTTTGGACCCGCTCCTGGATGCCGCCGGACCACAGTTCCGATTTTTGCTTCATTGGTCTCATTACGGCCACCATGCAGTTCCCTCCAGGCAATTGCTTGGAGCATGTCAGTTTCTCGCGTCTGATGACACGTTTTTGGAGTAAAATTTTAAAGGGGCCATGTCCTCTTTGCAAAAACTGTAACTGGAATGGCTTGGTGCTGTATTATATAGAAAGGGGAGTTGACAGCGGCTGGTGTGAACACAAATAATTGAATGAAATCGCTGGTCATATTATTGCAGAAAGACATTTATGATTTTTTTATCTATCAATGTAGTAAGTGACTAAGAAATGAAAAATGTCAGATGTGTTCCAATCATTGGCTTAGTAAAATTAATGCTTTTTTCTCTTAAAGGTGCTGGCTGCTGCAGGAATGGCAGCCCCAAAAACTAAGGCTGCAGCCAGGTTCAATGAGAGCTCCCTCCATGCTCTTGTGGAGGGAGTTAGAGGACGTCAGGAGGTCCTCTTCCCTGGAAATGGAAGGAGGAAGCCTCCTCAGCAAACCAAGGCAGCTTGGCTGCAAATTGCTGAGGAGGTGAGTTCGAGGTCTGTGTGCAGACGCACATGGGTTCAGTATCGAAAAAGGTTTAATGATCTGCTGAGATCACCTAAAGTGTGGCCTCTGTGTTCTGGGAGATGGAAATTCAAGAGTGAGGACTCAGGACGAATACCATGTAGAATGTTGGTGGTGACACTCAGCGCTTTAGTAGACAGATGATGCCTGGGGTTTTGAGAATGTCAGACTTATATTCATCTCCATGTGCCAGCCACCTGTGGTTGAATCATAAGCTTACGCGAATCTGGCATGGATGAGTGCATCCCTTGCCTGACGGCCAACAATGTGTCCGCCTGCTGCTGGATTGGCCACATCCGGCCCCACAAAGCATCGCTCCCCGTCCTCCTCCTCATCCTCTTCCTCGTCCTCTTTCTCGTCCTCCGAGGAAGCTGTGTGCTGAGCCACTTGTTCATGCGGCAGCCCTAAGCCGCGCTGCTGTGCGATGTTGTGCAGGGCACAGCAGACCGCAACGATTCTGGACACCCTGGCTGGTGCATATTGCAAGGCTCCTCCAGATCTGGCTAGGCATCGGAAGCACATTTTGAGCAAGCCGATGGTTTGCTCGATGATGCTTCTGGTGGATATGTGGCTCAAATTGTACCGCTCCTCAACATCATTTGATGGCCTCCTCATCGGTGTCATAAGCCACTTTTTCAGGGGATAGCCCTCGTCGCCAAGAAGCCATTCGGAAAGTTGGTTTGGCGGATGGAAGAGCTGAGGCACAGTAGACTGGCGCAGGACGAAGGAATCATGGTAACTGCCAGGGTACTTTGCGCAAACATGCATGATGATCTTCCTGTGGTTACACACCAGCTGGACGTTCAGGGAGTGGAATCCCTTGCGGTTGACAAATACAGCTGAGTTGTGATGGGGGCCCTAATGGCTACATGTGTGCAGTCAATGACCCCCTGCACCATTGGCAAGCCTGCCTTATTGGCAAAGCCAACCGCACGCACCGTCACACTTGGGCCATCCATGGAGAAGGGGATATAATTGTGCGCCTTTGCAAAGAGGGCATCGGTGACCTGCGTGATGCAGGTGTTTGCGGCCGACTGGAAGATGCCGCTTATGTCTGCAGCTGATCCCTGGAAGGAGCCCAAAGCAAAGAAGTTGAGTGCAGTGGTGACTTTGACAGCCACTGGTAAGGAGTGTCCACACGCTCCTCTGGGCTCCAGGTGTTGGTGCAGCATTGCGCAGATGTCAACGACTACGTCTCTTGAAAGTCTCAGCCTCCTTTGGCACTGCTGCTCAGTCATGCTGATCCTCTGCCTGTAAACCCTGTGTTGGGGGTATCTCCTGTGGCGAGGTGCAGCCCTGCGCTGAGGCCCTCTGACACTGTGCATCATCAGGTGAGTGAGGAGGAGGTTGGCGCTCCTGGTGCTGGTGCTGTTGTTGTGGCTGGTTGTGGTGCTGCCGCGGCTGCTCTTCCTCCGAATCTGACGACCAGGATGAGAGGATATAAATGTTTCCCTTCCCGTAGCTATAGATTTCACTTGAGGCAAGTAGCTTGCAAGCGCACACTAGAAGTGGCCTGAAATTATTCCTACCAGGTCACACTGCAGATGGCTGTCAGCTTGAACAGTCAAGGTCAGTAGATTTGCAAAATCTTATCCCAAACCTCCAACAACAAAGTTGTTGCATTTGAATGTCAGCCATGTTACAGGAGCGCTTTTAAAGTGCTGCACCAATTACTACAAATCATGTCCTCCAGCAACTCGTCTCCTTGCAGCTAGCCTGTTCCTGACAAGATGGGAAACAGGAGCCAGAGGCACGAAAATGGGAAACCACTATCAAAATAGGATTAGCAAGGCAGTTAACAGGCTCTTAACTACCTGTCCTACCAGTTCCAGTCGGGTCAGCTTGGGAGCGGCTAAACAGACACTCACAAAAATCAGGTGGGGGTGGGATGGAGGCGGGTTGGGTGTCTGAAGCCATTTTTTCCGATTTTCACTACACTCCAAACCCGCCTCCTCAGGGCTATTAAAGTCGAGCCCAACGTTTCAGGTCGGTGACCTTTCACCAGTTCTGATGAAAGGTCATCGAGAACATGACTACTGACTGAAAATGGAGTCAGTAATCAGACTGAATGCTACGAAAGGAAATGACCAATGCTAATTAAACCATGAAGGTTTATAGAAACAATACATTCCTTACCAAGGACAGTAGACAAGCCATCGAGATGACAAAACAGCTCAATGAAGGGAGCATAAGATGTTCTGCCTTGTCTGGACCTCTATGTGACTCTTTGTTAGCAAAGACCCGAGAAGCTAGGGAATAAATGATCGATCTGGCATGTCTAGGTGCCAGTGCATTATTGATTTGCAGGTGATCAGGGATACCAACTGGACTGAGTGAGGTGATTGACGCCAGAAGGGCTGAACTCTTCTAACATATGTTAGTTAGACTGTTCAATAGAACTGAGCAGATTCCTTTGTAACTTAAAGATATACAGGATCGTGCTTTTGTCTTTAAAGTTCAGTCCTCAGGCCTTAGTTCTTAGTTTTTTTTAATTCATTCATGGGATGTGGGTGTCACTGGCAAGGCCAGCATTTATTGCCCATCCCTAATTTAATTGCCCTTGAGAAGGTGGTGGTTAGCCGCCTTCTTGAACTGCTGCAGTCAGTGTGGTGAAGGTACTCCCACAGTGCTGTTTGGGAGGGTATTCCAGGATTTTGACCCAGCGATGATGAAGGAACGGCAATATATTTCCAAGTCAGGATGGTGTATGACTGGGAGGGGAACTTGGAGGTGATGGTGTTCCTGTGCGCCTGCTGCCCTTCTCCTTCTAGGCAGTAAAGGTCGTGGGTTTGGGAGGTGCTGATGAAGAAGCCTTGCCGAGTTGCTGCAATGCATCTTGTAGATGGTACACACTGCAGCCACAGTGCACCGGTGCTGGAGGGAGTGAATGTTTAAGGTGGTGGATGGGGTGCGAATCAAGCGGGCTGCTTTGTCCTGGATGGTGTCGAGCTTCTTGAATGTTGTTGGAGCTGCACTCATCCAGGCAAGTGGAGAGTATTCCATCACACTCCTTACTTGTGCCTTGTAGATGGTGGAAAGGCTTTGGGGAGTCAGTAGGTGAGTCACTCACTGCAAAATACCCAACCTCTGACCTGCTCTTGTAGCCACGGTATTTATGTGGCTGGTCCAGTTAAGTTTCTGGTCAATGGTGACCCCTAGGATATTGATGGTGGGGGATTCGGCGATGGTAATGTTGTTGAATGTCCAGTGGCGGTGGTTAGACTCTCTCCTGTTGGACATAGTCATTGCCTGGCACTTGTGTGGCGTGAATGTTACTTGCCACTTATCAACCCAAGTCTGAATGTCATCCAGGTCTTGCTGCATGTGGGCACAGACTGCTTCATTATCTGAGGAGTTGTGAATGGAACTGAACACTGTGCAATCATCAGCGAACATCCGCACTTCTGACCTTATGATGGAGGGTCATTGATGAAGCAGCTTAAGGTGGTTGGGCCTAGGACACTGCCCTGAGGAACTCCTGCAGTGATGTCCTGGCGCTGAGATGATTTAGTTCTGGTTCTTTTAGTAGGTGTAGGAATTCTTTGGCTAATACATGTAAAAGGTGTTGTTGTAAAATTGGAAAATGCATCTCAGACAGAGAGAGAAAAAGATTAAAAAGTTGTGATTGTATGGCCATATAGGTTTGACACGTTGATGTGCACATTTCCCTGAGATCAAGGACCGTGAGTATTAAGCCAGCTCATCCAGATACAGGTACCAGCACGGAAGGTGAATCTACCCAGGAACAAAGGATCCAGAAGGAACACATACCACCTCTACAGACAGAGCTTCATCACCCTGAGGGCTCAGAAGGCTAACACCATCCTCCCAGAGGAAGACAAGCCAACCAGTTCATCCACTACAGCTCAATAGGACAATGTCATACAAGTTCTGGAAACATTGCTAACCATAAGCATATAAACTTTAATCTATTCAGTAGAGTGGCTATCTAACACTGTTAACTTGTCAGCTCTCTAAGGAGTCTAATTCTAAATAAACCTCATTAATTTATATTAATCTCAAACACTGATCTCAACTGTAATTTTATAATCAGCAAGCAATTAATGCTGAATTACAGTGACATAACTGAACTGCCCTGTAACCTGTTATTTATTTTGTTAATTAACTCTAATTATTTGTATACTCAATGCTTAAGTGCTTCTAACTATGATTCTACGGTTAATAAACAAATGTTAGTTCATGTGTTAGTTGTCTGACTTCTTTAATAATTGGCAAGAAAGGGATAATTCATTCATTCACTCAGTAGATTATGCGGATCTTGACGGGAGGTTATTCGAGTAAATGTTAATATAATCTGAACTGGTCGATGAAAAACAGTTCAGTGAGCCAAATTTAGGATTCATTGGGGCGAAAATTGATCTGTGCCAACAGAATTGCCGGTGTCACCGGCAACTCGAGTTATCAACCGCAGAAATTGCCCACAGCGCTAACGTTGGAAAATTGGCTCTGGAGGTTGGCGATGTGGAGCGCAACGCCCTCCTGGTGGTGTTACTGGAGGCCTCCGGCCCAAAAGGTCCCGTACGCAGTCAGCGTTGCTGCTTCTTACAGCCTCTGGGAGCAAGGTTGTGGAGTTTGCAAGGCATTGTGGGCAATTAAAGGGGCTATGAATTATAGGGGCAATACATTCAAAACTAATAAATAATTAAAATCAAGTGAAAAAATGTATTTTCAGCCCTTACTGCCTTTCAAAATAAACATAAACATTAAAAATAATTCCCAAATGGCAGTCTTCTAAAGCTGAATTGTCCTCCACACCTAAAAAAAATGGTAAAAGTGCTTCAGCACTAACATGAATGGCTCAGCAAGCCAGGGAAGGGGCACCCATGGTCTCACACGCAGCACTCCAGCTTTGTGCACAGTGTCAACACTGCAAGAGAGGTCCTCAACCCACAGGGGCCAGGAGCCCTCCAGAAAGAACAATGTGGGACCACATCACCGAGGCCGTCACTGCCAGCAGTGTCGTCCCCACGACCTGGCTCCAGTGCCCAAAGAAGCTACATGAACTCAGACCACTGGTCAAGGTCAGTGAATACATCTTCAAAAGCCGTCTCCTACCAAATGCATCACTAGACACTGCTCAATGCATGACTCCCACCACCCACTGCCCACCCCATCCCGTCACTCACCTACCAACAATCTGTATCAATCAAAAGGCACATCTCCCATTCCTAGCCTCACCTCACCCCCTTAGAGGAGACGGCTGAGCCCTTGGCCAGTGGCAGGGCTGCAAGGATGCAAGATGCTGGTATCCTCATACGTTATCCTCCTTATCGCATGCACCTCTTGCTTTCCTACCCTCCCCTCACCATAACTGCACCCTTGTGCCTTCCTCATTTCGCACACCCAAGCAATGCAGCCTGCCCAGCCAGTAGTTAATCAAGAAGAGGGAGAGGAGAGTGAAGAAGAAGAAGAAGGTCACTTGATTTGACACTCCCAGCCACCAGCTCCTCAAGGTCGGCCAGAAAGGCCATTTGCAGTGCCCCCACTAAAAGTCAGCAGCCTTCCACCATCAATGCTGCAACCACTGGGGTAGCAGTGCGTGACATCAGTAGGCAAAGGCACACACAAGAAAGTCTTGAAGAGAATGCATAAGGGTGATGAGTTGATTTCTTGATGTCATATTGAATGGATAGATGTATAAAGTTTGATTGGAAAGTTTGCTTTGTGGTGGCTTTTATTTCAGCATCGTGGCCAAGAGGATGCTGTGATGGTCAGTAACAGAGGGAAGGTAAGATGTGGGAGTAATGTTGAAAGGGGAATTGGGGTTGTGGTCACTGGTACCGCAGGTGGATGATTCCATCCTGGATATCTCGGCCACAAAGGGGCTATCTGGGATGCATCCTTCCGTCTGCTTCCTCCGCTTCTGCTTCCTCTTCTTTGGCTTCCTCCTCTTCTGTGTCTTCCTTTTCCCTCTGTGAGCGGATGCTGTAAATCTGAAATGACAGCATAAAGAGTCATAGAGAGTTCAGGCAACATCTGGACCTGAGATGTGAACTCTGTTTCTCTCTCCACGGATGTTGCCTGACTTGTTGAGTATTTGCAGCATTTTCTGTCTTCTCAGAGGCCTTCCTTTACCATCCAAGACATTGCAAGCATCCAGCAGCACTCCCTACACACTTTAAAAACTTTTAACTACACACTTTAAAAACTTTTAACGACTATTGCAGCAAACTACTACTTCAATAAAATCAAAAAAACTCTACTGCATTATAGCAACAAGAGCTTCATCAAAAACTATAAATCCACAATTCAGCGCTAGGGTCGAAGTTCGGATTGGTGATGTTAAGTAGACGTTGCACGCCGACTGACGTCACCACACCGCTATTTATTTCTCCAGGGTGCTGCCAGTTACCGGCAGTACAAAGGGAGGGACGAAAATGGCGGCCACCGTGGGAAATGCCACCAGCTGCTGAAAGAGTGGCGGCCAGCATTTTGGCGCTATGGAGTGGCGCTGAGGAGATGAATTTCTAGTCCATTAACTCCTAGGCATAGGCTGGGTGGTAAACCCCAGAAAGTTCCTTGACAAGGCGAAGGGGTTAAGAAGTTGTTTTGTGCCCTTGCTGAATATTATTGTCAGGATATTAATCCCAGTGTTTTTACAATGGGGACTCAGTTTAATGTTTCAGTCAAAAGACAGCAGTTCTGACAATATAGTACTAGGTTAGTACTGCAGCAACATGTCAGCCTAGATTATGTGCTACATAATATACCTAATAAATAAAATAAAAATTCTCAGAACATTTCAGTGTTTTATCAGTTTAAACCATTAAATAAAATTTCTGAGCTAATTAAGTTATGTTGGAATTACTATTTTTTGTGTTATTGAGAGGACTACTATTTGTGACAGGGTCTCAAGGGTACATTTGAGGTACTTTAATCCTGAGCTCGGACATTGCTGGAATCGGTCAGTTAGACCGAGACTTAGGGAGAATGATTATCTATTCAATTAATAACTGTTACATCTCCAGTTTTTTCCAGTTCTGATGAAGGGTCCCAGACCTGAAACGTTAACTCTGTTTCTCTCTCCACGGATGCTGCCTGGTCTGCTGAGTATTTCCAGCATCCGCAGTATTTTGCTATTGTATTGAGTAAGAAAAAGCTCCTTGGTACTGCATTATAGCAACAATAGCTTCATCAAAAACTATAAATCCACCATGGGAAGTAAGAGGGAGAAAAACTATGTAAATAACTAACAAATTGAAGGAAGATTTTCTGGAGGAAGGAGGATTCTCAGAAGAATAAACAATTAAATTAAATTCTTGTAACTACTGCAAATCCACCATGGAAGGTAAAGTAAGAAATGATAATGTAAATAACTGAAGAGTTTTAGGATGTAAAAACAATGTTACTTTATTTTAAGCAAATCTTGTAAAGTAGTAGTAAATAGCATTACAAATATAACTGAGGCCCTGTGTAAAAAAATGACCTCATGTCTGTCACATAATATAGCGCTTCAATAAATCTGATTGATTACAGCGATCAGCAAACCACTTTGGCTCCAGCAGGATGAAGGTAAGTATCAGTAACCTGGACCGCCTGTGAGCAATGCCTCAGGAGATCTACTAGTATGTTCTCTAACAGAAAGGCTTTTTTTTTTAAAAAGTACCTATTTAAATTTTGTTTACATTCGGAAATTTCTACTCAAAAAACAGTTGTTAACCAGAACAATTCTTACAGCTGTTTCCAATGGCAGAATATAATCTCACCCCAGAATAGTAGTTGCTTGTACATTTTTAGGCTTTACTTAGATATTTTTCTTGTGCTTTGTGCCAACAAACATTCCCATATACGAACCCGCACTCTACAAAGTCGTCAAAGTTTATATTCTCGATGTCTGTTAATGTAACATTCAAGAGGTTAAACAAAAACCCTGGTTCCTATGTTTAGCTTATTGGTCATGAGACAAGGGTTCTTTTGATAGCAGAGAAAATATTTTGTCAGACTATGGTGGGTGTACGTTTTAAACAATGAAACAGCTTTATTAAATATTACAGATAAGCAGCAGCAAGTCTTTACACAAGCTTCCATCCAGTCTGACCTCAATACCTCTCTCACCATTGACAGATCGCTTCTGTCATCTCTACTTCACCTGCCATCTCTTCCATTAGCATGGATGCCCTTTATACTCTCTCACTTTGGTCCTCAGAATCCTTCTACGATCAGCCCCAACACCAGCAGCACCAGGCACACCAGCAGCACCAACAACAACCACGCCATCATCTCCGCAATCATCTGATGCTGCACAGGATAGAGGGCATCAGCACCCGACCACATTGCTGCCCAGGAGGCCAGGGATGGCCTCACCACGACCAGATTTACTTCACTTGATGCTGTACACCCAGGATGCGCCAGGTTGGCACCACCCCACACCAACACCATAAACCATCCCTACAAAGCCCAAGCCATTCCTTTCACACTCATCACCATTGTGGGGGGTACCATTATGTCTCACCATTCACTGCAACTCACTAAGCCACTTCCAAAGGTGCACACAAATCTGTCCAAGAACGCAAAGTGTTGAAAATAAAGGTTTCAATGTTTGACACCACATTAACAGAAACTTTACACGAACATTGCATGAAACACCCAACCACCTACCCTTGTGTGTTGTTAGTTGGTATGATTGCACTAGGATGAGGGTGAGTGTGAGGGGTGGCTAGTGAGATGGGGATGTGATAATGTAGATAGAGAGAGGGAGATGGGTGGAGGTGCAAGGTAGGTTGGTGTGAGTAAGGATATGCAGGAGTAGGGTAGGGAAGGCAGTGATGGGGATGTGATGAGAGGCACAGCAGTATGAGGTTGAGTATGGCTTTGTAATAACGTTTCGTGATCTACTGAGATCATTGAAATGTTAGCGGCACTGCACCCAGGTCCTCCAGACCACATCCTTGCTTGTGACCTCCTCTGCAACGTGCAACCAGGCTGTGTTGATCTCCTGGGGAGGTCTTTTCCGCCCATGGGAAGGGAAGAGGACCTCCCTGCGTGCTGCGACTCCCTCCACAAGCATATGAAGGGAGTCATGGGAGAGCCTGGGTGCAGCCCTGCACCTCTGTGCAGTGCTTGTCAGTGTTTGCAGCACCTCAATGCTGTAGAACACTGACAGCACAAATGTCAAAATAAAGTGGGCCATGGTCCCTTTAAGGAAACCGGCTAATGACGTGTCATCAAATGACGTCACCAGACCCGCTTCCTCTAATTGGCTGTCAAACACGCTGGGCGGGCTTAAGCCCAATCTAGGGAAATTCATTTCAGAGGCCGGGATGGAGACCTTGGTCCTCAGAATCTGATGATGATCAGCCACAGCAGCAGAACCAGGCACACCAGAAGCAGCAACAACATGAGTGCCAACCTTCTCCTGAACCACCTGATGTTGCACAGGGCAGAGGGCATCAGCGCAGGGCTGCACCACGCTGGAGGCGATACCCCCAAAACAGGGTACACACAGGCAGAGAATGAGCTTCCTGAACATGATGGAGCAGCAGTGCCAAAGAAGGCTCAGGCTATCGCGCCAAGTCGTCATCAACATTTGCACATTGTTGGAGAAAGACCTGCAGCCCAGAGGAAATGGTGGACACCCCTTACCAGCGGCTGTCAAAGTCACCAGCACCCTCAGCTTCTTCGCCTCAGGCTCCTTCCAGGCATCTGCAGTAGACATTTCCGGCATCTCGCAGTCGGGCCGCCCACACATGCATCACGCAGGTCACTGATGCCCTCTTTCGCAAGTCCGCCAATTCTATCCACTTTGCAAGTGACGAAAGCAGTGTCAATGAGCGGGCGCTCGGCTTTGGCGCTCTGGCTGGCTTCCCACGGGTGCAGGGCATCATCGACTACACACATGTGGCCATCAGGGCACCCCATCAGAACCCAGTAGTATTTGTCAACCACAACGGGTTCCACTCCCTCAAAGTGCAGCTGGTCTGCAACCATTGGAAGATTATCATCCATGTGTGCGCCAAGTTCCCTGGCAGCTGCCATGACTCTTTCGTCCTTCGCCAGTCCACCGTCCCTCAGCTCTTCGCACCGCCAAACAGTCTTTCCGGCTGGCTGCTTGGAGACGAGGGCTATCCCCTGAAGACGTGGCTCAGGACACCTTGGAGGAGGCCAACAAACGAGGCTGAGGGACGTTATAATCAAAGCCACATCTCCACGAGAAGTGTCATCGAGCAGACAATAGGCTTGCTCAAAATGTGATTCAGATGCCTCGACAGATCTGGAGGAGTCCTTCAGCACTCACCAGCCAGGGTCTCCAGAATAGTCATGGTCTGCTGCGCCCTTCACAACATAGCCCGGCAGCGAAGATTAGGGCTGGATGAGGAAGACGGCACAGAGTGCACATCCTCTGAGGAGGGGGAGCAGCATGAGTTTCAAAACGAGGATGAGGAAGACCTGGAGGATTCGGAGGTGCCATTGCGACCAGTACATGACCACATTGCTGCCCATTACACCAGGGATGCCCAATTCAATGGCAAATTTACATAAATTTAAAAGCTCAGACATGTGGCTACCACAGGCGTACGCAGGTTGGCATCACCCCACACCAACACCACAGAGCAGTCCAACAATGACCATTCCATTCTTTTGACTCTCACCACCATTGGTGGAGGTCGTATGAGCCCTGACCGTTCACTCTGCCACTTACATTTGAGCACACACATTTGGCAAGGACTGCAAAGTGTGACAAATAAATGATTTATTACAGCTAATTCATAGAATTTAAACATCACAATTATATAGAAAAACAGACCCGTGTGACTACCCTTGTGACTATTTGTGTGGGATCTTTCTTTTCCGAGTGCTTCCACGTGGTGCTATCCCTGTGGCTTCAGCAGAGGTAGACGCAGCCTCCTTGCCGCGCCTGCTTAGACACCTTTGGCGGTCGTCCTCTGGGTTTTGGAGCCTGTGAGGGCCCCGCCAAAGTCTGTTCCTCCTGCGACTATGCAGGGGCAGACTCGGCCATCACTGTCCAGGGAGGCATCTGGGGCTCTGAATGAGGGGTTGGTAAGGCGGTGGAAGTGTGAGCACTTGGAGAGGAGCCCCCATTTCCATGTCCCCTCCCACCATCATCCCTCTCATGGGCCACCCGCACTTCCCTGCTAGCACGTACCTGGAGAGCACCTTGTTGCACTTCAGTGGGGCCATGAGGGCCCAGGTCTATACTGACACCCCTCTTAGAAAGGATGTCTATGAGCCTTTGGTTTCTCTCCTCCATAGATGCCCAACTACTTTGAAATAAAACCATGTTCTCATGAGACTGGCGCATTATGTCCTCCATGCAGGTGGCCATCCTATCCATGGAGGAACTTATAGTTGCCAGTGACTGCACCACGGTGCTGCTCATGTTGGAGATGGACTCCTCCATTCTCTGCACACTCGCAGTCACCGCGGTCAAGAAACCTGTCAGAGCCTCCTGCACTTGTTCTTGCAGCTCCAGGATAGCCCCCGAGGCACAGCGTCTGCATGCAGCTGAGCAGAGCTGGGAGAGTCCTGCGCCCTCTGACGAGGAGCCTCCACTGCTGTCACTGTCTCCACCATCTGCTCTTGCTCACCTGTGATGTGTCCTACACCAGGTGACAACACTACTGTATCTCGTGACAGATCCACCGAGGTGTGCATCTCTGCACTGGTTTGCCTTGTATGAGGTGACGCTGCGCCCTCAGAGGCAAGAGGCTCCTTTGAGGAGTCTTCTTGCTCTTCCTCCTGGACAGTCGGGGGTGGGGGGGGGAGGGGGAGGGCTCTTGATGGACCTGTGGGAAAGTAAAGACATTAGTTAGATATAGGAGATGTCAACTGCAGAAACATACCATTATTGACATGATGAGCATTCAGTTTCTGTTGACATCAGACCCCACATGAGTGACTGATGAAAGCCATGCAAGTGTATGGAAAATAATTCTGTCACCAGGTTCTTCTAATGAGCCCCTCTCTCCGTCCCCCTCTTCCGGCTAGTCGACCACTCCAGCAATATCCAGTGCTGCCTCCTCTGCAGTGGTCAGAAAGGCCATGACTTGAGGGCTTCCTCCCGTTCTCTCCCTCTCCCACTTGTTGTGGGTTCTCTTTTCCTGCAAGGAGGGAAAGAGAAGGTTGAGTGAGAGTGATGGAATGAGTGTAAGGAATGGAATGGGATAGAACTTTAGAAGGAGACTATGATACAATGGGGTGCCAATACCAAGTAGCAACCTCTTGTGTTGTTAGTTGATGTCTTTGCATTATGATGAAGCTGAGTGTGAGGGGTGCATAGTAAGATGGGAACCTGATAATGTAGATAGAGAGGGATGGATGAAGGTCCAAGGGATGTTGGGGTGAGTAACGTTGTGCAGGAGTAGGGATGGCAATGCAGAATGGTGGGGATGTCATGACAGGCACCGCAGCATTAAGGTAGGTGTGGCTTTATGCTCACTTTTCCTGATCTTAGAAGATCATTAAACCTCTTGCGGCACTGCACCCAGGTCCAAACCAATACTGACATGCCTGTCACCTCCTGCGCAATCTGCAGCCACGATGCCTTCGTCACCTGGTGAAGCCTCTTCCTACCGCCAGCAGGTAAGAGAACCTCCCTACATGCTCTCACTCCCTCCACAAGATGATGGAGCGACACATTACTGAACTGAGAAGCAGCTCTTTGGTGCTGGGAGCACATTGTGCACACTTACAGACACTCCCAGCACTGAATTCTGTGAAATTACAACTGACAGCAAATGGGGCCATGGCCCCTTTAAATAGACCGGCAAGAATCGCGCCATTCGCTGATGTCACCAGACGCGCACCTTTTAATTGGGCCAGGAAACACGCAGGGCGGGCTTAACAAGGCCCATTCCAGGAAGATTTTTTTTTCAGCGGGATCAACACAGCAGCTGGGTCGTCCGCCACCGCCCTCTCCCGCCACGAAGCCGCCAAGGTAGGCGAAATCGCGGCCTATATGTCTGTCTCCACAGGGCAAGAAATTCATTGTAGCCAAGGAATGGGCGG
The DNA here is from genome assembly GCA_030390025.1 of Squalus acanthias. NCBI lineage: Eukaryota > Metazoa > Chordata > Chondrichthyes > Squaliformes > Squalidae > Squalus > Squalus acanthias. The sequence goes on along the minus strand of CM059426.1, from coordinate 154,193,109 downwards.
TGTCAGGAGAAAAGTTGGAGAATTAGTGCCAGGCGCTAATGCTTTAGACTGCACGCAAAATTTGTGCTCACTGCTCAAATAAATGATTGGATTCCTAATTCAAGTCTTAAAGCCCAAGCTCATTGGCGTGACACTCAAAGGGTGGACCAATATCAGGTGCAGTCTAATCGCAAGTCATGATTGCCACAGGCTTTTTTCAGTATTAAAGGGGAGGTTCATTGATGCTGCAGCACCTCATTCTCAGCATTGCTGGCTGTGCAGCTGCCTCAGCAAGCAGAAGCAGAAGCAGAAGCAGAAGCAGAAGCAGAAGCAGAAGCAGAAGCAGAAGCAGAAGCAGAAGCAGAAGCAGAAGCAGAAGCAGAAGCAGAAGCAGAAGCAGAAGCAGAAGCAGAAGCAGAACAAGGAGGAGTCAGAGGACTGAACCAGGTGTACTCATGGCAGATCCACACCCCAGGGAGAGAGCCCGCAGATTCTGCGATCCAGCATTGGAGACATTGGTTTTCGCTGCGGAGAGAAGGAGGGCGGTGCTCTACCCGGCAAGTGGCAGAAGGCCCTGGCCACAAGTCTTCCGCACCATGTGGAGGGTGGTAGCGCAGCACGTCTCGGACAGCACTGTGGTCCCCAGGACCCACACACAGTGCAGGAAGAAATTTAACAACCTCACTCGGGTGGTCAGGGTGAGTGAATGCTTCAACGAATGCTACATACCACCATCTGAGCCACAATCTTCACACACTGCCCAAAGCACCACACCCCCAGCACTCATCCACCAACAATCTCTACCTACCAATACTCACACCCACATCTCACACATTGCACACGATGAGAGCTATTCAACTATGGCAGGCACATCATCCAAATACATTGCTCCACATTCACTCACACACTTACCATTCTCTTGCAGGTCAAGGTGGCTCACAACAGGAGGGAGCAGGAGCACTGAGGCGAGGGACAAGTCGACACCCAACCACTGTCTGCGCTGGAGAATCGAGTGCTGCAGATTATTGGGCGCCAGGTGGTGGGCACCGTGGCCACCCTTGGGGCCAACAATGGTATTTTCATCCCTACTCCTTCTTCTCACATCCCACTTCCCCCTCACCCCACAAGGGTTTCGCACTTTCCAGCTAATCGTGCTGTAGGCATTCATTTCTCCCTTCCTGCCCCCCTCCCCTCACCTTAACCCGACTCTTGTACCTTTATGCTTTCAGATAATGAGCAAGCACCTGAACTGCCTGTCCCTGAGGGCACCGTAGAGAGCAAAGCAAGTGAAGAGGAGGAGGAAGAACACACCGCGTCACTGCATGTCTCAACCGCAGGCACCAGCTCAGATACTGGCACTACGCGTTCTTTAGAGGCTAGTATAGTAGCGGGATCTGCACAGGGTAAGGCACCAGGGACGAGTGGGCTGCAGTAAGGCCAGGAGGAAAGGATAGCTCAGGGGCCAGCTTCCCAGAGGGCGAGTTCGCGCGCAAGTTCTGCTGCACAGGACTCAGATGAGGACCTCGATGGGGTGGCCTTTAGAAGAAGGGTGACGGGCACGCACGCGGAGATAATAGGTGCAATGACAAGGGTGCCCGAGAGCCTCTTGGCAATGATAAGGAGCGTGGAGGAGTCCGCCTTCAACATTGCACAAAGCTCTGCACACACCATGGAGCCCATCATTTCCAGTCTGCAAAGGATGGTAGACTCTAAGAGAGACCGTGGCGACCCAGACCTGATGCCACATGTACTGGACGATCTGCCAGCTTCCATTGCAGCACAGGTAGAAGCGACACAATGTCTTAGTGCTGTAATGCAGTCTATGCTTGGTGGCATCCAATCTCAGACTCCTCTCATGCAGTCTCCGCTTGATGCCACGCAAGCTCTGACTACTGCCATCGTGGCTGGGTCTACCACCATTGACCGGGGCTTTCACGGTGTCGCAGCAGGCCAGCAATCTGTGCTCCAACAGATTGGTAGGGATGCTAAGGTGCTGCCCCAGGGGAGTGGCAGTGGGTCAGTGGAGCAGGTACCTGCTGTCCTGTCTCAGGATGACAGCATTCCTGCTCCCACCACAGCCACTCCGCCATTGCCCTTGTCGCTGCCTGTCATCCAGCCCGCCCAAACTGCTGCCACCCATGCTGAGGTGGGGCAGTCTACAGCCGGGCCTTCCAGGTCCAGAGCTGGTCGAGGGTGTCCTGCAAGGCCATCTGAAGTCTCCCGCATGGACACTCAGCAGCCTTCCACCCACCGTGCTGCAACCACTGGGCCAACACTTCATCGGAGCACTAGAGTAGGCAAAGGCACAGTAACGAGAGGCAATAAGGGATTGCACAAGGATGAAGAGTTAATATTTTTGTTGTAAATATGTGTTCCTGATTTTTGATATATTTATGAATTCAGTCTGGATTCTTTTGTGGTGTGTCTCATTTCAGCTTTGCGCTGTGATATGGCCTGCGACAGGGATGAAATGATGGGGATGTGGTGAGCAACGGGGATCTAGGGTTTAATTTACTAGAACCGCAGTCTGATGAGGTGATCACGGACCGTCCCTCCAGAAGGTCGATTGAGTGGCTGCCTCCTCGCTCGGTCCTGTTCCTCCTCTTCCTGGTCGTCTTCCTCTTCCACCTCATCCTCCTCATCCTCCTCTTTCTCTTCCTCCGGTGGTCCTGCAATCCCTAGTGGCAAGCGCTGGGCCCTCATGCTAGCCAAATTGTGGAGCGTGCAGCAGACCACCACAAAATGGGACACCCGCTCCGCTGAGTACTGGAGGGCTCCTCCCGAGCAGTCAAGGCAGCAGAACCGTTGCTTGAGCACCCCGATGGTCTGCTCGATGATGTTCTTGGTGGCAACATGGCTCTCATTATACGAGTGCTGGGCAGGAGTGCTTGGGTTGCGGAGGGGAGTCATGAGCCAGGTGGAGAGCGGATAGCCCTTGTCTCCGAGCAGCCAGCCACGAGCTTGACGTGGTGGCTGGAAGAGTGCTGGCACAGCACTGACGCAGGATGAAGGCATCGTGGCTGCTGCCAGGAGAGAGGGCATTGACATTGAGGATTAGTTGTCTGTAGTCGCACACCAACTGCACATTAAGTGAGTGGTAGCCTTTGCGATTACAGAAGATCTCAGGATTGTTATGCGGTTCCCGCAAAACCACGTGGGTGCAGTCAATGGCACCACTGTCCCTCTTAGAGTCTACCATCCTTTTCAGACTGGAAATGATGGGCTCCATGGTGTGCACAGAGCGGACACCATAGAGCCCAATGGAGCTCCAATGTTGGAGGCGAACTCCTCCATGGTCCTTATCATTGCCAAGAGGCTCTCGGTCACCCTTCACATTGCACCTATCATCTCCGTGTGCATACCCATCATCCTTCTTCTAAAGGCCTCCCCATCGAGGGCCTCGTTTGAGTCCTCTGCAGCAGAACTCGCACGCGAACTCGCCCTCCTGGGAGCTGGTCCCCAAGCTACCCTTTCCCCCTGGCTTTGCTGCAGCCCACTCATTCCTGGTGCCTCACCCTGTGCAAATCCCACTACTATACGAGCCTCTAAAGAATGCGTAGTGCCAGTATCTGAGCTGGTGTCTGCGAGAGAGAGATGCAGTGACGCGATGTGTTCTTCCTCCTCCTCTTCTCCCACCTCGCTCTCTATGGTGCCCTCAGGGACAGGCTGCTTAGGTGCTTGCTCATTATCTGAAAGCATAGAGGCACAAGAGTTAGGCTAAGGTGAGGAAAGGGGGACAGGGAGAAATGCAAGCATACAGCATGATTAGCTGGAAAGTGCAAAACCCTTGTGGGGTGAGGGGGAATAGGATGTGAGAAGGAGTAGGGATGAACATACCATTGTTGAACGTCACCGGTGGCCACGCCACCCACCACCTGGCACCCAATAATCTGCAGCACTCGATTCTCCAGCACAGTGGTTGGGTGTCAGCTTGTCCCCCGCCTATGCGCTCCTGCTCCCTCCTGTTGTGAGCCACCTTGGCCTGCAAGAGAAAGGAAAGTATGAGTGAGTGTGGAGCAATATGTTTGGATGATGTGCCTATCATAGTTAAATAGCTGTCATTGTGTGCAAGGTGTGAGATGTGAGGGTGAGTGTTGGTAGGTAGAGATTGTTGGTGGGTGAGGGCTGGGGGTGTGGTGCTTTGGGCAGTGTGTAAAGAATGTGGCTCAGATGGTGGTATGTAGCATTTGCTGAAGCATTCGCTCACCCTGACCACCTGAGTGAGGTTGTTAAATTTCTTCCTGCACTGTGTGGGGGTCCTGGGGACCACAGTGATGCCCGAGACATGCTGCACTACCTCCCTCCACATGGTGCGGAAGACTTGTGGCGAGGGCCTCCTGCCACTTACCGGGTAGAGCACCACCCTCCATCTCTCCACAGTGAAAACCAATGTCTCTAATGCTTCATTGCAGAATCTGCGGGCTCTCTCCCTGGGGTGTCGATCTGCCATGAGTACACCTGGTTTAGTCCTCCGGCTCCTTCTCCTTATCCTGCTTCTGCTTGCTGAGGTAGCTGGACAGCCAGCAATGCTGAGAATGAGGTGCTGCAGCATCAATGAACCTCCCCTTTAAGTACTGAAAAAAGCCTGTGGCAATCATGACTTGTGATTAGACTGCACCGGATATTGGTCCACCTTTTGAGTGTAACGCCAATGAGCTTGGGCTTTAAGACTTGAATTGGGACTCCAATCATTTTTTTGAGCAGTGAGCACGAACTTTTCGTGCACTCAAAGCATTAGCGCCTGGCATTAATTCTCCAACTTTTTTACTGACACCGCCCATTCTTTGGTTATAATGCATTTCTAGCCCAGTGAATATTGGGATCGGGCAAGAAAGTGGAGTTGAGGTCGAAGATCAGTCATGATCTTATTGAATGGCAGAGCAGGCTCGATGGGCCGTATGGCCTCCTCCTGCTCCTATTTCTTACGTTCTTATGCCTGTAAGATCATGCACTAGAGTGGAGCCCAATGGAGCCAGCAACACTTCATCAGATTCTGACTGGAACATAAAATGAAGCCAACAAAGGCTGACTTTGCAAAAGTCAACTGAAAGTGAGGGGCAAAAATTGCATTCAACCATATTACTATTGGCAATAAGATGCTCCAGGCAACTAACATGCCCACTGGCAGCAGAAGGTGTGCCCACTTACTACAGTGCTTGAAGCCTTTAGTAGCCATTCTAAGATCTAAACATTGAAGGAAAAAAATATATTTTTTTAACTAGAACAAAAAAGTAAACAACAGAAAAGTAGACTAGATGAACTAAGCAAACAAACAGAAGATTGCGGAGGTAAATATTAAATTAAAATGAGATATTGTCAGATTTCCAGTGAGACCTTACATTGGAATATTTTGTCCAAGCCTGGTAAAAACGGAAGTCTCAGGGGAGAATTTGGCTCAATTGCTGTGTGAGAATGGGAAGGGGTCATTTGGGGAACCCTACTGATGTCACAGTGCCATGACATCACACACTTTTAAAAAGGGAGTTTGCCCTCACATTTGGGCCCAGAGTATCCACTAGTCAGTGCAATCCGGCTGAAATCGGCCAAACCAGCATGAAAGATCGCGGAATATTAAACGCAAGTTACGTCAAGCGTAAATCTAGTTTCCACGATCTTTATTGCTGGTTTTAAAACATCGCACTGGAAGCTGGCCCCGCCCACAAGACTTTCCACGCCCCCCAGATTGAAATAACGAGCATGGCGAGTTTCCGCCAATTGCGCCCGTTTGAGGAGGCTCTTCAAATTAAGCTGGGGTTTTTTTTTGGTTTTTTTTTTTTAGGCGCAAAGGCACTAGTAAGCACCTTTTAAATGTTTTTAAAAATAAAAAAATATTTAATTTACTATGAAACTGACTAGTGTACACCACCAATGAAACTATTAAATGGCTATGTATGGTTTTTTTAAGTAATTTTCAGTTATTTTAAATCAGATTACTCATAGGTGGTGGATTAGACATTCTTATTAAAAATGCTTATTTTTTGTAATAAACCCATTTTCAGCTGCATTAATAAAACAATAATAATGCACCAGGTTACCACTCTTAAATATATCAAGGAATATTTTTTAATGCAAGGGGGAATAAATGAACAATTACATTTGATTACGTGGTCCGGTTGTGCTGGTTCTTGGAAGATTTTACATTTGTGATTATGCCAATGAGTTTGAATGGAAACTTGAACCATAACTTCACTTTGGAAAAACAGTGCAACTTCAAGCACAATTTGCATCCAGTTTGCCGACTGTGGCCAAAGTGGAAACTCTACCCCTTGATTTTTCCCCCCTCCAGAATATGGTGTGGCGCCATTCATGGTGTCTTTGGAGTAAAACTTCATGCTATATCAAACACATCTATGTAAAACATTCTCCCAGGCTGGTTCTAAGCAACAGGCCTAAAACATAAAAATACAATGAAAGGAATGCCATGGAAAATACATTCGATATACTTTCTGCTTAATATCACTTTTTTTTAATCAACTGGTTTGTAACTAGTGAACAAAATGGAAGAACAAACAGTTTACATGAGGTTCATAGAAATTTACGGCACAGAAGGAGGCCATTCGGCCCATCGTGTCTGTGCCGGCCGAAAAACAGCTTTCCAGCCTAATCCCACTTTCCAACTCTTGATCCGTAGCCTTGGAGGTTACGGCACTTCAACTGCATATCCAAGTAATTTTTAAATGTGATGAGGATTTCTGCCTCTAACACCCTTTCAGGCAGCGAGTTATAGACCTCCACCACCCTCTGGGTGAAAAAAGTTCTCAACTCCCCTCTAATCCTTCTACCAATTACTTTAAATCTAGACCCCCTGGTTATTGGCTAAGGGAAATAGGTCCTTCCTATCCACTCTATCTAGGCCCCTCATAATTCTATAGACCTCAATTAAGTCTTCCCTCAGTCTCCTCAGTTCCAAAGAAAACGACCCCAGCCCGTCCAATCTTTCCTCATAGCTAAAATTCTCTCATCCTGGCAACATCCTCGTAAATCTCCTCTAGTGCAATCACATCATTCCTGTAATGTGGTGACCAGAACTGTACGCAGTACTCTAGATGTGGCTTAACTAGTGTTTTATACAGTTCAAACATAACCTCCCTGCTCTTATATGCTATACCTCGGCTAATAAAGGAAAGTATCCCGTATGTCTTCTTAACCACCTTATCTACCTATCCTGCTATCTTCAGGGATCTGTGGACATGCACTTCAAGGTCCCTCTGTTCCTCTACACTTCTCAGTATCCGACCATTTATTATGTATTCCCTTGCTTGTTAGCCCTCCCCAAATGCATTACCTCACACTTCTCCAGATTGAATTCCATTTGCCACTTTTCTTCCCACCTGACCAGTCCACTGATATCTTCCTGCAGTCTACAGCTTTCTTCCTCACTATCAACCACAAGGCCAATTTTTGGATCATCTGCAAACTTCTTAATCATGCCCCCTACATTGAATTCTAAATCATTGATATATAGCACAAAAAGCAAGGGACCCAGTACTGAGCCCTGTGGAACCCCACTGGAAACAGCTTTCCAGTCACAAGAACACCCATCAACCATTACCCTTTGCTTCCTGCCACTGAGCTAATTTTGGATCCAGCTTGCCACTTTCCCTTGGATTCCATGGGCTTTTACTTTCATGACCAGTCTACCATGTCAAAAGCCTTGTTAAAATCCATGTAGACTACATCAAACGCGCTACCCTCATCGACCCTCCTTGCTACTTCCTCAAAAAATTCAATCAAGTTAGTCAGACACGACATTCCCTTTATGCCTGTCCACTAGTTTTAAGTTGATATCATATTGGTTCCTTACAACAAATTCTAAAATTTCCCAACCTTTGATGTATATTTGAAGCCAGAAAACCTATTGAATGTTTGTCACAAACAGAACCTTAGATAAGTTTAGTAATTACTTACCATCATTTGTCAAAGAAAGACTTTTTCTTGACTAGTACTCCAATCTCAACAAAGAATAAACTGATTAAGAATGAAAGTCATTTATCAATAAATTTGTTCCTACAAAATAATTTAATAAAAATACAATTATTACATGGAAACAGGATCTGATTCAGAAACAACTTCAATCTCGATGCCCCCCCCCACCCCCCACCACCACCACCACCCCAAAACAGCTGTACTCAGTCATTTTTACATCCCACATTGAATGCTTTTCCAGTACTTTCTGTTCTTTTGGGAACATATTTTCAAGTTTATTATCTTTGCCACGGCAATAAAATACCCACAGAATCTTTGAACAAACATGATATTGGTCACCAATTTCTGAGTGCCACTGAGCACTAAAATTCAGAGCAAATGCAGAGTGTTAGAATATCATAGCCGCTTTGTGAGCTGTTTCCGCCAGGTTAGCGCCACAATCTTGGACACAGCACTCGAACAGATGTTAATTATGCAAAGATTCTAAATAAAACAGCTGAGACTGTTAACAGCTGTGTGGTCTCTTTCAAACAGGGTGATATTCCAGTACCAGCCTCCAATTAGCTGCCGAATAGGGTGGAAAATAGAATCGTGCAGCACAGGAGGAGGCCATTCGGCCTATCGTGCCTGCGCCAGCTCTTTGAAAAAGCTAATCAATTAGTCCCACTCCGCTGCCCTTTCTGAAATTTTTTCCCTAGATTTGAAGATACCACCAAAATTCCTACTGACTCTGAGCAATGTACGGCCAATTACAGATATTAAAGAATGGGAAAGCTTGACCTCAAGACGGATACTGCAAGTACAGATCAGCCTGCAACAGCTGCCTCGGAGAAAAAAGGCAGCATCAGCTTGTTGAAAGCTGTAACAAATCATTATTGCATTACTGTTAACTGACAAAAATGTGTGGCATAGCCAGAAGCAAACAAATCTGTTTCCTTTTAGATCTGGTATTTACCCCTCTTAAGGGTTTGTGCAACAATATACAGTTAAAGGCTGGAAAGCAACAGAGTAAAACCAAAAGGGAAAAAAAGGAATACAAGAGCTGGCCCATTACAAACAATGTTATGTTATTACATACACTTATTATTCAATCCCCGAATTGACCTACCCAAAGAAGAATGAAAGTGTTGCATCTTCTTTACTAGTACAGCAATCTTAAATATCCACAGCCTTTGAAAGGAAACTCAGTTGCTCCCACTTGCAAACCAGAAATCCTTAATACAAAATCAATCCCTCAGCACTACCACGTTTTTAATAAAACAGCTCTTGGAAAGGGTTAGCATAATCTTTGTTTTAAATTGCATGCTGTTTAAACTTTCAATAAAAGGCTAATATTAATACATATTCAATTGATATCTTAGCTAAATGCTATCTAGCATAGTTTTTATAAGAGTACCTGGGTTTTTTTTTATTTTATATTTCCCTCCCATCCCATTTATTTTTCCTCTAAAGTCTCCTTGTACCATTCTTCAGGATCTACTGAATAGAGGGAAATAATAATGATTGCATTCAGGGGAGACTGGAGCTTAGAGTTAAGTGAGCAGGGATCACCTATCAGACAAGTTTCTTCTTGTGTCCTATCCAGCAGTGGTCTCAGGAGTCTCCCCAATTATGGGAACAGTATTCAAAGCCCCAATTTTAACTTGAGGTGTGACTGCGGAGTGTGGGGGCCGGGACAAGTGGTAAGCTTGCAGGACGCCGCCGCGCGAGACCCTGAGAGATTTTAACTTCTTGGCTTAATTTCCATGTTGTAATTGGGGCTCAATTATTAAACGGACTTAGGCTTTATGGAGACAGGAGTTGATGAGATGAAAACAAAATACAAAAGGGAAAATCAAGCTTTTGTAAGCAGCTTTAGTAATAGAGGCAAGGTAGGAGTTTTATTTGTGGTCATAGGAGATAGTGAGGCCAAGAATGTCAATAGATGAAGAAAGACTAAGGTTGATAGCTGTTGTTTGGATTTACAAGACATGAAGAATTAAATGAAACAAGATATTCATTATCCCACTGAAATGTATAGAGGAGATTATGATGTAGTAATGCACTGAATGGAGACTGTGTGTAATGAGAGCATGTGATACGAGAAAGGTGATAAATACGGAGTGAACTCATCAGTAAAAAAGTGGATATGGTTGAATGAGCACAGGTTTACTGATATGAAAGAACAAAGCGAGAGAGAGGAAAGAGCCCTATCCAAGGGGAAAGAGTCAGACAATGAGCTATCAACTACAGCACAAATAGAACAATTTGAGAAGTTAAAAAGCCATAAATGTAGCTTTGCTGAGAGAATATATGGGGGTAGAGTTTCCGCTTTGAATGCAATCGGCAATCCAGCCGCAAATAGCGCTCAAAATTGCACTGGTTTTCCAAAGTGAAGTTCATACATTTGCATAATCATAAACGTAAAATCTCCCATGAACCAGCGCAATCGGACAGCGTTTTAGAGCATAATTGGTTTTATTCTTGCATTAAAAAATATTCATTGATGTATTTAAAAGTGGTAACCTGGTGTAGTTTTATTAATAAAGATGAAAATGGGTTTATCACAATAAAAGCATTTTTAATAAAAAAATGTCTAGTCCACCACCTGCGAGTAACCTGATTTTAAATAACTGAAAATGGCTTTAAAAGTCAGTCATTTTCTTAGTAAATTAAATATTTTTTAATTTTCAATTTGAAGAGCCTTCTTGAACAGTTGCAAGCGGGTGCAATTGGTGGAAACTCACGATGCTCATTATTTCGATCTGGGGGTGTGGCCAGTTTTGTGGGCGGGGCCAGCTTGCAACGATGTTTTTTAAACCAGCGTAAAAAGTCGCAGAAGCATCTTGCAATTTAAATTCCTTGATCTTTTACGCTGGTTTGGCCGATTTCGGGTGAATTGCATGGTAACCAGCGTAACCTAGCGGAAACCCTACCCCCCATGATGTTAATTTGTTTCAAAGCACATGGGCCCAAGACAATGACAAATGATCTACTACACTGTTCATGAGCAGAATGTATAACACAGGTAACAAGGTCACCAGTGGAAAGGCCAATGCCAAAAATCATACTGGCAAGCATGGACAAGGCCATAAATTTCAAGGTAATTTGAGAATGAACAGCAGTTTTCATAACTTTAGCTAGTGTCAATGTGTGGGTAAAGCATGGCAGCCACGGAGTAGAAGCCACGGAGTGTTGTCACCAGCATAATTGCTCAACCAAGAGCAGTAATTTGAGATGAAACCTGCATTCTATTAATTTCATTTCTGAGATCTCACAAATGGGAACACATATTTCTCTATAAGAATATCATACATACATATCTATCTAAATAGATAGATAGAACAAGAAAGAGAAGAGAGAACATCTTTTAGCGAAAAAGGGATGTTTTCAGTTCTAAACCAGAGAAAGAAAATAGAAATGGAAATTTTGAGTCGTAAACCAGAAAAACAAGTGTGTACTTCAGACGCAAGTTTGGAAGCTAGATTTCACAACGTCATATTGGCTACCCTTTCCATTAAAAATAAGGCAGGAGGCTGTATTTGCACAGTATGTTATGCTTAATTTAGTTTATCACCAAAAAAAGCACCAAATGTTTCATAATATTTTTAATTGTACTTTCACACTGCTATAAATCACCAGTGAACCATAGGTTCTCAGCTTAAATCAGTATGATATAAGTGGCAGAATGCAATTGAGGTGGTCAATGTAAAATGAGACATTAGGTAGAAATGTGGGGAGAAAATGGCCTCCTTTGTGCCTCCCGTTAGCGTCTCCGGGGGGCGATAACAGGGCGCAAATAGGTTTGCGACTGGGCACGGCAAATTGAGCGACTCCCATGAAATTCCCTGCCACTTCTGCACTGGCTCTAAGACTTAGCGCCTCGGTGATCGTGACGTCATCCGGTGCGCAGCGCCCCGTTATCGCCCCGGATCTGAAATTCGCTTCCGCCCCCTGCAGCATTGCCGGGCGTCAACAACAGCTGCTGCAGGAGGCACTGTCACGTTTAGTGGCCGGTTAGGGAGCGGTAATTAAAGGCAGTAGTGGTCAGGTATTCCAAAATTTTATCACCACCCCAGTGTGGTGTCTTTTGAATTTTTTCCATCCCGCGATTGATCAGCCCTGCACTCTACTCTCTTAGAGTGCTTGGGGCTGCTCTTCACGGATCGCAGGTGCCGTCACCGACCATTCCCAGCCTTACCTTGAAATGACCTCAGCATTGGCTCTTCCCTTTAAGGGAGGGAAGGAGCCTGGGAATCCAGCAGTGCTGCACGGGACACTGTGCAGCGCTCTGCCGCTACCGCCCCTCTTGCTCCGTTTAGCGCTCCAAGGGAAGTGGTAGCGCCTGATTTAGCGCTCCACTTCCCTCCTGGAGCGCTATACCCGAAGTTCGCATCCAATTCAATTGTATAGCGCCCGCCGATTAACTTTTGCGGGAGCGCAAAAGTTATCGCCCCAAACGGGGCGCTATGCAATTTCTAGCCCATAGTGTCATGGGCAGAATCTGAAATGGATAGCTGCTAATAGAAAAAAACTAAATTCTATGGACAGTAACACCTAATTAAAATTTCAATCTTAGTAACAGAAATCCAATGCAAACGCTCTAGGGAGTAACCAATCTTATTATCTTGGTAGATTGCACTATAAAGTAGCTGCCTGGTAAGTGAACATCTTCAACTCTGAATTTTATTTCCAGGCCACAATTTTATTACTACAAAATAAATTAATGGCAGCCCCCAAAGATAAAGGGATTTGCCCTGTAATAAACACCCATTTGTCTGTAACCACAACTATTTATCATTGTGGATTTCTCCTTTTAATAAGAATACTCTGACATGTATTTCATCTTGTCAACACTTGCAGCTCCGTTTTAGAGATCTGGCACCTAAATACATGGAGATATGCAGCCATGTTTTGGCACAGAACATCAAATAAACAAATTACAATGTTCACGGGTTACTACAAATACACAGCTTACATTTATACGGTGAATGTAGAAAAATGTCCCAAGGCACTTTACACAACTGTGAGGAAAACAGACGTCGAGCCAAAAAAGGAGACATTAAGAGGGGTGTGACCAACAGTTTGGTCGAAGAGAACAACAGAAAATGCTGGAAACACACAGGTGAGTCCGCTACTGTGGAGAAAACAGGCACATTTATATTTCAGATGTGGGTCCTTCTTCAGAACTGAAAAATAAGAGGCAGACAAAAAAGAGTAAGAGGAAATAAAAACAGATACAGATGTGATATACCATCTCAGTCAAGTAACAGACAGAACCATTAAGACACTAAGGAAAGAGAGGGGTTGATTTTTATGTGTGGTGCAAATCACGTGGGCAGTGGAGGTGATTGGGACCCCATACCTGATGTCAGTAGCGAGAAGCCCAAATCACTTTGATGGTCAGGCCTCATTTACGTCTCATAGGTGATCTGGGGGAGCGGTAGTAGCACTGATTGGCAGCTGACTGCTTTGGAGGATGGGATTTCCAGTGGGGCCAACACCTATTTAAAGCAATCTTGCATCTCCTAAAGCGAGGTGTACATTGCACTTGAACAAAAATGTTCAGATGATTTTTGGAACTATAATAGATGTCTCCCAGCAAGGGCTCCCAGGTTCAATGATGCAGTGGTAGAAGTCCTGGTGGAGCAGGTAGGAGCCTGGAGACAGGATCATTTCTCCACAAATGGCAGAAGGGTGCTCTTGGCAATAGTGCAGCAGCCCTGGAAGGAGGGGGCTGAGAATATCAACGCCAGAAGCATCATCCCAAGGACTTGAGTGCAGCGCCGGAAGAAGTTCAATGAACTTCCCCAGACAGCAAAGGTGAGAATGATGTCTTGCTATCTGTTTTTCTCAGGATGAGACCTTGCCACAGGACTCCTACCCCAAGCACTACGAACACCCCTCCCGTGCTCCACTTCACTTCCAATTACAATGATACATTGTACCAACACTTCTTTTCATTCTATTTGACATTGGAGCCACTTTCTTACAGATTACCACCTCCCCATCTTGCTCATAACTTGTTGCTTTTCGCTCTCAACATGCACACTATATGTACGTAGCATATAGAATAAAACAAGCAAATTAGAACCACAAATCCAGCTTAAAGGGTATGACGTAGTGGCCATCACTGAGCCCTGGCCACAAACTAGGCATGACTGGGGATAAATATACTAGGTTATAAGGTCCTAAGAAATAACAAGGATTAGCAATATTGATAAAGGACATTATTCCAGCATTAGAAACAGGGGAATTCAGTAAGGGTGAGGAAGCAGTAGAAACTCTCTGGGTAGAATTGAGAAATAGAAAAAGATGTAAGACTTTGGTGGGAGTTGTCTACAGACCTCCTGATAGAAGTGATAAAGTAGCGGGATGCATAAATACCGGGATCAGAGAAGCTTGTTGCAAAAGAGTGGTATAATGGGAGACTTTAATTTTCACATAGAACGGGAGAAGCAGAATAACTCGAGTCCTAAAGGCAGCGAATTATTGAGTGTATTCGAGACAGTTTTCTGGAACAATATGTTCTTGAACCAACAAGACATTAGGCCACATTAGATTTAGTGATGAGTAATGAGCCAGAATTAGTCACCAACAACAACAACACCAACCTTCTCCTCAACCACCTGATGCTCCACAGTACAGAGGGCATCAGCGCAGGGCTGCACCATGCCGGAGACGATACCCCCAAAGCAGGGTATACAAGCAGAGGATGAACTTCCTCAACATGACTGAGCAGCAGTGCCAAAGGAGGCTCAGGCTATCACGCCAGGTCGTCGCAGACATTTGCAGATTGCTGGAGCAAGACTTGCAGCCCAGAGGAGCGGGTGGACACCTTACCAGTGGCTGTCAAAGTCACCAGCGCCCTCAACTTCTTTACCTCAGGCTTCTTCCAGGGATCTGCAGCAGACAATTGTGACATCTCGCAGTCAGCCGCCCACAGATGCATAACACAGGTCACTGATGCCCTCTTTGACAAGTCAGCCAATTATATCAACTTTGCCACTGATGAAGCCAGTGTTACTGAGCATGCTCAGGCCTTTGCCACTCTGGCTGGCTTCCCACGGGTGCAGGGCATCATCGACTGAACACATGTGGCCATCAGGGCACCCCGTCTTTGTCAACCGCAAGGACTTCCACTCCCTCAATGTGCAACTCGTCTGCAACCACAGGAAGATCATCATGCATGTGTGAGCCAAATTCCCTGACAGCTGTCATGACTCTTTCGTCCTTCGCCAGTAAATCCTCTTCACTCCTCCAAACAGACTTTCTGGCTGGCTGCTTGGAGACAAGGGCTATCCACTGAAGACGTGGCTCATGACACCCTTGAGGAGGCCAAGTACTGAGGCCAAGGAGAGATATAAAGAAAGCCACACTTCCACCAGATTTCTCATAGAGCAGACAATTGGCATGCTGAAAATGCGCTTCAGATGCTTTGACAGATCTGGAGGAGCCCTTCAGTACGCACCAGCCAGGGTCCACAGAATGGTCGTGGTCTGCTGCGCCCTGCACAACATAGCGCAGCAGCGAGGATTAGCGCTGCATGAGGAGCCAGGCACGGAGCGCACAGCAGCTTCGGAGGAAGAGGAGGAGCAGGAGGACCATCAGCTGGAAGACGAGGAAGAGGAGGATCTGGAGGAACCAGCAGTCCACATCCCTCATTGCTGCCCGGGAGGCCAGGGATGGCCTCATCATGGCCAGATTTACTTAACTTCATGTATTACACCCATATGGCTGCCACATGCTGCGCCAGGTTCACACTACCCCACAGCAACACCATAAAGCATCCCTACAATGACCAAGCCATTCCTTTCACACTGACCATCAATGCTGGATGTAACGTTATGTCTCACCATTCACTCCAACTCACTATGCCACTTCCAACGCTGCACACAAATTTGTCCATGACTGGAGAGTGGTGAAAATAAATATTTTTATCTGTGACATTACAGTAACAGAAACTTTATACAAACATTTATTAAAACAGCCAAGTGGCTACCCTTGTGCATCTAATTGTGATTCCTCTTTCTCTTACGTGTGCTTCTACGAGGTGCTACCCCTGTGACTTCAGCAGAGGTAGAGGCAGCTTGCTCACTCCCTGCTGCGACAACATAGACACTTTTGGCAGACATCCTCTGGGTTTTGGAGCCTGTCAAAGTCTGCTCCTCCTGCAACTGTGCAGGGGCAGACACAGCCATCGTAATCAGAGGAGCCATCTGGGGCTCTCTGACTGGAGGGGGGAAGCGGCGGTGCGGACCTGAGCAGCGGCGGTGCGGACCTAGGAGGAGCAGCGGCGGCAGAGTATAAAAGCGAGCCCGAGGAGCAGGTAGGCCCACAGCAGCGGCGGTGCGGACCTAGGTGGAGCAGCGGCGGCAAGTATAAAAGCGAGCCCGAGGAGCAGGTAGGCCCACAGCAGCGGCGGTGCGGACCGAGGAGGAGCGGCGGCGGCAGAGTATAAAAGCGAGCCCGAGGAGCAGGTAGGCCCACAGCAGCGGCGGTGCGGACCTAATGGAGGAGCGGCGGCGGCAGAGTATAAAAGCGAGCCCGAGGAGCAGGTAGGCCCACAGCAGCGGCGGTACGGACCAAGGAGGAGCGGCAGCGGCAGTATAAAAGCGAGCCCGAGGAGCAGGTAGGCCCACAGCAGCGGCGGTACGGACCAAGGAGGAGCGGCAGCGGCAGTATAAAGGCGAGCCCGAGGAGCAGGTAGGCCCACAGCAGCGGCGGTGCGGACCTAGGAGGAGCGGCGGCGGCAGTGTATAAAAGCGAGTCCGAGGAGCAGGTAGGTTTACCAATCTCAGAGCGGGAGACAGAAGTAAAAAGTAATCGAAGTGTGACGTCACCAGAAAGCAGGTAAGTGATTGGTTGGTGAGTATTTCTCTCTTTCTCCTTTTTTCTAGACTTAAATTCTATAGTTTATAGTTTCTAGAGTCTCTGTGGTGCAGAGGGGACTGCTGTTAAACAAGGGCCCTTGAGTATATCATTTAATAGTAGTGTAATTGGAGGGATTGATTTGATTTAATTTAATTTGAATTAATTGAAGGGTAAGTCATGTCAGGACGGCTCGGCGCCGTGTTATGCTCCTCCTGCGCTATGTGGGAAATCAGGGACACTTCCTGTGTCCCTGATGACCATGTGTGCGGGAAGTGTATCCAGCTGCAGCTACTGGCAGACCGCATTGTGGCGCTGGAGCTGCAAGTGGATGCATACTGGAGCATTCGCGATGCTGAGGACGTCGTGGATAGCACGTTTAGTGAGTTGGTCACACCGCAGGTAAAGGCTGCACAGGCAAGAAAGGAATGGGTGACCACCAGGCAGAGCAGTAGGCGCAGGCAGGTAGTGCAGGGGTCCCCTGTGGCCATCCCCCTCTCAAACAGATATACTGCTTTGGATATTGTTGGGGAGGATGGCTTACCAGGGGAAGGCAGCAGCAGCCAACTTCCTGGCACCGTGGGTGTTTCTGCTGCACAGGAAGGGAGGAAAAAGAGTGGGAGAGCTATAGTGATAGGGGATTCTATTGTAAGGGGAATAGATAGGCGTTTCTGCGGCCACAAACGAGACTCCAGGATGGTATGTTGCCTCCCTGGTGCAAGGATCAAGGATGTCTCAGAGCGGCTGCAGAACATTCTGGAGGGGGAGGGTGAACAGCCAGTTGTCGTGGTGCATATAGGTACCAACGATATAGGTAAAAAACGGGATGAGGTCCTAAAAGCTGAATATAGGGAGTTAGGAGGCAAATTAAAAAATAGGACCTCAAAGGTAGTAATCTCAGGATTGTTACCAGTGCCACGTGCTAGTCAGAGTAGAAATAGAAAGATATTTCAGATTAATACGTGGCTAGAGGAATGATGCAAGGGGGAGGGATTCAAATTCCTGGGACATTGGAACCAGTTCTGGGGGAGGTGGGACCAGTACAAACCGGACGGTTTGCACCTGAGCAGGACCGGGACCGATGTCTTAGGTGGAGTGTTTGCTAGTGCTCTGGGGGAGGATTTAAACTAAAATGGCAGGGGGTTGGGAACCTGAGCAGGGAGACAGAGAAAAGGGAAACAAGGATAGAAGCAAAAGACAGGAAGGAGAAAAACAAAGGTGGCAGTCAGAGAAATCAAGGGTTTAAATCAAACATGGCCACAGTAAATAATGGCCCAGAAATTAAACACGGAGCGTTCCTGCGGGGGTAAGGCTTCCCCGCGATATCTCACTGCGCGCCTACCTTTTCCCTCTGGGCTCACACGAACGTTAGTTTCAAGGCTGCAGCTGTGCAGTGTGTGCGTATCCCAGAGACGGAGTTAGTTCGTGCGAGCTCTGAGATCACGTGATTCAGTTAGAGCCAATGGCAGCACACCATCTTTCATTCATAGTTTTGACAGCAAGGGCTGTCAAAGCTATGAATCTATACCCCCCCAAAAGAACAGCTAAACCTCAATTAAATTTTTTTAAAAAGTCATCACATTAATAAAATAAGTATAGTTAAATAAATTAACCACTTTAAACAAAAAATTAAATTTTTGAAAAAATTTAAAATCTTTTTAAAAGTTATAAAAATAAACTTACCTTTCTTTAAAGTCTCTAAAAAAGATAAACCTGTTGAAAAAAATTTAAAATAATACTTAATTAACTACTTACCTTGTTAATAGAGGGTCTTACGCCTCCTTTCTTTATGTGCAAAATCTTCCATGCTTACCTGCGCGTTCAAAGCACTAAGTGCACTGCGTGCGCGCAGCCTGTAGCGCGCACGCGGTTCACTTAGGAACCGCCCCCTTTTGAGTTCACGAAGTGCCGGTTTCCCGCGCATGCACAGTGCATGCTGGAAACCGGCAATTGGAGACCTAAAACGCGAGAGTACACAGTGCGTACTCTTGCGTATTAGGTCTAATTTTCGGGCCAGTAATTCTAAAAGGTCTAAGAGCATTAAAAAAACAAGCCTGAGGCTTTGTGTCTTAATGCGAGGAGCATTCGTAATAAGGTGGATGAATTAGCTGCGCAAATAGAGGTAAACGAATATGATGTGATTGGGATTACGGAAACATGGCTCCAGGGTGACCAAGGCTGGGAACTCAACATCCAGTGGTATTCAATATTCAGGAAAGATAGGCAAAAAGGAAAAGGAGGTGGGGTAGCATTGCTGGTTAAAGAGGGGATTAACACAATTGTAAGGAAGGATATTAGCTCTGATGATGTGGAATCTGTATGGGTAGAACTGAGAAATACCAAGGGGAAGAAAACATTAGTGGGAGTGATATACAGACCCCCAAACAGTAATGCGGAGGTTGGGGATGGCATTAAAAGGGAAATTAGAGAAGCGTGCAATAATGGCACAGCAGTTATCATGGGTGACTTTAATCTACATATACATTGGGCTAACCAAATTAGTAACAGTACTGTGGAGGAGGAATTCCTGGAGTGTATACGGGATGGTTTCCTGGACCAATATGTCGAGGAACCAACTAGAGTTCAGGCCATCTTAGACTGGGTATTATGTAATGAGAAAGGATTAATTAGCAATCTTGTTGTGCGAGGCCCCTTGGGTCGGGGCGATCATAAAATGATAGAATTGTTCATTAAAATTGAGAGTGAAGTAGTTGACTCGAAGACTAGGGTCCTGAATTTAAATAAAGGAAACAACGAATGGTATGAGGTACGAGTTGGGTAGGATTGATTGGGGAATGTTACTCAAAGGGCTGACGGTGGATAGGCAATGGCAAACATTCAAAGATCGCATGGATGAACTGCAGAATTTGTTCATCCCAGTTTGGCATAAAAATAAAACAAAAAAGGTGACTCAACCGTGGCTAACAAGGGAAATTAGGAATAGCATAAGATCCAAGGAGAGGACATATAAATTGGCCAGAAAAAGCAGTAAACCTGAGGATTGGGAGCAGTTTAGGATTCAGCAAAGGAGGACAAAGGGATTAATTAAGAGGGGGAAAATAGAGTATGAGAGTAAACTTGCAGGGAACATAAAAACTGACTGTAAAAGCTTTTATAGATATGTGAAGAGAAAAAGATTGGTGAAGTCAAACGTAGGTCCCTTGCAGTCAGAATCAGGGGAATTTATAATGGGGAACAAAGAAATGGCAGCCCAATTAAATACATACTTTGGTTCTGTCTTCACAAAGGAGGACATAAATAACCTCCCAGAGATGTCGGGGAACATAGGGTCTAATGAGAGGGAGGAACTGAAAGAAATCAGTATTTGTAGGGAAATGGTGTTAGCGAAATTGACGGGATTGAAGGCCGATAAATCCCCAGGGCCTGATAATCTACATCCTAGGGTACTTAAGGAAGTGGCCCTAGAAATAGTAGATGCATTGCTGGTCATCTACCAAAATTCGATAGATTCTGGAACAGTACCCATGGATTGGAGGGTAGCTAATGTTAACCCACTATTCAAAAAAGGTGGTAGAGAGAAAACGGGGAATTATAGACCGATAAGCCTGACATCGGTAGTGGGGAAAATGCTAGAGTCCATTATAAAAGATGTAATAGCAGAGTACTTGGAAAACAGTGACAGGATCGGACAAAGTCAACATGGATTTACAAAAGGTAAATCATGCTTGACTAATCTACTGGAATTTTTTGAAGATGTAACTGGTAAAATAGATAAGGGAGAACCAGTGGATGTGGTGTATTTGGACTTTCAGAAGGCTTTCGATAAGGTCCCGCATAAGAGATTAGCGTGCAAAGTTAAAGCACATGGGATTGGGGGCAAGGTATTGACTTGGATAGAGAACTGGTTGGCGGACAGAAGGCAAAGAGTTAGTTTAAACGGGTCTTTTTCCGAGTGGCAGGCAGTGACTAGTGGGGTACCGCAGGGATCGGTCCTAGGACCCCAGCTATTCACAATATATATTAATGATCTAGACGAGGGAACTAGATGTAATATCTCCAAGTTTGCAGACGACACAAAGCTGGGTGGCCGTGTGTGCTGTGAGGAGGATGCCGAGAAACTCCAGTATGATTTGGACAGGTTGGATGATTGGGCAGAATCATGGCAGATGCATTATAATGTGGATAAATGCGAGGTTATCCACTTTGGTGGCAAAAACAGGAAGGCAGATTATTATCTGAATGGCAATAGATTGGGAGAAGGGGAAGTGCAACGAGACCTGGGTGTCCTTATGCACCAGTCGCTGAAGGTAAGCATGCAGGTGCAGCAGGCGGTTAAGAAGGCAAATGGTATGTTGGCCTTCGTAGCGAGAGGGTTCAAATACAGGAACAAGGATGTCTTGCTGCAGTTGTACAGGGCCTTGGTGACACCACACCTTGAGTATTGTGTGCAGTTTTGGTCGCCTTATCTGAGGAAGGATGTTCTTGCCATGGAGGGAGTGCAGCGAAGATTCACCAGGCTGATACCTGGGATGGCAGGAATGACGTATGAGGAGAGATTGGGTCGATTGGGCTTATACTCGCTGGAGTTTAGAAGAATGAGAGGGGATCTCATTGAAACTTATAAAATTCTAACAGGACTAGACAGACTAGATGCAGGGAGGATGTTCCCGATGGTCAGAGAGTCCAGAACCAGGGGTCACAGTCTAAGGATAAGGGGCAAGCCATTTAGGACAGAGATGAGGAGGAATTTCTTCACCCAGAGAGTGGTGAACCTGTGGAATTCTCTACCACAGAAGGCAGTGGAGGCCAATTCATTAAATATATTCAAGAAGGAGTTAGATATATTTCTTAAGGCTAAAGGGATCAAGGGATATGGGGAAAAGGCAGGGACAGGGTACTGAATTTGGATGATCAGCCATGATCTCATTGAATGGCGGAGCAGGCTCGAGGGGCCGAATGCTCCTATCTTCTATGTAAGAAGTGTGAGCGCTTTGAGAGAAGCCCCCACTTCCATGTCCACTCTCACCATCATTCCTCTCAAGGGCCACTCGCACTTTCCTGCTAGCAAGGAGCTGGAGAGCGCCTTGCTGCACAGCAGTGGGGCCATGAGAATCCATGTCTACGTTGACATCCCTCCTAGACAGGCGGTCTATGAGCATCTGCCATCTATTCTCCATAGATAGCCATCTATCCTCCATAGAGACCATGTGCTCCTGTGAGTGGCGCATTAGCTGCTCCATGCAGGTGGCCATCCTATCCATGGAAGAGCTTACAGTCGCCATCGCCTGCGACACGGTGGTGCTCATGTTGGAGGTGGACTCCTTCATTCTCTGCACATTTGCAGACGTCGTGCTCGCAAAACCTGTCAAAGCCTCCTGCACGTCTTGCTGCATCTCCAGGAACGCCCTCTTTCTGGATGGCCCGAGGCTCAGCGTCTGCATGCAGTTGAGCAGAGCTGGGAACATCCTGCACCCTCCGGCGAGGAGTCCCACTACTGTCCCTGTCTCCACCATCTGCTCTTGCTCACTTGTAAGTTGTGAGACACCAGGTGACAACATTACTCTATCTCGTGTGGGATCCACCGAGGTGTGCATATCTGCGCTGGTGCTGGGTGTGCTTATGTGTGGTGACGGTGTGCCCTCAGAGGCTGGAGGCTCCTCTGAGGAGTCGTCTTCCTCTTCCTCCTGGACAGTGGGGGGGGGGGGGGGGTCTCTTGATGGACCTGTGGGAGAGTTAAGAGATGAGTTAGGTATGTCATATCAAGAATGGGTACAGATACCATTATGCACATGATGAACATTCACTGGCTGCTGACATCAGTCCCCATATGAGTGACTGCTGTATGACATGTTGCTGTATGATATGTAATTCTGTCACCAGGTTGCTGAGATGTCCCCCTCTCTCAGTTTCCCACCTCCAGCTGCTCTGCAACTCCGGACACTTCCAAGGCAACCTCCTCTGCTGCTGTTAAGGTGGTGAAGGATGGAGTGCCACCCCCAGTTTTCTCCCTCTCCTTGTGGGCTCTCTCTTCCTGCAAGGAGGGAAAGAAGAGAAGGTTGAGTGAGAGTGATGGAATGAGTGCAAGGAATGGATGGGTTACATCTTTAGAGGGTGACTATGGGGGAATGGGGTGGCAATGCCAAGTGGCCTCCTTGTGTGTTGTTAGTTTGTATGATTGCATTAGGATGAGGGTGAATGTGAGGTGTGGTTAGTCAAATGGGGATGTGATAATATAGATAGAGAGGGATAGGTGGAGGTGCAAGGTATGTTGGTGTGAGTAAGGACATGCAAGAGTAGGTTTGGGAAGGCAGAGTGATGGGGATGTGATGAGAGGCACAGCAGAATTTGAGTGTGGCTTTGCACTCACCTTTCCTGATCTAATGAGATCAGTGAATTGCAGCACTGCACCCAATTCCTCCTGACAACATCCCTGCTGTTGACCTCCTCTCCTATTTGGAACCAGATTTCTTTGGTCTGCTGAGGAGGTCTCTTCCGCCCATCAGAAGGGAAGAGGACCTCCCTATGTGCTCTCACTCCTTCCACAAGCATATGGAGAACGTCATCTGAGAACCTGGGTACAGCCCTCTGTCACTGTGCAGTCATGTCTGGCCCGGATTGGAACACTCCAATGGTGCAATGTAGTGGCAATCCTCGATGAACCTTCAAATGTCATGTGGTCATGGCTCCTTTAAATATCCTGGCTGAAAACGCATCATTGATGACATCATCAGACCCACACCATTTAATAGGGCATCCTTGATAGGCGCCATTAACGGAAGGTCGATTTCAGCAGAGGGATGGATGAAGAACAGGGTCACGACCCGCCATGGTGATCATCCGCACCCAACCCACCCAGGCATAGCAAATTCCGACCTTAGATTGTACCAATCTGCACAGTAGTGGATGAGGTTAAAGTACTGGAGATACGAGGAAAACCAAAACTAAATCAAGAGGTGGAACTTACTAGATTTAATATAAGTTAAAAAAATGGTCATGGAGAAAATAGAGACTAAAGATAGATAAATCTCCAGGACCTGATGGTTTCCACCCATTAAAAGAGGTAGGTGAGGAAACTGTAGATGCTCTAACAGGATCTTAAAAAAGCTCTCTTGATTCATGAATTGTCCCCTTGGATTGGAAAATTGCCACTGTCACTCCATTATTTAAGACGGGTAGGAGAGATAAACTAGGAAATTGTAGGCCTATTGTTCTAACATGTTGTGGGGAAGTTACTAGAATATGTTATTAGGGGCAGAGTAACTGAGCACTTGAACAAATATAAGCTGATCAGAGAGCCAGCATGGAATTGTAAAGAGTAAGTCATGTTTCACAAACCTAGTTGAATTTTTTGAGGAAGTAATTAAAGTGGTAGATAAGGGAGACTCTATGGACGTTATTTATCGTGGACTTCCAGAAGATATACGATAAGGTTCCACATAAGAGACTATTAACAAAAATAAGAGCACATGGAATTGGAGGTAGGAGAGAGAGAGCAGGAATAATGAGCATGTACACAAATTAGCAGGATGTGACTAGTGGTGTCCCAGTACTGGGACCTCAGCTTTTCACTATATTTATAAATGACTTAATCAAAGGAAGAGAGAGTCATATATCCATATTTGCTGATGACACTAAGCTAGGTGGCGCAGTAAATAGTGTCGATGGGAGCAAAAAGTTGCAAAGGGACATTGATAGATTAGGTGAGTGGGCAAAACTGTGGCAGATGGAGTTCAATGTGGGGAAGTGTGAGGTCATCCACTTTGGGCCTAAGAAAGATAAATCAGAATATTTTCTAAATGGTGAGAAGCTAGGAACTGTGGAGGAGCAGAGAGATTTAGGGGTCCAAGTATAGAAATCACTAAATGCTAGTGGATAAGTGCGAAAAATAATTAAAAAGGTAATAAAGACAGAAAATTCTGGAAATACTCAGCAGGTCAGGCAACATCTGTGGAGAGAGAAGCAGAGTTAACGTTTCAGGTCGATGACCTTTTGTCAGAGCTGGAAAAAGTTAGAGATGTAACAGATTTTAAGCAAGTGCAGGGGCAGGAAAAGGGGGGAGGGGAGGAAAGAACAAAAGGGAAGGTCTGTGATAGGGTGGAAGGCAGGAGAGATTAAATGGCAAAAGGGATGATGGTGCAAGGCAAAGGGAGTGGTAATGTGACAAGTTAAGAAACAAAAGATGAGTCTAGAAGAGGTGTAAATGGGATTGGCAGAATCATCAACAGCTGCCATGTGAAAAAATAAGGGCAGAGGTTATGGTCTGAAATTGTTGAACTCGATGTTGAGTCCAGAAGGCTGTAAAGTGCCTAATGAAAACATGAGGTGCTGTTCCTCAAGCTTTTTCACCTGGAAGGCATGTTTGGGGCATTTACTTGTACTTCTTGCAATTTAGTATACTGTATTCGCTGCTCACGATGCGCCCTCCTCTACACTGGGGAGACCAAACGCAGATTGGGTGACCGCTTTGCGGAACACCTCCATTCAGTCCGTAAGGGTGACCCCGAGCTTCCGGTCGCCTGTCATTTTAATTCTCCGCTCCACTCCCACTCTGACCTCTCCGTCCTCGGCCTCTTACACTGTTCCAATGAAGGTCGAGAAACGTAAGCTCGAGGAACAGCACCTCATCTTTCGATTTACACATTTACACCTCTTCCAGACTCATCTTTTGTTTCTTTACCTGTCCTATTACCATCTCCTTTTGCCTTGCACCATCATCCCGGTTTTAAAGGGGCTAAAAATAAACTTAGCTTATTTCACAGGTTTTTAAATGTATAAATTATTGATAAAATTTTATTTTTCTGTTTTTTATAACTCTTACACTGGTAAAAACTTTTACCAGGCATAAGAATTTCACGGGCATTCGCTGGGCAGAAGTTGGGCAAATAGCCCAAATCTCCACCCGCGGATGCCCTTTTTCCGGGGATGCGGAGGATCTGTCAAAAGAATTCTCGACAGATCGCAAGTTCCGAGTTTTAGCGCATGCCTGAACCCGGAACTTGCGAGGCCCTTACGGGAGTGTGCGCACCCCGTAGGGGCTGCAAAATACAGCCCACTGAGACTGAAGGAGCAGATAAAGGATGCAGAAGGGAGGAGAGGCCTGGAGAGTAAAGAAAGATATGCGTGTATATAGTGCCTTACCATGGGAACTGGGGGGGTGCTGCTG
This sequence comes from Squalus acanthias, assembly GCA_030390025.1. Classification (NCBI taxonomy): domain Eukaryota; kingdom Metazoa; phylum Chordata; class Chondrichthyes; order Squaliformes; family Squalidae; genus Squalus; species Squalus acanthias. The sequence continues at coordinate 154,167,230 of CM059426.1, read as the reverse complement.
TAAATGAAGAGCAACATCTTCCCCAGATCGTTCTTGAAATGGCGAGCACTTTCCTGCACCCTCCACTCCAATTCCCAGAACTGCCCATATCATCTCCCACCTCTTCACACCTGTCTGTGCCTCTGCCTTGTTACATCTCTCAAATATCTGAATGTAACTCACGTGAAATTAATTGCTCTGAAGTCTAGTGCACTGCAAGATCTAACAATCAGCAATGAGATGAGCAATCTATTAATCTGTTTTTGGTGTTGTTAATTGAGGGAGAAATGTTGAATAGAACACCAGGGGCTACAAATTCGATTAGGCCCGAAAACAGGTGCGGGGAATCGCAATGCTCGATTGGCCCGCACCCATTGAAAGAAATGCAGGCAGTACGCGACAGTCATGCTGCCTGCTAATTATCATTATTGATGCGTGCAGCCCAGCACTGAGAGCGTTGCTGAGAAGCTGAGCGCGCAGCAGGAGGCAGATGTTCGTGCGAGGCTAACTCTATTTAAAGCTAGCCTCAACGTTTAAAGGCAGGCTGCACCCCTTAAAGGGGAGGTGGATTCTGCATTCAACAGCTGCTGGAACTGGTTGTCAAAGCAAAGGAGGCGACGGGGAGAAGGGGAGGCGAAGGAGAGGCAAAGGAGAGGTGAAGGGGGAGCGAAGGGAGAGGGAGGTGAAGGGAGAGGGGGAGGGGGAGGTGAAGGGAGAGGGGGAGGAGGAGGTGAAGGAGAGAAGGGGAGGCAAAGGGGAGGTGAAGGGAGAGGGGAGGGGGAGGTGAAGGGAGAGGGGGAGGGGGAGGTGAAGGAGAGAATGGGTGGCAAAGGGGAGGTGAAGGAGAGAATGGGTGGCAAAGGGGAGGTGAAGGAGTGAAGGGGAGGTGAAGGGAGAGGGGAGGTGAAGGAGAGAATGGGTGGCAAAGGGGAGGTGAAGGAGTGAAGGGGTGGCAAAGGGGAGGTGAACGGGGGGGTGAAGGGAGAGGGGAGGGGGAGGGGGAAGGGGAGGTGAAGGAGAGAAGGGGAAGCAAAGGGGAGTGAAGGGGGGCGAAGGGAGAGGGGAGAGGGAGGTGAAGGAGAGAAGGGGAGGCAAATGGGAGGTGGAGGGGAGGGGGAGGGGGAGGGGGAGGAAAGAAGGGGAGGTGGGGAAGAGGGGGAGGAGGGGAGTCAGAGAAGGGGAGGATGTGAAGGGAAGGGGAGGTGAGAAGGTGGAGTAAGATGGGGGAGTCAGCTCCGAATATCCAGGTTCTGTTCAGTGGCGAGGGGGAAATATATTTCTTAACCTGGAATTTCTGTTTGGGGGTAGGATCAACCCGAGTCTGTGGTTTTAGGCCATAGTTTATGCTCAGTAGGGGTGGGCAGCATGTGTTCTTGGTCCAAGGCCATTATTTCTGTTCAGTGCGGGGCAGTGAGTGGGTGATCACATTTTGGAACTTCTGATTTAGATGGTTCGATGTTGCAGATTATTGAATTGGGGAATCATTACTTTCCAAAAAATGGTTTAGGAGAAAATTGGCCGTTCAGCCACGGAAAGCCTTTACTTATGGACTTCCGTTGGCATCAGCCCTTTGATCAGGTGAAACATCAAAGATCTTTTTCTCTATTGAGTTACAGAAACTACCACTAGACTCCTCTATTCAAGTTTCATACAATTGTGGCTAACAAAATTGTTAATGTGTTTGCGGCAATTGTGACGTCCCATGTCCAGAAGGTACACAATAGCCATAGTAGGGCAGGCGATCTACTGTATCCGCAGCCATCATTTGTTAAGAGTTCTTGGTGCGGAGAGAATTAGTCTTCTTTGAAGATTGATAGTTTTGCTCCTTTTTTTGTACAGGATTTTCTTTTATGTTTTACCTCATTAAGACTGAGTGAACCTACCTTAAGTCATCATCAGCAGTATTTCCAATGTTCGCCCAAAAAAGGATTGCTTCAGCACCACCCATGGATAAATATACAAACTTTTTACTCGGATGTGGGCGTCGCTGGCAAGGCCAGTATTTATTGCCCATCTCTAATTGCCCTTGAGAAGGTGGTGGTGAGCTGCCTTCTTGAACCGCTGCAGTCCGTGTGGTGAAGGTACTCCCACAGTGCTGTTAGGTAAGGAGTTCCAGTGCCGATGAAGGAACGGCGATATACTTCCAAGTCAGGATGGTGTGTGACTTGGAGGGGAACTTGGAGGTGGTGGTATTCCCATGCGCCTGCTGCCCTTGTCCTTCTAGGTGGAAGAGGTCGCAGGTTTGGGAGGTGCTGCCGAAGAAGCCTTGGCGAGTTGCTGCAGTGCACCTTGTAGATGGTACACACTGCAGCCACGGTACGCCGGTGGTGGAGGGAGTGAATGTTTAAGGTGGTGGATGGGGTGCCAATCAAGCGGACTGCTTTGTCCTGGATGGTGTTGAGCTTCTTGAGTGTTGTTGGAGCTGCATTCATCCAGGCAAGTGGAGAGCATTCCATCACACTCCTTACTTGTGCCTTGTAGATGGTGGAAAGGCTTTGGGGAGTCAGGAGGTGAGACACTCGCCGCAGAATACCTAGCCTCTGACCTGCTCTTGTTGCCACAGTATTTATGTGGCTGGTCCAGTTAAGTTTCTGGTCAGTGGTGACCCCCAGGATGTTGATGGTGGGGGATTCGGCGATGGTAATGCCGTTGGATGTCAAGGGGAGGTGGTTGGATTCTTGCTTGTTGGAGATAGTCATTGCCTGGCACTTCTGTTGTGCGAATGTTACCTGCCACTTATCAGCCCAAGCCTGAACTGCACCAACATTTCAAAGAAGTGGTTTAAGATTAGTTGATTGAACACCACATGATGTTAGGTGGAGTGCCACTTAAGTTAATGAATCACGTAATGATACTCTGACTGCGACATCTACATGTAATAGTATTAAAATTTGCTTCTTTGAGCTCATGAATTATTATCTGCCTTAATTAAGTCTATTATCTATTTTCCAATTAAATCTTTGGACTCAAATTTATTATGTTAATAATGTCTTAGGGGGTGAATTTCCTCAAGATTTCTACCAAACTTATGGCAATGGAGTGCGAGAAGTCCCAAAGAAATTCACCCCTGGAGAATGTAAGGCTTGACGCTGACAAATGTTCAAGTGTACCAGGCACTCGAATGGTAGTGGTAGGTTTCCCACTCTTAAAAATTATACTTCTATTTCATGAAAGGCTTCTGCAGTAAAAAAATTCCTTTGCAATGGGAACCAGTTAGACCTCTGCTGGCTCCCATACCTGCATTCCATTACCTACTTCAGCTTGTGCCTTGAAATTGAATAAAGTACTCGCCATTTAGCACGTGGGGGGAACATTTTACTTTGTGAAAGAAAGTACTAAGAGGTTAAAATGTTCCATTAAGTGAATTGTATCTGACCTGGGCAATTAGTAATATACAGTGTCAAGTAATGATAACGTTTCTCTAATTTTACAAATCCCCAGCTTGTTATTGTTCCTCTGTTGCTAACAATATATAGAACATTCAAAGTCAAGCTCTGCAGGGAAGTGTTTACAGGGTTTAACTAAACCACAAAGATCAAACACCAGATATAGTTCAGTAAGCTGTTACACTTCTGCAGCTCCACCACACAACACTCAAATGTTAATAGGCCCATTTAGAATCATAGAATAGAATCATAGAATGGTTCCAGCACAGAAGGAGGCCATTCCGCCCATCAAGCCCATGCCGGTGGTGGATCCATCGGCGCGGGCCATTTTGGAGCTGCCAGTAACGCTGCCGGTAAACACTAGTGCCAGGGAGATTTAAATGAAAGAGATTGTGATGTCAATGAGTGTGTAACGCTCACTTGATGCCCAATCTCCAACATTTTGAAGGTAATTAAATCACTCCGAGTGATATATAAACTGATGTCACTAATACAGTGGTAACACAATGACCCAACTAAGAACATAAGATATAGGAGCAGGAGTAGGCCATTCAGCCCCTCGAGCCTGCTACCCCATTCAATAAGATCATGGCTGATCTTCGACCTCAACTCCACTTTCCTGCACTATCCCCGTATCCCTTGATTCCCTTAATAACCAAAAATCTATCGATCTCTGTCTTGAATATACTCAACGACACAGCCTCCACAGCCCTCGGGGGTAGAGAATTTCAAAGATTCACCACCCTCTGAGTGAAGAAATTTCTCCTAATTTCAGTCCTAAATGGCCGACCCCTTATTCTGAGACTGTGACCCCTGGTTCTAGACTCCCCAGCCAGGGGAAACATCCTCCCCGCATCTACCCTGTCAAGCCCTGTAAGAATTTTGTATGTTTCAATGAGATCACCTCTCATTCTTCTAAACTCCAGAGAAAACAGGCCTAGTCTACTCAATCTCTCCTCATAGGACAATCCCCCCATCCCAGGAACCAGTCTGGTGAACCTTCGTTGCACTCCCTCTGTGGCAAGTATATCTTTCCTTAGGTAAAGAGACCAAAACTGTACACAATACTCCAGGTGTGGTCTCACCAGGGCCCTATATAATTGCAGTAAGATGTCTTTACTCTTATACTCAAATCCTCTTGTAATAAAGGCCAACATACCATTTGCTTTCCTAATTGCTTGCTGTACCTGCATGTTAACTTTCAGTGATTCATGTACAAGGACACCCAGGTCCCTCTGAACACCAACATTTCCCAATCTCTCACAATTTAAAAAATACAATGCTTTTCTATTTTTTCTATCAAAGTGGATAACTTCACATTTCTCCACATTATATTCCATTTGCCATGTTCTTGCCCACTCACTTAGCCTGTCTATATCCCCTTGAAGCCTCCTTGCATCCTTCTCACAACTTATATTCCCACTCAGCTTTGTATCATCAGCAAACTTGGATATATTACATTTGGTCCCCTCATCCAAATCATTGATGTCGATTGTGGATAGCTGAGGCCCAAGCACTGATCCTTGCTGTACCCCACTAGTTACAGCCTGCCAACCCGAAAACGATCCGTTTATTCCTACTCTCTGTTTTCTGTCCGTTAACCAATCCTCAATCCATGCTAGTATATTACCCCCAACCCATGAGCCCTAATTTTGTTTAATAACCTCTTGTGTGGCACCTTATCAAATGCCTTCTGAAAATCCAAATACACCACATCCACTGGTTCCCCCTTATCTATTCTGCTAGTTACAACCTCAAAAAACTCTAACAGATTTGTCAAACATGATTTCCTTTTCATAAATCCCTGTTGACTCTGCCCAATCCTATTATTATTTTCTAAGTGCCCTGTTACCACGTCCTTAATAATAGATTCTAGCATTTTCCCTACTACCGATGTCAGGCTAACTGGTCTGTAGTTCCCCGTTTTCTCTCACCCTCCTTTCTTAAATAGTGGGGTTACATTTGCTGCCTTCCAATCCACGGGAACCGTTCTAGAATCAATGGAATTTTGGAAGATGACAACCAATGCATCCACTATCTCTATAGCCACCTCTTTTAAAGCCCTAGGGTGTAGGCCATCAGGTCCAGGGGGTTTATCGGCTTTCAGTCCCATTATTTTCTCCGGTACTTTTTTTTTACTAATACTAATTTCTTTCAGTTCCTCATTCTCGCTAGACCCTTGGTTCTCCACTATTTCCGGGAGGTTTTTTGCGTCTTCTTCCGTGAAGACAGACACAAAGCATCTGTTTAATTTATCTGCCATTTCCTTATTCCCCATTATAATTTCTCCTGTCTCAGGCTGTAAGGGACCGACGTTTACTTTCGCTAATCTTTTCCTTTTTACATACCTATAGAAGCTTTTACAGTCTGTTTTTATGTCTCTCGCTAGTTTACGCTCATAATCTATTTTCCCTTTCTTTAGCCATTTCTTGGTCCTCCTTTGCTGAATTCTAAAATCCTCCCAATCCTCAGGCTTACTACGTTTTGGCAACATTATAAGCCTCTTCCTTTAATCTAATACTATGTTTAATTTCTCTTTTTAGCCACGGTTGGACCATTTTTCCCGTGGTGGTGTTATTCCTTAAGGGAATGTATATTCGTTGCGAATTATGAATTATTTCTTTAAATGTTTGCCATTGCTTTTCTACTGTCATATCTTTTAATCTAGTTTCCCAACCTACCTTAGCCAACTCGCCTCTCATACCTACGTAGTTTGCTTTGTTCAGGTTTAGGACCCCAGTTTTGGACTTAACTAAATCACTCTCAAACTCAACATATAATTCTATCATATTATGATCACTGTTCGCCGAGGCTCCTTTACTACAAGGTTATTAATTAACCCTGTCTCATTGCACAGTACTAGATCTAAAACAGCCAATTCCCGCGTAGGTTCCTTGACATACTGATCTAGAAAACTATCTTGAATGCATTCCATGAACTCTTCCTCTGCACTATTTCTGCAAACTTGGTTTGCCCAGTCTATATGAAAGTTAAAGTCCCCCATGATTACTGTATTACCTTTGTTACATGCATATCTAATTTCCTGATTTATACTCTGCCCGACACTACAACCACTGTTAAGGGGCCTATAGACTAATCCCACTAGTATTTTCTGCCCCTTGTTGTTTCTTAGCTCTACCCAAACTGATTCTACATTTTGTTTTTCCAAGCCAAGATCGTTTCTCTCTACTGTCTTTATTCCCTTCTTTATTATCAGGCTACCCCTCCTCCTTTTCCATTCTGCCTGTCTCTTCTAAAAGTCAAATATCATGGAATATTTAGTTCCCAATCTTGGTCACTCTGCAACCACGTCTCCGTAATAGCTATTAAATCAAACCCATTTATTTCTATATGCGCTATTAATTCTCTCTGAACTGTATTACTGTACAGTTTGTTGAGATACCAGTTGTATATTGAGTTCAATACCCTGGCAAACCTACATACACCAATGAATATCTTCAGAAACAAAGGCTTAGAAATTGGATATAGCCACGAAATGGGCAGTGTTAAGGCCAAATGATGTTAAGCTGTGCCACCTAAAAATGCTCTAGGTACCACGCAAAATTTGTGCTCACTCTTCATTAACATGATTATAGTCATGGGGGGAGAAACTGGAGGCTTTAGCGCCGGCCGCTACCGCCATGAAATGCGGAAAAGACGGCGGCTGGCGCTCTTTCACCAACTGGTGGTGGATCCATTGGCACAGGGCATTTTGGAGCTGCCAGTAACGCTGCTGGTAAACACTAGCGCCAGGGAGATTTAAATGAAAGAGATCGTGACATCAGTGAGTGTGTAAAGCTCCAACAGATTGCCAAGAATGCTGAGGTGCCACCCCGGGGGAGTGGCAGTGGGTCAGTGGAGCAGGACCCTGCTGTCCTCTCCCAAGATGACACCTCTGCCACTCTGCCATTGCCCTTGTCGCTATCTGTCAGCCAGCCAGCCCAGACTGCTGCCCCCCATGCCGAGATGGTGCAGTCCAAAGCTGGGCCTTCTAGGGCCACAGCTGCTCAAGGTCGTCCTGCAAGGCCATGTGAAGTCTCCGCGCAGGAACTCAGCAGCCTTCCACCAGCCATGCTGCAGTCACTGGGGGAGCACTTCGTAAGAGCACTAGATTAGGAAAAGGCACACGAACGATAGGCACTAAGAGATTGCACAAGGGTGATTAGTTGATATTTTTGCTGTAAATATGTGTTGTGATTTTTGATAAATTTATTATTGTGTTTGGAATCGATTGTGGCATCTCTCATTTCTGCTTTATGCCCAAGAGGACGCTGTGATATTCCGTGACAGGGAGATGGTATGGTGGGGATGTGGTGAGCAATGGGGATTTGGGGTTTCATTAATTCGAATCGGAGTCTGATGAGCCGTTCATGGACATCCCGTCTAGAAGGACGAACGGCTGCCTGACTCCTCGTCCTCTTGCTCCTCATTGTCCTCCTCATCCTCCTCTCCCTCATCCTCCTCCTGAGGTGGTCCCGCAATCCCTGGTGGCAAGGGCTGCGCCCTCATGATGGCCAAGTTGTGGAGCATGCAGCAGACCACCACGAAATGGGACACCCGCTCCGCCGAGTACTGGAGGGCCCCTCCCGAGCGGTCAAGGCAGCGGAACTGTTGTTTCAGTAGCCCAATGGTCTGTTCCTGGTGGAAGAATGGCTCTCATTATATGAGTGCTGGGCACAAGTGTTGGGTTGCAGAAGGGAGTCATGAGCCAGGTGGAGAACGGCTAGCCCTCGTCTGAGCAGCCACCCTCCAGTTTGCTGTGGCGGCTGGAAGATTGCTGGCACACCGGATTGATGCAGGATGAAGGCATCATGCCAGGATAGCGGGCATTGGCATTGCGGAATCGCTGGGCATGGTCGCACACCATCTGGACATTAAGTGAGTGGTAGCCTTTGCGGTTATGGAAGATCTCAGGATTGTTGTGTGGCGCCCGCAAAGCCACGTGGGTGCAGTTGATGGCGCCCTGCACCATGGGGAATCCCACTATCCTGGCAAAGTCACATGTGCACTCGTCCTGCTTCTCTCTGCTCAGAGAGAAGACAAAGTAGTCCCTTCTCCTGGTGTAGAGAGCCTCACTTACCTCCCGGATGCACGGATTGACAGAAAACTGTGAGATGCTAGCTATGTCTCTTGCTGCAGCCCGGAAGGATCCGCTGGTGAAGAAATTGAGTGCCACGGTGACCTTGACTGCCACTGGGAGAGCCGTGGTCGCCCTGTTCTCAGGCTGCAGGTCTGTTTGCAGGAGGTGGCAGAGTTCTGTGACCACCTCCTTAGTGAAGCGTAGCCTCCTAATACACCACTCCTCACTTAAGTAGAGGTAGGAGAAGTGCTCTCGGAAGACCCTAGGTGGGTAAGGCCTCCTGTGGGAGCCCTTCTGGCCCTCAGTGCGCATCTTCCCACTCCCTCTGCCGAAGATCCTGGAGCGCGAGGTCGACTGCCAGTACAGCCTCCATGACTGTGAACAAGTGTTGTGAGCAGAAGCCTTTAAAAAATGATGAAGGTGTTCTGCACTTGCAACAACACTCCCTGTTACCTTAGAACCTTGAAAGAAGTTAATAAAGCTGGTGGAGTTGCAGAAAGTAGCACAGAGCCAGTCAAATTTTGTAAACATGTCAGATGCAAGTGCTGATTGCTTATGATCCCTTTAAATACTGCTGCTGGAACCTCCTTCCTGCTTCTGAATGCTTGCTGTGCCTGTCATTGTTAAGGCATGCCAGTAAGTGCAACAGCGAAATCCAATGTCGCAGATTGGGCTTCCACACTCACTGGCGCCATGATCTGCTTAATCTAAATCCCTCAGTGATCGCTTCTGTCGGCAGCACTGCCGGCCATCGCAAAATGGCGCCCACCGCCAACTGTTTTTCTTTCGCCCGAATCTGGCGATAATGGGTAGCACTAAACCCCCGAATTTCAACACCAAACTCTTTCTGCAGCAAACAACAAAATACTGCAGTGCTGGAACTCAGGAAATGCTGGAAACACTCAGCAGGTCAGGTTGACAAGTTAGCATTTCAGGTATGTAGCCTTTGTCAGAACAGAAGGGTTTATAGATGAACAGCATTTAAAAAGAAATGAAACAAGTTGAAGGGGAAGGAAAGAAACATACACACGATCTATAAAATGCTTAAGTGGGAAAACAGGAACTGGCTAAACGACAGAAGTGATATTAGCAGTTCTGACGAATGCTTCACACCTGAAGTGTTAATTTGTCTATTTTTTCCCCCACAGATGCTGCCTGACCTGCTGAACGTTTCCTGAATTTTCTGTTTCAGATTCCAGCATCTGTAGTATATTGGCCTGGAGTTTGCGCTATTTTTTCCGGCGCAGTTCACCCAAAATCAGCGTAACCCGCATAAAAGATCGCAAAATATTAAGCGCAAATTATGTTCAACGCAAATCAGGTTTCTGTGATCCTTTGCGCTAGTTTAAAAAGCATAGTGCTAGAACTCGGCCCTGCCCACAAAACTGACCACAACTCCAGGGTGAATCAATCACCAGTGGGAGTTTCCGCTAATTGCGATCATTTGCAGACCTTCAAGGAGGCTCTAAAGATTAAGCTGGTTCTTTTGGGCGCAAGGACACTAATAGGCATGTTTTAAAAGCTTTTGAGTGTAATTTTTTTTAATTTACTAACAAACCGACTACTGTTCCCCAATATAACTGCCAAATGGTTCTGTATATTTTTTTTTAGTAATTTTCAGTCATTTAAAATCGGGGTACTCACAGGTGGTGGATTGACACTGTGATTAAAAATGCTTTTCTTTGTGATAAACCCATTTTCAGCAGTATTAATCAAACTGCACCAAGTTACCACTCTTGACCAGATCAAGGAATATTTTTTAAAGCAAAATTTTTTTTTAAATTACGATCTAAAACACTGCCCGAATGTGCTGGTTTATAGCAGATTTTGCATTCAGCAATATGCAAATGAGTTTGAGCGGAAACTCGAGAAAGCAAAACACTTCTCAAAACTAGTGTAATTTTGAGCGCAATTAGCACCTGGATCACCGATTGCGCCCAAAGCGGAAACTCTTGGCCCTTGTGTTTTGCTCACTTTAAAGGACCCTACAATGGGCTCAATATAACAAAACTAAATAAAACCACTCATGAATTTTACACTATATACACATTAAAAAATGTCCGACAGTGATTTTATCTCAGAATTCAATTGTCACTCTAACCAGTAGACCTTTGCTTTTGCAAGTTTGATGCATTTTGAAACCTTCAATCAAATTTCACTAATGATAATGATTTGTAATACCTGCATCTGTGGCACTCATGCATGAAGATGTCAATCCAGGCTTTGTTTTTGTAATAATTATTTCCTGATGCTCATCAATTATCAATACTGTTAAGTAAAATCTCACCTGTGCACTTCATAGAGTAGTTCCAATAAAATGCTATAGAAGTCAAACTTATGATCGACGACATTTACTTTCCTGAGGAGGAAGAAATGGAAACATCATTAAAATAATTTAAAAACCAGAGCATTACAAAGTAAAAAACAAAGTCATCAGACTCAATGAGGGGTACGGTAGCGTAGTGTTAGATTAGTTGACGCGTAATTCAGATGCCTGGATTAATAATTCTGAGAACATGAGTTCACCACCATGGCAGTTTGAGAATTTGAATTCAGTTAAAAAAATGTATAAATAAAAAAAAAAGCAGGTTATTGTCCCCATGGTGAAATCAGGCAGTCGCTTATAACAGCCTTAACGTATGTGTTGAAGTTGCCAGTTATAGCGTCTTATGTGCTCCGTTTATTTTGGCTAGAAACAGCTGTGCTTACTCACTTGATAAGACAAACAGCTTTGCGGCAGGAGGTGGACACCCCAAGGTTTCTCTAATGACATTTTTTTTGGGGGGGGGGGGGTGGCGGCTAATGTCAGCATGGCAGTCATGAGATGCTGTTTTAGGAGGAACTATTCCGTTAGTAAAGAAACATCTTACATTTACCGGCCAAGGATAGAGAGGTCAGAGTGGGAGTGGGACTGAGATTTAAAATGGCAAGCGACCGTAAGCTCAGAGTCACACTTGCAGACTGAACGGAGGGGTTCAGCAAAGCGATCACCCAATTTGCATTCCACACCTCCATTCAGTCAGCAAGCATGACCCTGAACTTCCGGTTGTTTGCCATTTTAATTCTCCGCCCCACTCCCACTCTGACCTTTCTGTCCTCGGCCTCCTACACTGTTCCAACGAAGCTCAATGGATGCTCGAGGGACACCACATCTTTCAATTAGGCACTTCACAACCTTCCAGACTCAACATTGACTTCAACAATTTCAGATCCTAACCACTGCTCCCATTTTTTTTTTTGCACAGCAATCCTGGTAATGATTCTGCTATTCCCATTTACAGCTCATCTATACCCATCTTTAGTATCTTTACTTGTCACAGTGCCATCCTCCTTTGCCTTGCACCATCATCCCTATTATCATTTAATCTCTTCTGCCTTCCACCCTATCACAGATCTTCCCTTTTGTTCTTTCCTCTCCTCTCCACTTTTCCCTGCCTCTGTAGTTGCTTAAAAACAAAAAGTAATCAAACTGAAACGATAACTCTGTTTCTCTCCACAGATGCTGCCTGACCTGCTGAGTATTTCCAGCATTTTCTGATCAACTCTTAACTGCCTTTTGAAGTAGTCTAGTAAGCCATTCAGTTGTATGAAGGCCCACCACCAGCTTCTCAGGGCAACTAGAAATGGGCAATAAATGCATCCCAAGAATGAATATAAATTAAGAATTTAAAAAAATGTTAAAATAGTCCCAATTTTTTTTAACCTATTGCAATAGCAGCACCATCTCCTCCTACAAGGCGAATGAGGCAGGTCTGCTTTTGTTTCAATTCATCTCCTGAATCAAGAGCACCCTCATCTGGTTAAATATGGTACTGTTCTAAGAAATGACCAAAGGAGTGAATCATCCACCTTATGAAATAAATACATTGAAAACCATTTTGCACCTGTTTTTATCTACAACTGCAGCTTTCCTACTACCAGGTTGAGTTTTTCAGATAGCGGAGGACAATGAGGATGGCAGATCTCTATGAAACACCAATCCATTTTCAAAAACTTGACCATCAAATTAAGTTCTCTTGTACACATTTCAGAATTTCCTTCCCTCTTTGCCCTTTATACTGTTACTATCCCAGTCTATAGTAGGATAATTGAAGTCCCCCATTATCACTACTCTGTAGTTCTTGCATCTTTCGGTAATTTGCCTGCAAATTTGCTCCTCTATCTAATTCTCACTATTTGGAGGCTGTAGTATACACCCAGTAACGTAATAGTTCCTCTGTTGTTCCACGTAACTGAAGTCCCTCATTCCTGGTAACATTCTAGTCAATCTTTTCTGCACCCTCTCCAAGGACTTGACATCCTTCTTTAAAGTGTGGTGCCCAGAATTGAACACAATTCTCCAGCTCAGGCCTAACTAGTGTTTTGTAAAAGTTTAGCATTACTTCTTGCTTTTGTACTCTATTCTTCTATTAATATATCCAAGGATCCATATGCTTTTTTAGCAGCCTCCACAATTTGTCCAGCCTTCAAAGATTTGTGTACATACATCCCCAGGTCGTCCTGGCACCCCTTTTAAAATTGTACCATTTAGTTTATATTGCCTCTTCTCATTCTTCATACTAAAATGTATCACTTCACACTTCTCTGCATTAATTTTCATCTGCCATGTGTCTACCCATTTCACCAGTCTGTTTATGTATTAATACTGCCACTGTACCTTTAATCCCATTGGTTTTAATTTTGCTAACAAGTCTATCATGTGGTACTTTGTCAAACACCTTTTGAAAGTCCATATACACAACATCGACCGCACTACCCTCATTGCCCCTCTCCGTTATTTCAAAGAACTCGATCAAGTTAGTCAAACACGATTTGATTTAACAAATCCATGCTGACTTTCATTTACTAGCCCATTCTTTTCCAAATGCCAATTAATTTTGTCTCTAAACATTTCCACACCACTGATGTTAGGGTGACTAGTCTGTAGTTGCCAGGTTTATCCCTCTCCCCTTTTTTAAAGACGAGTGTAACATTTGCAATCCTCCAGTCCTCTGGCACCACCCCCATATCCAAGGAGGATTGGAAGATTGTGGCCAGAGCCTCCGCAATTTCCATCCTTACTAACTTTAGTACCCTAGGATGCATCCCATCCGGACCGGGTGACTTTTCTACTTTAAGGACTGGCAACCTTTTAAGTACCTCCTCTTTATCTATTTTTATCCTATCCAATATTGCTACTGCTACATTGGCAGCATTTTCTTCTCTAGTGAAGACAGATGAAAAGCACTCATTTATTACCTCAGCCATGCTCTCTGCCTCCACAAGAAGATCTCCTTTTTGGTCCCTAATTGGCCCCACCCTTCCTTTGACTACCCTTTTACTATTTATGTGTTTATAAAAGACTTCTGGGTTCCCTTTTATGTTAGTAGTTAATCAATTCTCATACTATCCCTTTGCCCCTCTTATTCCCTTTTTTAGACCTCCTCTGTACTTTCTATATTCAGCTTGGTTCGCTACTGTATTATGAACCCTACATTTGTCATAAGCCTCCTTATTCTGTCTCATTTTAACCTCTATATCTTTAGTCTTCTAGGGACCTCTAAGCTTTGGATGCCCTTCCTTTCCCTCTCATGGGAATGTGTCCACACTGAATCCAAACCATTTCCTCTGTGAAGGCCTCCAATTGTTTAATTACTGTTTTGCCTACCAATTTTTGATTCCAATCCACCAGGGCCAGATCCCTTTTAACTCACTGAAGTTAGCCCTCCTCCAGTTAAATATTTTTTATGCTTGATTGTATCTTGCCCTTTTCCATAACGATTCTAAACCTGATGATATTGTGATCACTATTACCCAAATGATCTCCCACTGAACATGCTCCACTTGCCCTACTTCATCCCAGAACTAGATCCAGCATTGCTTCTTTCGTCATTGGGCTGGAAACACACTGATCAAGAAAGTTCTCTTGTACACATTTCAGAATTTCCTCCCCCTCTTTGCCCTTTATACTGTTACTTTCCCAGTCCATATTAGGATAGCTGAAGTCCCCAATTATCACTACTCTAGTTCTGGCATCTTTCTGTAATTTGCCTGCAAATTTGCTCCTCTATCTAATTCTCACTATTTGGTGGCCTATAGTATATACCTAATAACGTAATAGTTCCGCTATTGTTCCTTAATTCAAACCAAATAGATTCTGTCTTCGACCCCTCAACTATATCATCCCTTTCCAGTGCTACAATAGTTTCTTCGATCAATACTGCCACTCCACCTCCTTTTTTCCCTTCCCTATCTTTCCAGAATACCTTGTAGCCAGGAATATTAAGTTCCCAATCCTCCCTTTTTTGAGCCAGGTCTCTGTTATTGCCACTGTATCATAGTCCCATGTGGCAACTCGTGCCTGCAGCTCACCAGCATTATTTACCACACTCCATGCATTTACACACGTGCACTCCAAACCCATCTTAGGCTGCCTCGCGTTTGCCCCATATGATCCCTCCTATTTCTGAACTATTCTTTACTCTAGTGCTATTTGTCTCTCCCAGTCCTCTGTGCACCTTGTTTCTCCTCACTAATGTTTCATCCTGGTGTCCCTCCCCCTGCCAAATTAGTTTAAACACTCTCCCACAGCACTAGTTAACCTTTGCGCAAGGACATTGGTCCCAGCTCTATTGAGGTACAACCTGTCCATCTTGAACAGGTCCCTCCTGCCCGAGAACTGGTCTCAATGCCCCAGGAACCTGATGTCCTCCTCCCGCACCATTTTTACAACTACACATTGACATGTCTTATCCTAATATTCCTATACTCACTAGCGCGTGGCACTAGGAGTAATCTAGAGATAATCATTTAAAATTAGCGATATTGTTTTACAAGGTAACTTATCAAGATTGATAAGCGGAGAAGAACATAGGCCACTAATCACATATATTATGTAATTGTTAAAATGGATGAAAAATTCATTGCAAAATTAGTGCTGCATAACACATTACACATTTTACCCATTCCTAGTGGCCAAGATGCTAGTGTCACAGAGTATTTTCAGAGAATGCAAGACATATTACAGTAGTAAGACAGCTCACATGACATAAGGAACAGTATCAAAGTATCCTCCATGTTGTAAATTTACTATTATTGTTTTTTGCTATTTTGGTAGCTTATTATTATTCAATGACTGTTACCTTGTGGTGCACAAACAGACCACTTATTCAGCATGCACGGAAGGAATAATACAGGGTGCTTCCACATAAATGTATTATCAGAAAATTATTTTATTATTGTTTGTGTTTGCCCATCTTTCCTTGAATAGTTTTTTAAAATATATTTTTTTAACCAGTTTTCTGTATTTGTGGCGTTGTTAAGAGAGAACTGGAGAGCCGCACAGGCAAAGCAGCAGGGCACTGATACTGGTCAGCTTACCTTCCTGCCATGCAGCCTTTCTCATGACAAGGTATGCTCAGATTCAGTCGCTCCATTTACACCCAGTAAATATCCTTTAGAACTGACAATGCACTAACAGAAAACATACAGCAAAGCCAACGAGGCCCATGGAGTTTTATATTTATAAACATGATTTACAGTGGCTCAACTGTAGTGAACAACAGGTTAACCGAGAGGAAACAATTCTCAGAATGAGTACAGGTATCTTTCAGATTAATAAATCAAGTTTAAGAAATCAAACACTCTGAATATCACCCCTACTAAAAAAAAATCTAAAAACCAAAGTAGTCAATTTAGGATGAATTATAGGCATTTGTTTTCTCCATTAGAGGAGCTCGGTTGGGGGTGCAGGAATGGTGTGTAGTCCCACTTGGACATTAGAGGAGCTCGGTTGGGGGTGCAGGAATGGTGTGCAGTCCCACTTGGGCATTAGAGGAGCTCGGTTGGGGATGCAGGAATGGTGTGTAGTCCCACTTGGGCATTAGAGGAGCTCGGTTGGGGGTGCAGGAATGGTGTGCAGTCCCACTTGGACATTCAGTAGAAGTGAGAAAGTCACACTGCTTCCCACTAATTTAAAAAAAAATAAGTACTTCCATCAATTATAATTGCTCTTTTGGGAGGTAATTTCCTGTGAACGATATACTTTTGTGCACGTATCTATATTTTTGTTACAAATCTAATTAGGGTAAAGTACTTTATCCACCATTGCTGAATATCAATGCGAGCCAGTCATCTGTTATTCATAAGATTGCATAATGAATCAGTTATGTTATAAAAGTTAACTGCAGAAAAATAATTACAGAAAAGGTAAATAACTTTTCTACTTGGGGAGTATGTCTGGATTTACAGAGGGCCATATGATAAGTTGACTTGTCAATTTCTTACTCTAACATTGACTGGTGCAGTAGTGATTTTGTACATATTCTTAAATGTAAGTGGGTCTCTGTTTGCCACATTCCAATGTGGCAAGTTAAAGGTCAACATAATGACTGAAAAGGAAAATTAAATTGAAGTCTTTTATTGAAGAATAGAGGAGCTTTAGATTAGAACCCCTCAATACTGCCTCTGTGTTGTCACACTGCTTGTCTGACCTCCAGTTCTGGATGAGCAGAAATTTCCTCCAAATAAACATTGGGAAGACTGAAGCCAGTGTCATCGGTCCTCGCCACGAACTCCATTCCCTCGCCATCGATTCCATCCCCCTTCCTGGCCACAGTCTCAAGCTGAACCAGACTGTTTGCAACCTCGGCGTCCTATTTGACCCTGACCTAAGCTTCCGAATCTATAACCTCTCCATCGCAAAGACCGCCTACTTACACCTCCGTAATATTCCCCGTCTCTGCCCCGCCTCAGCCCATCAGCTGCTGAAACCCTCATCCATGCTTTTGTTACGACCAGATTCGACTATTCCAATGCTCTCCTGGCCGGCCTCCTATCTTCCACCCGCCATAAACTTAAGCTCATCTAAAACACTGTTGCCCACATCCTGGTTCACACTAAATCCCATTCACCCATCACCTGTGCTCGCTGACATACATTGGCTCCTAGTTCAGCAACACCTCGAATTTAAAATTTTCATCCTTGGTTCAAATCCCTCCATGGCCTCGCTCATCCCTCCTTCAGCCCTACAACCCTTCAAGATCAGAGTGTTCCTCCAATTCTGGCCTCCTGTGCATCCCCTACTTCATTCGTCCCACCATTGATGGCCGTTCCTTCACCCGTCCAGGCCCTTAGCTCTGGAATTCCCTCCCTAAACCTCTCCACCTCTCTCTCCTTTTAGACGCTTTTTAAAACCTACTTCTTTGACCAAGCTTTTGGTCAGCTGTCCTAATATCGCCTTCTTTGCCTCAGTGTCATTTGTTTTGGTCTGATTACACTCCTGTGAAGCATGTTGGGACATTTTACAACGTTAAAGGCACTATATAAATACAAATTGTTATGTTTACAATGAGCTCATTAACCACGTACAGCAAACTTAGAGCAACCTATGAGGTTATCAAACCTCAAGCACCGATCCCGTTCTCCCATTAAAACCTTTTCCTCTTGTCTCAGTGATGCCCTCCTCCCAAGTGCGCGTATCTGGACTTGTGCTTCAGTGAGTAAGGTGCCATGACAGAGGGGGTGAATCAGGTAGAGGTCAGGTTGCTTGTCAAAATGCTTCTTTCTATAAATCATTCAGCACCTTGAAGGACACAAAAGTCATTCTTCTTAGCAAGGTGCTCTCTGATTTGTGAATCAGAAGATATGAACAAGCAATAACAGGATGTCAAAAACATTCAGTTGCGTAAGCACTTCATCCCCTTACCAACCTCAACCGGACAGCTCTCCTTCAAATTCTCCAGGCTAAAAATTGGATATAGCTAAGAAAGTGGCAGTGTTAAGACAAAATGAGGTTAAGCTGCGCCACCTGAAAATGGTCTAGTTATAGATGCAAAATTCATCCTCACTCTTCATTAACATGATTTTAGTAATGATTTCAGTGCTAAAACTGCTGCTCATTGTTTTAGCGCTCAGCAGGTGGACCAATATCAGGGACAGTCTAATTCAGTCATGATTGCCCAGGATTTTTCTACTACATAAAGGGAAGGTGCATTTATGGTGCAGCACCTCATTATCAGGCTGCCCCAACAGCACAGTGAAGAGGTGGAATGAGAAGCAACACTTACAAGTAGTGATGGCAGAACATAGATGGAGGGAGAGAGCCTGTAGGATCTCTGATGAAGCTCCTGAGGCATTGGTCTCTGTAGTGGCGAGGAGGTGGGCGGTGCTATACTGCAAACTGGTAGGAGGCCTTTGCCACACACATCCAGGACCATGTGGCATGAGATAGTGGACCATGGCACTGTTGTCCCAAGACCCCCACACTGTGCCGGAAGAAGTTTAATGACCTCACACGGGTGGTCAGGGTGAGTGAAGGCTTCTGAAAATGCCACATACCACCATCTGCACCACAAGTTTCACACACTGCTCCTTGCACCAAACCCCCAGCACTCACAAAGCAACAATCTCCACCTATCAACACTCACACCCACATCGCACACCTTGCATTCAACTATGGCAGGCACATCACCCAAACACATTGCGCTGAAGTCATCAACACTTCTCTTTCTCTTGTAGGCCAAGGTCACACATAACCGCCAGGAGCAGGAGTGGACAGGAGGGGGCCAGGCAGACCTTCAGCACATAAGCCAGCTTGAGGAGGGAGTGCTTGAGATCATTGGGCACCACATGGTAGAGGCCGTAGCCACTGGTGAGGTTTGACCCTTTGAGGACAACAAAGGTATGATCATTCCTAATCCTTTTTCTCACATCCCACTTCCAAAAATGTGCGGGTTAGGTTGATTTGGCTATAATAAATTGACCCTTCGTGTTAGGGGGGATTAAATATGTGGGGTTATGGGGATAGGATGGGATATGTTAGGGGGAATTAAATACGTGGGGTTACGGGGGTAGGGTGGGATATGTGTACTGTGGGGATAAAAGCAGGGACAGGGTACTGGATTTGGATGATCAGCCATGATCGTATTGAATGGTGGAGCAGGCTCGACGGGCCGAATGGCCTACTCCTGCTCCTAGATTCTATGTTTCTATGTTTCTATGTTTCCACCTCAGCCCACAATCTTTTCTCCCTTTCAAGATACTCATGCTGTATGCATGCATTTCTGGCTTCCCCGCACCCCCCTGCCCCGCCTCACCAAACCCGATTCTTGTGCCTTTCTGCTTTCAGATAATCAACGAGCAGCCTGTCCCCGAGGGCACCGCTGAGAGCGAGAAGGAGGAGGAAGAAGACATCGTGTCACTGCATCTCTCACGCGCAGACACCAGCTCAGCAACTGGCACTATGTAAACTTTAGAGGCTAGTGTAGAAGCAGGATCTGCACTGGGTGATGCACAAGTGGGCTGCAGCAAGGCCAGGGGGAAAGGGTAGCTTGGGGGCGAGTTCGCAGGCAAGTTCTGCTGCACAGGACTCCGATGAGGACCTCAATGGGGAGGCCTTCAGAAGAAGGGTGATGGGCATGCACACAAAACATAAGAACATAAGAACATAAGAAATAGGAGCAGGAGTAGGCCAATCGGCCCCTCGAGCCTGCTCCGCCATTCAATAAGATCATGGCTGATCTGATCCTAACCGCCAATCTACTATCTATCACAGAACCATCTCCTGCATCTAACAGAATTGCACACACGAAATAGGAGCAGAATCAGGCTACACAGTCCCTGGGCCCGCTCCACTACCCACAGGGCCATGACCGATCCGAACCTAGACTCATGTCCAAATTCCTGCCCGCTCCCCGTAACCCTTAATGCCCTTTACTTCTAGGAAACTGTCTATTTCTGTTTTAAATTTAATTAATGTTGTAGCTTCTACAGCTTTTTGTGGCAGCATATTCCATGGACCTACCACCCTCTGAGTGAAGTAGTTCCTCCTCATCTCAGTTTTGAAAGAGCAGCCCCTTATTCTAAGACTATGTCCCCTAGTTCTCGTCTCACCCGTCATCGGGAACATCCTCCCCGCATCCACCCGATCCAACCCCTTCACAATCTTATATGTTTCAATAAGATCGCCTCTCATTCTTCTGAACTCCAATGAGTAGAGTCCCAATCTACCCAACCTCTCCTCATATGACCACCCCCTCATCCCCGGGATTAACCGAGTGAACCTTTTTTGCACTGCCTCGAGAGCAAGGATGTCTTTCCTTAAGTAAGGACACCAAAACTGTATGCAGTATTCCAGGTGCGGTCTCACCAATACCTTGTACAACTGAAGCAATACCTCCCTATTTTTATATTCTATCCCCCTAGCAATGAAAGCCAACATTCCATTTGCCTTCTTAATCACTTGCTGCACCTGCATACTAACCTTTTGAGTTTCGTGCACCAGGACCCCCAGATCCCTTTGCACTTCAGTACTCTCCAGTTTCTTGCCATTAAGATAATAAATTGCTCTAGGATTTTTCCTGCCAAAGTGCATCACCTCACACTTTCCAGTGTTGTATTCCATCTGCCAAATCTCTGCCCACTTACTTAGCCTGTCTATGTCCCCTTGCAGGTTTTTTATGTCCTCCTCACTCACTACTTTCCCTCCCATCTTTGTATCATCTGCAAATTTTGATATGTTACACTTGGTCCCTTCCTCCAAATCGTTAATATAGATTGTGAAGAGTTGGGGACCCAGCACTGACCCCTGTGGAACACCACTAGTTACTGATTGCCAGTCTGAGAATGAACCATTTATCCCAACTCTTTGCTTTCTGTTAGATAGCCAATCCTCTATCCATGCCAGAATATTACCCCCAATCCCGTGATTTTTTACCTTAAGCAATAATCTTTTGTGTGGCACCTTGTCAAATGCCTTTTGGAAGTCTAAATACACTACGTCCACTGGTTCCCCTTTATCCACTCTATATGTTACTTCCTCAAAGAACTCCAGCAAATTTGTCAAACATGACTTCCCCTTCGTAAAACCATGCTGACTTTGTCCTATTAAATTATGATTATCCAAATGTCCTGTTACTGTTTCCTTAATAATGGACTCCAAAATTTTACCTACCACAGATGTTAGGCTAACCGGTCTATAGTTACCAGCCTTCTGTCTACTGCCCTTTTTAAATAAGGGTGTTACATTAGCAGTTTTCCAGTCTGCCGGGACCTTAGCGGAATCCAGGGAGTTTTGAAAAATTATTACCAATGCATCTACAATCCCTACCGCCACTTCCTTCAAGACTCTAGGATGTAAGCCATCAGGTCCAGGTGATTTATCCGCCTTGAGTCCCATTATTTTACCGAAATGGTGGGTGCAATGGCAAGGCTGCTAGAGGGCCTCTCGGCAATGTCCAGGAGCGTGGAGGAGTCCGTCTCCAACATTGCACAGGGCTCTGGGCTGTAAGGGGTGAAACGCCTGTGGCTCTGTGCTTAGCCTGGGTGCTAGTGCGGGGTTAGGCCTTGTTGCCTGTTCTGGTCTCCAGCCAGCCTGGTAGCACTAGACCCCTGTGAGTGGTTCGACCCACTCGCCCTTACGGTTCTGACACTGGACTTAGGTGCGAGAGCAATAATGCAGAGAAAACTCAGGTAGACCCGGTTGAATAGTGCGAAATGGAAAATCTTTATTGCATATTATTCAAGATTACGAAATACATGTCATAAGCACAGATTAATGACAGTACAATCTTACACGCAGTTATGTAACTAATTTTAGGGAAACGAGGAGCGCACGACACATCGTAAAAGGGGGCACACATTACAATTATCCTTAAAACTTAAACCCTCCCCTATCAATACCCGTTCTAAACTAGATTTGTAGGATCGAGACTCATGCTCACCACTCGTGATAACTCGGAGAATTCCGAAACTCTGCTCGGATGTTTTTACCGCAGCACCTGACCACCCACGTGTTGATCAGGGGTCTCTGTACCCCACTTGTTTACTCGCTTCTGCTCCGGCTAGCAGGCTGGACCGTCTGCTGTCATGAAGATCTGTGTTGTCCTCGGAGTTCCGACACGACTCAAAAAATAGTCTTCCTGTGCCCTTACACCGATGCGATAAAACTCGAAGAATGGTCTTCCTGTGCCCTCACGCCAGTTTGTAAAACTCAAAGAATGGTCTTCCTGGGCAAGGAAAATGTTTATTCGACCTACAGGCGCGGTCGGGGCTTACTGACCGTGGCGATACGTATTGTCGTCTTCTTCTCTTCTCATCTCATCTCATCTCGGGCCTTCGGTTCCAACACCGTTTACCGACTTCTCGGGATGGTGTGCCCGTTTCAAGGCTTCACAGCCCAGTTCTTCACAGATCTTCGCGGCAAGCCACGAGGTTGATCCTGGCGGATCAGAAAGTTCAATAGTCTTCCAGCAAGTCGATCAGCAAGAGGCAGAGTCAAGAGGCAAGAGACAGATGGACGGTTGTACCGTACAGTTATAGTGCTGTAATTCCTCTTTTCCCGCCCAATCTTAATGTCTTTCTTTTGTCAGGGTTTTGGCGCTCAAACTTCTTGTATAGGGTGATCTCCGTTTAATGGGTTTCGGTGATACTTGTAACTGTCTGAGTACCCGTTAATACTTCTCCCATTGTGGAACCGGTCAGTATTCTCCCTGGAGGGCTTTTGGGGCTTCCAAATGTTTTCTGTAACTACCCGCAAACGGCTCTCTCATCGTAGAGTCGTGGGGATTTTGCATATTAATGTCTTTGGATGGGTTCTTGATCGCTCGGTACAATAGCCCTTATTCGCACCTGGGAGACCGATTCCAGTATTTATGTGTAAAATGCAAACCCATTATGTCTTGTGAATTATCTCAAATGTGCTGAGTCTTGTCCGATCTCGCACAAATGTTTATTGGAACGCCATCTTGTCTGCTTATCGAAAAGTCTAGAATGTTCTGCCACGAGGCGTGGCGGCCATTTTACAGGCTGCTTGTGTCCACTTTGAAAACCTGACAGCATTCTGCTGAAATAAAGCTGTTTGTACGAAACTATGTGTCTCCTCCTTATTATATAAAATCGCGATAATTTTGCGAATTCTACAGGGCAGAACATGGAACCAAGGATTTCCAGCCTGGAAATGATCGTGCACTCCCAGAGAGACCGTGGCGACCCAGACGTGATGGCGCGCATGATGGGTGATGGCGCAGCTTCCATTGCAGCACCGGCGGAAGCAACCCACTGTCTTAGTGCTGCAGCGGAAGCTCGGACTGCTCTCATGCAGTTTCTGCTTGAGGTCTCCCACGCTCAGATCGCTCTCATGCAGTCTCAGCTTGAAGCCACCCAAGCTCTGCTGCTGCGATCATGGCTGGGTTGCCCACCGTCGGCTGGGGCTTTCACGGTGTCGCAGCAGGCCAGCAATCTGCTCCAACAGATTGGTGGGAGTGCTGAGGTGCCGCCCCGGGGGAGTAACAGTGGGTCAGTGGAGCAGGACCCTGCTGTCCTCTCTCAGGATGACAGCATTCCTCTTCCTACCAATGCCACTCCGCCATTGCCCTTGCTGCTGCCTGTTAGCCAGCCAGCCCAGACTGCCGCCGCCCATGCCGAGGTGGTGCAGTCTATAGCCGGGCCTTCTAGGTCCAGAGCTGCTCGAGGTCGTCCTGCAAGGCCGTCTGCAATCGCCCTCACTGAAAGTCAGCAGCCTTCCACCAGGCATGCTGCAGCCACTAGAGGAGCATTTTGTAAGAGCACTAGACTAGAAAAAGCCACATGAAAGACAGACACGAAGGGATTGCACCAGGGTGATTAGTTAATAATATAATTGTAAATGTATGTCTTGTGATTATTGATAAATTTAATAATTGTGTTTGGAATCTTTTGTGATGTGTCTCATTTCAGCTTTGTGCCCGGGAGAGCGATGTGATATTCTGTGACACAGGGATGGTATGATGGGGATGTGGTGTGCCACAGTGACCTTGATTGCCACTGGGAGAGCCGTGTTTGCCCTGCTCTCAGGCTGCAGGTCTGGTTGCAGGAGGTGGCAGAGTTCTGTGACCACATCCTTGGTGAAGCGTAGCCTCCTAAGGCACTGCTCCTCGCTTAATTGAAGGTAGGAGATATGCTGTCGGAAGACCCTAGGTGGGTTAGGTCTTATGTTGAGCCCTCATGGGGCTCCTGCCTCTGCGCGCAGGATCCTGTCTTCCTCCGCTCCCTCTGCCATAGATCCTGGAGGGCAAGGTCAACTGCCAGTACAGCCCCCATGAATGTGAGCAAGTGTTGTGTGCAGAAGCCTTTAAAAAATGAGGGAATTTTGCACTTGAAACAACAGTCCCTGTTACCAAAAAAAGCTTGAAATAACTAAAGAAAGTTGTTTCAGTCGCAGGAAGTAGCAAACAGCCACTGAAACTGCTGAACCATGTCAGGTGCAGCTGATTGGTGATGATGCCTTTAAATATCGCTGCTGCAGCCTGCTTCCTACTGGTAGATGACAGCTCTCCCTGTCGTAGTTCTGCGCTGACCGTAAGTAAAATGGCTAAATACAATGTTGGGGATCGGGCGTCAAATGAGCGTTACGCACTCACTGATGTCACGATCTCTTTCATTTAAATCTCCCTGGCACTAGTGTTTACCGGCAGATCCAAAATGGCCTGCGCTAATGGATCCACCACCAGTTGGTGGAAGAGTGTCGGCCACCGTCTTTTCGCTATTTCATGGCGGTAGCGGCCGGCTCTAAAGCCTCCAATTTCTCCTTCTCCATCTCCCAGTTACCCATGTGTCTGCCCAGGAATTGCAGTTTGCTCCTCATTCCTTTTGAGGGGTAATGTTAGCCATTCCTCCACCATTTTTCTTTCCTTGATGAGTTCATTTTAGAATATGATGCACGATCTGCTATTTTTGATGTCGCCGCTCCATTCAATGCAGTCTCCAAAGCACGCACAGCTGCACAACGGACCCCCACCAGCGCTTTTTAAAGGGGCACTCGCAACTTTGAGGTAGGTTTAGATTTTTGCTTTTGTACTGGTTCCTATATATTTTTTGAATAGTGGCTTGGTGTAAGACAGTTAAAAAGTTGTTAAAGTGTGCAGGGACTGTTGCTGGATACTTGCAAGGCTTTGGCTTTGAAAGGAAGGCTCTGTGAACACCACTCACTCCTAGTCCAGGGGCTGTAGTTGCAGTCCCCCTTGGGCTGCAGCATGACATGGAGATGGAGCAGAGGCAGCAAAGGGGACAAGCTACTTGCAGAAGAGGAGGAAGCGGAAGGAAGGCAACCCAGGCAGCCCCTTTCTGGCTGCGGTACCAGTGACCACATCCCCAATCCCCCTTTCAACAATTCTCCTACACCTCACCTTCCCTCTTTTACTGACCATCACCACGTTCTCTTGGTCACAATGCTGAAATAAAAGCCACCACTAAGCAATCTTTCCAATCCAACTTTATCCATCTATGCATCCAATATTACATCAAAAAATCAACTAACCACCCTTGTGCATTCCTTAGTGACTGTCCTCTGTGTGCCTTTGCCTATCCAAGTGATGTAACACAGTGCTATCTGTAAGGGATTCTGACCCTGCGTGTCTCGCAGCCTGTGAGATTCACGCGGCTCTGTGCAGCCTGTATGTCAGTGCGGGTCTAGGCCTTGTTGCCTGTTCTGGTCTCCAGCCAGTCTGGGAACACTAGACACACCTGTGAGTGGTTCGAATCACTCTCCCTTACGGTTCTAGACACTGGACTTAGATGCGAGAGCAGTAATGGAGATGAAACTCATGTAGACTTGGTTTGAATGGTACGAAATGGAAAATCTTTATTGCATGATACTTAAGATTATGAAATACATGTCATAAGCACAGATTAATGACAGTACAATCTTACAAACAGTTATATAGTCGATCTTAGGGAAACGAGGAACGAACGGCACAAAGTAAATAGGGGCACACATTACAAATATCCTTAATCCTTAAACCTCCCCTATCAATATCTATCCTAAACTAGATTCGTAGGATTTCGAGACTCATGCTCACCACTCGTGATAACTCGGAGAAATTCCGAATAGCTGATCGGATGTTTTTCACCGCAGCACCCACGTGTCGGTCAGGAGATCTCCTGGTCCCACTTGTTTACTTGCTTCTGCTGCTCCGGCTAGCAGGCTGGACCGTCTGCTGTGATGAAGACCTGTGTTGGTTGGTTTAACAGGTACTTTTCGAGCACAGTTGTCAATATCATCGATACGATATGTTTCCTTGCAAGTTCGAAGAAGTCTTCCTGGCAAGGAAAACTTGGATAATCGACCTACAGGTGCGGTCGGGATTTACTGACCGTGGCGATGGATATGGTCTTCCTCTCTTCTCATCTCATCTCATCTCATCTCATCTCGGGCCTTCGGTTCCGCTGCCAGTTACCAACATAGGTCTTCGTTACGCGACACGAGGTAGATCCGAACGGATCAGAAAGTTCAACAGTCCTTTCAGAAGAGGCAACAGGCAAGCAGGAGCGAGCCCAACTACGAGTACACAGGAGCAGCCACGAGGTTACGAATCGATCGGATAAGAGCACAGGAGCAGCCACGATGATAAGAGCAGCAAGAGAGAGAATGGACGGTTTGGAGCCTGCAATTATAGTGCAAAATCTTCCGTTTCCCGCCCAACTATAATGTCCATTCTTTTGTTTAGGGTTTGGCGCTCAAATGTCTTGTATGGGTGATCTCCGTTCTTAATGGGTTTCGGGGCTACTCGTAAATGTCTGAGTACCTGTTAATATTTCTCCCATTGTTAAATCGGTCGGTAATCTCCCTGGAGGGGTTTGGGGCTTCCAAGTGTCCTGTATAACTACCTGCTAACGGCTCTCTCATCGTAGAGTCGTTGGGATTTTACATATTAATGTCTTTTGGATGGGCCCTTGATTACTCGGTACAATGGCTTTCCTTTGTACCTGGGAGACCGATTTCATTATCTATGTGTATACTGCAAACCCATAATGTCTCGTGTATTATCTTCACTGTGCTGACTCTTAATCGATCTTGCACAAATGTTTATTGGAACGCCATCTTGTCTGCCTGTTGAAAAGTCTAGAATGTTCTGTCACGAGGTGCGGCGGCCATTTTACAGGCTGCTTGTGTCCACTTTAAACCTGCCAGCATTCTACTGAAATAAAAGCTGTTTGAACGAAACTCTGTGTTTTCTCCTTATTAATAAAATCGCGATATATTGCGAATTCTACATATCCCAGTGGCTGCAGCATGGCTGGTGGAAGGCTGCTGACTTTCAGTGGAGGGAAGATTGCAAATGGCCTTGCAGAATGATCTCAAGGAGCTAGTGCTGGGAGTGTGAAATCGAGTGACAGTGTTTCTTCTTAACTCTCCTCTCCTTCTTCTTGTTCAACCACTGGCTGGGCAGGCTGGATTTCTTGGGTGTGTGAAATGAGAAAGGCACAAGGATGGTGTTGTGGTGAGGGGAGGGCAGGAAAGCAAGAGCTGCATGCTTAAACCATGTGCAGCTTGTACATCAGAAGAGACTGTGGGATGAGGGAGATGTGGGATGTGAGAAGGAGGATAACGTAGCAGGATACCAGCCTCGTGTACCCTTTCAGCCCCACCACTGAGGGGGGGGGGGTGCACTGAGCAGTGTGTGAGGCTAGTGGTGCAGTTGGTAGGAGACAGCTTATGAAGATGAATCAACTGACCTTGACCACTTGTCTGAGGTCATGAAACTTCTTTGGGCACTGGAGCCACGTCCTGGGGGCGACACTGCTGGCCTCGGCGATCTGATCCCACATCCTTCTTTCTGGAGGCCCTCCTGTGAAGAGGACATCTCTTCCAGTTCTCCACCCCCCCACCCCTCAGCACAAAGGCCTTGAGTGCCGCGTCCAAGAACCTGCGTGCCCTTCCCCTGGCCTGTTGAGCCATTTGGGTTAGTGCTGAAGCAATTTTAACATTTTTCATCACCAGAAGGCAGCTCACCTTTGAGGTGCAGACTGCCATTAAGAGGTGCAGGCTAACTTTAAGTAAAGCTCGCCTCGCGCAAACATAGGCTGTGCGCGCAGCAGTGGGCCGATCAGCAGCACATTCTGCGCTGGGGTGTGAGCTACAACCATGTAAAGTAGCAGGCAGCAGTAACTTGGACCAAGAAGATCATCATCTTGTGGAGGCAGAGGGCATGGCTGAGGTATGAAATGAGTACTTTGCATCTGTTTTCACTAGAGAGAGGATGCTGTCAATGTGGCAGTAAAGGAGCAGGTAGTAGCAATATTAGATAGGATAAAAATAGATAGAGGAGTTACTTAAGAGTGACAGTAGTCATGGTAGAAAAGTCACCCGGTTCGGATGGGTGCATCCCAGGTGATTCCGGGAAGTAAGGGTGGAAATTGCGGAGGCTCTGGCCACAATCTTCCAATCTACTCAAATCTTTGAAGGTGGCAGGACAAGTTGAGAAGGCGGTTTAAAAAACATTTTTTAAATGGGTTCCTTGGCTTTATTCATAGAGGAATAGAATACAAAAGCAATGAAGTTATGCTAAACCATTATAAAACACTGGTTAGGCCTCAGCTGGAGTATTGTATTCAATTCTGGGCACCACACTTTAGGAAGGATGTCAAGGCCTTAGAGAGAGTGCAGAAGAGATTGACTAGAATGTTACCAGCGATGAGGGACAACAGTTATGTGGAGGGACAACAGTTATGTGGAGAAGCTGGGGTTGTTCTCCTTCGAGCAGAGAAGGTTAAGAGGAGATTTGATAGAGAGGTTCAAAATCAAGAAAGGTTTTGATAGAGTAAATAAGGAGAAACTGTTTGCAGTGGCAGAATGGTCAGTAACCAGAGGACACAGATTTAAGGTGATTGGCAAAAGAACCAGAGGTGCCATGAGGAAACATTTTTTTACTGAACAAGTTGTTGTGATTTGGAAATGCACTGGCTGATTAGGTGGTAGAAGCAGATTTAATAGTAACTTTCAAAAGAATATTGGATATATACTTGAAGGGAAAAATTTAACAGGGCGATGGGGAAAGAGCAGGTCTAATTGGATAGCTGTACCAAAGAGCCAGCACAGGTACAATGGACCGAATGGCCTCCTTCTGAGAGTCTAAGCGAGCACTGCACTTTCATTTACAAGATTTTTATTTTTGTAATATTCCTGGCCTTTTTCAAATCTGAAAATGTTCATTAGCAGAAGTATATGAAAAGCACTTCTCCCCTTGGTCAGTACTGTAAATCTGCTTATCCCACCAAAAATTACAGAAGCATGGTTAGGACTAGTAGAAGTATTCATGTGCTACAATAAGAATGCTACGTTACCCTTTTACAAACGGTAGCTCTCCATCCCTAAAATGTCAATATTAAATAGAGGATGGGTTTTAAATTCCACCACCACTCTAACTTTAAAAAAATGTTTAAAGCCCCCTCAGAATCTTTATGTTTCGATAAGATCACCTCTCATTCTTCTAAATTCCAATGAGTATAGGCCCAACCTGCTCAACCTTTCCTCATAAGACAATCCCTTCATCCCAGGAATCAACCTAGTGAACCTTCTCTGAACTGCCTCTAATGCAAGTATATCCCTCCTTAAATAAGGAGACCAAAACTGTACGCAGTACTCCAGGTGTGGTCTCGCCAATGCCCTGTAGAGTTGTAGCAAGACTTCCCTACTTTTATACTCCAACCCCCTTGCAATAAAGGCCAACATTCCATTTGCCTTCCTAATTACTTGCTGTACCTGCATGCTAACTTTTTGTGTTTCATGCACGAGGACACCCAGATCATTCTGTACCGCAGCATTTTGTAATCTCTCTCCATTTAAATAATATTTTGCTTTTCTATTCTTCCTACCAAAGTGGATAACCTCACATTTTCCCACATTATACTCTATCTGCCAAATTTTTGCCCACTCACTTAACCTATCTATATCCCTTTGCAGACTCTTTGGGCTGGATTTTGTCAATGGGAAGCTTTGGGAGATGGGACTGCTGCTTGCCAGCTTTCAATCCCGCCTCCATCAGCTTCTGGACAACCAGCGGGATTTTCCCGATTGACCTTGTTAAGCCCGCCCAGCGAGCTCAGCAGGCCAATTAGGGGGAAGTCAGTGATA
Organism: Squalus acanthias; assembly: GCA_030390025.1. Lineage (NCBI taxonomy): Eukaryota > Metazoa > Chordata > Chondrichthyes > Squaliformes > Squalidae > Squalus > Squalus acanthias. The sequence goes on along the minus strand of CM059426.1, from coordinate 154,136,917 downwards.
GAGCACGTCAACATATGACGTCTCATCTGTCAAGATTTTTTGAAAGAAGAAATGTCAGCGTTTGACAGCTCTGTGAAGCTGTCAAACACTGACATTCTGTGTAGTTTGATGAGTCCTTGTGTTCAGGACTCATCAAACCTTTCAACTTTGCAGAAATCACCTGGCTGTTGGTTCGGAGGGTCCAACAGCCAGTCTGTGAAATCTACAATGGAGATGTCGGGACTCCGGCTCTACAGCAGCTGAAGGTTGTAGGCAGAAACAAAGGTAAGTGAACATTTTCTAACACTTTACAGTCACCTTACATTCTTACCACTCCACACTTACACCCTTCACTCACCTCTACATTGCACTTTCAGACCCCTCCGACCCCCGCAGGTCTCCTACTCGTCTCCTCCACCCTGGCGGGGTTCCCCGAGGTCAGGAAGCCTGCACTTGGGAAGGTAAAATGGGAAAATCCTATTTTCTGCCTGTTAACTGGCAGTTAATAGGCTTTAATCCCTTTCCCGCCTTGAGGAGACGGGACCCGGGGCAGGACAACTTCCCGCCTCCTGGCAAGAGGGCACGGAGGTGGGATGGGGGCGGGTTTGCCACCTGCCCCAAAATTCTGTAACTTTACCAGCAGTCCCGCCTCCATACCCGCCTCCTCGGGGCTGACAAAATCCAGCCCCATATGTCCTCCTCACAACTTGCTTTCCCACCTATCTTTGTATCATCAGCAAATTTGGCTACAGTACACTCTGTCCCTTCATCCAAGTCATTAATATAGATTGTAAATAGTTGAGGCCCCAGCACTGATCCCTGTGGCACCCCACTAGTTACAGTTTGCCAACCTAAAAATGACCCATTTATCCCAACTCTCTGTTTTCTGTTAGTTAGCCAATCCTCTGTCCATGCTAATATATTATCCCCAACACTGTGAGCTCTTATCTTGTGCAGTAACCTTTTATGTGGCACCTTATTGAATGCCTTTTGAAATCCAAATACACTACATCTACTGGTTTCCCTTGATCCACCCTGCTCGTTACATCCTCAAAGAACTCTAATAAATTTGTCAAACACAATTTCCCTTTCATAAAACCATCTGCTTGATTGTATTGTGATTTTCTAAATGTCCTGCTACTACTCCCTTAATAATGGATTCCAGCATTTTCCCAATGACAGATGTTAAGCTAACTAGCCTATAGTTTCCTGCTTTCTGTCTCACTCCTTTCTTGAATAGGGGCGTTACATTTGCGGTTTTCCAATCCACTGGGACCTTTCCAGAATCTAGGGAATTTTGGAAGATTACAACCAATGCTTCCACTATCTCTGCAGCCACTTTTTTAAGACCCTAGGATGCAGGCCATCGGGTCCAGGGAACTTGTCAGCCTTTAATCCCATTACTTTGCCTAGTACTTTTTCTCTAGTGATAGTGATTGTTTTAAGTTCCTCCCTCCCTTTTGCCCCTTGATTATCTACTATTATTGGGATACTTTTAGTGTCTTCTACCGTGAAGACAGATACAAAATATTTGTTCAAAGTCGCTGTCATTTCCTTGTTTCCCATTATTAATTCCCCAGTCTCATTCTCTAAGGGACCAATGTTTACTTTAGCTACTCTCTTCCTTTTTATATACTTGTAGAAGCTCTTACTGTCTGTTTTTATATTTCTTGCTAGTTTACTCTCATTCTATTTTCTCCCTCTTTATTATTTTTTTAGTCATCCTTCGCTGGTTTCTAAAAAATTCCCAATCTTCTGGCCTACCACTAATCTTCGCAACATTGTATGCCTTTTCTTTCAATTTGATACCATCCTTAACTTCCTTAGTTAACCACGGATGGTTCAACCTTCTCGTAGAGTCTTTCTTTCTCACTAGAATATATCTTTGTTGAGAGTTATGAAATATCTCCTTAAATGTCTGCCACTGCTTATCTACCATCTTACCTTTTAATCTATTTTCCCAGTCCACTTTAGCCAACTCTGTCTTCATACCTTTGCCATTGCCTTTATTTAAGTTTACGACATTAGTTTCAGAGCCAAGTTTCTCACCCTCAAACTGAATGTAAAATTCTATCATATTATGATCACTCTTCCCTAGAGGATCCTTTACTATGAGATCATTAATTAATCTTGTCTCATTACACATTACCAGATCTAAAATAGCCTGTTCCCTGGTTGGTTCCACAACGTATTGTTCTAAGAAACCGACCCGAATATGAACTCATCCTCAAGGCTACCTTTGCCAATTTGATTTGTCCAATTTATATGAAGATTAGGCATCCATAAAGCAGGTTAAGTTCAAAATGGCCAACACTGGATACAAAAGAAGCCCATTCACCTAGATTGGGAGGGAAGTATTCTTTTCCAGTGAAATCCAAATTGGTAACTATCAGGACTTCAACTTATATCTCAAATAGAGCAGTGGGATTGGTTATGAAAGGTCTCCTTCAGAAGAAACAAAAGTAATGTCAGAAATTGTACAATAGTAGAGATTTCCTGTAAGCAGACCAGAAAAAAATAAATTACCTAATCAGGATATGTTTGTGATTATTTTCTAAGCTGCCGCATGCTACGTTTTGAACAGGAGTGCTCCTTTCTTCCAATCAACTATTTTTGGAATGCTTGGAAGGCATACAGACAGGGAGGCACCAATTATGTGGGTTCAGGTTATGTCCAAATTGTACAATCAGAAATCTGCTTGTTATCACAGAGAGAAAAAAACTAAACATGATCTTACAGTTAAACCTATTCTGCACTATAAGAAAGTTCATTTGGATAGGCAAGAAAAAAAAAACAGAATCTTGTACCTGCTGTGTTTTTTCCTCATCAGATTATACAGTTTGTGATCGTAGAAAAAGCGATCTACTTTGGTAACAAGCTTCCGAAATTCTAGCCATTTCATCATCTGAAAGATAGAGCTGGTTATCAGACACCATAATGCTGTTCGGCTTACATTATTAAAATACAGGACTTTCTAGTCAAATATTGTGTTGTATTTCCACTTCTTCATTTGCTTTTGATCTTCAATACACTGCATATAAATGGTGGGGATCTTTTTAAAAGCAATTAATGTTGCACAATATTGATTAAATCTATCATATGTTACAAGATTATCTCCTGTGGCATTAGTCACAAAAGTCCAAGACTTGGAGTGTCTTCTGACGTTTACTATGGACCCACTGCAGCTTAAATGCTACAGCAATTTGCAAATCACTGCAATACAGCAAATGTGCTAAACTAATATATCATATGACTGACATTAGGTAAAAATATCAAATATATTGCTGAAATAAAAACAGAAAATGCTGTAAACACTCAGCAGGTCAGACAGCATCTGTGGAGAGAGAAACAAAGTTAATGTTTCAGGTTGATGACCTTTCATCAGAGCTGGAAAAAGTTAGAGATGTAACAGGTTTTAAGCAAGTATAGAGGCAGGGAAAGGGGGGAGGTGAGGAAAGAACAAAAGGGAAGGTCTGTGATAGGGTGGAAGGCAGGGGAGATTAAATAACAAAAGTGACGATGGTGCAAGGCAAAAGGGGATGGTAATGTGACAAGTAAAGAAACAAAAGATGGGTCTAGAAGAGGTTTAAATGTCAACAGCAGAATCATTACCAACAACTGCTGTCCAAAAAAATGGGAGCAGTGGTTATAATCTGAAATTGCTAAACTCCGGAGGCTTTAACGTGCCTAATCGAAAGATGGGGTGCTGTTCCTTGAGCTTCCATTGAGTTTCATTAGAACAGTGTAGGAGGCCAAGGACAGAGGTCAGACTGGGAGTGGCAGAGAATTAAAATGACAAGTGACCGGAAGCTCAGGCTTTTACTGTATTCACTGCTTACGATGCGGTCTCCTCTACATTGGGGAGACCAAACACAGATTGGATGATCGCTTTGCGGAACAGTTCTGATGAAAGGCCATTGACTTCAAACGTTAACTTTGTTTCTCTCTCCACAGATGCTACCTGACCTAGGATTACATGATATACAGCACAGAAACAGGCCATTCAGCCCAACCAGTCCATGCTGGCGTTTATGCTCCACTCGAGCCTCCTCCCTTCTTTCCTCATCTAACTCTATCAGCATAACCCTCTATTCCCTTCTCCCTCATATGCTTATCTAACCACTCCTTAAATGTATCTATACTATTCGCTTCAACCACTCCCTGTGGTAGCGAGTTCCACATTCTCAACACTCTGAATATTTCCAGCAATTTCTGTTTTTATTTCAGATTTCCAGCACTCACAATATATTTCTTTTGTAAGCATATTACTGATACCGAATAAAGGCCGTGCAAATATAATGGCCTAGAAATTCGGAAAGCTGCACTCCTTTGCCAGAAGTGCAGCAAGTTGGACTTCCACCAGCTATCTGCTCCCATCCCAAATCCTGGGGACAGGACCATTTGCATAATAGAGGCGTGTGCACATACCATTCACCATATCACCAGGGTACTCGCTCCTTAAGGTAGCAGGACTTTCAAGGGGCCGCAGGCCGGTCTAGTCAGAGTGTCATTCGTGGCAAAGTCCTGGCTGCTCTTTTGTTCTGTTGCTTCCCTAATGACAATTGATCTCTCAATCAATTGCCATTGGGATACAGCATGGTGGGGCCCGCTTCTGGCAAGTACGCTCACTTCATGCAAGGCATACTTATTGCTGGCCGTATACTGGGTGGAGCTGGGAAAATTCCAGGTGTTGCCCATCCAAAACTGATGTTAACACAGGATGGGGGAAACAGGCAGAAGAAGCGCTTGTGCTACCGGCACCTCACCCCACCCCCACCACAATTTACCAATGATTGCAGGAAGGGTACAACTTCAAATTCCTTACCCCACCACCCAGAATACACTGCTTCCAACACCCAAAATAGGCAGAATTTCTGGGCTACTATTTGTAATATTATTTACCTATCACTTTATAAAACTTGCTTGAAATAGAAGTAACCTTATTTGTTCTTTCCTCCCCAAATCCCCTTAATCAGAGTTGTTCAGATTTTATTTTGCCCTGACTCCTACGTTTATTTACAGTATTTGCTTAAGATGCAAGTAATTGTTTATTCTTCCCTCCTCTTTTTCTCAGTTACTTACATGATTATAAAAAGATATTGTGTCTCCCCATTATTTCCAATGATGGATTTGTAGTTTTTGCTATCACTGGCATAACCCTGAAATCGGGAGATTTTTCACACTATCAGTTATCATCAAGCACTAGCTTCATCAGTGAGCCTGACCAACTCCAGGTGAAATGTCTGAGCTCAGCATCAAACACCTCAAGCATCCCCCTCCAGCCCTGATGCAAAAATCACACCCCCTCAATTCCACATCCCAAACAATGGGGATGAATTGCTACTGGGTTCTCCCACTCGTCCACTGTAACATTTACGCCATTTTTTGTGGGGTTTCCGCAGCTCTTCCGCCAAAGTTACGGCAGACGAGTAGGAGAGCCCAGCGGAAATCACCCGCAATATCTTTAGATCAGAATTTTTAACTGTATAAAGACTGACAAAAGGAACTGTTTTTATTTTTCTGCACAGTCATCATGTGACATAGATCAGGGGTTCTCATCTTTTGCTTCTGAGGCCCCCCTCCCATGTTATAAAAATTCCACAGACCCCCGTAACACAAGTATTTTTTCTGTATAAAAACTCTCACAGCACCGCTCCCACTCACCATGTTACTGCTGCTGCTGCTATCCCGGCACTGCAGAAAATGCTGGTTCCCACACCCATCTCACTCCTCCTTTCTCTCCACAAGCCCCAGTCACCTGACCCCCCATCTCCCTCTTTCCCCCACAAACCCCAACCCCCTCACCGACTGTTCCCGGCACATCAGCCGGTCCCTGTTCTCTGCTTGATTGTCAGTCAAACAGACATTTTTTCCGCATCTCCAATATTTTATAACTAATAAACAAATGTGTACAATGAAAATGAAAAAACACAAATTGTTCGCAGCCGTGTCCAGAGCGATGTTTTATTCCAGGTGACTCCAGGACAATCCTGGAAGGTTGAAATCCTAGCTGGAGGCCAACATTGGGCGTGAACAATCAGGTCTGCCTGTGATGCCCTCCTTGGTGGAGCAGGACTGCTAACACTCAAGGTATATGATGCGGAGATGCCGGTGTTGGACTGGGGTGGACAAAAGTGAGAAGTTGCACAACACCAGGTTATAGTCCAACAGTTTTATTTGAAATCACAAGCTTTCGGAGCTGCTGCCCCTTCTTCAGCTGACGAAGGAGCAGCAGCTCCGAAAGCTTGTGATTTCAAATAAAACTGTTGGACTATAACCTGGTGTTGTGCGACTTCTCACTCAAGGTATAGGCTCGCAGGTGAAGAATGAATGAGGTTAGGCACCAAAGGGCAGCCAGGACCCTTGTAACTATACTACAGTGAGTCAACACTTTGAAGACAGCAGGAGAGAAAATGGGGGCAGGGGCGGGGGGAGGAAATTAGACCCAGGTGAAAGCTGATTTTTCGCCAGGTTAGTGGGACAAACGGGTGGAAGTAAGTAGCACAATTTCTAGGCCACAGGCTGCTTTCTCTGTCACACAGGTATCAATTAGATGGTTTATATTTTCTAACTATGAACAAAACAGATGAGATCATTAGAAGCTTTCTGTTTGCTTCAAAATTAAGTGTTTTTTTTAATTAACTAAAAATAGGATGAGCAACCATACGGTCCCAGCTTAGTACACATTCCGAAATTGATAAAACACAAAACAAAAGCTACAGCAGTTGTGTAACACAGTACACTGTCCTTTTCTCTCTATCTCTTTCATACATACAGACAGAGACACATCTGTCCATTTAAAAAAAAAACACTCAATGTAAAATTTACTGGAATACAGCTTCTGAAACTTGTCTTCTAGCTTTCATTTAAATATTTTTGAAAAACAACTCTGCAGAAACTGCTAGAAGCTGCAGAAAATGATCCCAGCAATTGTTAGTTAATGGTACTGATACATTCTGGGAAATTGGAGACACTCTTCATGTGTAGACTACACAATAAATATTTAGCTAACAGAGTCACAGCTCTGAGTAAAAAGATTCAAATCCAAACCCAGGCTTTTGGGAGAGGGCAGGGCCTTCAAGTAAAAACATTAATGAAGGCACTATAAGACACACAATATTTTAAGAGATACATTTAATTATGTTATTGTGTATTTTTTGTCAGTACCTTTATTTTAGACATTAGAAATGTCAGTTATTGAGTTTTAAAAAAAAGTGGATGAATAATCTGCAAAAAGCATTTTGAGTAATTTGTGGAGAAAGGATAATACACTTCTACCTAGGTTTTGTACACAGAAAATGCATGCAAATATCAAGATTTTTAAAGATATAGTAGTCGATCTCTTGTAGTACATGGTAAATCAGAGAATATAGGGGAAAAAATTCATGGCCGCCACGAGAGTTGTCGGTATCACCGGCAACTTGGGTTAATGACCGCTAAAAATGGGCAAAACGCTACAAGGGAAAAATTTGCGCTGGGGGCTAAAAACATTTATCCCAGCGCTAACTTACTGTGTAACGTTGTCCTGGTGGCGTTTGTGCAGGCATGGAAGTCGAAGTTCCCGTCCTAAAGCAGCGTTCCAGCTTCTAACAGCCTCTGGGGTTTGCTAGGAATTGTGGGAAATTCAAAGGGCAATGCATTGCCTTCTGAACTAATAAAAATTAAAATGAAGCGAAAAAGGCAGTTTTAAGCCCATACTGCTTTTTTAAAAAATTAACATTAAAAAGTCCCAAATAGGAGTCTTCAGCATTTAAAGCTGAATTACCTTCCAATCTTCAAAAAATGGGAAAAGTGCTTCAGCACTAACACAAATGGCCCAGCAAGCCAGGGAAGGGTCTTACACGCAGCATTCCAGCTTTGTGCAGGGGGTCAGCACTGCAAGACAGGTCCTCTACCCATAGGGGCCAGGAGGCCCTTCAGATAGAACGATGTGGGTCCACATCACCGAGGCTTTCACTGCCAGCAGTGTCGCCCCCACCACCTGACTCCAGTGCCCAAAGAACCTTCATGCCTTCAGACCACTGGTCAAGGTCAGTGAATGCATCTTCAAAAGCCGTCTCCTACCAACTGCACCACTAGCCTCACACACTGCTCAATGCATGACTCCCCTCCCCCCGACCCTGCCAATCACTCACCTACCAACAATCTGCATCAATCACGAGGCACATGCCCCATTCCTAGCCTCACCTCACCTCCTCAGAGGAGACGGTGCAGGCATTCTTGGCAGGGGCATGGCTGAGCCCTTGGCCAGCGGCAGGGAAGAAAGGGTACAAGATGGTGGTATCCTCATATGTTATCCTCCTTCTGGCATGCACCTCCTGCTTTCCCGCCCTCCCCTCACCACTACTCCACCCTTGTGGTGGTGATGATGATGGATGATGATATGAAGAAGATGATGATGAAGAAGAATCATTTGATTTCACACTCCCAGCCACCAGCTCCTCAATGTTGACCAGCAAGTCCATTTGCAGTATCCCCACGAAAAGTCAGCAGCCTTCCACCAGCCATGCTGCAGCCACTGGGGTAACACTGCATGACATCAATAGGATAGGCAGAGGCACACACAAGACAGTCACTAAGAGAATGCAAAAGGGTGATGAGTTGATTTCTTGATGTCTTATTGGATGGATAGATGTATAAAGTTGGATTGGAAAGTTTGCTTTGTGGTAGCTTTTATTTCAGCATTGTGGCCAAGAGGACGCTGTGATGGTCAGTAACAGAGGGAAGGTAATGTGTGGGACTCCTGTTGAAAGGGGAATTGGGGTTGTGGTCACGGGGAACACAGGCGGATGATTCCATCCCGGATATCCTGGCCAAAAAGGGACTGTCTGGGAGACATCCTTCCTTCTGCTTCCTCCTCTTCTGCATCTTCCTCTTCCCTCTGCGAGCAGATGCTGGAAATGTGAAAAAAAAAGCAGAAAAAATGCTGGAAATACTCAACAAGTCAAGCAGCATATTGACCTAAGACATTAACTCTGTTTATCTCTCCACAGATGCTGCCTGACCTGCTGAGTATTTTCAGCATTTTCTGTCTTAGCTGAGGCCTTCCTTTACCATCCGAAGCCTTGCAAGCATCCAGCAGCACTCCCTGCACACTTCAAAAACTTTTAACATTTATCGCACCAAGCCACTACTTCACTAAAATATTTTTTTTAAGTTCCAAATGCTTAAATGCAAACTTACCTGAAAGATGTGTGTGTCCCTTTAAGTAGCGTGACAGCGTCTCTGCAGGGCTGCTTCACACACGCATTTCTGAGCGTGCTTAGGACCCGGCATTAAACAGAGCGAGAACGTCGAAGTTTGCACACGTGGCATCAAGTTAGGCGTTGCATGCCGACTGACATCTCGATCTGCTTATTTACATTTTAGGGGCCAGCGCCGTCAATGGCAGCACTATGGCCCTTATCAAAATGGCGGCCGCGGCAGCTGGAAGCAAGTCAGCCGCCATTTTTTGCAGCAAACCAGCATTAACGGCCGTCGCTCAGGTATGGAATTTCTAGGCCCTCATACCACAGTAAAAGATAAAGATTGGCCTACGCACTTACAGCACAATAAACAAAGCTTGTAGAACAGAGTTGGAGGCCAAAAGGATTAGAAGCGGGGCAAACACCTCAATACGTGGCCTCAGCAAACATGCACCTGCGCATTATGTTGTACACAGGCACAGCCCAAGGTAGCCGATAGTATAAGAATAGAACCTGCTCCCCCCAAGAGCAGAGCGTTCTCAGGATGGCCAGGAGCCACGCAGCCATGCAGACGGACTGGAGGGCTGAAGCTGGTCACTCCAGGGTCCGTTGGAATCCGACAGCCACGCAGGCAGCCTAGAGAGCCAAAAGTGATCACTCCGGGCCCAGGAACCAGGTTGTATTATTTGTATGATAGCAAAATACTGCGGATGCTGGAAATCCGAAATAACAACAGAAAACGCTGGAAAAACTCAGCAGGCCAGGCAGCATCCGTGGAGAGAGAAAGAGAGTTAACGTTTCAGGGCGATGACCTTTCATCAGAACTGGGAAGAGCCGGAAATCAAATAGATTTAAGGCCAGGGTAAAGCTGGGAAAAGGGGGAGGGGATAAAGGAACAAAGGTGGAGATGAAGAGACATTAAGAGATATGCAAGGCTAGAGGTGGTGTTAATGTGACAGATTAAGGCTGAATGAAGTGTGAAATCCACTGGCAGAATGAAGGACAGCTGCCAGCTTCTAGGAGGAAAAAAAAGGTGGGGGGGGACAAATAAAAGGGTGGATAAAATAAAATATAAATGTGATTGGAGCTGAGGTTATGATCTAAAATTGTTGAACTCGATATTGAGTCCAGAGGGCTGTAGCGTGCCTAAACGAAAGATGAGGTGCTGTTCCTCGAGCTTACGCTGAGCTTCCGTGGAACAGTGTAATAGGCCGAGGACGGTGAGGTCAGAGTGGGAGTGAAGCGGTGTATTATTTGTATGTCAGCTTGTCATTTAATAGAATATTGTAGAACAGTTATATCAAACCTAATACTGTTATTAGTCAATGTAAATAAAGCTTGTTGTTTAAAAAAACACTTGGGCTAGAATCATGAGCAGAGTTACTGTCACTGGACTAACTACCCTTTGTTGCGACAGTTACCATGGGGAAATCCGCTAACATGGACATTAGAAATTTCAGCTGCTGAGGAAAATAATGGCAGGAGAAAAGTTTCAAAAAGAATTTTGAGTGATTTACGGGAAAAAAGATAATACAGGGCCAGATTGTGTAATTACAAAATTACATGTTTACACCAACAGTTTCGATTATAAATGTGGACATAGGATTTTGTAACGGAATAAAAGTCGACACAAGTGTGATGAAAAGAATGACAACAGGAAGTAAAATATTGTGGAAGTAAAATATTGTAGACTAAAAGTGTATGCGAATGTAAGAATTTTAATAAGATATATAGATAGATGCAAAAGGTTTAAGAGAATTTTGTCACACTCCAAATATTACATTTTTATATAAAACACCGACAAATCACAACTGAAGAATCTTAAAAAGCTATTCAAAAAAAGAGAAAGAAACTCAGTTGTTTCCTGCAATGTTTCTGACCTAGACATAACCTATAGAGGTTATTACGATAATAGGGAGAGGATGCCAATCTATGAGAAACATCCAACAATAATTAGCCTCTAACTGCCCTCAGCACGTAATGAGGTCATTTCCCCTGAGGGAATGCAAAGTAACAGACCAGGTTAGCAGATAAGCATTAAAACCATGCTCCAAACATCACAGTACCTATGAAGAAAACCAGTTTATCAAGAAATTATATATATGTAGTACAGGCAGGTGACCAATGAAAAAGGAAGAAATTGTATTTATTTGTATCCCTGAGCAATGCCACTGGTCAACTAGTAATAATAAAAATACTGGGCCATGTTTTCCGATCGAAGGCTTCCTGTGTTCGGAGGCCTCCGATCTGGAAAAAATCTAGAGTCTTACCTGAGGGCTCCTGAGATCCGGACACTTCCGCTCCTGGGCCTCTCCAACTCGAAATGTGCAGGACCCACGTATCCCAAAGGCGCATGCGGTTCGCAAGCGTCCCTGGGATCATGTGGGCCATGGGGAGCCAATCAAAGGGAATCTCCCTTCATACACTTGACAGATACGCCTGTCAAATATATGAATGGAGATCACCCCAAAAACACATTAAAACATTAAATAAAAACCTTTTTTAAATCACATTTTTAAAATTAGTTGAAATTACAATAAATTAAATATTTTAAACAAAAATTCAAATTTTTGAAAAAAATAATTAAAGTTTTTTACGGGGCTAAAAATAAACTTACCTTTTTTAAAAGTATTTTTAAATGATAAAGGAGTGAAAACATTTTTTTTTTTTACTTTTTTTCAAATCTTATGCTGTAAGATTTCTAAGCGTTTTCTGCGGGCAGAGGTGCTCCAGAAAGCGGAACTATCCGCCCGCAGAGGCCCTTCTCTAGGGCAGGCATCCGATCTGTCAAGAGCATTCTTGACAGATCGGAAATGCCGATTTTCAGCGCATGTGCTGTGCATGCCTGAAACCGGCATTTCCGATGTCTCTACAGGTGTGTACACAGCATGTCCACACCCGTAGGGATTGGAATATACGGCCCATTATGTAGTCCCACTAACACCAACACCAACATCAACCCAAGAAAATGGAATTAAATGGAAATACAATTCTGGTTTTCATAGTTGTTAAGCAGATAATAAATGTATTCTGACAATCAATTTGGTTAACTGCGAATCATAAAAATAGGGTTAAATTATTCAGAGACACAATGGCCCAGATATTCCGATCGCAGGCCTCCCACGGTCGGAGGACTGCGATCTGGAAAAATCTACGCCCTTACCTGAGGGCTCCCGGGACGCGCACAATTCTGATGCTGGGCCTCTCCAAACTGCCGATGCGCAGGGCCCACGTATCCCAGAGGCGCATGTGGCTCGCAGCGTCCCTGGGATCACGTGGGCCATGGGGAGCCAATCAAAGAAGGGAATCTCCCTTCATACACTTGACAGGAAGACCTGTCAAATATATGAATGGAGATCACCCCAAAAACATAGTAAAACTTTAAATAAATTTTTTTAAAATCACATTTTTAAAATGACTTGAAATTACAATAAATAACTAACTATTTTAAACAAAAATGTAAATTTTTGAAAAAAATAGTTAAAGTTTTTTACGGGGCTGAAAATAAACTTACCTTTTTTTAAAGTATTTTTAAATGATAAATCAGAGAAAAAACATTTTTTTAAAAACTTTTTTCAACTCTTATCCTGGTAAAAGCAGGCCTTACGCCTGCTTTTACCAGGCGCAAGAATTGTAAGGGTTTTCTGCAGGCGGAGGGTCTCCAAAAAGCGGAACTATCCGCCCGCAGAGGCCCTTCTCCAGGGCAGCCGGAGGATCTGTCAAGAGCTTTCGTGACAGATCGGAAATGCCGGTTTCCAGCGCATGCGCAGTGTATGCCTGAAACCGGCATTTCCGATGTCCCTACGGGTGGGTACACAGCGCGTACCCACCCGTAGGGATCGGAATATCCGGCCCAATATATATATATTTCGGAAAAAAATGTGGTTTGACTAAACCTACTAATATTTTTATTAGTTCAATCATGTGAGTTCCAATTGCTAAACTTCTAGACTGAAATCATAGGATTACATTACATAGGATATACGGCACAGAAACACGCCATTCGGCCCAACTAGTCCATGCCGGCGTTTATAAGAACATAAGAAATAAGAGCAGGAGTAGGCCATACAGCCCCTCGAGCCTGCTCCGCCATTCAATAAGATCATGGCTGATCATCAACCTCAACTCCACTTTCCTGCCCGATCTCCATATCCCTTGATTCCCCTAGAATCCAAAAAACTATCTATCTCAGCCTTGAATATACTCAAAGACTCAGCATACACAGCCCTCTGGGGCAGAGAATTCCAAAGATTCACAACCCTCTGAGTGAAGAAATTCCTCCTCATCTCGGTCTTAAATGGCTGACCCCTTATCCTGATACTATGCCCCCTAGTTCTAGACACTCCAGCCAGGGGAAACAACCTCTCAGCATCTACCCTGTCAATCCCCTTCAGAATCTTGTATATTTCAATGAGATCACCTCTCATTCTTCTAAACTCCAGAGAGTATAGGCCCAATCTACACAACCTCTCATCATAGGACAGCCCTCTCATCCCAGGAATCAATCTAGTGAACCTTTGTTGCACCGCCTTTCAAGGCAAGTATATCCTTCCTTAGATAAAGAGACCAAAACTGTGCACAGTACTCCAGGCGTGGTCTCACCAAGGCCCTGTACAATTGTAGCAAGACTTCCTTACTCTTATACTCCAACCCCCTTGTAAAGCCAACATGCCGTTTGCCTTCCTTATTGCTTGCTGTACCTGCATGCTAACTTTCTGTGTTTCTTGCACAAGGACACTCCACTCGAGCCTCCTCCCATCTTTCCTCATCTAACTCTGTCAGCATTACCCTCTATTACCTTCTCCCTCATATGGTTATCTAGCCTCCCCTTATATGCATACAGGTAGAAAGTACCTCGTACCTGTTGGACAAGGTCCAGGGCTGAGGCTCCTCCATCACTACATCGTGGCTCCCCATACCTTCTTGACTTGATTAAAGCAGCGGCAGAGGCGAGAGGATAAAGAGCGGCCCAGGAGTGGATCTGAATTTAAGCAGCGGCAGCGGTGAGGCTCCAATTCAAAAACAACATCAAAGAGTGATGTCACTGGAGAGCAGGTAGGTGATTGGTTGGTGAGTATTACAGCTCTTTTTGCTCTCTAAGTTAGGGAAGGGGGTTAAATTAATAGCTGAAAAACTGTAACTTGCTAGTACTTATTAAATTAATAACTTAAACTAAATAAAATAATCAAACAATAAATCTAAAATATTGATTGAATAAAATCTTTAACTAATTAATTAATAAATAAAACAAGGTTAGAGATGGCAGGGCAGGTGGTGTGTCGTAACTGCAGCATGTGGGAGTCTGTAGAAAGCATCACAATCCCGAGCAACCACATCTGCAGTTACTGTCTACAACTCGAGGAACTTCGGCTCAGAATTGTTGAGCTGGAGTGCGAGCTGCAGACATTGCGATGCATCAGGGAGGGGGAGAGTTACCTGGACACTTTGTTCCAGGAGGTAGTCACACCCTTTAGGTTAAGTAGAACTTTAGAGTTCGTCCGTGGTCAGGGACAGGAGGGTGTGACTGCGAGTCAGGAAGGTATGGGGACCCAGGATGTAGTGATGGAGGAGCCTCAGCCCTGGACCTTGTCCAACAGGTATAAGGTACTTTCTACCTGTATGGATGAGGAAAAGGACTGCAGGGAGGATGAGCAAACTGACCACGGCACTGTGGTACAGGGGGCCATCCAAGTGGGGGGATAAGAAGGAATGTGGTAGTGGTAGGGGACAGTATAGTCAGGGGGATAGATACTGTTCTCTGCAGCCGTGAAAGAGAGTCCCGAAGGCTGTGTTGCCTGCCCGATGCCAGGGTTAAGGATATCTCCTCGTGGCTGGAGAAGAACTTGGAGTGGGAGGAGGTGGATCCAGTTGTCATGGTTCATGTAGGAACCAATGACACAGATAGAACTAGGAATGAGGTTCTGCTGAGGGAGTTTGAGGAGCTAGGGTCTAAATTAATGAGCAGAACCACAAGGGTAATAATCTCTGGATTACTACCTGAGCCACGCGCAAATTGGCATAGGGTCAAGCAGATCAGAGAGGTAACTGCGTGGCTCAAAGAGTGGTGTGGGAAAATGGGGTTTTAATTCATGGGGCACTGGCACCAGTACTGAGGAAAGAGGGAGCTATTCTGTCGAGATGGGATCCACTTAAACTGGACTGGGAGCAGCATCCTGGCGAATCGAATAACTAGGGCTGTAGATAGGGCTTTAAACTAAAAAAGGGGGGAGGGATCAGGTGAGGGGAAATTTAGAAATCTAAAGAGAAAGGTCAAGGCAATAGAGCAGTGTAGCGATTTGGGTAAAAATAAGCAGAGTGTGACAGAAAGGGACAGAGAGTTTAATGGTAGCAGTGCAGCAGAGAATAAGGTCAAAGCAGGGAATAATGGAAAAAAATTAAATTAAAGGCTCTTTATCTGAATGGACAAAGCATTCATAACAAGATAGATGACCTAGTGGCACAAATAGAGATAAATGGGTTTGATCTAATAACCATTACAGAGACATGGTTGCAAGGTGGCCAAGGTTGGGAACTAAATGTTCCAGGGTACTTGACGTTTCAAAAAGACAGGCAGAATGGAAAAGGAGGGGGAGTAGCCCTGATAATAAAGGATGACATAAGGACAGTAGCGAGAAAGGATCTCGGCTTGGAATATCAGGAAGTAGAATCAGTATGGATGGAGATAAGGAATAACAAGGGGCAGAAAACACTGGCAGGAGTAGTATATAGGCCCCCTAGCTATACCGTTGGACAGAATATTAATCAAGAAATAGTAGGAGCTTGCAACAAAGGTAATGCAATAATCTTGGGGGACTTTAATCTTCATATAGACTGGACAAATCAAATTGGCAAAGGTAGTCTGGAGGACGACTTCATGGAACGCATTCGGGACAGTTTCCCAGAACAATATGTCATGGAACCAACCAGGGAACAGGCTATTGTATTGTGTAATGAGACAGGTTTAATTAGCAATCTCATAGTAAAGGATCCTCTGGGGCAGAGTGATCATAATATGATAGAATTTCACATTAATTTTGAGAGTGACTTGCCTAAGTCCAAAACTAGAGTCTTAAACTTAAATAAAGCCAATTACATAGATATGAGGGGCGAGTTGGCTAAGGCAGATTGGAAAAATAGATTAAAAGGTATGGCGGTAGATAAGCAGTGGCTAGCATTTAAAGAAATATTTCATAATTCTCAACAAAAATACATTGCATTTGAAACAAAAACTCCAAGGCAAAAGTGATCCAACCGTGGCTAACTAAAGAAGTTAAGGACAGCATTCGATTGAAAGAAGAAGCTTATAATGTTGCAAAGATTAATAGTAAGCCTGAGGATTGGGAGAGTTTCAGAAACCAGCAAAGGTTGACCAAAAAATTGATAAAAAGGGAAAAAATAGAATGAGAGAAAATTAGCAAGAAATATAAGAGCAGATTGTAAGAGTTTCTACAAGTATGTACAAAGGAAAAGAGTAGCAAAAGTAAACGTTGGTTACTTAGAGGCTGAGACAGGAGAAATTATTAAGGGGAATAAGGAAATGGCAGAAATGTTAAACAAATATTTTGTATCTGTCTTCACAGTAGAAGACACAAAAAGCATACCAAAAATGGTGGGGAACCAAGGGTCTAATGAGGATGAGGAACTTAACGTAATTAATATAAGTAGAGAAAAAGTACTAAAAGCCGACAAATCCCCTGGACCTGACGGCCTACATCCTAGGGTTCTAAAAGAGGTGGCTGAAGAGATAGTGGATGCATTGGTTTCGATCTTCCAAAATTCCCTAGATTCTAGAATGGTCCCAGCGGATTGGAAGGTCGCAAATGTAACACCGCTATTCAAAAAAGGAAGGAGAGAAAAAACAGGGAACTACAGACCAGTTAGCCTGACATCAGTCGTCGGGAAAATGCTGGAAACCATCGTTAAGGAAGTGGTATCAAGTCACTTAGAAAATCATAACATGATTAGGCAGAGTCAACATGGTTTTATGAAAGGGAAATCGTGTTTGACAAATTTATTAGAGTTTTTTGAGGATGTAACTAGCAGGGTAGATAAAGGGGAACCAGTGGATGTAGTATATTTGGATTTCCAAAAGGCATTCGATAAGGTGCCACATAAAAGGTTATTACACAAGATTAGGGCTCATGGGGTTGGGGGTAATATATTAGCATGGATAGAGGATTGGTTAACGGACAGAAAACAGAGAGTAGGGATAAACGGATCTTTTTCAGGTTGGTAAGCTGTAACTAGTGGGGTGCCACAAGGATCAGTGTTGGGGCCTCAGCTATTTACAACAATCTATATTAATGACCTAGATGAAGGGACCGAGTGTAATGTATCCAAGTTTGCTGATGATACAAAGCTAGGTGGGACAGTAAGCTGTGAGGAGAACACAAAGAGTCTGCAAAGGGATATAGATAGACTAAGTGAGTGGGCAGTAAGGTGGCAGATGGAGTATAATGTAGGGGAATGTGAGGTTATTCACTTTGGTAGGAAGAATAGAAAAACAGAATATTTTTTAAATGGTGAGAAACTTTCAAATGTTGGTGTTCAGTGTAATTTGGGTGTCCTCATGCAAGAAACACAGAAAGCTAGCATACAGGTACAGCAAGCAATAAGGAAGGCAAATGGCATGTTGGCCTTTATTGCAAGGGGGTTGGAGTATAAAAGTAAGGAAGTCTTGCTACAAGTGTACAGGGCCTTGGTGAGACCACACCTGGTGTACTGTGCACAGTTTTGGTCTCTTTATCTAAGGAAGGATATACTTGCCTTGGAGGCGGTGCAATGAAGGTTCACTAGATTGATTCCTGGGATGAGAGGGCTGTCCTATGATGAGAGATTATGTAGAATGAGCCTATACTCTCTGGAGTTTGGAAGAATGAGAGGTGATCTCATTGAAACATACAAGATTCAGAAGGGGATTGACAGGGTAGATGCTGAGAGGTTGTTTCCCCTGGCTGGAGTGTCTAGAACTAGGGGGCATAGTATCAGGATAGGGGTTAGGCCATTTAAGACTGAAATGAGGAGGAATTTCTTCATTCAGAGGGTTGTGAATATTTGGAATTCTCTGCTCCAAGGGGCTGTGAATGCTGAGTCTTTGAGTATATTCAAGGCTGAGATAAGACATATTTTTGGACTCTAGGGAAATCAAGGGATATGGAGATCGGGCGGGAAAGTGGAGTTGAGGTCGATGATCAGCCATGATCTTATTGAATGGCGGAGCAGGCTCGAGGGGCCGTATGGCCTACTCCTGTTCTTATACTATTTGCCTCAACTAGTCCCTGTGGTAGCGAGTTCCACATTCTCACCACTCTCTGGGTAAAGAAGTTTCTTCTGAATTCCCTATTGGATTTCTTGTTGACTATCCTATATTGATGGCCTCTAGTTATGCTCTTCCCCACAAGTGGAAACACTCTTTCTGTATCTACTTTATCAAAACCTTTCATAATTTTAAAGACCTCTATTAGGTCACCCCTCAGCCTTCTTTTTTCAAGCGAAAAAGAGACCCAGCCTGTTCATCCTCTCCTGACAGGTATACCCTCGCATTTCTAGTATCATCCTTGTAAATCTTCTCTGCACCCTCTCTATATCCTTTTTATAATATGGCGACCAGAATTGTACGCAATACTCCAAGTGTGGTCTAACCAAGGTTCGATACAAGTTTAGCATAACTTCACTACTTTTCAATTCTATCCCTCTATAAATAAACCCTAGTGCCTGGTTTGCTTTTTTATGGCCTTGTTAACCTGTGCCGCTACTTTTAGTGATTTGTGTGTTTGTACTCCAAGATCTCTTTGCTCCTCTACCCCACCAAGACTCGCACCCTCCAAGTAATAAGTGACCTCCCTATTCTTCCCACCAAAATGTAATACCTCACATTTATGTGTTGAATTTCATTTGCCAATTATATGCCCATTCTGTAAGTTTATTAATATCTTCCTGTAATTTGTTGCAGTCCTCCTCAGTATTGACTATCCCCCCCAATTTGGTGTCATCCGCAAATTTAGAAATTGTGTTTTTGATTCCTGAGTCTAAATCGTCAATATAAATTGTGAACAACATTGGTCCCAGCACTGATCCTTGTGGACCACCACTACCCACCTTCTGCCACTCTGAATAGCTATCCTTTACTCCTACTCTCTGCTTCCTGTCTTGAAGCCAGCTAGCTATCCATTCTGCTACTTGTCCCCTGACTCCGCATTCTCTGACCTTATTCATTAGTCTATTTTGTGGTACCTTATCGAAGGCCTTTTGAAAATCTAGATAAATTACATCCACTGAATTACCCTTGTCTATTCTCTCTGTTACCTTTTCAAAATATTTAATGAGGTTGGTCAAGCAAGACTTTCACTTTTGAAAACCATGCTGACTATTCATTATTATATTTTTGGTTCTAGATGATGTTCTATTTTCTCCTTTAGTAGGAATTCCATTATTTTTCCTACCACCGATGTTAAGCTGAAGTTCTCTGGACATGTTCTATCCCCCTTCTTAAATATAGGTATGATGTTAGCTATCCGCCAGTCTTCTGGCACTACACCTTTTTCTAATGAATTATTAAATATGTCTAGTAATGCCTCTGCTATCTCTTCCCTAGATTCTTTTAAAATGCACAGATAATTTAATTTCATAGTTCCTCTTATCATGCACTCCCCTGCTGTCTATGTACTTAATGAATGCCTCTTTCCTTACCCTCACTTGTTCCCTTATAGCTTTACTCATCCATGGAGTCTCATTCGTGTTTAGTTTGTTCTTTCCTTTTAGCAGAATACATTATTCCTGCACTCTGTTGAACACCATTTTAAGGGGGAAAAATTTGGTTGATTAGCGCCTCCCGTTAGCACCCTCTTAGGGCACTAACGGGACGCAAAGCAACTAGCGCCCAAGCGTGGCAATGTTTGCACCGCTCGTGAAATTGACCAGACATTTTGCAGCGGCGTTAAACACTACCGCCACGATCTCCTGCGCCCGCAGATCGTGACATCAGTCGATCGAGCAACGCCCCGGTCCAGATATTGAGTCGCGCGCCCTGCCTTAGCACCTGCCGCTAGGAACGACAGGTAGAGGGGAACGTTTTCAAGTCGGGAAGGGGCTGGGGGAGCGCTATTTAAAGGCGGGCGCTTTGTGCCTTTTCTTGTCGGCAAAATTTTTGGTTTTAACGCTTTCTAAGGAGTTTTGGCCCTCAGCACCACTTTTGAGGTTCCTAAGTGTCGAGCTCTTTCCCTGGGCCTATTCATTAGTGCTTCCACACAATTGCTTTTGGGGTCACTCCAGGCCGAGATTCAAGGCTGCAATGAGCAGGGTGTGGCTGGCCAGCAAGATGGTCCCTCCCTTTTAACATAGAAACATAGAAGATAGGAGCAGGAGTAGGCCATTCGGCCCCTCGAGCCTGCTCCGCCATTCAATGAGATCATGGCTGATCATCCAAATTCAGTACCCTGTCCCTGCTTTCTCCCCATATCCCTTGATCCCTTTAGCCTTAAGAAATATATCTAACTCCTTCTTGAATATATTTAATGAGTTGGCCTCAACTGCCTTCTGTGGTAGAGAATTCCACAGGTTCACCACTCTCTGGATGAAGAAATTCCTCCTCATCTCAGTCCTAAATGGCCTACCCCTTATCCTTAGACTGTGACCCCTGGTTCTGGACTCCCCCGCCATCGGGAACATCCTTCCTGCATCTAGTCTGTCTACTGGATGGATGGAAGAACTGGATGGCGCCAGTGTGTCTGGCTTCCATGGTAATTGGCATCGCCTGAGCTTCGGTAGCATTCTGAGGTAGCGCCTCGCTCCCTGACGTTTGCACCTTAAGAGAGGTGTGTAGCGCCTGATTTAGCACTCAAATCACCTCCAGGGGCGATAGAGGCGAATTTTGCAGTCGGAGGCGATCATTAGCGCCAGGCGCTAAACTTTGTGCCCGGCTGATATTAGTGCCCCAAAATGGGCAATACCAAATTTCTCCCCCTAAATGTTTCCCATTGCTGTTCTACATCACTGTTTGCCAATATTGTTGTCCATTTTATTTTCCCAAGTTCTTTTCTCAGACCCTCAAATTCAGCTTTTCTCCAATCTATTACCCTGGTCTTCGTCATACTTATATCCTTCTGAATTATCATCTTAAAGCGTATTATATTATGGTCACTATTGCCTAGATGTTCCCCTACTTTTACTTCTCTTATCTGCTCTGGTTCATTCCCCATTACTAGATTCAATAACGAATCCTCCCTTGTTGGGCTTTTTACATATTGGGTTAGAAAGGAGTCCTGCACACATTGTAGGATCTCCATTCCCTTATCCCCTTTACCTACCTCTTCTGTCTAACTAATTTCGGGGTAGTTGAAATCCCCCATGATTATTATTCTATGTTTTTTACTCATTTCCTTAACTTGCTTACATATTTCTTCCACCGCCTCCCTTCTACTATTAGGTGGCCTGTAGACTACCCCTATTAGTGTGATTGATCCTTTATTATCTTTTATCTCTATCCACATGGATTCTATTTCTGTCTTGCTGATAGCTGCATCACTTTTTTCTACTGCCATTATGTTATCCCTAACAAGTACAGCTACTCCACCTCCCCTTTTTCCCCTCTCTATCTTTTCTAAATATGTTATACTTAATCACGAATAACACAATGTTAGGGAGTGGGGGGGTGGGGGGTGGGGAGAGGGGGAAAGCAGCACAGTTATTGCAATCAAAATTGGTGTGTTTAAAAGGTGGCTGTGCTAGAGGATGATGCATAGTCATGCTTAAAATATACACTATACATAAAAACATCTGCGTGCTTAACCTGTACCCTGAATTTGCTTAAGTACTTTTTTAAAAATATATTTTTCTCTCAAGTTTTAATTATATATTTTTTCTAACTACTGAATACTTTGCCAAACTAGTGCAAGCTGTGCAAGTGAGGCACAGGATGTCATTGTTCTCCATTGTAAACACGTAAGCACACAGACGGAAATAACCGCTCCCTCCAGGTCACACTAAAATGCTTCATTTTTTTAAAAACACACAAAAAGCAATAATTATTCACCACTGTGCAACTTTAAATTAATACATCTGGACTCAGCATGGACTGTCAGTTCTGCAGTTTTAAACTAGCTCAAATTCTTTCCTTCGGGCTATTTATTTGACTTTGCTAGATTTTTATGCATTTGAAAAAAAATGATACTTCAGGATTTGTTTCAAGTCAGTGCATTTTCTGGCATTCAGTTCAGCAGGATTGTTTTAACATTGAGTTTTATTTGTTGTATTGTTTTCTAGCAATTTGATTGGCTGAAACAAATTCCATGGCAAAAATCAAACAGTCTGTCATATTGCCATGCACTATAATTCTTTCCTCAGGATGTATCATAATTTTATCACTTTTGAAGTGTGTTGAAAAACCAGTGGTAAAATAATTCTGGGGTGAAGCAGATCATTTATCATTGTATATTACAAAATGGGAAGTGTCAGTTGCGTTTACTAGACTTGATATTTGCCAAAATATCCCGTAAAAGGGAACTATTTCAATTTTTGTAACAACAATAACTTGCATTTGTATAGCAATTTTAATATAGTAAAATGTCTCAAGCCACTTCACAAAAGTATAATCAGATAAAATATAACCAGTGAGTTCTTCCACAGATTTTTCACCAGTGCAATCATAATTTATTTTCCATCTAACATTTACAATCTGGTATACTGTAATTAAAACCTCTGCAGAGAATCCAAAGTTTTAACATGTAAAACTGGACAAAAAAGTGGTTAATCTTGAAATATAAAGTGAAGTAAATGCCCTGAATGATAGAATGGACAAACTTAAAACCTACAACCATAATTTCATTGAGGATAGAGCTGACATTTCACAAATGTGAAAAAACAAATGAGAATGGATAAATGAGAGGTACGTATAGTGAGCAGCATGTACATCGACGGAACAATAAGTGTTGCTGCCATTTTATAACCATTCTTTAAATCATGGGAAAGGTTACAACCGTGGCCATTAATTTACTGTTCTTTCGCTTGTGAATAAGTAACTATAATTCACAGTCAGATCTTTTCAATTTCTTTCTCTCTAAAATGTGAGGTGACAACGTTCCAGCATCTAAAATCAAAAGGCACAAGGTTACCCTTAGTGGCTCCCTCCAAGACCTCCAATATTAATTCAATGTGGACCCAGCCTGAAACACACTATCCATACACATACAGAAGTTTGGGAGTTATAGCGTAGATGATTAGCCTGCTCATGAAGGCATCTGTGTTTCCAAACCTACAGGGAATTGTTCTGCCAATTATAAGGATCATTAATTACGAGCTGCCAATGCTACTGTACAAACAATTAAAATTACAACAGCATGTGTAGACTTGTTGACAATTTAGCTTGGATATACAGTTTACTCACTGAATACTTTTAGTTGAGGTTTCAATTGAATTAATTGGAGTAAAGTTTATTTTACTGAGTAGCTTATCCTGGATTTGGCTAAATGTGGTCTTAATTAAAGCTGCAGTAACTCTTTTCTAATTACCTTTACGCACCCCCTCCTCCTTTATAAATTCAAAGAAGCTAGTCCTTTCTGTGTGTAGATTTAAAGCCCTCAATAAAAATATTGTAACAAACCTAAATCATTTAAAAGGCCAATTACATAAAAAAATTAGAAATCTGAAACTTAGACAAAACAAAATTGAAGTACAGTATCCATAAAAACTTGACTCTATACATGGAATTTATTTTCTGTTTGAGATTCCTCATGATTTAAAGAATGGCTCATGAGTGAGGTGAGATAAGTTAAATAATTCGTCAGTATTAATACTGAGTTACACTCCTGTTCGCTCCCTGCTATATGATTAGTGATAGAAGGGTTTTCATCATTACACAATGCAATGAAGACTGACAACTTCACAGTTCTGTTATTTGATTTTGTATTTCAAGTGAGGATTTTATCAAACAACCAAAACCTGAAATTAAGCTTGTGATTTATAGTGCAACTTTACTGCTTATTTTGCATAGTTTCTGCTTCACAGAGACTCAAACATTGTAATACAAGTGCAGGAAAACTGTTCAGAATTTGGCGTCAGGTGTGGGACCACCTGAAGCAAGTAACAGTGCTTCAGTTTCACACTGGTGGTGGCAGTATAACTTAATTCCTTTTTAAAGTTGGCATTATACAGGTTACAATATAGCTGTAGTCATTGCAATGCCAACTTTAAAAAGCATTCATGGGGAGCCATAAGTTTCTAATTTTTTGCTGTTTTCTAACATTAGAATTTTCAAGATAGTCAGAAGCTGTCGAGCAGAATTCTGAGCATGCATCTAAGTATGCATATTATTTTGTATGTTCAAGTGTATTTAAAGCCCAATCCAGTGGTACACATTAATATGCGAGAAGACATATTGTTCAAAAAAGGGGAGAAGGATAAACCTGCCAATTACAGACCAATCAGATTAACATCAGTGGTGGGGAAGCTTTTAGAAACAATAATCCAGGAGAAAATTAACAGCCACTTGGACAAGTATGGACTAATAAAGGAGAGCCAGCACGGATTTGTTAAGGGCAAATTGTGTTTGACTAACCTGATTGAGTTTTCTGATGAGGTAACAGAGATGGTGGATGAGGGCAGTGCAGTTGATGTTGTGTATATGGACTTTCATAAAGTACCACATATTAGGCTTGTTAGCAAAATTGAAGCCCATGGAATAAAGGGGGCAGTAGCAGCATGGATAAAAAATTGGCTAAGAGATAGAAAAGAGAGTTGTGGTGAATGGCTGTTTTTTGGACTGGAGGGAGGTATACAGTGGTGATCCTAGGGTTCAGTTCTAGGACCACTGCTGTTTTTGATATACATGAATGACTTGGACTTGTGGGTATAGGGTACAATTTCAAAATTTGCAGATGACACAAAACTTGGACATGTAGTAAACAATGAGGAGGATAGTGATAGACTTCAAGAGGACGTAGGCAGGCTGGTGGAATGGATGGACACGTGGCAGATGAAATTTAACTCAGAAAAGTATAAGGTGATACATTGTGGTAAAAAGAATGAGGAGAGACAATACAAGCTAAAGGGTACAATTCTAAAGTGGGTGCAAGAACAGAGAG
Source organism: Squalus acanthias (assembly GCA_030390025.1). NCBI lineage: Eukaryota > Metazoa > Chordata > Chondrichthyes > Squaliformes > Squalidae > Squalus > Squalus acanthias. The sequence continues at coordinate 154,111,677 of CM059426.1, read as the reverse complement.
ACCTGGGGGTGTTTGTGCACAAACCTTTGAAGGTGGCAGGACAGGTTAACAAAACAGTTAATAAAGCATATGGGATCCTGGACTTTATAAATAGAGGCATAGAATACAAAAGCCAGGAAGGTATGTTAAACCTATATAAAACACTAGTTCGGTCCCAGCTGGAGTATTGTGTCCACTTCTGGGCACCACACTTTAGGAAGGATGTGAAGGCTTTGGACAGGTTACAGAAGAGATTTACTAGAATGGTTCCTGTGATGAGGGATTACAGTTACGTGGATAGGCTGGAGAAGCTGGGGTTGTTCTCCTTAGAGCAGAGAAGGCTAAGAGGAGATTTGATAGAGGTGTTTAAAATCATGAAGGGTTTAGATAGAGTACATAAAGAGAAACTGTTTCCAATGGCTGAAGGGTTGATAACCAGAAGGCACAGGTTTAAGAGGATTCGGTAAAAAAAAACATGAGGAAAAATGTTTTTTACACAACGAGTGGTTAGGATTTGGAATGCACTGCCTGATTGGGTGGTGGAAACAGATTCAATAGTAGCTTTCAAAAGGGAATTGGATAAATACTTGAAGGAGAAAAATTTGCAGGGATATGGGGAAAGAGCGGGGGAGTGGGACTAACTGGATTGCTCTTTGAAAGACTCGATGGGCCGAATGGCATCCTTCTGTATTGTTCTATGATTCTATGAAGGCAATGGCTGACAACAAAAACATTTCACACATTATATATAGTAACAGTAAGGCCTTCATTTCTTACCTGTGACCTTAGTAGAGCACTTATTTTTGAATCTGTTGCATTCATTTTCCTGTTCATGCTGAAAGGCAGAAATAACCCTTTAATCTACTTTATGAGAGTAGAATTACATTTGTTTTGTTCACTAGAATAACAATTGGCTTTTTTTCCTGTGCAATTGTGTTCATAGAGGAACAATTGATAATTTTCCCATTTCTAGAAACACCACCAAACAGTACCAGTAGTCGTTTTTTATTGGTCAATATAAACTTTCAAGCTCTTTCAGAACAGGTTTATAAGAACCAGTTCGATATAATACTGTGCTTACCCTACGTGATACCAATGTGCCCTTGTAAATGGCCAACCTCTGAACAGCAATAGCATGCATAACTTACTTCTCAGACTTACAAGTTAAGTCAGATTGCTAAATTAATGACAGATATATAGGAAAGTTTTGTGCTGAGTGTTTGTGCCCAATGGGACCAGAGCTGGCATTCCTTTCAATTAGCCTCCTTTCTCCGATGGTTGTTGTGACGCCTGTCATCCCTTTTCTGCCTTAGATTCTACTTAATGCAGAGATGAAAAGACACTGTCCAAATAAATTGTGCCACTCATTCCACCTTTAGCTACCTAATGACAAAAACTGAAGCATTCATCTTTAAAAAGGGATCTCACCAACAGTCCCCTTTTTCAAGAAAAGTCACAGAAGAATGAGTAATTTGAACTTTTATTTATTTGTTTCCATCCCTTTAGAACTATTTGATGGATTATATTTAATTAGTGATTGTTGAAATCGGAGGAAGTTACTGAACCCAATGCGGCAAAGGAGTACTTCAGCATGTGAACAAAGCTTCTTTCAGAGTGTCAGGCTCTGTACCACTCCAATGCAACCCCCAATAAGTTATCAGCACTTACTGTTCAAACAAAAATATTGTTTACAGAAAAGGCCAAAATGGTTAAAAGGATGTTAGTTAAATATCATTTTTTGCAATAATTTGATTTTCACAGACAAGAAAAGAGTCTGAATGGTGACACACACTCCAACATATAAATTAGGAGCACCTATGGCACTTGCATCAGGTGTCCTTTATTTGCAAGTGTCCTTATGTATGTACAGTAAACCGGATGAAGCAAAAATCCCAGTATCTCCTGCAGCATTACTTCTTTTTTTCATCCTCACCTGGGATCGTGCCTAATTCTGGTGCTCTGCCAGCAGGGTGTGATTTCAGTTCTATTTTCTCCCTGTTGGATTTCCCAGTTCATTGTCATTGCAGGGTCCTCTTCCATTGAGGGAGGGATGTCCTGATCCTGGGATCTGCTATGTTGGTAGCCTGAACAGGGCGAGGTAGCTACTGTAGGGCCGCAATGCCTGGGAGACCCCAGCCAAATTGGAGGGATTAACGTCCTGTAGACCCCTGTCCGGGACCCCCTCCCTCTGTGTGCCGCAGCTGACTGGAGCTTTCCTCCTCTGCAGCTGCTTCCACATTCTGCATCCATGCTTCTCTGCTCTGCACTTAATACTGCTTTAGTGTCAGTCGTGGCTCAGTTGGTAGCACGCTCGCCTCTGAGTCAGAAGGTTGTGGGTTCAAGTCCTACTCCAGAAACTTGAGCACAAAAATCTAGGCTGACACTCCATTGCAGTGCTGAGGGAGTGCTGCACCGTCAGAGGTGCTGTCTTTCAGATGAGACATTAAACCAAGCCCCCGTCTGCTCTCTCAGGTGGATGTAAAAGATCCCATGGCACTATTTCGAAGAAGAGCAGGGAGGTTATCCCCGGTGTCCTGGCCAATATTTAACCATCAGTCAACATCACAAAAAAAAAACAGATTATCTGGTCATTATAACATTGCTGTTTGTAGAAGCTTGCTGTGCGTAAATTGGCTGCCGCGTTTCCTACATTACAACAGTGACTACACTTCAAAAATACTTAATTGGCAGTAAAACGCTTTGGGATGTCCTGAGGTCATGAAAGGCACTCTATAAATGCAAGCCTTTCTTTTTAAATTAGAAATACCTGATAATATTTGACAGTAATGGAAAAAAATGGATTCCACCACCTGAAGTCGGATGCACACTGCTCGACAGACTGAAGTTTGAAGGACTGCCAACTCTGGTTGGAGGCATTCCTGGAGATTTGATCACATGGCATCTGACCAAGTTATGCACTGATCACATGACTATTACAGATGTTATTGCATTTACCTTATAAAGGTTGGGTCCCCTGTACTTGAGTATCTTTGCTCATGGTTTCACTCCATCAGCTGTTGTGCGAGAAGTTCCAAGAACCAGGAGGCCACCAGTGACCAGGCGAAGAGGGGAAACTGAGAAATTACAGCACAGTAGGAGGCCTTGAGCCCCCGGTGCTGGCGCTCTCTCCTGTAACCCCTCAGATCCTTTTATATTCCACCTTTTCAGATATTTATCCCTTTCATATTAAATATTAGTCTCTACCTCAATAGCCACATGGTGAAGGATCCCATGGTCTAATAGCCCTCAGTTTAAGAACTTTCCTCCTCTCTTTCCCTTTGGTTCTTCCACTTTACTGGCTGCTCCTCTCTCAGTGCTGTTCCTGACTCTGCAAACAATGATGCTGCCCACTGCCACCCCATTCTCCTGCCCCCACCCCCTTGCTTGAGCCCCAATTTCCCGATTCTTAGTCCCCTTCTCTTGCTAAGACCCCATTCTTCCCATCCCTGATTTCAGAGACCCCCGAATGCTGAGACCCCCATTTCAGAGACCCCTGATTTCAGAGCCCCCCAAATGCTGAGATCCCCCATTCTAACCCCTCTCCTGAATGTTGACACCCACGATTCCCGACTCTCCAGCCACCTCCTGACTGCGCTTCACAAGGTCGTGGATCTCTGTGGCGGTGGTCAGGTGACGTCACAGAGCCGAGGGGGAGATGTGGCAGGGGGGGGGGGGGGGGGGGGGATGAAAATTTAATGCAATAAAATGCATAAAAAATCCAATTATCTCCCTGGGCTGCTAGAGGCAACGCGCTGGAGACCCATGACCCATTTCGGGAGAATACCAGTCATTCTGGGAGGGTTGGGAATCCTAAGCCCGGTGCAGTTCCTGCCTTTTGTGGAATGGGGAGTTCTTTACCCAGCATCCATAGCGGCAGAAAAAACGCTCTATACCTGGGATAGAGCCGTGCAAGCATGCAATCCTAGAGATCTCTGCCGCAATGGGTGCTGAGTAAAGTGATCCCCATTCCAAAAAGCCATTTTCTTACCCGCCGCCATCTCGCTCTTACCTGCATGTCCCGTGTTTTAAGTTGTAAATGGACTTGGTGCATTGAAGGCTGTCCGTCGTTCGTGATTTGCGAGTGTCCATGGTTTCAAGGAGCAGCTTGTATCTTTTGTAATGCAATTTATTTGGGGCTGTCCGTTTTTTGGGGGTGTCCGTTTATACAGGTTTCACTGTATTGCCTTAACTGTATCAAAGGTCTTACTGGTAAATATAACTATTTTTAATTATGGTTACATGTCGCTGGTAGGTTTGAACTTTTTTTTTAATTCTAAAGATATAATCAGGAGAACTAAATGAAAGGAATAACTAGAGTCAATTTTCTGCTCAGTTATTCCCTGTAAATGTGCAGAATCGGAGCATAACCAGCTAGAAGTATTGGTGGAGATTGTTGACACAGGATCTCTTCCCATAAACATAGAAGATAGGAGCAGGAGTAGGCCATTCAGCCCCTCGAGCCTGCTCCACCATTCCATGAGATCATGGCTGATCATCCAAATTCAGTACCCTGTCCCTGCCTTCTCTCCATATCCCTTGATCCCTTTAGCTTTAAGAAATATATCTAACTCCTTCTTGAATATATTTAATGAATTGGCCTCTACTGCCTTCTGTGGTAGAGAATTCCACAGGTTCACCACTCTCTGGGTGAAGAAATTCTTCCTCATCTCAGTCCTAAATGGCTTACCCCTTATCCTTAGACTGTGACCCCTGGTTCTGGACTCCCCGGCCATCGGGAACATCCTTCCTGCATCTAGACACGCATTTCTGCTGGGTATTTGAACTGGCTCAGAAAGTTCTTGCCACAAAGAGGCGAGGAGCTTCATTTCAATATAACTGTCTGGATGTAGCATAATTTCAACATCAATACCATTTCCCACTGGGATTACCAAAGTTCACTCCTTCATAATATTGCCCATATAAGTTAAGGCGCCCATAATTAACAGGCTTTCTTTGCATGGAAAGAAATTTAAAGGCAAAGTCATTAAATTAACTGATTGCCTTTGTTATTTTCAAGTCTTTTTCCCACAGATTTTTTTTTGTTTTGCTTTTGCTTTGAGCTAACTCAGTGGCTGGAAGGGTTTGTGTCACAGGTTTTAGTAGAGTCATTTATTGATTGCCGTCTACAAATTGGAACAATTGGTGTCGTCGTGTGAATCCTTCTCTATTTGTTATTTAGAGGAAGAGGAGAAGGAGGAGCCACAGAGGGAAGCCAGGCAAATGAGACTGCACTAGAAGAGAACGACACGCACCCATCCAATGTTATCCATCAAACAAAGCAAAGGCAGAGTTACTTGGATTTGTCCAAGGAACAGTGTCTGCGTACACCACGGTTTCCCCCAGAGATGCTGTGGTAGAGATTTTTGCTGCATGCTACAATCTGACCTACAGTCAAACTCCACCACAGGCACAGCACTGCCCATTGTTGTCAAGATTACTGCAGTCCTGAACTGTGACGTTTCAGCCTCATTCTAAACTGCCATATAGGGCACCAATCCTTGTATCTCAAATTCCTCATCCAAGTCTCTGCATTTTTGTTCCTTTTCCTCTTACTGTAAAATGCTCCAAGATGTTTTCCTGCACATGAGGAGTGCTAAATAAGTGTAAGTTGTTGGAGACAGCAAGTGGAAATTCACTTTCTCATAACAGTAAAAGGACTACAAAAAGAGTTCTTAAGTTACAGAACAAACCACTATCAGTTCAATAAACACAGGGGGCGATTTTTGGATTAGGTGTACATCAGGCAGCTGGCAGGCGGATCGATCACACCGCCCTCCCAATAGCACCAGTGAGAGGCCTAAACCATTTTCAATGAGTATTGACCAGCAGTTCACCGACTGAGAGGGGGTCAGGAAATCCGGAAGCTCCTCAGCGAACCGGAGGTTAAAACTTAAAAGAGATGGGGGGAAGCGATACGGTGAGGGGGACCACTCAACAGTCGGCAGTGGGTAGAAAGATTTTTGGAGGGGCAGAAAGAGCATTCATGCTCATCCTGGCCCCACAAAAATCATTTAAAAACTTACCTGCAATGTTTCCAAAGCTGCCTCCAGAGGTCCCTTTAAGGACCGCTGATTAGACTGCTCCACATCCAGTACCAATGGGCGGAGAATGCGCTGCGCACAAGCCATCCATCCATATCTGAAAATTGCACTGGGGTCATACAAACAGCATAGGATCCCAATTTAAATATTTTAACAAGGCTCGCACCTCTTGTGGGAAGGAGCACTGGCTGCCCATTTCGAGGCTTGTTCGAAAGTCAAGTTGGGAGGGTCTCGGGCAGCCAGCGGGTGGTAGGAATTTTTTTTTAATTTCGCCTGCCTAGTACCCCATTTTTCAGCATAAAGGGGACAGTAAGCAGATGAAAATCGCTCTTAGGATTGGTTAGAGCATTTGAAACCGAAATGAACTGCAAGCTGAAAAGGTGACACAGAATTATTGTCTCAGTGCCAATGTAACAGTAAGAAAAAATAATTCTGTACATGGACCTTTACAACATGGGCACAGACTTCTGCACATCGGAGACCTGAGCTTCTAACAGAGCTACTTGTCATCAACCATTAAGAATTTACAAAATATGTAGGAAGTTTCCTTCCAGCATCCCAGCTTTCATCAGATTTGGCAAACTATTTTGAACCAGTCACTGAAGAGCAATGATTACACAGTTTAGCACCATAATACAGGAAATGAGTTTCTTTACCCTAAAGGAAATACACTTTTCAACAATACTGAGTGGAAATTTCAGAGTCTGGAACCAGAAAGGCATACTTTACTGATGCAATGGTGAATTTCTTTACGCAAAAGCTGCAGGCCACAAAAGCATTAATACTCAGCTCTGGCAAATCCACAATCCACATACAGGAAGACACGCCTGGGAGGAGATCACCAACTGGGACAACACTGCATACAGAAGGCCAAGTAGAAATTAAATGACATCAAGAAAGCAAAATCTAACTTTTAATTGGGAAGCATGCAAGACTATAGTGAATGACCGCAGAAGGTTAAACTTTCAATACGAACTAAAGACGACATTATGGATTTGTTTAGCCTGGAAACTGTGGACATCACTGTACAAAGCTCGTTTGGAGAGTCAGAAACAGTAGAAGTCCCAGACCTGAAAACCAAACTGAAGGTGTATAACACGAGCACCAATTACCGAATATTATGGTCACCATGCACACTATGGTGGGTTGGGCAGGATTACAACATTCATCTTAAAAGGCCTCCATGTCTGCATACACATCAGAGAGATTGGAATTTTTATCTCTTACATCCATAATGTGCTGGGCCAACAGTTGGTTTCACTCGAAGCTTTATTGTCCCAAGGAGTAAACAACAGTTATTGTTCCACAGTGCTCTGGGTGCGATGTGGGGTCTACTCTCCCGGGGTGGCTTGTGGTTAGGGCTAGGTATTCGTGCGAGCTGTGGGATCACGTGACTCAGTTAGAGCCAATGGGCATCTTCCATTCATAAGTCTCACAGCATGGCTGAGAGACTTATGAATCTTCCAAAATAACAGCTCAATTAAATTTCATCACATTAATAAAATAAGTATAGTTAATTAAATTAATAAAAAATTAAATTTTTGAAAAAATTTAAAATCTTTTATAAAAATAAACTTACCTGTCTTTAAAGTCTATAAAAAAGATATACCTGTAAAAAAAATTCAAAAAAATACTTAATTCACTACTTACCTTCTTAAAGCGGGTCTTACTCCTCCTTTTTACATTTCCAAAATCTTCAGTACTTACCTGCGCGTCCAAAGCATGAAGTGCACAGCGTGCGCGCAGCCTGTAGCGCGCACGCGATGCACCCGCCCCCTTTTCGGAAGAGCAATTGCCGGTTTTCAGCGCATGCGCAGGGCATGCAGAAAACCGGCAATTGGAGTGGGAATACGCGAGAGTATGCAGTCTATTAAGCCATAAATCTGTGCAATAGTTTTTTTTAAAACAAGGTATAATTGATGAGCCCCATTCTTTGAGACTTGTATGTAACAGATCCTGAATAAGCTCACAAGTAGCCTCATGCCTCTCTAGCATTCTCCAACGGGCCCATCACGGCTCCTGTCACTGTCTGCTTACAATAATCGGAACTGCCCCAGACTTCTCTTATTGACCTTCCCACCCAGCTTACCCACTGGGGGCTAACCTCACCAACCTCCTTCCCATTCCACTTATCCCACACACCACTGCCCCCTAGAATCTACCAGCAGATCAACAACCACCATTCCTCTCTGCATTTCCCTCCAGAATGTCTTCTCACCAAGTCATACCTTGGTTTCTTCCCCTACTCCTTCAAGCTCCTCAACTCCTTTAAAATCCTCATTGTCTACCACCCAAGTAAGGCCAGTCCACATCCTCCCTCCTTTCCGCCCTCAGCCTCTGCACTGAGAAACTCTTCATCTTCAATTTCAATCTCCATCTATGCTACTCTTGCCCTCTCTCCTCTGAATTCATTGCCCTCCTGTGTTCCTGAAACCTCTCTTTCCATATGAACTCTCCTATCCATATTCATGGCCACCATCTCAACCTCACCATCTCCCGAGGCATCTCTGCTCATCTGATTTCAATCACTGACAAGGCTATCTCTGGCCACTTTCTTGTATCTCTCACCATCCATATCCCCCTACTTCCTTCTTACCCCACTTTCTTGTTTCTGCCCCAGAAAAAAGAAACTCTCCCACAAGTTGGCTACAACTGCACTTTGAAACTTCCAACTGCCGAGCCTTTGGCCCTCAATTCACCGCAATACATCTGCTACTGTTGATTTGCTCCAACACTTCCTCACCTCCACCTTTGATCCCAGCAAAACCTTCACCATGTCCCATCCTGATAGTTCCCCTAGTACTCTCACTCTCAGCTTCAAGGGCATAGACTTGATGGTATCTGGCACAAAACTGGCTTAGCCATCCATCACCAGATCTGACTGGACCATATCAATCTCTCCCAGGCCTCACACTCCTCTGCGAAAACCACTCACTACTCTAGGACAGTGGTTCTCAAAGTGGGGTCCATACAGACTTTCCGGGGGTCTGCGAACTAAACCGTCTCCGTCACAAGTTTCATATGAAACATATTGAAATGAAAAGGTTTCTAACCAGAGACCGCTTCAATAATGATAAATTAAATGTTATTAACACCTTCCCATGACCCACCAGCCTCGATAAGCACCGCCTCTCTGTGCACTGATTGGTTGGAAAGCTCCAGACAGGAACAGAGATTCACCATTTATTGGTTCTTTGACGTGTCAAACATACGACACGCGAACATCCGGTTTGTGGCGAGGAATAGAGAGAATCGTACTTTAAAAACTAGGCTTAGGATAAAGTAGCCGTCAATCATTTACGAGTGTCATTGTCAAACATCACACCAAGGATAGAGAAACTCTGCCGTGAGAAGCAGGCACATCCATTTCACTGATGTCTGTAAGTAAATACCTGTTTTCTTAAAAGCATTATTAAAACACTTTTTGCATGCAGCACTTTCCTATTATGAGTATTATATAGTATTACAATTTAGATGGGGGGGTCCGTGATTACTAATCCATTTGAAAAGGGATCTTTCAACCAAAATTTGTGAACTAGGATAATCTGGAGAACAAAGATAATCCTTGGCTTCTTTTCTCCACTAGCAACCACCTCCTTAAACTCCTCTCCCCTGTCCCCACCTCTAACAACAAGTACTGGGAACTCATGGATATTTCTGTCATCAAGAAAGACACCATCCATTCAACTGCCTCTGCTGCTTCTCTTCCCCCTTTCCCTTGCCCACCAAGCCAAACCACCCCAAAGCCCTGAATCTCTGTCTCTCTCTGGTTTTTCTCCCATCTCCCTCCAAACCCCCTCTCCCATGCTCTCCAAAAACATCTCAACCCCATTCCCACTAAACTGATGACCACCCAACTTCCCTTCCCAGCCCCAATGCTGGCTGATATTGTAAATGCTTACCTCTCTTCAGGCACTGTTCCCCTCTCCCTTTCAAATCCTCCTCAAAAACCCACCCTAGACCCCAATTTCTTTGCAAACTACCTCCACCCTATCTCAAATCTTTTCTCTTCTCCTAAATCCCGCTCCTCAACAGCACTGAAATAATCCTAACCAAAGACACAAATGACGTTCTCTGTGACTGTGGTACATCGTCCCTCCTCATCCTCCTTAACCCATCTGCAGCCTTTGACACAGTCAACCACATTATCCTCCTTGTATACCTCTCCTTCTTAGTTCAGTTCATTGGGACTGCCCTCGCTTTGTTCCACTCTTACCTACCAACCATAGCCAGAGCATCTCTACCAATGGCTTCTTTTCCCACACCAGTACTGTCACCTTGGAAGTCCACCAAGGATCCATACTTGGCCCCCTCCTCTTCCTCATTTACACGGTACCCTTGGCAATGGTGGCCAGTACCACATCCAAGTGGCCATTCTTCCTGTGTGAGCCTAAACACCTGACTGTTGGCTGGCCATTCAGTCTTGGGGAGCAGCACAATTGAAGTCCATACACGTGCACACTGTCCAGCAGGGGTCACTGAAATATGATTAGGAATAAGAGCCCTGACAGTTTATCCCACCATAGTCTGGGCACATAGAGTCAATAAAGTCAGGATTAAGATTGGCTAACTCAACATGTATCAAGGATTTAGCCTAGCACCTTTCAGGTCCTTATGACTCAATGTTATACTAGGTGGGATAATAACACAAGTATTTATATATTTTATTTAAGTCTGACACAAATCAGTAATGCAATACTACATCACTAGGTCACACCATCCTGTATCTTGGTTTACAAATTTAGTAAAATTCAAAGACTATTAAAAAAAAATTAAAATCAAACTAGAAAATTCTATCTTTATTGCAAAAAAAAGCCATGGCAAACCTCTGCATAGAATTACTGGTCCCCATTATCAGTATGCAAACGTGTGAATTCAGTCTTTGGTGTCGGAAGGTAGTGAAGACGACAAGAGAAATGTGATATCATGGGAGTCGGTGAGGAATTTTTTAATTAAGGAGAAAAATCAACGAAACAAAATATATTTAAATTACTGGTTTGTTTTGATAAAGTTTTTTTTCCTCTCAAAAAGGTAGTTATTCATTTTTTTAAAACTCACATAACTGAACACTCAATTTAGACCCGGGGGTAGAGTTTCCGCTAGGTTGCACCGGTATTTCCAGCGTGGTCTGCCCAAAATCAGCTAAACCAGCGCAAAAGATTGAGGAATTTCAAGTGCAAATTACATCCAGCACAAAGCGAATTACCGCAATCTTTTGTACTAGTTTAAAAAACATCGTTCTGGAAGCCAGCCCCGTCCACAAACCTGGCCACGCCCCCCAGATCAAATTAATCATCAACTGGAGTTTCCGTTAACTGCGCCAGTTTGCGAGCCTTCGAGGAGGCTCTTAAAATTAAGCTGCTTTTTTCTTTAGGCACAAGGGCACCTTTTAAAAGCTTTTAATTATTAAAAAATATTTAATTTACTAAGAAACTGACTACTGGACACCAATGAAATAGTAAATGGTTCGGTATACTTTTTATAAAATCATTTTCATTTATTTAAAATCAGGTTACTCACAGGTGGTGGAATAGACACTGATTAAAATGCTTATTTTTTGTGATAAACCCATTTTCAGCCGTATTAATAAAACTGCAGCAGGTTACCACTCTGAAATGAACCAGATTATTTTTCAATGTAAAATTTTTTTAAATTTTGTTGTATAACTGCCCGATTGCTCTGGTTCATGGAAGATTTTACATTCGCTGATATGCAAATGAGTTTGAGCGGAAACTTGAGAAGAAAACAATTCTGAAAGCTAGCGCAATTTGCACCTGGAGTTCCGAGTTTCCTCGCACGCTGCAAAGTTTTAACTCCACAGCGTGCGTGCGACGTAATGGACAGGTTCCCTGGCCAGGGACACCGCAGGACCAAGTAGGTGCGGGGTTTCCAAGCCCAGGGAGGAGGGGGGAGTCTGATCCCTGACCCCAGGGCTGAGTTGCGATCCCGGGGGTCCGCTCCCCGGGGGTGGGCGGGTTGCAGGTGGGTGAGCTTGGGGGGCCGGGAGGAAGCACTCCTGCTCCTCCCGGCCCACAAGGATTGCTCCCTGAGGCTGTTCTCGCCTCGCTGCAGCTACCGGGAATCCCAAGCACCGTGGAGCCCCGGCCGCCTGCAGTTAAACCTGCACAGCAGGTTAAAGTATAGGCTGTTCCACGGATGCTCAGCGTAAGCTCGAGGAACAGCACCTCATCTTTCGTTTAGGCACCCTACAGCCCTCTGGACTCAATATCGAGTTCAACAATTTTAGATCATAACCTCACCCCCTATCACATTTATATTTTATTTTATTTTTTCATCCACCCTTTTGTTTGGCACCACACCCCCCCCCTTTTTTTTCCTCCAGAAGCTGGCAGCTGTCCTTCATTCTGCCAGTGCATTTCACACTTCTTTTAGCCTCAACCTGTCACATTAACACCTCCTCTCGCCTTGATCATCTCTTAATGTCTCTTAATCTCTCCTTTTGTTCTTTCATCCCCTCCCCCTTTTCCCAGCTTTATCCTTGCTTTAAATCTATTTCATTTCCTGCTTTTTTCCAGTTCTGTCGAAAGGTCTCTCTCCACAGATGCTGCCTGGCCTGCTGAGTTTTTCCAGCGTTTTCTGTTGTTATTTCGGATTTCCAGCATCCGCAGTATTTTGCTATCGTTAAAGTATAGGCTTCTGGCCTCATGATCATGGGCCAAAAATTGATGCCGCTACGCGAGAGTACGCACTGCGTACTCTCGCGTATTCTCTCTCCAATTGCCGGTTTTCTGCATGCCCTGCGCATGCGCTGAAAACCGGCACTTGGTCTTTGGAAAAGGGGGCGGTTCCTCGGTGCACCGCGTGCGCGCTACAGGCTGCGCGCACGCTGTGCACTTAGTGCTTTGGACGCGCAGGTAAGGACGGAAGATTTTAGAAATGAAAAAAGGAGTAGTAAGACCCACTTTTAACAAGGTAAGTAGTGAATTAAGTATTATTTTGAATTTTTTTTAACAGGTATATCTTTTTTAGAGACTTTAAAGGCAGGTAAGTTTATTTTTATAACTTTTTAAAAGATTTTAAATTTTTTCAAAAATTTAATTTTTTATTTAAAATGGTTAATTTATTTAACTATACTTATTTTATTAATGTGATGGTTTTTTTTAAAAATTTAATTGAGGTTTAGCTGTTATTTTGGGGGTGTGCAAGATTCATAGCTTTCACAGCACGTATGTGAAACTTATGAATGGAAGATGGTGTGCTGCCATTGGCTCTAACTGAGTCACGTGATCCCACAGCTCGCACGAATTCACTACGCCGGTGGGATACGCAAGCACTGACCAGCTGATGTCTAGAACATCAAGTTCGTGCGAGCTGGATCTGAAAAAGCCAACGCGGAGTGAGAGATCGCGCCTGCTCCTTACCCCCGCGGGAACAGAGCGAGATCAATTTCTGGGCCAATGTTTAAAATGCCTACGATAGCAAAATACTGCGGATGCTGGAAATCTGAAATAACAACAGAAAACGCTGGAAAAACTCAGCAGGCCAGGCAGCATCCGTGGAGAGAGAAAGAGAGTTAACGTTTCAGGTCGATGACCTTTCATCAGAACTGGGAAGAGCCGGAAATCAAATAGATTTAAGGCCAGAGTAAAGCTAGGAAAAGGGGGAGGGGATAAAGGAACAAAGGGGGAGATGAAGAGACATTACGAGATATGCAAGGCTAGAGGTGGTGTTAATGTGACAGATTAAGGCTGAATGAAGTGTGAAATCCACTGGCAGAATGAAGGACAGCTGCCAGCTTCTAGGAGGAAAAAAAAAAGGTGGGGGGGGACAAATAAAAGGGTGGATAAAATAAAATATAAATGTGATTGGAGCTGAGGTTTGATCTGGAGATCTTCCCCCCCACGGCCGCCAACCTCATAGAAAACCAAACAACCCCCCCCCCCCCCCCCCCCCCCCCCCCCAAAAAAAAATTCCCCAACCACGCACAGCCCGCTTCTACCTCCTTCCAAGATCCACAAACAGGGACGCCCGGTAGAACCCATCGTTTCAGCCTGTTCTTGCCCCAGGAAATTATCTCCTTCCTATCTCGACTCTATTTTTTATACCCTTCTGTCCAGTCTCTTCCCACCTACATCAGCGACTCTTCCGATGCCCTCCGCCTTTTTAACAGTTTCCAGTTTCCGGCCCATAAGGCCCCAACCGTCTCCTCTTCACTATGGACGTTCAAGACCTCTACACCTCCATTCCCCACATGGATGGCCTTGAGGGCGCTTCCGCTTCTTCCGTGATTAGAGGTTTGGCCCAACTGTCCCCATCAACCACACCTCCATCCTCCGCATGGCTGCTGATCTTGTTTCTCACATTGAACAACTTCTCCTTTGTATCTACCTTTTACTTACAAATTATTGTGTTGTTGCTATGGATACCCGAATGGGTCCTAGCTATGCCTGCCTTTTCGTGGGATATGTGGAACACTCTTTGTTCCAGTCCTACTCGGGTCCCCTCCCTCACCTCTTTTTCCGGTACATTGATGACTGTATCGGTGCCGTCTCCTGCTCTCGCCCTGAACTAGAACATTTCATTCACTATGCTTCCAATTTCCACCCTTCCCTCACCTTCACATGGTCCATCTCCGACTCTTCCCTTCCCTTCCTCGACTTCTCCATCTCCATCTCTGGGGATAGGTTATTGACTAACATTCACTACAAGCCCACCGACTCCCACAGCTACCTGGACTACACTTCCTCCCACCCCGCCTCCTGTAAGGACTCTATTCCATTCTCCCAGTTTCTCCGTCTCCGCCGCATCTGCTCTGATGATGCCACCTTCCATACCAGTGCTTCCGACATGTCTTCCTTTTTCCTCAACCGAGGATTCCCCTCTACCGTGGTCGACACGGCCCTCGACCGTGTCCGTTCTATCTCCCGCACATCTGCCCTCACCCCTGCCCCTCCCTCCCGGAACCACGATAGGGTTCCCCTTGTCCTCACCTTTCACCCCACCAGCCTCCACATTCAACGGATCATCCTCCGCCATTTCCGCCACCTCCAGCGTGATCCCACCACCAAACACATCTTCCCCTCACCTCCCCTTTCAGCATTCCGTAGGGACCGCTCCCTCCGCGACACCCTAGTCCACTCCTCTACCACCCCCAGCACCCCTTCCCCTTCGCCCGGCACCTTCCCGTGCACGCGCAGGAGATGCAACACATGCCCTTATACCTCCCCTCTTCCCACTGTCCAGGGCCCCAAACACCCCTTCCAGGTGAAACAGCGATTTACTTGTACTTCCTGCAATTTAGTATACTGTATTCGCTGCTCACGATGTGGACTCCTCTACATTGGGGAGACCAAACGCAGATTGGGTGACCGCTTTGCGGAACACCTCCGTTCAGTCCGTAAGGGGGACCCCGAGCTCCCGGTGGCCTGTCACTTTAATTCACCGCTTCACTCCCACTCTGACCTCACCGTCCTCGGCCTATTACACTGTTCCACGGAAGCTCAGCGTAAGCTCGAGGAACAGCACCTCATCTTTCGTTTAGGCACGCTACAGCCCTCTGGACTCAATATCGAGTTCAACAATTTTAGATCATAACCTCAGCTCCAATCACATTTATATTTTATTTTATCCACCCTTTTATTTGTCCCCCCCCCACCTTTTTTTTTTCCTCCTAGAAGCTGGCAGCTGTCCTTCATTCTGCCAGTGGATTTCACACTTCATTCAGCCTTAATCTGTCACATTAACACCACCTCTAGCCTTGCATATCTCGTAATGTCTCTTCATCTCCCCCTTTGTTCCTTTATCCCCTCCCCCTTTTCCCAGCTTTACTCTGGCCTTAAATCTATTTGATTTCCGGCTCTTCCCAGTTCTGATGAAAGGTCATCGACCTGAAACGTTAACTCTCTTTCTCTCTCCACGGATGCTGCCTGGCCTGCTGAGTTTTTCCAGCGTTTTCTGTTGTTATTTAAAATGCCTACCCGCCTCCTGGCAGCAGGTTGGCTGCCCGCGCCCCTCCCGCCTGAGTAAAAGGTGAAAGTGGGCAAGTTGGAGTCGGGTTTTAGATTTTTAAAACTTTAACTCCATCCCCCTCTCCAACCCACCCGTTTTTTCATGTGCAAATTCCCCATGTTTCTCTCTCCACAGATGCTGCCTGACCTGCTGAGTATTCCCAGTATTTTCTATTTTTACTTACAAGCAAATATTAGCCGTGAGCTCCTGACACAGCTCAAGTGCATAACATGTCAGATTCCTATTTTTTTTAACGGAAAGGCAGCAACTTGAAAGCTCGGATTTTGAGGCTACAAGTACCGGTCTTTACATTCAGGTCTGCGGCGAAGTGGTTACCTGATAGCCTGTAGTGCAGACACGTGTATTCGGCCGGTAAGTGCACGCAGTAAGAGTAATTGGCGACAGTGCTACAAAACATAACCAGTGCGGCCGGGAGCCCCGTCCCTTGGCAGGCAACAGCTGAGCCGCGGGCGGGCGCTGCTCACTCTCACTCGTCCTTCCACTCCGCTGTGCGCTCACAGCCGTTGCCTAGCAGCCGGAACGCGGACCCGCTGTCACCAGCTGGTCCGGCCAGCAGGTGGCGCCTTCTCACTGCGGCCTCCCCAGGGCCGCTGAGCCTTTGCTGAGGGCCCGGGCCCGGCATTCCAACCTGAGAGTGAAGACTCTGCCAAGTGCTGAAAGCTTTGAGCCACAGCCAAATCCTTAAGTCTGGAGGGCCATAATGACCTCAAGTAATTGTGATACATGGACCTGTAAACAGTCGGTTCAGTATGACTAAGTATAATGTATATATGATACGACATTAAAACGACGGTGAACAGAAAATAAATCAATGTAATATTCCAAATAAAAACTCAGAACGATATATACCAATGAATATGACGAACATTACTGTAACGTTTGTTATAAAAGTCAGTCACTGGAAAATATTTCAGAGGCTAAAAACATGTGCTCTTTATTTTTTGGCTATTTTAACTAACTACATGCAGCTGTGAATCATACAAATATCTCCAGGTCAGAGGGAACAGTCAGGGAACTTCCTGAACTTGACTGGAAACAAAGTTATTGCAAGAGGGATACAATTACAACAACTTGCACTTTTATAACAAAGTAAAATGTCCTAAATTAGGATTGTCCTGGAGTCTCTGGGAATTAAATATTAAATCTCCTTGACACTGCTGCCATCAACCCAGGAGAAAAATCATAGTGCCATTAAAAAGAAATGTTTTTTCATTTTCTTTAAACACTTTTGTATATTTATTATAAAATATTGGTGATGGAGAAAAAGACAGTTTGGTTGGAGGTGGGAGGTCATGTGTTGAATCTTCCAGGAACTCGTCCAGCCATTGTTGACAATCCTATCCCAAGTTCCTTTACAAGGGCAATTGGACACAACAGAAATTGGAAGATGACCAAAGGCATGCATGAAGAGGTAGGTTTTCAGGAAGCTTTTGAAGATCGGAGAGATCCAATGAGCCAGAGGGAGTTTAAAAGACAATTCCTGAATGCAACAAAAATAACTTGCATTTATATAGCGCCTTTAATGTAGTAAAATGTCCCAAGGAGCTTCACAGGAGCGTTATCAAACAAAATTTGACACCGAGGAGATTTTAGGACAGGAAACATGGTCAAAGTGGTAGGTTTTAAGGAGCATCTTAAAGGAGGAGAGCTATATAGGCGGAGAGATTTAGAGAGGGAATTCCGGAGTTGATGGCTTTGGCAGCTGATGGCACAGCCGTCAATGGTGGAGCAATTAAAATTGGGGATGTGCAATAGGCCAGAATTGGAGCAGCACAGAGGTCTTGAAGGGTTGTAGGTTACAGAGATAGGGAAGGGTGAGGCCATGGAGCGATTTGAAAACAAGGAGGAGAATTTTAAAATATAGCTGTTTCCAGTCCGTGAGCCAATGTAGGTCAGTGAGCACAGGGGTGATGGGTGAACGGGACTTGGTGCAAGTTAGGATACTGGCAGCAGAATTTTAGATTAGCTCAAGTTTATGGAGGGTGGAAAATGGGAGGTTGCCCAGGAGAGCATTGGAATAGCCAACTCTCGAGGTACCAACAGCATGGATGAGGGTTTCAGCAGCAGATGAGCTGAGGCAGAGTCGGAGACGGGCGATGTTACAGAGGTGGAAGTAGGCAGTTTTGATGATGGAGCAGTTATGTGGTCGGAAGCGCATCTCAGGGTCAAATTAGGATGCCTAGGTTGCGAACGGTTTGGTTCAGCTTCAGACAGTGGCCAGGGAGAGAGATGGAATCAGTGGCCAGGAAACGGAGTTTGTGGCGGGGACCGAAGACAATGGCTTCGGTCTTCCCAATATTTAGTTGGAGGAAATTTCTGCTCATCCAGTATTGAATGTCAGACAAGCAGTGTAACAAAACAGAGACAGTGGAGGGGTCGAGAGAGGTGGTGGTGAGGTAGAGCTGGGTGTCGCCAGCATATATGTAAAATCTAACGTGTTTTCGGATGATGTCGCCGAGGGGCAGCATGTAGATATGAAATAAGAGGGGATTCCAGAGGTTACAGTGCGGGAGCGGGAAGAGAAGCCATTGCAGGTGATTCTCGAGCTACGACTGGACAGATAAGAATGGAACCAGTCGAGGGCAGTCCCACCCAGCTGGACACCGGAGGAGAGGCATTGGAGGAGGATGGAGTGGTCAACTGTGTCAACTTAATGGTTGAAGGCTCTATGGAGCAGAGGAAAGGGGGATTACACAGTAGGCCAGAGTCAGAAGAGTGGAGGGTGCATTTCTGTGATGTAGAGCTGGAGGAGATTGCAGATGGTAGGGTGGATTAAGAAAATGGATGTATTGAAAACAAAATGAGGATTTTAAAATCAGTGTGCTGAAGGAGAAAGTATCAGGGAAGGTCAGCAAGAACAGAGATAATGAATGAGCAGAACTTAGTGCAGGAGAAGATGTGTGTGTGGGAAGTCTGAATTAATTGGGTGGAGCTTGGGATGCTGGTGAGGATAGCATTGAGAAAGTTGAGCCTGGAGGGGATGAAGGCTTGGATGAGAGTTTCTGCTATTTTGAGCGTGAGGTAGACAGCTGATATTATGCGCATGGAATTAGAGAATCTTAGGCCGGAATTTTCCGTACCTGGGCAGGTCAGGTGCGGGTGGTCGCCATGGCAGGTTGCAACCCTGTTCCTGATTCCATGCCACTCCTCAGATCGACTTTACATTAATGGGGCCTATTAAGGCCGCCCTGCACTTTACCTGGCCCAATTAAATGGTGCAGGTCTGATGACGTCAGCGATGATGCATTTTCAGCCGGGATATTTAAAGGAGCCATGGCCACATTGCATTTGAAGGTTCATCTTGGAGTGTGCAGGCAGCACACTGCACAATTGGACTGCTGGAAAGAGTGCCAAATATGACTGCACTGAGACAGAGGGCTGCACCCAGGTTCTCCGATGACTCCCTCCATATGCCTATGGAGGGAGTCAGAGCACGCAGGGAGGTCCTCTTTTTTTATTCATTCATGGGATGTGGGCATCGCTGGCAAAGCCAGCATTTATTGCCCATCCCTAATTGCCCTTGAGAAGGTGGTGGTAAACCGCCTTCTTGAACCACATAGGGCAGTTAAGAGTCAACCACATTGCTGTGGGTCTGGAGTCACATATAGGCCAGACCAGGTAAGGATGGCAGATTTTCTTCCCTAAAAGACATTAGTGAACCAGATAGATTTTTATGACAATCCGGTAGTTTCATGGTCACCATTACCGTACTAATGGGCGGAAGATACCTCCCCACTAGACCACAAGAGCCTGGCTCCAAGAAGCAGAGGACTAATGTCCTTTAGGGAAGGAAACCTACCGTCCTTACCTGGTCTGGCCTATCTGTGACTCCAGACCTACAGTAATGTGGTTGACTCTTAACTGCCCTCTGAAATGGACTAAAAAGCCACTCAGTTGTAACAAACCACGACGAGGATCAATAATAAGAATAAAACCGGACGGACCACTCGGCATAGACCTCAGCACTGGCTTTGGACACGACGATGGTACACCCAGCCCAGTCGACCCTGCAAAGTCCTCCTCTAACATCTGGAGACTTGTGCCAAAATTGGGAGAGCTGTCTAACAGACAAGTCAAGCAACAGCCTGACATAGTCATACTCACAGAATCATACCTTTCAGCCAATGTCCCAGACTCCTCCATCACCATCCCTGGGTATGTCCTGCCCCACCGGCAGGACAGACCCGCCAGAGGTGGTGGCACAGTGGAGGAGTGGCCCTGGGAGTCCTCAATATTGACTCCAGACCCCATGAAGTCTCATGGAATCAGGTCAAACATGGGCAAGGAAACCTCCTGTTGATTACCACCTACCGCCCTCCCTCAGCTGATGAATCAGTACTCCTGCATGTTGAACACCACTTGGAAGAAGCACTGTGGGTAGCAAGGGCACAGAATGTATTCTGGGTAGGGTACTTCAATGTCCATCACCAAGAGTGGCTCGGTAGCACCACTACTGACCGAGCTGGCCGAGTCCTGAAGGACATAGCTGCCAGACTGGGCCTGCGGCAGGTGGTGAGAGAACGAACACGAGGGAAAAACCTACTTGACCTCGTCCTCACCAATCTACCTGTCGCAGATGCATCTGTCCATCACAGCATTGGTAGCAGTGACCACCACACAATCCTTGTGGAGACGATGTCCTGTCTTCATACTGAGGACACCCTCCTTCGTGTTGTGTGGCACTACCAACGTGCTAAATGAGATAGATTCAGGACAGATCTAGCAGCTCAAAACTGGGCATCCATAAGGCGCTGTGGGCCATCAGCAGCAGCAGAATTGTATTCCACCACAATCTGTAATCCCATGGCCCAGCATATCCCTCACTCTACTATTACCACCTAGCCAGGGGACCAATACGATAGCAAAATACTGCGGATGCTGGAAATCCGAAATAACAGCAGAAAACACTGGAAAAACTCAGCAGGCCAGGCAACATCCTTACGCTCCCACCTCAATGAATTTTGAGCTCGGCACGATGCTGAGCTCTTTTTCCGCCGCCTCCATCTCCGTGCCCACTTCTCTGGCCAGGAGTCTTCCCCCCGCATGGCTGACCCTTTCTCCCGCTTTCAGAATTCCCGTTCCACCTGGACCCCTCCCTCTGACCTCTTATCCTCTCTAGATCTTTTCATTGCTAACTGCCACCGTGACATCGGCCATCTCAATTTCTCTGCTCCCCTCACTCACTCCAACCTACCTCCCTCTGAACTTGCAGCACTCCATTCTCTCCAATCCAACCCCGACATTGTCATTAAACCTGCTGACAAGGGTGGTGCTGTTGTTGTTTGGCGAACCGACCTTTACCTAGTGGAAGTTGAACGCCAACTCTCCGACACCTCCTCCTACCTCCACCTGGACCATGACCCCACTACCGAACATCAAGCCACCGTGTCCAAGACTGTCACTGACCTCATCTCCTCTGGAGATCTTCCCCCCACGGCCGCCAACCTCATCGTTCCCCAACCCCGCACAGCCCGCTTCTACCTCCTTCCCAAGATCCACAAACAGGACTGCCCTGGTAGACCCATCGTTTCAGCCTGCTCTTGCCCCACGGAACTTCTCTCTTCCTATCTCAACTCTATTTTTTCTCCCCTTGTCCAGTCCCTTCCCAGCTACATCCGCGATTCCTCTGACGCCCTCCGCCACTTTAACAGTTTCCAGTTTCCTGGCCCCAACCGCCTCCTTTTCACCATGGACGTACAATCCCTCTACACCTCCATCCCCCACCAGGATGGCCTGAGGGCGCTCCGCTTCTTCCTTGAACAGAGGCCCAACCAGTCCCCATCCACCGCCACCCTCCTCCGCCTGGCTGAACTTGTTCTCACATTGAACAACTTCTCCTTTGACTCCACTCATTTCCTCCAAATCAAAGGTGTTGCTATGGGTACCCGCTTGGGTCCTAGCTATGCCTGCCTTTTCATGGGATATGTGGAACACTCTTTGTTCCAGTCCTACTCGGGTCCCCTCCCTCACCTCTTTTTCCGGTACATTGACGACTGTATCGGTGCCGTTTCCTGCTCTCGCCCCGAACTAGACAATTTCATTCACTTTGCCTCCAATTTCCACCCTTTCCTCACCTTCACATGGTCCATCTCCGACTCTTCCCTCCCCTTCCTCGACTTCTCCATCTCCATCTCTGGGGATAGGTTATTGACCAACATTCACTACAAGCCCACTGACTCCCACAGCTACCTGGACTACACTTCCTCCCACCCCACCTCCTGTAAGGACTCTATTCCCTTCTCCCAGTTTCTCCGTCTCCGCCGCATCTGCTCCGACGATGCCACCTTCCATACCAGTGCTTCCGACATGTCTTCCTCGATAGAGTTCCCCTTGTCCTCACCTTTCACCCCACCAGCCTCCACATTCAACGGATCATCCTCCGCCATTTCCGCCACCTCCAACGTGATCCCACCACCAAACGTATCTTCCCCTCACCTCCCCTTTCAGCATTCCGTAGGGACCGCTCCCTCCGAGACACCCTAGTCCACTCCTCTATCACCCCCAGCACCCCTTCTTGCCTTGAGCATCTCTTAATGTCTCTACTTACCATAGACCACCCCTTTTGTTCTTTTATTCCTCCCCCCAGCCTCCCCCTTGCATTTTTATCTGTTTAATTTCCTGCTCTTCTCTCAGTTCCGACGAAGGGTTTCGACCTGAAATGTTAACTCTGTTTCTCTCTCCACGGATGTTGCTTGGCCTGCTGAGTTTTTCCAGCGTTTTCTGTTGTTAAGCCAGGGGACCAACCCTGGTTCAATGAGGAGTGCAGAAGAGCATGCCAGGAGCAGCAGCAGGTGTACCTAAAAAAGAGGTGCCAACCTGGGGAAGTTGCAACACAGGACTACATGCATGCTAAATAGCGGAAGCAGCATGCTATAGACAGACCTAAGCGATCCCACAATAAACGGATCAGATCAAAGCTCTGCAGTCCTGCCACATCCAGTCATGAATGGTGGTGGACAATTAAATAACTAACGGGAGGAGGAGACTCCATGACTATCCCCATCCTCAATGATGGGGGAGCCCAGCACGCCAGTGCAAAAGACAAGGCTGAAGCGTTTGCAAACGTCTTCAGCCAGAAGTGCCGAGTGGATAATCCATCTCGGCCTCCTCCTGAGATCCCCACCATCACAGAAGCCAGTCTTCAGCCAATTTGATTCACTCCACGTGATATCAAGAAACGGCTGAGCGCACTGGATACAGCAAAGACTATGGGCCCCGACAACATCCCGGCTGTCATGCTGAAGGCTTGTGCTCCACAACTCCAAGCTGTTCCAGTACAGCTACAATACTGGCATCTACCCGACAATCTGGAAAACTGCCCAGGTATGTCCTGTGCACAAAAAGCAGGACAAATCCAATCTGGCCCGTTACCGCCCCATCAGTCTACTCTCAATCATCAGCAAAGTGGTGGAAGGTGTCGTCGACAGTGCTATCAAGCGGCACTTACTCACCAATAACCTGCTCACTGATGCTCAGTTTGGGTTCCACCAAGACCACTCGGCTCCTGACCTCATTACAGTCTCGGTCCAAACATGGACAAAAGAGCTGAATTCCAGAGGTGAGGCGAGTGTGACTGCCCTTGACATTAAGGTAGCATTTGACCGAGTGTGACATCAAGGAGCTCTAGTAAAATTGAAGTCAATGGGAATCAGGGGGGAAACCCTCCATTGGCCGGAGTCATACCTAGCACAAAGGAAAATGGTTATGGTTGTTGGAGGTCAATCATCTCAGCCCCAGGACATTGCTGCAGGAGTTCCTCAGGGCAGTGTCCTCGGCCCAACCATCTTCAGCTGCTTCATCAATGACCTTCCCGCCATCATAATGTCAGAAGTGGGGATGTTCACTGATGATTGCACAGTGTTCAGTTCCATTCACAACTCCTCAGAAAATGAAGCAGTCCATGCCCGCATGCAGCAAGACCTGGACGACATTCAGGCTGAAAAGTGGCAAGTAACATTCGCGCCACACAAGTGCCAGGCAATGACTATCTCCAACAAGCGAGAGTCTAACCACCTCCCCTTAACATTCAATGGCATTACCATCACCAAATCCCCCACCATCAACATCCTGGGAGTTACCATTGACCAGAAACTTAACTGGACTAGCCACATAAATACTGTGGCTGCAAGAGCAGGTCAGAGGCTGGGTATTCTGCGGCGAGTGTCTCACCTCCTGACTCCCCAAAGCCTTTCCACCATCTACAAGGCACAAGTCAGGAGTGTGATGGAATACTCTCCACTTGCCTGGATGAGTGCAGCTCCAACAACACTCAAGAAGCTCGACACCATCCAGGACAAAGCAGCCCGCTTGATTGGCACCCCATCCACCACCTTAAACATTCACTCCCTCCACCACCGGCGCACCGTGGCTGCAGTGTGTACCATATACGAGATGTACTGCAGCAACTCACCAAGGCTTCTTCGGCAGCACCTCCCAAACCCGTGACCTCTACCACCTAGAAGGACAAGGGCAGCAGGCGCATGGGAACACCATCACCTGCAAGTTCCCCTCCAAGTTACACACCCTCCTGACTTGGAAATATATCACCGTTCTTTCATCGTCGCTGGGTCGAAATCCTGGAACTCCCTCCCTAACAACACTGTGGGAGTACATTCACCACAAGGACTGCAGCGGTTCAAGAAGGCGGCTCACCACCACTTTCTCAAGGGCAATTATGGATGGGCAATAAATACTGGCCTTGCCAATGATGCCCACATCCTGGAACAAATATTTTAAAAAGGTAAACAGCAGGGATGTGGTCAGGAGGACCTGGGTGCAGTGCCGGAAACATTTCAATGATCAAAGCCACACTCAACTTCATCCTGCTGTGCCTCTCATCACATCCCCATCACTCTGCCTTCCCAACCCTACTACTGCACATCCTTACTCTCACCAACATACCTTGCACGTCCACACATCCCTCTTTCTATTTAAAATATTACATCCACATCTGACTAGCCACCCCTCACACTCACCCTCATCCGAATGCAATCATACCAACTAACAACACACAAGGAGGCCACTTGGCTTTGGCACCCCAATCCCTCATAGTCACCCTCTAAATATGTAACCCATCCTTACACTCATTGCATCACTCTCACTCAACTTTCTCTTCTTTCCCTCCTTGCAGGAAAAGAGAGCCCACGATAACAGGGAGAGGGAGAGAACCGGAGGTGGAACGCCATCATTGGCGACCCTAACACCAGCAGAGGAGGCTGCCTTGGCAGTTTTTGGAATCGCCGAGCAGCTGGAGGTCGGAGACGGAGACATCTCAGCAACCCAGTGACAGAATTACATAAGCGCACCCAGCACCAGTGTAGATACGTACACCTCGGTGGGTCCCACGTGAGATATAGTGCTGTCACCTGGTGTGTCACAGCTCACAAGTGAGCAAGAGCAGATGGTGGAGACAGGGACAGCAGTGGAGACTCCTCACCAGAGGGTGCAGGACGCTCCCAGCTCTGCTCAGCTGTGTGCAGATGCTGAGCCTCGGGGGCCATCCAGAAAGAGGGTGTTCCTGGAGATGCAGCAAGAAGTACAGGAGGCTTTGACAGGTTTTGCGAGTGCTATGTCTGCAAATGTGCAGCGAATGGAGGAGTCCATCTCTAACATGAGCACCACCGTGTCGCAGGCGATGACGACTGTAGGCTCTTCCATCGATAGGATGGCCACCTGCATGGAGCAGCTAATGCGCCACTCACAGGAGCACATGGTCTCTATGGAGAATAGATGGCAGAGGCTCATAGACCTCCTGTCTAGGAGGGATGTCAACGTAGACGTGGGTCCTCATGGCCCCACTGCTGTGCAGCAAGGTGGCCCATGAGAGGGATGATGGTGAGAGGGAACATGGAAGTTGGGGCTCCTCTCAAATTGCTCACACTTCTCCCCCATTGCCCCGCCCCACTTCAGTCAGAGCCCCAGATGCCTCCTCGGATCACAATGGCCAAGTCTGCCCCTGCACAGTCGCAAAAGGGGCAGACTTTGGCGGGGCCATCAGAGGCTCCAAAACCCAGAGGACGTCCACCAAAAGCGTCTAAGCAGTCGCAGCAGGGAAGTGAACCAGCTGCCTCTACCTCTGCTGAAGCCATAGCGGTAGCACCTCATAGAAGCACACATAAGAGAAAGATGAAACACAAGTAAATTCACAAGTGTAGCCACTTGGGTGTTTTGTTAAATGATTCTGTAAAATTCCCATTACTGCAATTTCACACATAAAAATCTTTATTTTCACCACTTTCTGGTCATGGACAAATTTGTGTCCATTGGAAGTGGCTTAGTGAGTTCGAGTGAATGGTGAGACATAACGTTACCTCCAGCAATGGAGGTCAGTGTGAAAGGAATGGTTTGGTCATTGTACGGATCCTTTATGGTGTTGCTGTGGGGTGGTGCCAACCTGGCGCAGCATGTGGCAGCCATATGGGTGTAATGCGTAAAGTTAAGTAAATCTGGCCATGGTGAGCCCATCCCTGGCCTCCTGGGCAGCAGTGTGTTCAGGTGCTGGTGGGATCTGGACAGCAGGTTCCTCCTGCTCCTCCTCCTCCTCTGAAGAGGCTGTGTGCTCATTGCCTTGCTCCTCCTGCAGCGCTAATCCTCGCTGCTGCAGGGCGCCTCAGACCACAACGATTCTGAAGACGCTGGCTGGTGTGTACTGAAGGGCTCCTCCAGATCTGTCAAGGCATCTGAAGCGCATTTCCAGCATGCCTATTGTCTGCTCTATGACACATGTGGTGGAAATGTGGCTTTTATTATATCTCTCCTTGGCCTCAGCACGTGGCCACCTCGAGGGTGTCATAATGCCAGGGAATTTGGCACACACATACATGATGATCTTCCTATGGTTGCAGAGGAGCTGCCCATTGAGGGAGTGGAAGCCCTCAAAGACTCCTGGGTGATGATGGGGTGCCCTAATGGCCACATGTGTGCAGTCGATGACGCCCTGTACCTGTGGGAAGCCAGCCAGAATGGCAAAGCTGAGCACCCACTCAGTAACACTGGCTTCATCAGTGGCAAAGTTGATATAATTGGCTGACTTGTGAAACATGGCATCGGTCACCTGGATGATGCATCTGTGGGCAGCCGACTGCGAGATGCCACAAATGTCTGCTGCAGATCCCTGGAAAGAGGCTGAGGCGAAGAAGTTGAGGGCAAGGGTGACTTTGACAGCCACTGGTAAGGCATATCCACCCGCTCCTCTGGGCTGCAGGTCTTGCTCCAGCAATGTGCAAATGTGTGTGACGACCTGGCACAATAGCCTAAGCCTCCTTTGGAACTGCTGCTCAGTCATGTTGAGGAAGCTCATCGTCTGCCTGTATACCCTGTGTTGGGGAATCGCTGCTCAGTCATGTTGAGGAAGCTCATCCTCTGCCTGTATACCGTGTTGGGTAATTGCCTCCGGCGCGGTGCAGCCCTGCGCTGATGCCCTCTGTCCTGTGCAGCATCAGGTGGTTGAGGAGAAAGTTGGTGGTGTTGTTGTTGGTGCTGCTGGTGTTGGGCTCATCGTGGTTTGATTCTGAGGACCAAGGTGAGACAGTATAAATGGCACCTATGCCGATGGAATAGATGGCAGGTCAAGTAGAGATGACAGAAGCAATCTGTCAATGGTGTGATAGGTTCTAACAATGAGGTGAGACTGGATAGCGACTTTGCTGGAAACACTTGCAGCCTGTAGAAAGCTAAATCTGTGCTGGCAATGCAGTCAGCAACAGCTTCTGCCTGAGGAAAGTGATCAGCTGTGAGGTGGGAATTTTTAAATTGTACTTTCCATGCTGTGCACTAATCAGCTGGATCAATGGCCATTCAACTTCCGCCTCCAGGTGACAGACATGGTTCCCGAGCTTCATGATTCCTGTGGTCATTTCGTGAAATTTGAAAGGTAGGGTTAAAAAGACTCTTAAGGGTCTGACAAGTACCTGATGATTTAAATTAGCTCGCCCGCCTCTGCCGCTCGGGGCGCTGCCACACCAGCAAACGTGCCCGTGGGGGTGGGATGTCGGCGGGTTCCAAACCCGCTGCAAGATTTTTCAAATTTCCCACCCGATCCTCCTCCGATCGCGCCCGCACAGACCCCAGAAAATTCCGGCCAATGGGATGTGCTGAATATGGAGTTTGAAGTAAATAAATGTGATGCTTTTTATTTCAATTTGCTATGGAAATCAATGACAAAAGTAGGAATATATTACAACTGGCAAGAAGAATGTAAAACCAAAATTAAATGTTTAATTACCAACAGTTATTACTTGATACTCCCTACAGGTGAAGTCCTTCTTCATTCTTTGCATTTGAACTTTAAGCAGCAGTCGGCTTTGCTATCCAAACCCATCCTGTTCTCTAGGCTTTCTCATGCTGATTGGTTAATAAATCCTCTGTGTACCACTTCTGCGCTGTTGAGTTTGCCAAGTTTCTGACAAGACTGCTCTAGCAATGGTTGGATGGTTCACAAGGTAACTGGGAACAGGCAAGAACTTGTGCATGTGGCGCACAAGCATAAAAAGCCAGTGATTCATTCATACTCTAGGGGGAGCCGTGGTATCTAAAATTACATATTTCAATCCATTTCACTGTTCCAGTTTCCCAGAATTGGGTCAGCACATTTGAATATTCCTCAGGGAATTGTTCAAATGTCTGCTACTTGCACCATTCATTAAAATATTTGGACATAGATTTATGTTTGAACAGCGATCAAGAATTTAATTTGTAATGATACGTATATAGGTCTTAATTATAAGCAATTAAGAACCTGAATAAAGCAATAATAATTAAAGGTTACTTGATAATTCTGCATTAATAATGCAGTGAAAAAACTCAAGATATAAAGAACACTTACAATTTATTTCTATCCAGTGTTTAATTTCACATGGGTCTTATTGTAGGAACTTTTCCAATTAAATTTAAATAATGTTACTTTAATCTTCAGTAGTGATGAAACAAAGGAACATGAAGTCCATGCATAAGCCGTGGGGAAGAAGGAAACATTTTACCTTCCATGTGCAAGTTGAGAAGAGGCTACAGGACTGGGTGGTGCAGTGGATTAAGTATAGTCCGAGACTTGAGTTCAAACTGATGGGCTGAAATACTCCTCTGTCTGTTGGGTTTTAAGGTTCTGGATTGGACTTTGGAACTGAGACACATTTTTGGAGCAAAGTAGAGGGAGGAAGGGAATACCATCCTTTACTGTGATATACCAGCCCTGTGACTTTGACTCAGGGCACAAAAAGAGAATTGTTCCCTTTCATCCCTTACTTTGATAAGCCTATAATTCACAAAAAATATAAATTGCTCAGTTCCTTTCAGTTGTCATGGGTATGGGATGCATGTTGTAGTGCATTGTTTAGATGCAGATCCCTGATAATATCTTTGTGATTTCAATTGTCACTCCCAATCCAACTGAATCTAAAATTGCCATCTGTCTTTATTTCATCATCACACTTGTTTTCCAAGGGCTCTCATTTTACCAAATAGCCATTGCACTCAAAATCATTCAATGTATGAAACATTGAGACATTTTGAAGTAATAAAGGTGCTATATAAATGCAAATATTATTTATTTTCCTCAGATTGCCTGTTTCAGATGAAAAAGGTGATCACGCCATGGATTTCTCCATGATTTCAACATTAATGTCATGGCTTAAAACTAACCCTAACCTGCCAGTCCAATTTAGCAATGGCTCCATGCAAGTGACTGCTCCAATAGATCATAAAACATAATCTGATTGGAATACATGCTCTATGAACTGCATTTATGCACACAAGGGACTTCCTACACAGACATTTTTCTTACCTTCAAAGGTTTCCTACAAGTACAAGTTAGGGTCATTTGGGATCATGTTGCTGGATCAGTATTTTGAAGACCAAAGGCATTTGTCAGCTATTGGACCTTCTGCCAAAGGTATGCTGGGACGTTATTTTATAACAAGCTGACTGGAAACATGTGTACAGTGGAAGTGAATGTCACTAATGTCCTTTGCTAGTCATAAACTGATTAAACTCATTATGTATGGCAATCATCAGTCAGTAAAATGCCATTGTTAAAGCTATATTGGTATGTATGGCCAACATAATGTTATCGGTGTAAACACCTATGAATTATCAATATCAATTTAAAGTGGTTACCTCATACAAATATAATATTGCATTGACTTATAGTCTGAGTGTTTTAAGCTGCTCTGCATATTACTTCTGAAAGTAATCAGATTAGATTTTAATACGGTAACAAGTGTATAATTATTTCTAATTAAAAAGGGTAGTAGAAGCATATTGAATAGTAATTTTTAAAAAGACAATTGGATATATACTTGAAAAGGAGAAATTTGCAGAGCTATGGGGAAAGAGCACGGGAGTGGGACCAAGTGGATAGCTCTTTCGGAGCCGGCATGATGGGCTGAAAGGCCTTCTGTGCTGTATCATTCTACGTATCAGCTATTGTTTTTACAATAACCTTACTCGAGTTATCAGCAATCAGCCAGTACAAGTGTTGTATATTTACTGCTGAACACTTGGTTTGTATATGTTCTCATTTCAGCATTAATATTCTAAAACTTGTATATTTTAAAATTGTGGCTAGTTTTTAGTTAATCCTTAGTACGCTTTGTGCTCATCATGGTAAGAGATCTGTCCCAACCCAAAGAAAAAGAAAAATTCAGTTTACATATTTCAGTGATAGGACATTCAAATTGCTACTTAGGAATTAGGCAGTTGGCCCACATTGGTGGCATGTATTTTATGCTTAAGGTGCAGAATTGTTATATTTTATTCAGGAGATAGGTTTTTTATCCAAAGAAATGAAACTTCATTAAATACATGGACTAACTTTAGTCTTTTATTTACTTTTTTTGTATCCAATCAGTAGTTGATGCAATCCAGTTAATAACTATCATTATGAAGGATAGGGGTTACTGTGTAACCACAATTAGCCAGCTTGCATTATCCTTTATTTAAAAAAGGTCATACTGTGGACCCCTGAATTTTTGCAAGCATTGTACTTTTGTTTCTTAAAATGCATTTGTAGCTGAGAGAATGTAATGCACTTTGGGAATTTAATTCCACAAACTGTACTACCACTACATGCCTGCTTGTGGTGCTGATGAACTATTAGAATTCTGCATAGATTTTTTTTTGAACTGCAAATGCTGGAAAGCAGAAATAAAACAGAAAATGCTGCAAATACACGGTAGGTTAATCACCATCTGAAGAAAGGTTAATGTTGTTGGGAAGACCCAGGTTGGTTCTGACAAAGAATCTCCACCCAACATGTTAACCTGTCTTTTCTCTTTTCAGAAAGTTATGGTCCAGTTGTATATTCCCATATTTTGTTTTTTTTTTAAACTTCAGCAATGCCCATAAGTGATATGGCAGCCTTAATTTGATTTCTTCTTTCATCCATTTATTTGTCTTTGGCCTGGCCATAGACTTTGAAATAATTTCACAATCATGCAATTCAAATGAAGTTGACTGCATATATCTTTATTTTTCCATTTATTCTCATGCAAATTCCACAGGCATCAGTAGCTCAGTCTCGTGGCCATTCTTTGTGCGTGAACATGGACAGTTAGTGACAGTAGGCTGCTCAACTGTAGAGCATCAGATTCTTGTCCAAACCTGTTTTTATCTAATATGCATGCTTTTCAACAGGGTCAACTATAGATAGCGATGAGGACCAGGACCCCAGCTGAGTTTCTCACTGCTTAGCCCAGGGTTGCCAAAGCTAATTATAGCACCCTGATCACCACCCTGGCAGAGATCAACTAAGTACAGGCCAGGGATCGAACCTTGTTCTTTTGTCTGTATGCCTCAGTGTCATACTGAGTGGTGCATTTACCCAGTGAGACTAGCCTTCAGAGTGTATTTATAAAAGGCTATAGGTGACAGCTATTGCTATTGGCACTAAAATAACAGTGCAAAGACTTCAAAGATCAAAATCAAACCTGTGCCTGAATATCAATGTTTACCACTTCTACGTCCTTAAAAATTACTATTCCATAGTTTTGCTGATATTTATACAATTGAAGAATTCAAAGACCAATTGCCTAATGAATTTCTGGTTCATAATTCTCAGTTTATATAAAAGAGACCATGGCAACACTTTTAATGACATTCCATGAAATGCTAGAATAAGATCTGTGGATTGATCCACTTTAAATGTTTATTAACAGCTTTCAAACTAGAATTCAAAAAATATAAAATGTACAGATAAAATTTGGCAAAATAAACATAACGACACTCAAAATTATCAAGCTATTATGAGGTGGAAAAGAGGGCAGTAACTTTTTAAATATTTGTTCTCGGGATGTGGGCATTGCTGGCAAGACCGATATTTATTGCCCAGGCCTAGTTACCCTCAGAAATTAGTGGTGGCCTCCTTCTTCAAATAACGGTTTGATACAACTAAGTGGCTTGCTAAGCCACTTCAGAGTGCTGTTAGAGTCACTCACGTCAGCCATTATCATTGAACATACCAATAAGGCAAATCATGAGAGTTATGTAGTACGAAAGTAATGTCATCAAGGAAAGTGACTGGGCTGAAATAATTAATGAGATGTAAGCCTCTCAAAGCAGAGATATCTGCAGCAATATGAAATCTAACAGACTGCAGAGCCACTGAGGGTGGCAGTTAAAAACATGAAACCAGAACTTTCAAGCAAAAGAAAGAAACTTTGTAAAAGATATCAGAATCACAGGGATTGAAAGAAATGTTTCTTGTATCTTGCAAAAAAATATGGATTATAAATGAACTGACTCATGGCGGGAATTTTCTGGGGTGGTAGCGGGCGCGATCGGTGGCAGGTTGGGTGGGAAAGTTGTTATTTTTGACAGTGGGTCAGGAACCCGCTGTCATCTCGCCCCCCACCCGCTTTTCCTCCAGGCGCGTCGGTCATCGCGGAGCCGACCCGAACGGCAGCGGCGGGCAACCCAATTGAAATCATCAGGTAGTTTACAGGCACTTAAGAGCTTTTTCTCACTTACTTTTTAAATTTCCCTGCATGGCCATGGGATTCACACAACTCGGGAGCCAGGTCTGTTAACCTGAGGCGGGAGTTCCGTGGCCTTTGTTCCAGCTGATTACTTGACAGCATCAAATGTACAGTAAAAGCCCCCACCTGACAGATGATCACGTTCCTCAGGCAGAAGCTGTTGCTCAGTCCATTTCCAGCACAGATTCTGCAGGCTGCAAGTGTTTCCAGCAAAGTCGCCATCCAGTCTCACCTCATGCTTCTCTCATCTGTACTTCACCTGCCATCTATTCCATCAACATGGGTGCCATTTATACTGTCTCACCTTGGTCCTCAGAATCCGACCACACCGAGCCCCAACACCAGCAGCAACAGGCACACCAGCAACACCACCACCAACCTTCTCCGCAATCACCTGAGGCTGCATCAGCACCCGAGCCCATTGCTGCCCGGGAGGCCAGGGATGGCCTCATCATGGCCAGATTTAGTTAACTTTACACTGTACACCCATTTGGCTGCCACATGATGCGCCAGGTTGGCACCACCCCACACCAACACCATAACGCATCCCTACAATGTCCAAGCCATTCCTTTCACACTCATCACCATTGCAGGTGGTAACGTTATGTCTCACCATTCACTGCAACTCACTAAGCCACTTCCAAAGGCGCACACAAATCTGTCCAAGATTGGAAAGTGTTGAAAATAAAGATTTTTATGTTTGACACCACATTAATAGAAACTTTACATAAACATTGGATAAAACACCCAAGTGGCTACTCTTGTGTGTTGTTAGTTGGTATGATTGCACTAGGATGAGGGCGAGTGTGAGGGGTTGCGAGTGAGATGGGGATGTGATAATGCAGATAGAGCGAGAGGGATGGGTGGAGGTGCAAGGTATGTTGGTGTGAGTAAGGATGTGCAGGAGTAGAGTAGTGAAGGCAGAGTGATGAGGATGTGATGAGAGGCACAGCAGGATGCAGTTGAGTGTGGCTTTGTACTAACAGTTCCTGATCTAATGAGATCATTGAAATATTTGCGGCATTGAAATGTTTGCGGCACTACATCCAGGTCCTCCTGACCACATCCCTGCTTGTGACCTCCTGTGCAATCTGTAACCAGGCTGTCTTGGTCTCCATGGGAGGTCTCTTCCATAAGCATATGGAGGGAGTCATTGGAGAACCTGGGTGCAGCCCTCTGCTTCTGTGCAGTCATTGTCAGTGTTTGCAGCACTCCAATGCTGTAGTGCACTGTCAGCACTATGTTAGATGAAACTTCAAATGTAATGTGGCCATGGTCCCTTTAAAGATCCCGGCTGAAACCGCGTCAGGAATGATGTCACCAGACCCGCTCCATCTCATTGGGCCGGGTAACATTAAGGTAAGTTCATTTTCCACAGTGGGATGGAGCCAGCAGCGGGGTCGGAACCCGACATGGCCATCGCCCGCACCGAACCCGCCCAGGTAAAGAAAATTTCGGCCCTGATGTTAGTAACAAGGAGGAAAATCAATCTATAAATATTTGGTTTCCCAGAGGAGTTGAAAGGTAAAGATTTGATTAGTTTCATCCATTGCAAATAACAACTTACATTTATATAGTGTATTTAACGTAGCAAAATGACCCAAGGGTACATAGGAGGCAGTCCAAAAGCCACTGGACCTACAGAAAACCATGGCTTCCATAATGGTGATATTGAACCTCAACTTTAGGACCAGCTTGCGAGCATGAAGGAATGCAATACACAGGAAGACAGATATCGATTAAATTCACGTCTTCACAGACTTGAGAAAGAATTTGTTGAAGCAAAGTATTTGAAAAGAAAACGTTGCAAACATGAATAATAAGCAGAAACACAGCAGCTGGATAGGTAGAAGAAAGTTTATTTTAACTACCTTCGTAAGAAAAAAAAATAGGCAGGGTAATGAATTAAATATTTACAGGTCAGTGCTGGGAAATGAACACTTTCAGTTTCAGCATAGGGAAGACAAAATAAAACTGTCTCACTAGCTCAACAGTGCAACAACTCCCAGACTGAGAACAGCAATGATACTGCGGCAATTGGAATTTTTCCACTTCCCACCCCACTAGATCCTATGGTCTCTCTGAATAAGGGATGGAAAGTGGGCCTTGTTGCATCTGTTTTAGGGGCGTAAAACAGGCACAGCAAGGACCAACTTTGGGTACCAAAGTCCTGTGCTCCAATGAGCCCTGAAAGACGTACAACCCGATATTGGGTTGGGCCATTTTTAGGCGTCCAAATCATTAGGCCCCTCGTTAGTATATGAAAGGGGCCTAATGATTTGGACACCTAAAAAATGGCCCAACCCAATATCGGGTTGTACGTCTTTCAGGGCTCATTGGAGCACAGGACTTTGGTACCCAAAGTTGGTCCTTGCTGTGCCTGTTTTACGTTCCTAAAACTGATGCAACAAGGCCCACGTTCCATCAAAAATTCCAATTGCCCAATAACTTTAGTTTTAACGGGTTATTTTTCCATAGAACTCCCCAACTTTGTTATTGTAACGTATTATCACGTGGTTTGGTATGAGCATGCTCAATTCACTCTGGCCTAATAAATAAGCACATGGACTAGCAAATCATCGTGTCCCTGTCCTTTATTTGTTCTACCCATGTATATTACATTTTGGCGATGAGGATGGGATCTCAAAGCCATTTTTAGGGATCATGGAAGGACGCAGTGTTCAACCTTCGAGTGGACAAGTTTAAGGTGAATTGGCGACACCTAAACTGAATTTTTGCGATGTTTTACCATTAATGCTCATGCAGAATCGTCTGTGGTTCGCCTTCGCGTGTATGTATACACAGCAACAGCGGCGTTGATTTGCACATGTACACAGGTAGCGTGCTGAGTCACTGTTCGATGGGATCGGGACAATCATGGCCACGCCTACGGGATTCATCGGAAGCCTCGGCATGTATGACCGAGCTCGCGAATCATTCAGTTCTTGCATTGAGCGGATGGAGATTTTTTTTTAGGGTCAATAACATTATCGAGACCGAAGGTGCAGATGAGAATATTCAAATTCAAAATAAAGTAATTTGTGAACGGATAAAAGCAATTTTTCTAACAGAGATCGGGTCAGATGTCTATGGAATGTTGACAAACCTACTCGTGCCAGGGAAAGCGAAGGATGCGTCGTTTGAAGACATTGTCGAGAAACTCGAGGACCATTTCGACCCAAAGCCATTAGAAATAGCAGAAAGCTATAAGTTTGGTACCAAAAACAAAGTGAAACCATCAGTGAGTACATTGTAGCTTTTAAGAACCTGTCTTTGCATTGTAACTTTAGCACATTTTTGGATCGTGCATTGCACGATAACTTTGTGTGGACTGGTGGATGAGCGCACAGTCAAAGTTACTGAACACTCCAAACCCAATGTTTGAAATAGCATGCAAAATTACCCCATCTATGGAGATGGCATCTAAGAATGCTAGGGCGCTCCGTCCAACTCAAGTGACTAGTGTAGCTGAGGTCTTCAGTCACAAAGCTACCGCCAAACCTAAAGCTGTGAGTCCGAGTCAAAAGCCTGTCGGTGAGGGCAGTTCAGTGAATAGTTATCGTTGCAATGGAAATCACTCACCACAGTCCTGCCAATACAGAAATGCGAAGTGTTTTCACTGCCAGAAGGGCATATATTTTTTTTTTATTATTTGTTCATGGACGTCGCTGGCAAGGCCAGCATTTATTGCCCATCGCTAGTTGCCCTTGAGAAGGTGGTGGTGAACCATCTTCTTGAACTGCTGCAGTCCGTGTGGTGAAGGTACTCCCACAGTGCTGTTAGGGAGGGAGTTCCAGGATTTTGACCCAGCGATGTTGAAGGAACAGCAATATACTTCCACGTCAGGAGGGTGTGTGACTTGATGGGGAACTTGAGGTGGTGGTGTTCCCATGCGCCAGCTGCCCTCGTCATTCTAGGTGGTAGACGCCGCGGGTTTGGGAGTTGCTGCCAAAGAAGTCTTGGCAAGTTGCTGCAGTGCATCTTGTAGATGGTGCACACTGCAGCCACGGTACGCCAGTGGTGGAGGGAGTGAATGTATAAGGTGGTGGATGGGGTGCCAATCAAGCGGGCTGCTTTGTCTTGGATGGTGTCGACCTTCTTGAGTGTTGTTGGAGCTCATGCAGGCAAGTGGAGGATATTCATCACACTCCTGACTTATGCCTTGTAGATGGTGGAAAGGCTTTGGGGGAGTCAGGAGGTGAGCCACTCGCCGCAGAATACCCAGCCTCTGACCTGCTCTTGTAGCCACAGTATTTATGTGGCTGGTCCAGTTAAGTTTCTGGTCAATAGTGACCTCCAGGATATTGATGGTGGGGGATTCAGCAATGGTAATGCCATTGAATGTCAAGGGGCGGTGGTGAGATGCTCACTTGTTGAAGATAGTCACTGCCTGGCACTTGTGTGGTGCGAATGTTACCTGCCACTTATTAGCCCAAGCCTGAATGTCGTCCAGGTCTTGCTGCATGCAGGCATGGACTGCTTCATTATCTGAGGAGTTGTGAATGGCACTGAACACTGTGCAGTCATCAGCGAATATCCTCACTTCTGACCTTATGATGAAGGGAAGGTCATTGATGAAGTTGGTTGGGCCTAGGACACTGCCCTAAGGAACTCCTGCAGCGATGTCCTGGGGCTGTGATGATTGACCTTCAACCACCACAACCATCTTCCTTTGTGCTAGGTATGACTCCAGCCAGTGGAGAGTTTCCCCCCCGCCCCCCTCCCGCCCCAATTCCCATCGACTTCAATTTTACTAGGGCTCCTTGATGCCACACTCGGTAAAATGCTGCCTTGATGTCAAGGGCAGTCACTCTCACCTCACCTCTGGAATTCAGCTCTTTTGTCCATGTTTGGACCAAGGCTGTAATGAGGTCTGGAGCCGAGCAGTCCTGGCGGAACCTAAACTGGGCATCAGTGAGCAGGTTATTGGGGAGTAAGTGTTGCTTGATAGCACTGTTGACGACACCTTCTATCACTTTACTGATGATTAAGAATAGACTGATGGGGCAGTAATGGTCCAAATTGGATTTGTCCTGTTTTTTGTGGACAGGACATACCTGGGCAGTTTTCCACATTGTCGGGTAGATGTCAGTGTTGTAGCTGTACTGTAACAGCTTGGCTAGAGGTGCGGCTAGTTCTGGAGCACAAGTCTTCAGTACGACAGCTGGGATGTTGTCGGGGCCTTTGCTGTATCCAGTGCGTTCAGCAGTTTCTCGATATCACGTGGAGTGAATCAAATTGGCTGAAGACTGGCTTCTGTGATGGTGGGGACCTCAGGAGGAGGCAGAGATGGATCATCCACTCTGCACTTCTGCCTGAAGATGGTTGCAAACGCTTCAGCTTTGTCTTTTGCACTCACGTGCTGGGCTCCGCCATAATTGAAGATGGGGATATTCATGGAGCCTCCTCCTCCAGTTAGTTGTTTAATGGTCCACCACCATTCACGACTGGACGTGGCAGGACTGCAGAGCTTTGATCTGATCCGTGGGCTTTGGGATCGCTTAGCCCTGTCTATAGCATATCAACAGCTTGCAGAGCTAGATCTAAAGCAGGAAGTAAGAACCATTCTAGTGGTAATGCAAAGCAGCGACAACAAAAGGGAGGAGTTCACAATATTGAAATGAACACCTGATGTTGCAGAACTAGGTGTCTACAGTAGCTATGCCACTAGCGGCAATGCTAGCAGTCGTGAGAAAGACTTCCGTACAAAACTTTTGATTAACGAGCAATATATTGATATGTGTATCGACACAGCGGGAGACTGCTCTAACATAAGTAAGGACACATATGAGAGTAAGTTTAATCAAATACCACTTATAAAGAGTACCGTAGAGTTAAAAATCTACTCCAGAGAAATCCTAGAGACATGTGGACAAATGGAATGTATAGTTCAACACAATGGCCAGTCAGTAAAGCTGCCTATTACTGTAGCGAGCCACAACAACAGGCCAACTCTCATGGGCAAAGACTGGTTGAGAAAAATAGACTGGAAAAACGTCTTCAGTGTAGGTACTGTACCTGAAGGAGCAGAGCTCCGAAAGCTCGTAATTTCAAATAAAACTGTTGGACTATAACCTGGTGTTGTGCGACTTCTCATTTTTGTCTATTGTAAGGGAAGGCCAGTCCCCTTTGTGTTGAAAAGTCAAGTGGAGGAAGAGCTAGCAAAGCTCAGAGAACAGAGTGCTAGTAAAAACTGACAAAAGTGAATGGGCTACCCCGATTGTGGTCGTGCCCAAAGCAGACAAAACTGTATGCTTGTGCAGTGACTACAAAGTTATTGAGGCGGAAATTCCGATCCCTACGGGTGTGTATGCGCTGTGTACTCACCCGTAGGGCCAACGGAAATGCCGGTTTTAGGCATGCACTGGAAACCAGCATTTCCGATCTGTCAAGAAAGCTCGACAGATCCTCCGCCTGCCCGGGAGCAGGGCCTCTGCGGGTGGAGAGTTCCGTTTTTTGGAGACCCTCCGCCCGCAGAAAACACTTACAATTCTTGCGCCTGGTAAAAGCAGGCGTAAGGCCTGCTTTTACCAGGATAAGAGTTGAAAAAAAGTTTTAAAACATTTCTCCACTGATTTATCATTTAAAAATACATTAAAGAAAGGTAAGTTTATTTTTAGCCCAGTTAAAAACTTTAATTATTTTTTTCAAAAAATAAAATTTTTGTTTAACATACTTAATTTATTGGCCCAGAAATTGATCTCGCTCTGTTCCCGCGGGGGTAAGCCTTCCCCGCGATGTCTCACCTCGCTTATGCTTTTTCTGATCCAGCTCGCACGAACTTGATGTTCCAGACATTAGCTGTGCTGGGCTTGCGTATCCCAGCGGCGTAGTTAATTCGTGCGAGCTGTGGGATCACGTGACTCAGTTAGAGCCAATGGCAGCACACCATCTTCCATTCATAAGTCTCACAGCATGGCTGTGAGACTTATGAATCTTACACCCCCCCAAAATAACAGCTAAACCTCAATTAAATTTTAAAAAAAAACCATCACATTAATAAAATAAGTATAGTTAATTAAATTAACCATTTTAAATAAAAAATTAAATTTTTGAAAAAATTTAAAATCTTTTAAAAAGTTATAAAAATAAACTTACCTGTCTTTAAAGTCTATAAAAAAGATATACCTGTAAAATAAAATTCAAAAAAATACTTAATTCACTACTTACCTTCTTAAAAGCGGGTCTTACTCCTCCTTTTTACATTTCCAAAATCTTCCCTACTTACCTGCGCGTCCAAAGCATGAAGTGCACAGCGTGCGCGCAGCCTGTAGCGCGCACGCGATGCACCCAGGCCCCGCCCCCTTTTCGGAAGAGCAATTGCCGGTTTTCAGCGCATGCGCAGGGCATGCAGAAAACCGGCAATTGGAGTGGGAATACGCGAGAGTATGCAGTGCGTACTCTCGCGTCCCGGGATCAATTTTCGGCCCATTGTAATTTAAAGTCATTTTAAAAATGTGATTTTTTAAAATTTATTTAAGTTTTACTATGTTTTGGGGGTGATCTCTATTCATATATTTGACAGGTCTTCCTGTCAAATGTACGAAGGGAGATTCCCTTCTGATTGGCTCCCCATGGCCCACGTGATCCCAGGGACGCTGCGAACCGCCTGCGCCTCTGGGATACGTGGGCCCTGCGCACCGGCAGTTGAGAGGCCCAGCAACGGAACTCTGCGCCTCCCGGGAGCCCTCCGGTCCAGGCGCAGATTTTTCCAATCGCAGCCTTCCGCCCGCGGGAGGCCTGCGAACAGAATTTCTGGGCCATTATCAACCAAGCAGTTGACGATGAGCAGTACCCATTACCTACATTGCAAGATTTGTATGCAGCACTCTCTGGGCCAAAGGTTTTCTCCAAGCTTGACCTGCCGCACGCTTACGCTCAGCTGAATATTGACAAAGAGAGTCAACTGTATCTTACCATCAACACACGCAAGGGACTGTACTCATACACCAAGCTACCGTATAGTGTAAAGTGTTCCCCTAAAATATTCCAGGCTACGATGGATAAGATTTTGCAAGGAGTTCCAAATTGCTTATGCAATCAAGACGATGTGCTGATCGCAACAAGCAGCGAGGAAGCAAATCTAGAAGTGCTAGATATAGTGTTTCAAAGGTTGAATGCCCACAACGTCAAACTGAAAAGGAGCAAATGTGTTTTTGTGCAGCCCAAGGTTGTGTACCTTGGTATGAAAGTTGATGCAAATGGTTTGCAACCAGTGAAGGAAAAAGTTGATGCTGTCATCAATGCTCCAAAGCCACAGAACGTGTCTGAGTTAAGATATTTCCTTGGAATGGTCCAGTACTATGCACATTTTTTACCTGTGTTAGCGATCATGTTAACTCCATTGCACGAGCTCCTCAAGAAAGATGTCCAGTGGAAGTGGACAAAAGCGCAACAGGCAGCTTACGATGCTTGTAAGAGAAGTCTCCCTAGCGATGCTCAACTTGTGCACTACGACACAGAGTGTGAGCTTAAGTTAGCGTGTGATGCTTCCAGCTACAGTGTGGGAGTTGTCATAAGCCACGTAATGGATGACGGCGAACAGAAGCCAATCACATTCCCATCACGAACCCTCACAAAGAGCAAAAGAAACTACGCGCAAATTCAAAAAGGAAGCACTTGCCATAGTGTTTGGAATCAAGAAATTCCAACAGTTCCTGATTGGCAGAAGTCTTAAAATACTCCTGTGCAGGGCCTTGGGATGTTTTACTACATTAAAGGCCCTATGTAAATACAAGTTGTTGTTGTTGATAACCAATCACAAACCACTCCTAACAATACTGGGGCCCAAATCTGCCATCCCTGCAATGGCCGCATCGAGAATGCAATGTTGGGCAGTGTTGTTGTCACAATATGACTACACGATTGAATATCGCACTTCAAAGCAAAACACAATTGTAGATGTCTTGTTACATGAGGACTCATGTTGGGAGTGAAGGTGCGATTTTCACGCTAGGTGCAGTTGACAAAGACTTTCCCGTGAATGCAACTGAGATTGCTGATGAGACGCACAAGGATTCAGTACTGAAAAAAGAGTGTATGAAAACACCTTGAATGGATAGACTGATCAGTATATGGACACCATTCCATAACCGTCGTACTGAATTGTCTTGTGAGCAAGGTTGTATCAAGTGGGGAGCAGAGTGGTGGTACCTATTTCTTTGAGAGGTAGAATTCTGACCAAACTTCATACTGAACATCCAACGATCGTCAGTATGAAATCAATTGCAAGAAGCTTTGTTTGCTGGTCTGGATTGGACAGTGATCTTGAATCACTTGTCAGCAAATGCAGCATTTTCCAAAATTGCAGAAACAAACCACCCAAAACTCCACTACAACCTTGGTCACGGCTCAGTAGAACTTTTCAGAGAGTACATGTAGACGTCTGAGAAAGCAAATGATTATTTCCTGGTACTTGTAGATAGTCATTCAAAGAGTGAAACATATAGGTTCAAACAAGTCTGAGATAGAAACAGTATCATCTTTGAGTTCGGAACCAAAACAAAACAGCCCGAAAACTGGTTCAACACCAAAACCTTCTGTAAGGAGATCAGGAAGGCTCCGCAAACCTGTTATTAAACTGGATTTGTAGTTCGTTTAAAAGAAAATAGCCAGGAGTCTTTGTTATGTGGTACATGTAATGCTGAGAAAGGTGGGACCATCATTTTGTTGTATTTGAGAGGGGAATACATACATTTTTTTTTAAGGAGGAAAGCAGTGTAATGTATTAGCATGTGGTTTAGTATGAGCATGCTCAGTTCGCTCTGGCCTAATAAGCACATGAACTAGCAACTCATCATGTCTCTGTCCTTCATTTGTTAAACCCACACGTATTACAGTTATCTTATCGATAGTTTCACTCTTGTAATTGCTATTCTACCAAGTGAAACTTCTAAGTATTAATCTGTACCATTCCATAACAATCTCCTGCTTCTAAAAAGGATGATGTATTCACAGATGTTTCCTTCTCTAGAACTTGTTAACAACTAATTAAAGTTTTCTGAAATACATGCATCAGTATGCACTGGACTGTTGTTTAATCAGGTTTACTGGTGACTAAACTGATCATTGCTTCAAGTTCAGTCTTAATTTAATAGATCAGTAGTCACTGCATCTAAATTGACTTATACTTCCTACTTAACAAGAATAAAGCTAAAGATTACTATTACCCCGCACAGCCCGCTTCTACCTCCTTCCCAAGATCCACGAAGAGGACTGCCCTGGTAGACCCATCGTTTCAGCCAGTTCTTGCCCCACGGAACTTATCTCTTCCTATCTCAACTCTATTTTTTCTCCCCTTGACCAGTCACTTCCCACCTACATCCGCGACTCTTCCGACGCTCTCCGCCACTTTAACAGTTTCCAGTTTCCTAGCCCCAACAGTCTCCTTTTCACTATGGACATCCAATCCATCTACACCTCCACCCCCCACCAGGATGGCCTGAGGGCGTGCCGCTTCTTCCTTGAACAGAGGCCCAACAAGTCCCCTTCCACCACCACCCTCCTTTGCCTGGCTGAACTTGTTCTCACATTGAACAACTTCTCCTTTGACTCCACTCACTTCCTCCAAATTAAAGGTGTTGCTATGGGAACCCGCATGGGTCCTAGCTATGACGATAGCAAAATACTGCGGATGCTGGAAATCCGAAATAACAACAGAAAACGCTGGAAAAACTCAGCAGGCCAGGCAGCATCCGTGGAGAGAGAAAGAGAGTTAACGTTCTGATGAAAGGTCATCGACCTGAAACGTTAACTCTCTTTCTCTCTCCACGGATGCTGCCTGGCCTGCTGAGTTTTTCCAGCGTTTTCTGTTGTTATTTTGGGTCCTAGCTATGCCTGCCTTTTCATGGGATATGTGAAACATTCTTTGTTCCAGTCCTACTCAGGTCCCCTCTCTCACCTCTTTTTCCGGTACATTGACGACTATATCGGTACCGTTTCCTGTTATTGCCCTGAACTAGAAAATTTAATTCACTTTGCTTCCAATTTCCACCCTTCCCTCACCTTCACATGGTCCATCTCGAACTCTTCTCTTCCTCGACTTCTCTGTCTCCATCTCTGGGGATAGGCTATTGACAAACATTCACTATGAGCCCACTGACTTCCACAGCTACCTGGACTACACTTCCTCCCACCCCGCTTTCTGTAAGGACTCTATTCTATTCTCCCAGTTTCTCTGTCTCTGCCGCATCTGCTCTGACGATGCCACCTTCCATACTAGTGCTTCTGACATGCCCTCCTTTTTCCTTAACCGAGGATTCCCCTCTACCGTGGTTGACATGGCCCTTGACCATGTCCGTTCTATTTCCCGCACTTCTGCTCTCACCCTTTCCTCTCCCTCCCGGAACCACGATAGGGTTCCCCTTGTCCTCACCTTTCACCCCCACCAGCCTCCACATTCAACAGATCATCCTCCGCCATTTCCGCCACCTCCAGCGTGATCCCACCACCAAACACATCTTCCCCTCACCTCCCCTTTCAGCATTCCGAAGGGACCACTCCCTTCGCGACACCCTGGTCCACTCCTCAATCACCCCCAACACCCCGTCGCCCGGCACCTTCCCATGCAAGCGCAGAAGATGCAACACCTGCCCTTTTACCTCCTCCCTTCCCACTATCCAGGGCCCCAAAACGCTCCTTCCAGGTGAAACAGCGATTTACATGTACTTTTTGCAATTTAGTATACTGTATTCGCTGCTCACGTCGTGGTCTCCTCTACATTGGAGAAACCA
This sequence comes from Squalus acanthias, assembly GCA_030390025.1. Taxonomy (NCBI): domain Eukaryota; kingdom Metazoa; phylum Chordata; class Chondrichthyes; order Squaliformes; family Squalidae; genus Squalus; species Squalus acanthias. The sequence continues at coordinate 154,066,968 of CM059426.1, read as the reverse complement.
AACACAGATTGGGTGACCACTTTGCGGAACACCTCTGTTCAGTCCGTAAGGGTGACCCTGAGCTTCCGGTCACCTGTCACTTTAATTCTCCGCTCCCACTCTGACCTCTCCGTCTTCGGCCTCTTACACTGTTCCAATGAAGCTCAACGTAAGCTCGAGGATCAGCACCTCATCTTTCAATTAGGCACCTTACAGCCTTCTGGACTCAACATCGAGTTCAACAATTTCAGACCATAACCTCTGCCCCTATCATTTTTTTCTCTCTCTCACATGGCAGCTGTCGATCATTCTGCCATTGCCATTTACACTTCATCTCGAGTCATCTTTTGTTTCTTAACTTGTCCCATTACCATTTCCTTTTGCCTTGCACCTTTATCCCTTTTTTGTTTCTTAATCTCTCCTGCCTTCTATCCTATCACAGACCTTCCCTTTTGTTCTTTCCTCTCCCTGCCCCTACACTTGCTTAAAAACCTGTTACATCCCCAACTTTTTCCAGTTCTGACGAAGGGTCATCGACCTGAAACGTTAACTCTGTTTCTCTCTACAGATGCTGCCTGACCGGCTGAGTATTTCCAGCATTTTCTGTTTTTATTACTATTACGGTCCCCACCATTTAAAACATCCATGCTTAAAATGGGCAGTCGCTTATATTGGCCAAAAAGCAATAATGATTAACCATTTGCAATAACGTCAGTTGCGACTATAGCGCCTTAAGTGCTCTGTTTATTTCAGGCAGAAACATCTGTGCTTACTGTGATATTGTATGAGTGAAAATATATCAATTTTTTTCATGATTAAACACTATACTCCCTTCACAGCACCCTACCTGTAATATTCTTGAAAATCTATCAACAGAAACTCTAGATTCTAATCTGAGACCATGCCCGTCGATGATGTAATTCAGTTTTATCCGCCCCGGTGAAGGACCTGCCTGTCTCTATTCAGATTATGAAGCATCGCTGTTTAGTACTCGTCACTGTTTAGTATTGGGCTATGCTTCCCATGGGAGTAAACAAAAGGATAGTGAAATGGCAGCCTTGGTCCGATTCTGTTTGGGGCATTAGAGAGACCGGTTCTTGGGTGCTGGAGAGAGACAACTCCAGAGAAGGGGGAAAGCTGGAAAGGACTAAAATAGTTAAGTCCTTGGTCAGGTCTAGGATTCGTTCAGATAATGGTTCGGGGAACTGTGGACGCTGATGAGCGGCAACATAACTACCAGGTGGTACTGGCCATCGCGTTTAACGCGCAAATCATGTTTGCATGAACGCGCCCGCTATAAGCGGTTGGGACTGTACTATAATATGAAGAGAAATCAATAGCAGTATAACATTAGAAGACTTCGGGACAAATTGATTAACCCTTTCCTTACACCAGGGTAAGAATTGATTCTTGCCTTTCCAGGGATTTAGTCGTCATCTGTGATTTCTTACAATTACCGGGATAATAAATAATTTGAACATTTCCGAAACCTTAATATTCTGGAATATGACATTTCTTACAATTTTAACATCTACATTTTAACTAAATTATTACATGTAGGAGGAATGGGAAAACCCTTGCGGAAATTCTGGGAACATTTGAAAGATTGGGAGAAGATACTTGACAGCTCAAGGTAAGCAAGACAGAAATAAATAAAACAAATGGATAAAAGATTAAAGAGACAAGTCAACTAGGGGTTTATTAACAGAAAGAAAGGAGAGGATCAGTAATGTAAGATGGTCGGGGTTGTGAAAATTTCTATGAAAATACCAAGGGTGGGAAAGTAACAGGTAAAATACAGAAAACAATTTGCAAGGAAGTAGAGTTAAATTGTTGGATATGGAAGCCTTTGGTAGGACATGAGGGGATAGAGCAGAATAAAAAATGAAATGAAAAGTATTTTCTGGGTTTCCTGAAGAGTTCCTGTGTTCCAAACAAAACAGAAAGTGATGAAAGAAAATATAATCCTTCTGAGCCCTGCTGAATTTAAGTGAACAAGGTTCAGGAAAAGAAGGATTGCTCCAATGCAACTGCAACCTTATAAAAATGAACAATGTTAGGGAGAATGGAAGAATACTTATAAAGGGCTATGGATTCAAGAAAGGAGTTCTCCTGAAACAGGATACTTCATGTTTTTAGATATGATAAATGTGAAGGAAGGAGGGTCCCAAAAGGACTCCAATTGCTGGTCTCTTTTAAAATGCTATTGAGATGGATGAAGATTTTTGGACTCAGAAGAGAAGTCTCTCAGATTTGAATTTCCTAAGCTTTTAAATGGGATAAAGATTGTAAGAAGGCTACTCTAGGGACTCTCAAGCTGACACTTTCTTAATACTCACCTGATTCAATGATTTATAAGAATTAAGTACTTTTACCAGGGCTTCCTCTGTGCAGATGGGTGAATGGCTCAATGAGCAGTGATGTGCTGCAATTGCTTGCAGATTTTCAAAATGGCACCAAGTGGTAGGATATCTGCCAAGGATTCTTCAACAGTGTTTTCCTGCTCTCAATTAGCCTATCACATAAAGGTGTGCAAGCAGAGTCCAACTAATTAATTACCTGTGCTTTGTTGACATTTAATAAAGATAATTGCTAATTCCTACACGTGTAAGACAGATAAGACAGAGTAAGACGTGTAAGACGGAGCAATTTAAAAGGAAAACCATGGTAGCCCAGCCTAGCAGAGTAAAAGAGCGGGAACCGGAGCAGTTTAAAAGGAGCTGCACAGCAGTTAAACAAACCCAGAGAAAAAAATCACAAAGTGACGTCATAATCAGCTTCAGCTCCAGACTTTTTAAAAAAAAAACTTAACTGTAAATAAATCGTTAAATAAATATTCAGAATAATTAAGTAATTGTCTGCAACTCGAGGAACTTCGGCTGGAGTCCAAGCTGCAGACACAGGGATGCCTCAGGAAGAGGGAGAGTTACCTGGATACTTTGTTCTTTGAGGAAGTAACATATAGAGTGGATAAAGGGGAACCAGTGGACGTAGTGTATTTAGACTTCCAAAAGGCATTTGACAAGGTGCCACACAAAAGATTATTGCTTAAGGTAAAAAATCACGGGATTGGGGGTAATATTCTGGCATTGATAGAGGATTGGCTATCTAACAGAAAGCAAAGAGTTGGGATAAATGGTTCATTCTCAGACTGGCAATCAGTAACTAGTGGTGTTCCACAGGGGTCAGTGCTGGGTCCCCAACTCTTCACAATCTATATTAACGATTTGGAGGAAGGGACCAAGTGTAACATATCAAAATTTGCAGATGATACAAAGATGGGAGGGAAAGTAGTGAGTGAGGAGGACATAAAAAACCTGCAAGGGGACATAGACAGGCTAAGTAAGTGGGCAGAGATTTGGCAGATGGAATACAACACTGGAAAGTGTGAGGTGATGCACTTTGGCAGGAAAAATCCTAGAGCAATTTATTATCTTAATGGCAAGAAACTGGAGAGTACTGAAGTGCAAAGGGATCTGGGGGTCCTGGTGCACGAAACTCAAAAGGTTAGTATGCAGGTGCAGCAAGTGATTAAGAAGGCAAATGGAATGTTGGCTTTCATTGCTAGGGGGATAGAATATAAAAATAGGGAGGTATTGCTTCAGTTGTACAAGGTATTGGTGAGACCGCACCTGGAATACTGCATACAGTTTTGGTGTCCTTACTTAAGGAAAGACATCCTTGCTCTCGAGGCAGTGCAAAAAAGGTTCACTCGGTTAATCCCGGGGATGAGGGGGTGGTCATATGAGGAGAGGTTGGGTAGATTGGGACTCTACTCATTGGAGTTCAGAAGAATGAGAGGCGATCTTATTGAAACATATAAGATTGTGAAGGGGTTGGATCGGGTGGATGCGGGGAGGATGTTCCCGATGACGGGTGAGACGAGAACTAGGGGACATAGTCTTAGAATAAGGGGCTGCTCTTTCAAAACTGAGATGAGGAGGAACTACTTCACTCAGAGGGTGGTAGGTCCATGGAATATGCTGCCACAAAAAGCTGTAGAAGCTACAACATTAATTAAATTTAAAACAGAAATAGACAGTTTCCTGGAAGTAAAGGGCATTAAGGGTTACGGGGAGCGGGCAGGAATTTGGACATGAGTCTAGGTTCGGATCGGTCATGGCCCTGTGGGTAGTGGAGCGGGCCCAGGGACTGTGTAGCCTGATTCTGCTCCTATTTCGTGTGTGCAATTCTGTTAGATGCAGGAGATGGTTCTGTGATAGATAGTAGATTGGCGGTTAGGATCAGATCAGCCATGATCTTATTGAATGGCGGAGCAGGCTCGAGGGGCCGATTGGCCTACTCCTGCTCCTATTTCTTATGTTCTTATGTATGTTCCAGGAGGCAGTCACACTCCTTGGGTTAAGTAATTCTTTCGAGTTAGTCAGTGGCCAGGGACAGGAGTGTGTGACTGCGAGTCAGGAAGGTATGGGGTCTCAGGATGTAGTGAGAAGCTTCAGTTGTCCAACAGGTACGAGGTACTTGCTACCTGTATGAATGAGAACAAGAACTGCAGGGAGGATGGGCAAACTGACCACAGCACTGTGGTGCAGGAGGCCATTCAAGTGGGGGGAGTAAAAAGGAATGTAGTAGTGGTAGGGTACAGTATGGTCAGGGGGATAGATACTGTTCTCTGCAGTCACAACCAGGAGTCCCAAAGGCTGTGTTGCCTGCCCAATGCCAAGGTTAATGACATCTCCTCATGTCTGGAGAAGAACGTGGAGTGGGAGGGGGGAGGATCCAGTTGTCGTGGTCCAAGTAGGAACCAACGACATAGGTAGAACGAAGAATGAAGTTCTGCTGAGGGAGCTTGAGGAGCTAGGGTCTAAATTAATAAACAGACCCTTAAAGGTAATAATCTCTGGATTACTACCTGAGCCACGCGCAAATTGGCATTGGGACAAGCAGATCAGAGAGTTAAATGCGTGGTTCAAAGAGTGGTGTGGGACAAAGGGGTTTTGATTCATGGGGCACTGGCACTAGTACTGGGGAAAAAAGGGAGCTGTTCCATTGGGACTGGCTCTACTTAAACCGGGCTGGGACCAGTGTCCTGACGAATCAAATAACTAAGGCTGTAGATAGGGCTTTAAACTAAAAAGGGGGGGAGGGGCAGGTGAGGGGAAATTTAGTAATCGAAAGAGAAAAGTCAAGGCAATAGAGCACTGTAGTGCATTGGGTAATGATAAGCAGTGTGTGACAGGAAGGGACAGAGAGTTTAAAGGTAACAGTACATCAGCGAATAAGGTGAAAGCAGAGAATAATGACAAAAGGTTAAAACTAAAGGCTTTTTACCTGAATGCACAAAGCATTCGTAACAAGATAGACAAATTAGTGGCGCAAATAGAGATAACGGGATATGATTTAATAGCCATTCCAGAGACGTGGTTGCAAGGTGACCAAGGTTGAGAACAAAATATTCCAGGGTACTTGACGTTTCAAAAAAGACAGGCAGACTGGAAAAGGAGGGGGGTAGCCCTGATAATAAAGGATGACATAAGGACAGTAGTGAGAAAGGATCTTGGCTTGGAGGATCAGGAAGTAGAATGAGTATGGGTGGAGATAAGAAATAATAATGGACAGAAAACAGTAGTGGGATTAGTTTATAAGCCCTTAACAGTAGCTATGCAGTTGGACAGAGTATTAATCAAGAAATAATAGGAGCTTGTAACAAAGGTAATGCATGGGGGACTTTAATCTTCATATAGACTGGGCAAATCAAATTGGCAAGGGTAGTCTGGAGGACGAGTTCATGGAATGCATTTGAGACAGTTTCCCAGAACAATACGTCATGGAACCAACCAGGGAACAGGCTATTTTAGATCTTGTTTTGTGCAATGAGACAGGGTTAATTAGGAATCTCATAGTAAAGGATCCTCTAGGGAAGAATGATAATATAATAGAATTTCACATTGAGTTTGAAACTGACATTCTTAAGTCTGAAAAAAGTCTTAAACTTAAAGCCAATTACACAGCAATGAGGGGTGAGTTGGCTAAGGTAGATTGGGAAATTAGATTAAAAGTTATGACGGTAGATAAACAGTGGCAAACCTTTAAAGAAATATTCCAAAATTCTCAACGAACATACATTCCATTGAGAAATAAAAAATCGACGGCAAAAGTGATCCATCCGTGGCTAACTAAAGAAGTTAACAATAGTATTAGATTAAAAGAAGAGGCTTATACGGTGGCATAGTGGTTAGCACTGGTGCCTCACAGCGCCAGGGACCCGGGTTCAAATCTGACCTCGGGTGACTGTCTGTGTGGAGTTTGCACATTCTCCCCGTGTCTGCGTGGGTGTGCTCCGGTTTCCTCCCACAGTCCAAAAATGTGCGGGTTAGGTTGATTTGGCTATGATAAATTGACCCTTAGTGTTAGGGGGGGATTAAATATGTGGGGTTATGGGGATAGGATGGGATATGTTAGGGGGAATTAAATACGTGGGGTTACGGGGATAGGGTGGGATAGGTGCAGGCTCGATGTGGGGATTCTGTGTGAGAAAGCAGGGACAGGGTACTGGATTTGGATGATCAGCCATGATCGTATTGAATGGTGGAGCAGGCTCGACGGGCCGAATGGCCTACTCCTGCTCCTAGTTTCTATGTTTCTATAATGGTGTGAAGAATAGTAGTAAGCCTGAGGATTGGGAGAGCTTTAGAAACCAGCAAAGGATGACCAAAAATTTGATAAAAAGGATGAAAATAGAATATGAAAGTAAATATAAAAACAGATTGTAAGAGCGTCTACAAGTATGTAAAAAGGAAGAGAGTGGCAAAAGTAAGCGTTAATCCCTTAGAGGCTGAGACAGGAGAAATTATATTGGGAACAAGGAAATGGCAGAGATTTTAAACAAATATTTTGTATCTTTCTTCACAGTAGAAGACACAAAAATCATACCAAAAATAATGGGGAACCTAGGGGCTAATAAGAGTGAGGAACTTAAAGCAATTAATATCAGTAGAGGAAAAAGTACTTGAGAAACTAATGGGACTAAAAGCCAACATATCCCCAGGACCTGATAGCCTACATCCCCGGTTTCTAAAAGAGGTGGCTGAAGAGATAGTGGATGCATTGGTTGTGATCTTCCAAAATTCCCTAGATTCAGGAATGGTCCCAGCATATTGGAAGGTAGCAAATGTAACCCCACTTTTCAAGAAGGAAGCGACTGCTGCCAACGAATCAGAAGTAGTTGTGCATGTGCAGTCTGTGGGTTTGTTTTTTTAAGTGGTTCCGATTTTTTATTTAAAAAAAACTGTTGATGAAAATATGCTGTGAAGCCGTTTGCAGCAACTGTTCGTTGCTCCATGAAGAGGCTGTCAGTCATATCGTAAATGCTTATTTTGTATAGAATGTTTACTTTTTAATTGGGATGAAACTTTATAAAATAACGTGGACACCATGTCGTCTGGAGAAAGTTTGGAGGCTCAGTTTGAGTTTAATGCATTTCTGGCAAACAGAGAACTGTCGGGAACAGGGAGCGGGCCTGAAATGTCGGGAACAGGGAGCAGGCCAAGCAGAAACAGCATCGAAATTTCCAGATTAATGCGCAGAACGCTTCTGCGCAGCTTCCGGTCATTGAAATCAGCTTCCGGTTCGTTGGCAGGAGTCACTCCGTTTCAAGAAAGGAGGGAGAAAGAAAACGGAACCGTAGGCCAGTTAGCCTGACATCAGTCATTGGGAAAATGTGGGAATTCATTATTAAGGAAGTAGTAACAGGGCACTTAGAAAATCATAATATGATTAGGCAGAGTCAACACGGTTTTATGAAAGGGAAATCGTGTTTAACAAATTTATTACAGTTTTTGTGGATGTAACTAGCAGGGTAGATAGATAAAGGGGAACCAGTGGATGTAGTATATTTGGATACCCAAAAGGCATTCGATAAGGTGCCACATAAAAAGGTTATTATGCAAGATAGGGGCTCATGTGGTTGGGGGTAATGTGTTAGCATGGATAGAGGATTGATTAACGGACAGAAAACAGAGTAGGAATAAGCGGGTCATTTTCCGGTTGGCAGACTGTAACTAGTGGGGTGCCGCAAGGATCAGTGCTTGGGCCTCAGCTATTTACAATCTATATTAATGAATTAGATGAAGGGACTGAGTGTAATATATCCAAATTTGCTGACAATACAAAGCTAGGGGGGAAAGTAAGCTGTGAGGAGGACACAAAGAGCCTGCAAAGGGATATAGACAGGTTAAGTGAGTGGGCAAAAGGTAGCAGATGGAGTATAATGTGGGGAAATGTGGTTATTCACTTTGGTAGGAAGAATAGGAAAACAGAATATTTATAAATGGTGAGAAATTATTAAATGTTGGTGTTGAGAGAGATTTAGGTGTCCTAGTACAGGAAACAGAGTTAGCATGTAGATAGAGCAAGCAATTAGGAAGGGAAATGGCATGTTGGCCTTTATTGCAAGGGTTGGAGTACAAGAGTAAGGAAGTCTTGCTGCAATTGTACAGGGCTTTGGTGAGACCACACCTGGAATACTGTGCATAGTTTTGGTCTACTTATCTAATGAAGGATATACTTGCCTTGGAGGTGGTGCAATGAAGGTTCACTAGATTGATTCCTATGAGGAGAGATTGAGTAGATTGGGCCTATACACTCTGGCATTTAGAAGAATGAGAGGTAATCTAATTGAAACACAGGATTCTGAGGGGATTGACAGAGTAGATGCTGAGAGATTGTTTCCCCTGGCTAGAGAGTCTAGAACCAGGGGACAGTCTCAGGATAAAAGGTCGGCCATTTAAGACTGAGATGAGGAGGAATTTCTTCACGGAGGGTTGTGAATCTTTGGAATTTCCTACCCCAAAAGGCTGGGGATGCTGAGTCGTTGAGTATATTCAAGGTTGAGATAGATTGTTTTTTGGACTCTAGGGGTATCAAGGGATATTAGGAGTGGGCAGGAAAGTGGAGTTGAGGTTGAAGATTAGCCATGATCTTACTGAATGGCGGAGCAGGCTCGAGGGGCCATATGGCCTACTTCTGCTCCTAATTCTTATGTTCTAATGTTTTTATATGCTAATTGCTAACACATATCAGAGACAGAGACAGACTGACAACAAATATTTATATAGCACCTTTAACATAATAAAACATCCCAAGACACTTCACAGGAGCAGTGTCAAAAATTTGACACCGAGCCATATAAGGAGACGTTAGGGCAGATAACCAAAAAGCTTGGTCAAAAGGTAGATTTTAAGGAGCGTCTTAAAGTGGAAAGAGAAGTAGAGAAATTTAGGGAGGGAATTCCAGAGCTTAGGAGCTAGGCAGCTGAAGGCACAGCCACCAATCGTGGAGCAATTAAAATCGAGGATGTTCTAAAGGCCAGAAAAGGCAGACAGAGGTCGAAGGGGATAGGGCTGGAGGAGATTACAGAGATAAGGAGGGGCGAGGCTATGGAGGGATTTGAAAACAAGGGTGCGAATTTTAAAATCGAGGTGTTGCTTATTTTGGAGCCAATGTAGGTCAGCAAGCACAGGGGAGATGGGTGAGCAGGACTTGGTGCGAGTTAGGACACGGGTGGCAGAGTTTTGGATGGCCTTAAGTTTATGGAGGATAGAACTAGGGGGCAGGCCAGAGTGCATTGGAATAGTCAAGGCTAGATGTGATAAAGGCATGGATGAGGGTTTCGGCAGCAGAGACGGGCGATATTACAAAAGGTGGAAATGGTCGGTCTTAGTGATAGAATGGATATGAGGTAGGAAGCTCAATTCGTGATCAAATATGACACCAATTTGCGAACAGACTTGGTCAGCCTTAGACAGTTGCCGGGGAGAGAGATCAAATCAGTGGAAAGGGAATGGAGTTTGTGGCGTGAACCGAAGTTTAATGGCTGGAATTTTCTGGCATCCGTGTGGGCGCGATTGGAGGCGGGTTAGGAGGAACATTTTTAATAACTTGGAGCGGGTCTGAAACCTGCCGTCATCTTGCCCTCACGCGCCTTTCCATCGGGCGCATTTGCCAGCGGCGGTCGAGCTAATTTAGATGATTAAGTACTTGTCAGACCCTTGAACCTCTTTTTAACCCTACTTTTCAAATTTCCCTGGATGACCACAGGAATCACACAGCTCGGGAACCACGTCTGTGAACCTGAGGTCAAAGTTGAATGGTCATTGATCCAGCTCATTATTGCACAACATGAAAAGTACAATAAAAACTCCCACCTGGTCACAGATGCCGTTGCTGAGTTCATTGTCAGCACAGATTTACCTTTCTAGAGGTTGCAAGTCTTTACAGCAAAGTCGGGATCTACTGTCACCTCATTGGTAGAACTTATCATACCATTGACAGATTGCTTCTGTCATCTCTACTTGACCTGCCATCTATTACAACAGCCTGGGTGCTATTTATACTGTCTCACCTTGGTCATCAGAATCGGACCACAATGAGCCCCAACACCGGCAGCACCAACACCACCACCACCACCCACCTTCTCTTCAACCACCTGATGCTGCACAGGACAGAGGGCATCAGTGCAGGGCTACAGTACACCGGAGGCAATACCCCCAACACAGGGTATACAGGCAGAGGATGAGCTTCCTCAACATGACTGAGCAGCAGTGCCAAAGGAGGCTCAGGCTATCGCGTCAGGTCGTCGCAGACATTTGCACATTGCTGGAGCAAGACCTGCAGCCCAGAGGAGTGGGTAGACACGCCTTACCAGTGCCTGTCAAAGTCAGCAGCGGCCTCAACATCTTCACATTGCTGCTCGGGAGGCCAGGGATGGCCTCATCATGGCCAGATTTACTTAAAAGTTCAGGCATTATACCCATATGGCTGCCAAATGCTGCGCCAGGTTCCCACCACCCCACAGCAACACCATAAAGCATCCCTACCATGACCAAGCCATTCCTTTCACACTGACCACCATTGCTGGAGGTAATGTTATGTCTCACCATTCAATCCAACTCACTAAACCACTTCCAAAGTTGAACACAAATTTGGCCATGTGGTGAAAATAAATATTTTTATATGTGACATCACAGTAACGTTAACTTTACAGAAATATTTATTAAAATCCCAAGTGGTTACCCTTGTGCATCTACTTGTGTTTCATCTTTCTTTTACGTGTGCTTCTACGAGGTGCTACCCCTGTGGCTTCAGCAGAGGCAGCCTGCTCACTTCCTGCTGTGACTGCATAGACACTTTTTGCAGACGTCCTCTGGGTTTTGGAGCCTGTGATGGCCCCGCCAAAGTCTGTTTCTCCTGCGACTGTGCAGGGGCAGACTTGACCATCGCGATCTGAGGAGACATCTGGGGCTCTGACTGAGACTAGTGGGGCAACGGGAGAGAAGTGTGAGCACTTTGAGAGGAGCCTCCACTTCCATGTCCCCCCTCACTATCATCCCTCTCATGGGCCACCTGCACTACCCTGCTAGCAAGGAGCTGGAGAGCACCTTGCTGCACATCAGAGGGGCCATGAGGACCCAAGTCAACATTGACATCCCTCCTAGACAGGCGGTCTATCAGCGTCTGCCATCTATTCTACATAGATAGCCATCTATGATACCTGGGATGGCAGGAATGACATATGAAGAGAGATTGGTTCGATTAGGCTTAGATTCGCTAGAGTTTAGAAGAATGAGAGGGGATCTCATTGAAACTTATAAAATTCTAACAGGACTAGACAGACTAGATGCAGGAAGGATGTTCCCGATGGCGGGGGAGTCCAGAACCAGGGGTCACAGTCTAAGGATAAGGGGTAGGCCATTTAGGACTGAGATGAGGAGGAATTTCTTCACCCAGAGAGTGGTGAACCTGTGGAATTCTCTACCACAGAAGGCAGTTGAGGCCAATTCATTAAATATATTCAAGAAGGAGTTAGATATATTTCTTAAGGGTAAGGGGATCAAGGGATATGGAGACAAAGCAGGGACAGGGTACTGAATTCGGATGATCAGCCATGATCACATTGAATGGCGGAGCAGGCTCGAGGGGCCGAATGGCCTGCTCCTATCTTCTGTGTTTCTATGTTCCATAGTGACCACGTGCTCCTGTGAGTGGCGGATTAGCTGTTCCATGTAGGTGGCCATCCTATCCATGGAAGAGCCTACAGTCACCATCGCCTGTGACACAGTGGTGCTCATGTTGGAGATGGATTCACCATTCTCTGCATATTTTCAGACATCGCGGTCGCAAAACCTGTCAAAGCCTCCTGCACTTCTTACTACACCTCTAGGATTGCCCCCGAGGCTCAGCATCTGCATGCAGCTGAGCAGAGCTGGGAGCGTCCTGTGCCCCCCAGCAAGGAGTTTCCACTGCTGTCCCTGTCTCCACCATCTGCTCTTGCTCGCTTGTGACTTGTGACACACCAGGTGACAACACTACTCTATCTCGTGTGGCACCCACTGAGGTGTGCCTCAGATAGGCTGGAGGCTCCTCTGAGGAGTCATTGTCCTCTTGGACAGTGTGGGGGAGGGGCTCTTCATGGATCTGAGAGACAGTAAAGAGAGGAGTTAGATATGTCATATCAAGAATGGGTACAGATACCATTATGCACATGATGAACATTCACTGGATGCTGACATGAGTAGGGTGGCAATGCCAAATGGCCTCCTTGCGTGTTGTTATTTGGTATGATTGCATTAGGATGAGGGTGATTGTGAGGGGTGGTTCGTCAGATGGGGATGTAATAATGTAGATAGAGAGAGAGGGATGGGTGGAGGTGCAAGGTATGTTGATGTGAGTAATGATGTGCAGGAGCAGGCTTGGGAAGGCAGAGTGATGGGGATGTGATGAAAGGCACAGCAGGATAAAGTTGAGTGTGGCTTTTCACTCATTGTTCCTGATCTAATGAGATCATTGAAACATTTCCATTGTTGACCTCCTCTGCTATTTGGAGCCAGGCTCCTTTGGTCTGCTGGGGAGGTCTCTTCCACCCATCAGAAGGGAAGAGGACCTCCCTGCGTGCTCTCACTCCCTCTACAAACATATGGAGGGAGTCATCGGAGAACCTAGGTGCAGCCCTCTGTCTCTGTGCAGTCATGTTTGCTTTACTTTCCAACACTCCAGTGGTGCAGTGTAGTGGCTGCACACTCCTAGATGAACCTTCAAATGCAATGTGGTCATGACTCCTTTAAATATCCCGGCTGAAAACGCATCATCGATGACGTCAACAGCCCCGCACCATTTAATAGAGCCGGGTAATGCGCAGGACGGCCTTAATAGACACCATTAATGGAGCAGGATGGAATGAAGAATGGGGTCGTGACCCGCCACGGCAACCACCCACACCTGACCTGCCCAGGTACAGAAAATTCCGGCCAATGGCTTTGCTGTGCCCGATATTTAATTGGAGAAAATTTCTACTTATCCAGTGCAGAATGTCGGACAAGCAGACTGATAGTATAGAGACGGTGGAGGGCTCGAGAGAGGTGGAGGATAGGTATCATCAGCATAAATGTTAAAACTCACGTTGTGTCGCTGGATAATGTCACTGAGGGGCAGCATATAGGTGAGAAATAGGAGGGGCCCAAGGATAGATCCTTGGGGGACACCAGAGGTGAGGGTGCAGGATCAGGAAGTGTCATTTCGGTAACATGGTGGGGGCGGAAACCTGATGATTTGAGGGATTCAAACAAGGAGTTCTGGGAAAGATGGGCTCTGATTTGGGAGGCGACAACACGTTCAAGAACTTTGGACAAGAAAGGGAGGTTGGAGATGGGGCCATAGTTTGCAAGGATGGAGGGGTCAAGGGTTTTTTTTTTGAGAGTGGTGATGACGGCAGATTAAGGAAAGGGGGACAATACCTAATGAGCAAGAACAATATCCGCTAACATGGGAGCCACAAAGGGAAGTTGAGTGGTCAGCAATTTAGTAGGAATAGGGTGGAGAGAGCAGGAGGTGGGTCTCATTGACAAGATGAGCTTTGAACGGGCAAGAGGGGAGATAGGAGAGAAACTGGAGAAATATGCAAATTTAGGGTTATGGTAGGGGGAAAACTGAGAAGAAAGGTCCGGTGGGCTAGGGGAAGGGAGGGAATTGAAAGCAGAAGCAGTTGAATGGATGTTGTTGATCTTTTTAGCAAAGAAGTCCATGAGCTCCTCACATTTATTGTTGGAGGTAAGGGAGGAGGAGGCAGGGGAGGGTGGTTTAAGAAGATGGTTAGTGGTAGAGAAGAGAAGCCTGGCATTATCTGTGCCATCCTGGATGATCTTAGAATAGTGACTGGTTTTAGTGAGAGAGAGCAGGACCCGATAGTGCTTTATATGATCTAGTCAAATCTGGTGATGGATGGTTAGACCAGTTGTCCGCCATTCAAGTCTGCATCCCTTGGGCTTAAGGGAGCGGAGATGAGGGGTATACCAGGGGGAACAACTAGGGTGAGAGTGTGTAATGATTTTAGTGGGGACAATGGCATCAAAGGTGATGGAGAGGGTGTGATTTAGCAAGTCAGTAGCTGCAGAAATGTCATGAAGAATTGTAGGCCAAAGGCTAGCTAGTTGGGAATTAGAAAGTGCAGTGGTAAGGGACTTGAGGGAAAGTTTTCTTCCAGGGGCAGACACAAAAAGAAGTGGGGTTTGAAGGGGGAAGGGGAATAAGTGTAGACAGTGATTTAAGGAAATGGTCGGAGATTGCCTTATCGGTGATGGTTACGGTGGGAATTACGAGGCCACGTGAGATGATATGTTCGAGGGGGTGGCCGTGTATATGGGTGGGGCAGTTTACATGAGAGATTGAGGGAGGAAAAGAGGGCAGTGAACTCAGAGGAGAGGGAGCAGGAAGAGTTGAGGTGGAGGTTGAAATCACCAAGGATGAGAAGTCGCTCGGTGCAGAGGCAGAGGGAGGAAAGCAGAGAAAATATCTCGGTAAGAAAATTGGTGTGGTATTTGGGTGGGTGGTACAAAACAAGGATTTTAAAAGAGGCGTGAGGGGTGGAACAAGGTGAAATGCTCAGACAGAGACAGAGGGGGTGAAATTTAACTTCAGTGGGGCTGCAATTTGGGTAGTAGCAGATTGGCCACCCGTTATACCCGGCCGATTTCCCTTTCCTTACTGCCCGTGCCGAAATTCACCCCCAGAGAGTGATACAGATAGAGAGAGGCAGACAGTGTTTTCCTCATTCTATTATTGTTTCTGTTGTTAAAAAAAAGTTGAACTTTGAAAGCAAACAATGTCTCTTTGAGGAAACAAATGGGAAGGGATACAAGGAGGGGAGGGGAAGATGGAAACAGGCTGAGGGTGCAAGGGCCTCCACCTGCCCACCTCACCCCCTTGGGGGAGCACATGGGAATGGGAGGAGCAAATGGAGAATTAAGAGAAATTATAGATCAGTTAGCCGAACATCTGTTGTCGGGAAATTGCTAGAGTCTATAATTAAGGATAGGGTGATTGATCAATTGAAAATTTGCGAGATGTTCAGAGAGAGCCAGCATGGATTTGTGAAAGGTAGGTCATGCTAGACAAACCTGACTGAACTTTTTGAGGAAGTGACTAAAGTAATGGACAAGGGAATGTCTACGGATGTTATTTATATGGACTTCCAGAAGGCATTTTGTAAAGTCTCACATAAGAGACTGTTAACTGAGGTAGAAGCCCATGGAATTAAAGGCAAATTATTGACCTGATTACAAAATTGGCTGAGCGGCAGGAGACAGAGAGTAGGGATAATGGGCAGGTATTCTAATTGACAGCATGTGACTAGCGGTGTCCCGCAGGGATGTGTGTTGGGGCCTCAACTATTCACAGTATTTATTAACGACTTAGACGATGGCATAGAAAGTCATATATCCAAATTTGCCGATGATACAAAGATAGGCAGCATTGTAGGCAGTGTAGATGAAAGCATAAAATTACAAAGGGATATCGACAGATTAGGTGAATGGGCAAAACTGTGGCAAATGAATTTCAATGTAGGCAAATGTGAGGTCATCCACTTTGGACCTAAAAAGGATAGAACAGGGTACTTTCTAAATGGTGAAAAGCTAAAAACAGTGGAGGCCCAGAGAGACTTGGGGGTCCAGGTACATAGATCATTAAAATGTCATGAACAGGTACAGAAAATAATTTAAAAGGCTAATGAAATGCTGGCCTTTATATCTAGAGGACTAGAATACAAGGGGGTAGAAGTTATGCTGCAGCTATACAAAGCCCTGGTTAGACCACACCTGGAGTACTGTGAGCAGTTCTGGGCACCACACCTCAGGAAGGATATATTTGTCTTGGAGGGAGTGCAGCGTAGGTTTACTAGAATGATACCTGGACTCCAAGGGTTAAATTATGAGGAGAGATTAAACAAATTAGGGTTGTTTTCCCTAGAATTTAGAAGGTTAAGGGATGATCTGATCAAAGTTTTCAAGATATTAAGGGGAACAGACAAGGTAGATCGAGAGAAACTATTTTCGCTGGTTGGGAATTCTAGGACTAGGGGACATCATTTAAAAATTAGAGACAGACCTTTCAGGAGTGAAATTAGGAAATTCTTCTACACACAAAGGGTGGTAGAAGTTTGGAACTCTCTTCCGCAAACAGCAATTGATGCTAGATCAATTGTTAATTTTAAATCTGAGATTGATAGATTTTTGTTAACCAAAGGTATTAAGGAATATGGGGCAATATGGAGTTAAGTCACAGATCAGCCATGATCTCATTGAATGGCGGAACTGGCTCGAGGGGCTAAATGGCCTACTCCTGTTCCTATGTTCCTAAGAGTGAGATGAATGAGAGGGGAGGATGCAGGGGTTGAATGGGTAGTTCAACGGAGAGTGATGGGGGTGAGGAGGTGGTATAAAGGGGAAGAGATAGGGAGAAGGGGAAGGGTTAGCGGTCATGAGTTTTCTGACTGGGAGCAGGTCCAATTAACTGAATTTGCAATTTAAACTACTTCTGCAAAGGACGTAACTGAGCATTGGCTTTAAGGTGACAAGCCAACTTGGCAGCTAAATATCACAACCATGCTCCAGACCCTAGACTACCCATGAAAAATGCTATGTGTCCTTATAGTGCTTGCTTCTTTTAAAAAAAAACACTCCAGCAGAAACAACCAATCTGCTGGTTGGGAATAAAATAAACAAATAGTGACAAAAATCTAACTTTGGTCTGTGTTGAATTTTTAGTTTGCATTTCTTCTTACTGGAAACAGCATGGAAGGTTAAAACAAGTCATAGGGTTGTTAAGTCACTGTTAGTTATTTTCTGCAAGATGGAGGCAGTTCACTTTACGGTTGAAGATGAGAAATTCTAAATGGTGCCTCAAAGCAAATTCAAGAAATTATTTTAGTGATTTGATTGCTTGGTTCCTGCTAGTTGCCAGTTTCAGATTGGTAGCATTAAAAACAAATTGAACAATTTGATTGCTTAGTGTTTTGCTGATTACTTGTTCCCTGCTGGTAGTTACTAACTTAATTGAACTACTTTTGATTAATTTGTATTTAGTGAAATAGAAGTTTGATTGGTAATTTAACAGATAATTCTTCATTTCAACCAATAATTAATTTTTGTCCTAAGGTGTAGCACTATCAGGTGTGATGGCTTTGAAAGCATGATAAGATGGACAAGTGCCAGGCACAGACTTTTAATTATATAGATAGATTAGTTTAGCCAAAAGGAATAACATGCCAATTAAGTAGGATATTTAAACTTAGTTATTTAAATAAAATTGTGAATTAAGAGCTTTCTGGTTATACAGACTTCTAAAATGCTAATATTCATTAGAAATACAGACAAGATAAAATGCAGTGTTATATGCTATTAAGAATGTTCACCACTTAGAGATTACTTTGACAATATCCCCGATAAAAGCTTGCGTGGACTGTATAACAAATCCATTTAAATATTACTTAATGGTTCTATAAAAAAAGCACAACTAATCCTAAATTACAACTGTGAGTGTGCTGAAAGGTCGATTACCACTGGAGTCAATTTGTGTTCATGTCTGTCTGAGTAATGGTGCTGATGCTTGAGATTACAATCAGTCCACTCAGGTTAATGAAAATTAGGCTTTTGCACTACTTTGCCTCGTCAATAAGAAGTGGAGGATACAGAGAACAGAAAGTTTCTGATTTAACAACTCGCTGTGGTCCCCGGGAAATCTTTTGCAGTCATTTTATGCCACTTCTTTCATGATAAGAATTATTTCTGCAGATATCAATTAACTCAGAGCTGGCACATTTTACTGATACTTTTGAGTTCTTATCACAAACAAACAGCCCCTTTAATTACAGCATTGAATGTCTTTCTTTTCTTTAACTAAAGCAAAAGATACAAAAGACTGGTTTTAAAGGTTCAATCGCTGACCACATCTATTTATTCATAATACAGATCTTATTATAAACTGAGCGATACTAGCAAAAGTTCTCATCAGAAAATGTTCTTCTTACCAAGTTTCAAGCTGCTTTACAGATTATAATGGAGATTCACTAAGATCACAGAAGAGGTTGGTTATACCAAAAGGTGTTTCATAACTAAGTTTGCTGTACTGAGGTAGAATGATGTACAATGGGGTATCCTCCCAATGTACTGCACCTGGCCATTCCTACCTGAACATCTGGGTTCAACCCTCAGTAACTAATTATAATGAGTTGCTGCCTCTAGGAAGTCAGAATTTTTTGTTCTGTCATTCTTTCTTTTAAAGCTTTAACCCCAAAAACATGTGGGTTTGGTTTGGGTGGGAGGGTAAAAAACTAAAAATTTGAAACAGGAATTGAACCCACCCACTTCCAGTTTTAACAGAAGTGAGAAGTCACACAACGCCAGGTAATACTGCTTGTCATTTCTGCGGCCTGGAGGAGTCCGTCTATCACATCTATATTGAGTGTGAGAGGTTGCAGCCCCTCTTTCATTATTTGAAGGGGCTGCTCCTCAATTTCTGGTTGCACTTCAGCCCCACGCTCCTGATCTACGGTCACCCGGTGCGGAGGGGAGCGGGTAGGTCGGAGGACCTCCTCGTAGGACTGCTCCTGGGCCTGGCCAAGAAAGCCATTAATTGGTCCAGGCAGCGGGCGGTCGAGGGGGTCGTTCGGCCCGATTGCCTGCCTCTCTTCCGCGGCCATGTTCGCGCCCGGGTGGCCCTGGAGATGGAGCACGCGGTGTCCGCCGGCACGCTTGAGTTTTTCCGCGACCGGTGGGCGCCGCGGGGACTGGAGTGCATCGTCACCCCGGACTTTCAAATTTTAATTTGATTTATTAAGTTTCATTTCAAGTTTTAATTGATTTACAGTAAATTTGCGTTCTGTCAAACCAAAAAGATCAACACCAGGTAATACTGCTTGTCATTTCTGCGGCCTGGAGGAGTCCGTCTATCACATCTATATTGAGTGTGAGAGGTTGCAGCCCCTCTTTCATTATTTGAAGGGGCTGCTCCTCAATTTCTGGTTGCACTTCAGCCCCACGCTCCTGATCTACGGTCACCCGGTGCGGAGGGGAGCGGGTAGGTCGGAGGACCTCCTCGTAGGACTGCTCCTGGGCCTGGCCAAGAAAGCCATTAATTGGTCCAGGCAGCGGGCGGTCGAGGGGGTCGTTCGGCCCGATTGCCTGCCTCTCTTCCGCGGCCATGTTCGCGCCCGGGTGGCCCTGGAGATGGAGCACGCGGTGTCCGCCGGCACGCTTGAGTTTTTCCGCGACCGGTGGGCGCCGCGGGGACTGGAGTGCATCGTCACCCCGGACTTTCAAATTTTAATTTGATTTATTAAGTTTCATTTAAAGTTTTAATTTGATTTACAGTAAATTTGGGTTCAACCAAAAAGAGCAACACCAGGTAATACTGCTTGCCATTTCTGCGGCCTGGAGGAGTCCGTCTATCACATTTATATTGAGTGTGAGAGGTTGCAGCCCCTCTTTCATTATTTGAAGGGGCTGCTCCTCAATTTCTGGTTGCACTTCAACCCCACGCTCCTGATCTACGGTCACCCGGTGCGGAGGGGAGCGGGTAGGTCGGAGGACCTCCTCGTAGGACTGCTCCTGGGCCTGGCCAAGAAAGCCATTAATTGGTCCAGGCAGCGGGCGGTCGAGGGGGTCATTCGGCCCGATTGCCTGCCTCTCTTCCGCGGCCATGTTCGCGCCCGGGTGGCCCTGGAGATGGAGCACGCGGTGTCCGCCGGCACGCTTGAGTTTTTCCGCGACCGGTGGGCGCCGCGGGGACTGGAGTGCATCGTCACCCCGGACTTCCAAATTTTGATTTGATTTGTTAAGTTTCATTTCAAGTTTTAATTGATTTACAGTAAATTTTGATTTGTCCAACCTGATTTGTCCAACCAAAAAGATCAACACCAGGTAATACTGCTTGCCATTTCTGCGGCCTGGAGGAGTCCGTCTATCACATTTATATTGAGTGTGAGAGGTTGCAGCCCCTCTTTCATTATTTGAAGGGGCTGCTCCTCAATTTCTGGTTGCACTTCAGCCCCACGCTCCTGATCTACGGTCACCCGGTGCGGAGGGGAGCGGGTAGGTCGGAGGACCTCCTCGTAGGACTGCTCCTGGGCCTGGCCAAGAAAGCCATTAATTGGTCCAGGCAGCGGGCGGTCGAGGGGGTCGTTCGGCCCGATTGCCTGCCTCTCTTCCGCGGCCATGTTCGTGCCCGGGTGGCCCTGGAGATGGAGCACGCGGTGTCCGCCGGCACGCTTGAGTTTTTCCGCGACCGGTGGGCGCCACGGGGGCTGGAGTGCATCGTCACCCCGGACTTCCAAATTTTGATTTGATTTATTAAGTTTCATTTAAAGTTTTAATTGATTTACAGTAAATTTTGATTTGTCCAACCTGATTTGTCCAACCAAAAAGATCAACACCAGGTAATACTGCTTGCCATTTCTGCGGCCTGGAGGAGTCCGTCTATCACATTTATATTGAGTGTGAGAGGTTGCAGCCCCTCTTTCATTATTTGAAGGGGCTGCTCCTCAATTTCTGGTTGCACTTCAGCCCCACGCTCCTGATCTACGGTCACCCGGTGCGGAGGGGAGCGGGTAGGTCGGAGGACCTCCTCGTAGGACTGCTCCTGGGCCTGGCCAAGAAAGCCATTAATTGGTCCAGGCAGCGGGCGGTCGAGGGGGTCGTTCGGCCCGATTGCCTGCCTCTCTTCCGCGGCCATGTTCGCGCCCGGGTGGCCCTGGAGATGGAGCACGCGGTGTCCGCCGGCACGCTTGAGTTTTTCCGCGACCGGTGGGCGCCGCGGGGACTGGAGTGCATCGTCACCCCGGACTTTCAAATTTTAATTTGATTTATTAAGTTTCATTTAAAGTTTTAATTTGATTTACAGTAAATTTGGGTTCAACCAAAAAGAGCAACACCAGGTAATACTGCTTGCCATTTCTGCGGCCTGGAGGAGTCCGTCTATCACATTTATATTGAGTGTGAGAGGTTGCAGCCCCTCTTTCATTATTTGAAGGGGCTGCTCCTCAATTTCTGGTTGCACTTCAGCCCCACGCTCCTGATCTACGGTCACCCGGTGCGGAGGGGAGCGGGTAGGTCGGAGGACCTCCTCGTAGGACTGCTCCTGGGCCTGGCCAAGAAAGCCATTAATTGGTCCAGGCAGCGGGCAGTCGAGGGGGTCGTTCGGCCCGATTGCCTGCCTCTCTTCCGCGGCCATGTTTGCGCCCGGGTGGCCCTGGAGATGGAGCACGCGGTGTCCGCCGGCACGCTTGAGTTTTTCCGCGACCGGTGGGCGCCGCGGGGGCTGGAGTGCATCGTCACCCCGGACTTCCAAATTTTGATTTGATTTATTAAGTTTCATTTAAAGTTTTAATTGATTTACAGTAAATTTTGATTTGTCCAACCAAAAAGATCAACACCAGGTTATAGTCCAACAGCTTGATTTGAAATCACAAGCTTGTGGTGAGCAGCAGCATCAGAGTGGTGGTCTCTGTGGCCAGGAAGAGGAGAAGGAGAAGGAGACCAGACAGCAGGCCACCACCAACCCACAACAACCACAACTGAGGTGCCTGGAGAGAGAGGACAGGAGAGGAGAGGAGAAAGAAAAAGGAAGGCCAAGGCCAAGGCCATCAACAACAGAGGAGAGGCCTTTCCACACTGCCTCCTCAATTGGCCTCCATTTTAGGAGAGGGAGAGAGGGGAGAAAACAACACAACATCCATCATCTGTTTGGAAGGAGGAAGGAAGGAAAGAACAGCTACAGGTGGGTGTGATTCTGGGGCACTCTCCCAGAGACTTTGTTTTGTAGGTGGGGGGAGGAAAGAAGAAAAAGAAGAAGGCCGGAACATCTAAGGGGTGTGTGTGTGTGTGTGTGTGTGTGGCTTCTGTAAAAGCTAGGCCGCACACACCATATTAAACACCCCTTTCCCATTGCCTGACCTGGGACAGCTGGAGCTGCCTAGGTGAAGTCCCCAATTAATTTAATCTTATTGGGCATCGTTAAGACCTGGTGCAGGACTGAGCCTGGGCATCTCCAGCTATCCCAGGTGAAGACATCTTCTCCCCCCACCAGAAGACCACCACCAAAGACTTTTATTACATCGGAGAGTGCACCCCCCTGCCAAACACCCACCCACCTACCATCCTGAGTGGCGACCCTGCCCTTGCGGCTTCCCTCCTTCCCACCCCCTCTCTCTCTCTCTTTGTCTCTTGTCTCTCTCTGCCTCTCTCTCTAAGAGGCACCTCAATCTATTTTAATGAAGTACCTATTGAGCAGAGGGGAGAAGGCCCCTCTCCTAATTCAATCAACTAAAGGGAGAGGTGTGCCTTCAATTTAAGAGCTCCCTCTGCTCAGGGGAAAATAGAAATAAAAAACCGAGGCCATTAACACCTTCAGGCCTGTGACTTGGGGTGAGTGTAGCCCTTAAAGAACCCTCCATTATGGCGAGTACATCTTCGTCGGTGGCGGGGGCAGCGAGGACGTATGCGAGCGTGGCAGACGCGGCCACGGCCGCAGCCACGAGTCCTCCTGTTACCCCGTCACCTTTTACCCTCCTTACGAGGAAGAATGGGGTCAAGAGCTACACTCACCCCAACATGACTATAGAGGCGTGCGTTAAAGCCATGGCTGGGGTTGTCGGCCCTTCAGCCATCGTCGCCGCCTCTAAAATGTACGGCAAGGCTGTGTTCTTCCTGGGGTCGGAGCGGGCGGTGTCCCTGGCCATCGAGAAGGGGCTCACCGTGGGCGGGACCTTCCTGCCGGTGGACCCCCTTGAGGCCACCGCGCAAAGGATTGTGGTTTCCAACGTCCCGCCCTTTGTTCCGGGTGAGCTCCTCCTCCCCCACCTACGTCAACTGGGGGAGGTGAGGTCGGGGATCACACCCATCCCGCTCGGCTTCCGGGAAGCCAGCCTTCGGCACGTCTTCTCCTTCCGGCGCCAGCTTTTCGTCCGGCTGGCGCGGGAGGAGGACGCGGACGGCGCGTTCACGGTGCTCCACGGGGGGACCGCCCACCGCGTCTTCTGGACCTCGGACGGCGTGCGGTGCTACGCCTGTAAGGAGGTGGGGCACGTCCGCAAAAACTGCCCCGCCTCCAAGGCCGCCACGACACCTGGCGCGGCCAGGGTTGGCGCCGCCGCCCCCCCTCCCCCTGATACTGTCCGCGCGTCGACGGCGACGGATGCGCGGTCGAAATCGGAGGCCAACACCACCACGGCCTCCGGCGGGGAGGAGGGAGAGCGTCCGGGGGGAAGGAAGGCGCGTAGGAAAAATAAACATCTAAGGGCGGATCCCCTCGCGGAGGAAACATCGGAGTTGACCGAACTCACGCCCGAGTACATCGCGGAGTTGGTCGGGACGCATGAGACTGGGGGGGTCCTCGTGCCCGGGCCCGTGACCGTGACCGCAACTGCTGAGGCAGCTAAATCAAGACCTGTGGCCGGGCTCGGGCCCGAGGGGCCCAAGAAACCCAGTCGTCGGAAAGGGG
Organism: Squalus acanthias; assembly: GCA_030390025.1. Taxonomy (NCBI): domain Eukaryota; kingdom Metazoa; phylum Chordata; class Chondrichthyes; order Squaliformes; family Squalidae; genus Squalus; species Squalus acanthias. Next base: position 154,043,202 of record CM059426.1, on the reverse strand, counting down.
CAGAGAGGGAGGCCCCAGCAGACATGGAGGCCTCCCCCTCTCCGGGCCCCAACTTGTTAAAAAGAAAGCTCCGCCCCCAGCAGGAGGACTGCGAGGAGGAAGGTCCCTCCGCAAAAGGGGGGCAGTCGCCCGCCGCGGGTGCTGCGCCCCACCCCACCACCGTCATCGTCGCGCGCGATCGGCAGGGGTCGTCTGTCCCTCGGGAGGGTGAGACAGCCGAGTCTGTCCGACCTGTGCCTCCCGGGGATGGGGAAGAGACCCTGCCTGTGGGGGGGGGCGCGGAACAACCCGCGGAGGGAAATGTAGTTACGGAACCATTGCTCCTCGCCGGGTCGGGCGTCCTGGGGACTGGGGCGGGCGAGGCCAAAGAGGCTGAAGCCGAGCCCGCCTTTTATAACCCAGATATCTCCCAGGGACTGCTCGACCTGGTGGAGGAGTGTAGCAATCCCCAGCCCGCTGGGTCGGAGGTTGGTGGCGGGGAGACAGAAAGCCCCCTGACTCCGTCTCTGTTGTTGGCGCCGGACGTGCTGGAGGAATTTGGGATTATTTTCTCCCCGGTTTCTCCGGTCGCCCCGGCGCCTGAGGCGGGGGGGGTCCCCGAACCGCCACCGCCTCCCGGCCCGGCGCCCCTGAAGGAGCCCAGGGTGGACTCCTCTGCCACCGATCCTGGGGGTGGGATCGTGACGGAGGCGGGGCCGGCCGGTGCGGCCGAGCCGTTCGCTGCACCCTGTGCGACGGACGGGTCGGCCGCCGGTGACGACCTCCCGGAGGAGGACGGGGACTCGGTGTTGGGCAACGAGGACGATTTGGAGTCCATCGGCAGCGAGGCGATGGACGCCCTCGTGCCCTTCACCGACTCTCCCCTCATCCCCGTAGGGGAACTCCGGGATTTTATGGCCGTGAGCCAGGGTCGTCACAAGAAGATCCGGCTGGCCCTCGACAAGTGGTCGGAGCTGGCGCTGCTCGTCGTGTCCGTCCGCGCCGCCGTTAAAATCATGGGCGCGGACAAGGACGTTGGCCGGCTCGAGCTGCGTCGGCTCAAGAGTTTCCACACTGGGCTGCTGAGGGAGTGGCGGTCGTCAGTGACCGCGCTCCCTCCCCTCCGTTAGGTAGAGGTTGCACTATGCTTCTGAGATGAAGATAACCATAGCCAGCCTCAACATCAACGGCAGCAGGGAGGCGCGCCGTAGATTCAATAACTTCTCGGTCCTTCGGGATGGGAAATATGCGGTGTGCTTCCTGCAAGAAACCCACACCGTTCCGGGAGACGAGGCCACGTGGCTCCTGGAGTGGCAAGGAGGGGTCAGCATGAGTCACCTCTCCAACAATTCCTGCGGGGTGGCTGTCTTGCTGGCCCCGCATTTTCAGCCGGGGATCTTGAGGGTCAAGGAGCATGTGCCGGGCCGCTTGCTCCAGGTCACTGTTCGCCTGGGAGGCGTGCCGCTCCATTTAGTGAACGTGTACGCCCCCCGGACCGGTGCGCAGCAAGTGCGCTTCTTCGGAGAAGTGTCCGCTCTTCTGGGCTCCATCGACGTGGGCGAGTGCGTCATCCTCGGGGGGGATTTCAATTGTACCCTCGAGGCGCGGGACCGGTCGGGTCCCCCGCGAAGCCCGGCGGCGATGGAGAAGTTGCGGGACCTGGTCGGGTCCTTCGACTTGGTGGACTTCTGGCGAAATCTCCATCCCGACTCCAGCGCCTTCACGAGCGTGAGGCTTGGAGGAGGAAGGTCCAGAATCGACCGCCTTTACATTTCCCGGGCGTACGTCTCCTGCGTTCCGGCGGCTTCCATGCGGCCGGTGCCGTGCACGGACCACCACCTGGTGTGGGCGGAGCTCGCTCCGCTGCGCGCGCGGGGGGGGTCCGCGTACTGGCATTTTAACAACCTGCTGCTGGAGGACGCGCGGTTCCGGGATTCGTTTCGCCGGTTCTGGGCCGACTGGAGAAGGAAGCGGGGAGGCTTCCCCTCCTTGAGGCTATGGTGGGACGTGGGCAAGGCTCACGTCCGCGTCTTCTGTCAGGAGTACGCGAAGGGGTCGACCAAGAGGCGGGAGGCCCGGGTCGGGCGATTGGAGAAAGAAGTGCTCGACCTGGAGTCCCGTCTCGGTCAAGTCGTCGAGGACCCGGCCCTGCGGAAGGTGTACGAAGAGAAGAAGGGCGCGCTGAAGGACCTGCAGCTGGTCGGGTCCCGAGGCGCGTACGTGAGGTCGCGGATCCAGTTCCTGCGGGACCTGGACCGCGGCTCCCCCTTCTTCTACTCGCTGGAAAAAAGACGGGGGGTCCGTAAGCAGCTCTTGGGGCTGCTGGCCGACGACGGATCTCTGGTCTCGGATCCGGAGGGCATCAGCGCGGAGGCCCGGGCCTATTACGGGGCTCTGTTCTCTTCGGATCCGTCCAGCGAGGATGCGCGCAGAGTTTTGTGGGAGGACCTGCCGAAGGTCGGCCCGGAGGGCGCCGAGAATTTAGAAGCTCCGCTAAGCCTGGCGGAGCTGACCGGCGCCCTGCGCCAGCTCTCGAGGGGCAAGTCCCCGGGGCTGGACGGGCTGACCGTGGAGTTCCACAGGGCGTTCTGGGACGTCTTGGGGGACGACTACGCGCGGGTCCTGGGGGAAAGTCTGGCGACCGGGGAGATGCCCCTCTCTTGGCGCAGGGCGGTCATCGTCCTGCTGCCCAAGAAGGGCGATCTCCGCCTACTTAAGAACTGGCGCCCGGTCTCCCTCCTCAGCACGGACTACAAAATTTTCGCCAGGGCTATGTCTGCTCGCCTTGGCACCGTGCTGGCCCGCATGATCCACCCCGACCAGTCCTACACGGTCCCGGGCCGGAGTATCCACGATAACATCCATCTGGTCCGGGATCTGGTCCACCATTCCCAGAGGGCTGGTCTGTCGGTCGCCTTCCTTTCCCTGGATCAGGAGAAGGCGTTCGACAGGGTGGATCACGAGTATCTTTTCGGGACTCTGCGCGCATTCGGGTTCGGGACGCATTTCGTCGCCCGGATCCGACTTCTGTACGCCGCCGCGGAGTGTCTGATTAAAGTTAACGGGTCTTTGACGGCGCCCCTTCGCTTCGGGAGGGGGGTGCGTCAGGGATGCCCCATGTCCGGTCAGTTATACGCTGTTTGCGTGGAGCCTTTCCTGCGCCTCTTGCGGAAGAGGTTGACGGGACTGGCTCTGCAAGGGCCGGGCGTGGAGGTGGTCCTCTCGGCTTACGCCGATGACGTGCTCCTCGCGGTCACGGATCCCGTCGACTTGCGGAGGATGCGAGAATGCCAGCAGATTTACTCGGACGCATCCTCCGCCAAGATCAACTGGGAGAAATGTTCTGGACTCCTGGTGGGCCCATGGCGGGTGGACTCCCTGCCGGAGGAGTTCGGGCCTTTCGCCTGGAGCACCACGCACCTCCTCTACCTGGGAGTCTACCTCAGCCCGGCCGAGGACGCCTGGCCGGCGAACTGGCAAGAGCTGGAGGCCAAAGTCACCGCTCGCCTAGGGCGCTGGACAGGACTGCTCCGAGTGTTGTCCTACAGGGGTCGAGCTCTGGTCATAAACCAGCTGGTGGCCGCCATGTTGTGGTACCGGTTGATCACTTTGATCCCTCCCCCTGCGTTTGTCGCCAAGATGCAGAAGAAGCTCGTCGACTTCTTCTGGGACAAAAGGAAGCACTGGGTCTCTGCCGCGGTTTTGAGTCTCCCGCTTAGGGAGGGCGGTCAGGCGCTGGTGTGCCTTCGCACCCAGGCAGCGACTTTCCGTCTTCAGACGCTGCAGAGATACCTGTACGTGGAGAATCCTCCTAGGTGGCGTGCGCTGGCGACGTATTTCTTCCGCCAGCTGCACGGCCTCAATTACGACACGCAGCTCCTGTTTGTGAGAGTGGGTGGCACGCGTGCCAGCCTGCGGGAGCTGCCTGTCTTCTACCAGGAACTGCTATGGGTTTGGAACAGCGTCGCCTCCGAGCGCAGTTCTCCCCCGTCAGGAGCGGCGGCCGTCCTTCGGGAGCCGCTGTTCAGGAATCCGCACCTCCACGACCGCGGGTTCGGCTGGCTGGCGGAGGGCAGGGCTGTGCCCGGTAAGGTGACCAGAGTCGGGGACCTGCTCGATGGCGGAGGAGCGGGCTGGATGGCGCCGGAGGAGTTGGCGAGGCGCATGTCCTGGGTCAACGTCCGGCTCGCGGTCAAAGCCATCGAGTCGCTAAAAGTGGCACTGGGCCCCGTCTCCACTAGGTGTGTCGAGGAGGCTCAAGCACGTGGGGCGATCCCGTCCGAACTGACCCCCGTTCGGACGGAATTCCTTATCGGCGCCCGGCCCCGAATCCTCCCTCGGGAGCCGCCGCCTCACCACTTGAGCCTTCTCGGAGAAATGCCCTCCGTGCCCTTTCAATCCGCACGGAGGCGTTTCCTGTACGGGCTGCTCCTGCACACTCTCCACTTTGCCATCTTCGTCTGCCGTCCGGACACGCCTTGGCGTACCATCCTGCCGTCCGGCGGAGGCGAAGGTCCCCATTGGAAGGCTCTCTACGCGGGAGTCTTCCCTTGTTCTATTGGGGACTTGGCCTGGAGGGTGTTGCACGGAGCAGTCCCGTGCAATAGGATTTTAAGTAGGTTTACGGACTCCCAGGCTGCTTGTCATTTCTGCGGCCTGGAGGAGTCCGTCTATCACATCTATATTGAGTGTGAGAGGTTGCAGCCCCTCTTTCATTATTTGAAGGGGCTGCTCCTCAATTTCTGGTTGCACTTCAGCCCCACGCTCCTGATCTACGGTCAACCGGTGCGGAGGGGAGCGGGTAGGTCGGAGGACCTCCTCGTAGGACTGCTCCTGGGCCTGGCCAAGAAAGCCATTAATTGGTCCAGGCAGCGGGCGGTCGAGGGGGTCGTTCGGCCCGATTGCCTGCCTCTCTTCCGCGGCCATGTTCGCGCCCGGGTGGCCCTGGAGATGGAGCACGCGGTGTCCGCCGGCACGCTTGAGTTTTTCCGCGACCGGTGGGCGCCGCGGGGGCTGGAGTGCATCGTCACCCCGGACTTCCAAATTTTGATTTGATTTATTAAGTTTCATTTAAAGTTTTAATTGATTTACAGTAAATTTTGATTTGTCAACCAAAAAGAGCAACACCAGGTAATAGTCCAACAGTTTTATTTGAAATCACAAGTTTTAACAGAGGCGGGATGAGGGGTGGGCGACCAATCAGCTCTCGGGAGGCGGCTTGGTCATTTAAATATTTTAATGAGGCTGCGTGCCTTCATTTTAACAGTGATTCTATTTTTAACCACAGGCGGCTGGGTTTCCCTGGCCTCAAGAAACCCCGGCAGGTGAAAGGAGGCAAGAAGGCTGGCTGTGGGCAGGAAACCTATAGAAAAATGTTCTCCCCCAAGCTGAGGTCGAGGACCATCCTTCTCTTGTTGTAACTTCTTTTACTCACTCAGTCACTCACTCACGCCCAAACAGGCATGTGCTCAAAAAACAGCAGGGCCTAGAAATTCAATTGTGCCGTGTCATTTACAGGCGTAATATGTGTGCCTAAGGGTCCAATATGGCGGATGGCCTGCACACACTCATACCATCGCCCGCCCTGTTGGATTGGGCTGCTCCATAGGCGTCCAGGCACGCATTGGAAGCATGTAAAAAGTTCATTATGATATTTAAATAAAGGTCCTACGCTTTTGTGAAATTGGCTTTCCCCAGTGCCGGACTCACCACGTGATAAACTTGCACAGCAAGTCATGGCACTAACAGGCAGAAAAGACCCTGCAGCAATGCTATTTAAAGGGCTCATCCACTCCATACTGATTAATTGCTGGCTTGTTCTTTTAGGCTGCCGTTGAACTTTTAGGGCATTTCTTGACCTATTTTCTGCCCTCCCTAAACCTCTCCGTCTCTTTATCTCTCTTTCCTCCTTAAGACGCTCCTTAAAACCTACCTCTTTGACCAAGCTTTTGGTCACCTGTCCTAATTTATCCTTATATGACTCGGTTAGCCCTGATTTCTTGGCCCCCAAATAGGTGCGCAGCCAATGAATATTGCGGGTAGCCTGACTCATTCTAACGAGCTGGCAACATCAATTTGACATTGTCCCTGTGACTACATGAACAAGCGCATGCCCTGTCCCCTGTGCACCCGTTTCTCGAATTTCCGTGTCCATAAATCTAACCCGGTCAATTACTGCTCTAGCAGCCTCCACCCAATCATCAATAAAATTATGGAAGGAGTCATCAAGCGTGCCATCAAGAAACACCTACTTACCAATAACCTGTTCATCAATGCTCAGTTCGAGTTCCAACAGAATCACTCAGTTCCATCACAGTCTTGATTTTAATATGGATACAAGAGCTGCATAGTATTACATAGTATTTACAGCATAGAAACAGGCCATTCAGCCCAACAAGTCTATGCCAGTGTTTATGCTCCACATGAGCCTCCTCCAACTTTACTTCATCTCACCTTATCAGCATATCGTTCTATTCCTTTCTCCTGCATGACGCGTTCTGCCCTAATTCACAACCCCTCTGCTGCCATAATACCTGAATCCCACCCCATGTAAGAGTGGAAATTCTGGGCTCAGATAACTAACTCCAACTGGTACATCTTGCTTACAATCTTTATCACGGATCTCTAAAGCACCAGTAAAATCCCAGAATATCATTTAATAAAAATGGAATTTGACTTATTCAGTGAGTGTGAATCAGTGGCCCTGATGTTACACCTACATGACCTACATGGCATAAACACCCCTATTGTTATAAAATATCAGATCCTCCGACTCACTGAGCAATGCTACGGGGAATCTACTCACATTTATTATTAGTACCAGTTGATGTCCCATGGCATTGCACACAGTGAGTCAACAGTAGGCACATATGAGTAATGTCATGTTCATTGTACGACAAAAACTTTTATTACCGGTGGGGGGTGGGTGTGGCAGAGATCTACAACAAGAAGCCATAATGGGAAATGGGGGTAGATCCATAATGGCGGAGTAAGATCCGCAAAAGGAAGGAGATTCACAACAGGAGGATGATGTCGAATGGGAGAGAGGGAGATCCATAACGGGGTGGGACTGGAGGTAGATCCAAAAGAGGGGATAATTGAGAAGGGACAACCATTTCAACTGGTACTGCAGGGCCATAGCCAGGGCCAATTATTCCATGGGGACATAATAGGAAGAAAGTACAGGAGAGAGTAAATGTTGGGTTGGGCCTGAGCTGACAGAAGCAGCAAGGCCCTAAAAAATTAAGTATCCATATCAGGTGGGGGCGGGGCGTAGGAAGCCAGGCCATATCAGGTGGGGCCAGAATGGGCACAGGCATTAGGGCAGCACAAAACTTAAGGAGGCCATATCAAGCAGAGAAGAGCGTGCAAAAAAATTCAGAGAAAACTATATTGGGCTACAGCCAGGGCTGGGGGATCTAGAACGAGTGGTCATAGTCTCAGGATACGGGGTAGGACATTTAAGACTGAGATGAGGAGAAATTTCTTCACTCAGAGGGTGGTGAACCTATGGAATTCTCTACCACAGAAGGCTGTGGAGGCCAAGTCACTTAATATATTTAAGAAGGAGATAGATAGAATTCTAGACACAAAAGACATCAAAGGGTATGGGGAGAGCGCGGGGATATGGTATTGAGATAGAGGATCAGCCAAGATCATATTGAATGGCGGAGCAGGCTCGAAGGGCCGAATGGCCTACTCCTGCTCCTATTTTTCTATGTTCTATGTTCTATCGTAGTGGCATTGAGTGGGAGCAATTTAATCTATGGTCAAAGCCAACAGAGATAGAAAGGTGACAGCAAATGCTAGCCAGGTAATTTTGAAATAGCAAACAACAATGACTTGCATTTATATAGCGCCTTTAATGTAGTAAAACATCCAAAGTGGTTCACAGGAGCGTAATCAACCAAAATTTGACTCCTGTCAAGCGCCTTGGGATGTTTTACTATGTTAAAGGTGCTATTCAAATGCAAGTTGTTGTTGAATTTTCCCATTTTAAATATATACATAGGGATTTTCAATGTTAACATTAAAAAGTGTGACTCCAAATTAATAAACAGGAAATGTGTGCCCTAAATAAAAATTTTAGGCCTAGAAATTCCCCGGTGTAGTTAAAGCCAGTTTTGTTGAGAAAATGGCAACCGCCTCGCTTCTGCCCACTTCTGGCGCGGGACACGACGGCTGCCATTTTGGTGAGGGCCATAACGCTGCCGTTGGCAGTGCTGGCCTCTCAAATTTAAATAAGCAGATCGTGATGTCAATCGGCGTGCAACACCTGATTTGACGCCACGACTGCTATTTTGGACATTCTCGCGCTACATAACGTGTCCTGAATACGCAGAGAAAAACGTGCATGAAGCAGCCCTGCAGAGTCGCTGTCAGCACTTCTTAAAGGGACACACACATCTTTCAGGTAAGTTTGGAGCCGGCATTTTTACTTTTGCGTCAGGTCGGGTGCATGCGGGCTGCATAGCAGGTCGGGAACGCAATGTTCTGAGCAGCGTGTTGTAAAGAGCGACTTTTACTTACTGGCCCCAATTGAAAGACTCATGCGTGTTTCCCGGCCCTATTAAATGGTGCGGGTCTGATGACGGCATCGATGACTCGTTTCCAGCGCCGATATTTAAAGCAGCCTTGCACTCAACTCATTTGAAGGTTGCTAGAAGAGGGTGGAACCTGACAAAGAAAGGCCACAGTACTGTTATAAAGTAGCAAAGATGGATAGCCAAAGGCAGAGGGCTGCACCACACTTCTCAGACTCATCCCTGCATACTCTGGTGGAGACTGTCAGAGCACACTCTTCCCTGCTGATAGGCGAAGAAGACCTCCACAAGAAACAAAGAGAGCCTGGCTGAATATAGCTGAGGAGGTCAGCAGCAGGGGTGTGGTGATGACGACCTGGATACAGTGCAGGAAACGATTCAATGATCTCATGAGGTCAGGAAAGGTGAGTGCAATGCCACACTCAACCTCATCCTGAAGTTCCTGTCACCACATCCCCATCACTCTGCCTTCTCAAGCCTACTCCTGCACATCATTCCTCACACCAACATACCGTCCAGGTCCACCCATTCCTCTCTCTCTATGTACATACTCATATCCCCATCTGACTAACCACCCCTCACACTCAGCCTCATCCTAATGCAATCACAGCAAGTAACACCACAGAAAGAGGCCATTTGGCATTGGCAACATGAGCACCACCATGTCGCAGGCCATGGCAACGATGTGCTCTTCCATGGAAAGGATGGCCACCTGCATGGAGCAGCTAATGTGCCACTCACACGAGCACATGCTAGCTGTGGACAACAGATTGTGGGCGCTCACAGACATCCTCTCTAGGAGGGATGTAAGCGTAGACTTGTGCCTTCATCGCCCCACTGATGTGCAGCAAGGTGTTCACCAGCTCCTTGCTAGCAGGGAAGTGTGGGTGGCCCATGAGAGATATGATGGTGAGAGGGGATATGGAAGTGGGGGATCTTCTCAAAGCGCTCCAACATCTCCCCCATTGCCTCCCCCTCAGTCAGAGCCCCACATGCTTCCTCAGATCCCAATGGCACAGTCGCAGGAGGAGCAGACTTGGGCGGGGCCATCACAGACTCCAAAACCCAGAGGACGTCCGCCAAAAGTGTCTGACAAGTCGCAGCAGGGAAGTAAGCAGCCTACAACTACCTCTGCTGAAGCGCTACGCACATGGGTATATCAAAAAATGTTAGTGGTAAGTTTCAGTTGTTTTGATTGGACACTTAAATGTTTTCTTTTCACCACTTTCGGGTCTTGTCCATTTTTGCCTCAAACCTCGGAAGTGCCTTTGTCACTTGGAGTGAATGGTGACACATTATTTAACCTCAAGCATTGGGGATTTGGGTGAGAGGAATGGATTGGTCATTGTGGGGATGCTTTATGGTGTTGTTGTGGGGCAGGGGGAGATGTGGCCAATGCAGCCATGTGGCTGGATTGGAGCAAGTTAAGTAAATCTGGCCATGATGAGGCCATCCTGGGCCTCACGGGCAGCAAGGTGTGCCGCTTCTGGTGCCATCTGCACCTCAGGCTGGTCCTCCTCCTCCTCCTCGTCTTCCACCAGCTCGTCTTCCTCCTCCTCCTTCTCTGAAGAATCTGTGTGTTATGGGCTTTCCTATCCTGCAGCTCCAATCCTTGCTGTTGCTCTAGGTTGTGCAGCGCGCAGCAAACGATGTCTGGAGACCCTGGCTGGTGCGTATTGAAGGGCTCCTCCAGATCTGTCAAGGCATCTAAAACGCATCTTCAGCATGCCTATTACTTGCTCTATGGCACATCTTGTGGACATGTGGCACTCATTATAACGCTCCTCGGCCTCGGTACTTGGCCTCCTCAGGGATGTCATGAGCCACGTCTTCAGTGGATAGCCCTTGTCTCCAAGCAGCCAGCCGGTAAGTCTGTTTGGAGGTGCGAAGAGCTGAGGGAGGGTGGACTGGCGCAGCACGCAACAGTCATGACAGCTGCCAAGGAATCTGGCGCACACATGCATGATCATCTTTTTGTGGTTGCAGACGAGCTGCACATTGAGGGAGTGGAAGCCTTTGCGGTTCACAAACAATCCTGGGTGATGATGGGGTGCCTTCTTGGGCACATGTGTGCAGTTGATGACGCCCTGCACCTGTGGGAAGCAAGCCAGAGCCGCAAAGCCGAGCGCCTGCTCAGTAACACTGGCCTCATCAGTGGCAAAGTTGATATAATTGGCTGACTTGTGAAACATGGCATCGGTCACCTGGATGATGCAACTGTAGGCGGCCGACTGCGAGATCCCGCAAATGTCTGCTGCAGATTCCTGGAAGGAGCCTGAGGCGAAGAAGTTGAGGGCGGTGCTGACTGGGAAGCAGGTCTTGTTCCAGCAAGCTACAAATGTCTGCGATGACCTGGCGCGATAGCCTGAGCCTCCTGAAGCACTGCTGCTCAGTCATGTTGAGGAAGCTCATCCTCTGCCTGTATACCCTGTGTTGGGGGTATCGCCTCCGGCGCACTGTGGTGACCCCCTCTCTCCTGTGGAGCATCAGGTCGTTGAGGAGAAGACTGCTGTTGTGGTTGCTGCTGCTGCTGGTGTTGTAGCTGGTGTTGTTGGTGGTGGGGCTCATCTTAGTCCGATTCTGAGGACCAAGGTGAGACAGTATAAGCAGCACCCATGCTGATGTAGTAGATCATGATGTGGAGATGCCGGCGTTGGACTGGGGTGGACAAAAATGAGAAGTCGCACAACACCAGTCCAACAGATTTATTTAAAATTACAAGCTTTCGGAGCTGTCGCCCCTTCTTCAGGTAGGGTAGCTGTGAGAGAATCTCCCAGAATTCACAATATAAACACAGAAAAAATGTATTCAAATCTTTCCCTACATCAAAAACACACTAAGAGCACAGTAGTAGATGGCAGGTAAAGTGGAGATCAGAGGGCCAATCCCTCAATGTTGTGATAGTGAGTAGCAATGGAGTGAGAGTGGCTTCTGAGGTTTCAAAAATGACCAGCAAGCTGCAGACACCAAAATCTGTGGACAAAATGGAGTGAGCAGGAGCCTTTCCATGAGACAAGCAATGAGGTGTAATGTTGCAGTTTTTATGTGCTTTTCCCAGTTGTCAATGAATGAACTCGCCAATGGCCACTGAGCTTCTGCCTCCCCTTCACAGGCGAGGCACCCAACCTCCATGAATCCCGTGCTCTTGCAGTTAAACTAGAAGCTGGCGTTAAAATCACTCTTCAGGGTCTCTAAACAAGCACTTAATGATTTCAATGAGGTCGCCCGGCTCTGCCGATCGGGTCCGTGTCATGCCTTCAAAGCTGCCCGAGTGAAATGCACAAGGCGGCGGGATGATGGTGGGTTCCTGATGCGTTCACGATTTCTGGAATTTTTATTGCCGACCCGCCCCCAAACCCGCACATGCGCCAATGGGAAAATTCCGTCCTGGATTTCAGCTTTTGGACTTTAAAAAATATTTTATTGAAGTAGTGGCTTGGTGCAATACATTTAAAAAGTTGTTAAAGTGTGCAGTGAGTGCAGGGAATGCTGCTGGATGCTTGCAAGGCTTTGTATGGTGAAGGAAGGCCTCTGAGAAGATAGAAAATGCTGGAAATACTCAGCAGGTCAGGCAGCATCCATGGAGAGAGAAATAGAGTTAACATTTCATGTCGACATGCTGCCTGACCTGCTGAGTATTTCCAGCATTTTCTGCTTTTATTTCTGATTTTCGGCATCCGCAGTATTTTGGCTTTGAGAGGACTACTTGCTCACAGTCCTGGGGGGGCACATGGAGCTGAAGCTGAGGCAGCAAAGGGGACAAGCTGCATGTAGGGGGAAGAGGAAGACGAAGAAGAGGAGGAAGCTGAAGAGGAGGAAGCAGAAGGAAGGAGGCAACCCAGACAATCCCTTTCTGGCCGGGTTATCCGGGATGGAATCATCTGCCTGCGGTACCAGTGACCACAACCCCAATTAAACATTTGTCACACACCTTACCTTCCCTCTGTTACTGACCATCACAGCCTTCTCTTGGCCACAATGCTGAAGTAAAAGCCACCACAAAGCAAACTTTCCAATCCAACTTTATCCATATATGCATCAAATATTACATCAAGAAATCAATTAATCACCCTCATACATTCCCATAGTGACTGTCTTGTGTGTGCCTTTGCCTATCCTACTGATGTCACGCAGTGCTACCCCAGTGGCTGTAGCATGGCTGGTGGAAGGCTCTTGACTTTCAGTGGGGAGGTATGCAGATGGCCTTGCATGACGACTTTGAGGAGCTGGTGATTGGGGTGTGTCAAATCGAGTAATGGTGTTTCTTCTTCTTCTTCTTCTTCACTCTCCTCTCCCTGTTCTTGGTCAACCACTGGCTGGGCAGGCTGGATTTCTTGGGTGTCTGAAATGAGGAAGGCACAAAGGTAGAGTTGTGGTGGACGGGAAGGGCGGGAAAGCAAGAACTGCATGCTTATGCCATGCGCACCTTGTAAATCAGAAGATATTGTGGGATGAGGGGGGAAATGGGATGTGAGAAGAAGGATAACGTATGAGGATACCAGCATCTTGTATTCATTCAGCCCCACTGCTGGCCAAAGGCTCAGCCATGCCCCTGCCAAGATTGGTCAGCACCATTTCCTCCAAGGGGGTGAGGTGAGGCTAGGAATGTTAGGTGTGCCTTGTGTTTGGTACAGATTGTTGATAGGTGAGTGATTGGGGGGCGGGGGGAGGAGGGTCGTGCATTGAAAAGTGTGTGAGGCTAGTGGTGAAGTTGGTAGGAGACGGCTTTTGAAGATGCATTCACTGACCTTGACCACTGGTCTGAGGTCATGAATCTTCTTTGGGCATTGGAGCCAGGTCCTGAGGCGACACTGCTGGAAGTGACGGCCTCGGTGATCTGGTCCCACATCATTCTTTCTGGAGGGCCTCCTGGCCCCTGTGGCTGGAGGACCTCTCTTGCAATGTTGACCCCCTGCACAAAGCTGGAGTGCCGAGTGCGAGACCCTAGGTGTCCCTTCCCTGGCTTGTTGAGCCATTTGTGTTAGTGCTGAAACACTTTTACCATTTTTTTACGTGCAGAAGGCAGTTCAGCTTTAAGAGCTGAAGACTGCCATTTTGGAATTATTTTTAATTTTTTTTTTCAGAAGGCAGTTGAGATCTAAGCGCTAAAGACTACCTATTTTAAAATTATTTTTATTTTATTCCTTTTAGAAGGGCATCCCTTTAAGGGCTCGACACTGCTTTCTAAAATGACAGGCTACCTTTAAGACAATGCTGCCTTGCTCCAGGGATGCTACAGCCACGCTACATTGGGCCTCCTGCTGAGCGCACCACCCAAAACAACGCATTGCATGGTAGGTTCTGCCCTCCAATCATTTAAATCAGCAAGCAGCACCAAAATAACGGTGCTGCCTGCGATCTTTTTACGGGCGGGAGTTAACCTCGCCCCGCGGTGGTACAGCCATTTTCCAGCGCTATTGGATTTCTAGGCCTTAATGTAATAATACAGATCAGTTGTAATTTGGTGTACGGTATTGTATCTTTGGTATTCAAATGGTCCAAATTCATCTGCGAAGAGAAGGGTATAAATATTAAAGATATAACATAGTCGTTTTGGGATGACATAAGCATTGAAGTGCATGTCCGTGTATTTGCTACTGCAATGCATAACATAATTATCTACTGTTATCCTGTTCTATTAAGAAATGCTAACATTTTGATTGAGTTAGATGTTCTTGAAGGAAAAACAGTCTTGTACAAATTTCTTTCCAGAATCAGAGGTTGAGGCTCTAATATCAGCTGCTGCCATTCCCTGTATACATTCCGAGCTAAACAGCTGAGGCACATTCTTTACAGTATTGGTAAATTCCTTCATTTGCTTTAGTTCTCCCCAGTTGTGTTTCTGGTCTGAGAGTGGAATGTTATTTCACTTACATTACTGAACAGTTTTTGACCTTGTGCCAGTTACTTTGCTTGTTCAAATTGTATATAGCCACGAGGGACGCTCCTCCCAGGCCTCTATCCTGTCATATGGGTTCAAGGGGTGGAATTCTGTTCCAAATACTATCACCCTCCTGGGAATATACAATCTATTTTATAAGGGCCACCCCTTGCTCTGTAAAGCAAGCATTGCTGAGCATTGCCAAATAGGCTGCTGGTATAATTAGTGCCTAGTAACATATAGGACTCAAGTGCCTCATGACCTGCTTATTTCAGTGCTAAACTGATAATTGCAGCTGTGTGCTAACTTGGTGTTTTAAATAACTGTTGCAGATAATTTAAGATATTGAATATCCAAATTTACAACAGTATCACCTAGGCAGTAGCAAAGATATATAAAGGTAACTATCTAAAGTATTTTAAATATTTCTACCCAACATGCCCTTTAAGGACCTCGCACTCTGCCAAATTCTTACATAATCAAATCAATTATTTTGGCCTCTTTGCTGCTATTGGTGATCTGCCCATTACCCCTTTCATTCCGCAGTTTGGGTCCATCACCCATCTCTGCCCCACCCACACCAATCCTGGCCCGAGTTAAAATCGACCCCAGAGAATCAGAGAGGGAGTGTGCGTGAGAGGGTAGAAGAAAGACAGAGCGGGGCTGAAATTCCGTGGAAGTTTCACAATGACATGATTAAACTTAATTAACCTGATGGCAAAGTAAGCCATGTTGTTGCTATCAGGTTTGATCCAAAATAACATACTTTGGAATTTATTTGAAGTAAATGGTTTCTGAGGTAATTTCTGTAAATGTTTTTCATTGCCAACAAAGAAGAGGCGATTATGCGATCCCAGCTGCAAATATCTGGGATCACCACCTGCACAGTACTGGCTGTGTAGATCCCTGAGAGAGCCGACTTCACCTCAAAATGTGAAGTTAGCTGATTAACATATTTTATGGTGCTCCTGCATTTGTTCGTTCATCTTTTGACATCGAAGAAGTCACCCAGAATGTCATCTCATTTTCAGCAGTGTGCTCCTTGATGACTGATGAGACTAATTTTTACAGAGTGAGCATTGAATCCAGATATACTAAATTGGGAATTTTGATTTTTCAGACGAGACTTCATCAGCATCAGTAATGAGATGGGCCTCATAGTAGGAGGTGCCTTCATGGATGGTTTACGCCATGTTTCTTGAGCAAGTTGTTCTCACTTATGGACGTCTATTTGGTAATGTTTCAGCATTGCTTTTAAGCAGTCTTTATATCTCTTTTGCTGTCCACCACAAAATCGCTTCTCAGTTGTCAGTGCACTATAAAAGATCTTCTTTGGGATTCGTTCATTAGACGTTCGAACCACATGACCTGATGAGTGTAGCTGTGCCTTCGTGATCAGAGCTTCTATCCTTGTCATGCCGGCTTTTTTAAGAACTTGTTCATGAACTCCTATTTGCTGTGCTCTCGTGATCCACTCCCAGCATGATATGCAAACAATCATGAACCACCTTAAACAGCTTGCCTCCAATTTGGCTTGACTATTAGCCTTAAAAAGAAGGTGGTAATCTTACAGCTAGCCCCAGTCAAAGATTATACTTCATTTATCATCACTATCGGTGATCACACACTTCAATCTGTGGACAGATTCACCTACCTACATTATCACATTGCTGTTTGTGGGACCTTGCTGTGCACATATTGGCAGCCGCGTTTCCCACATTACAACAGTGACTACACTCGAAAAGTACTTCATTGGCTGTAAAGTGCTTTGAGACGTCCGGTGGTCGTGAAAGGCGCTATATAAATGCAAGTCTTTCTTTACCTGGGTAGCACCCTGTCTGGAGAAGTCCATATTGATACAGAAACATCCTGCAGAATCGCCAAAGCCAGCTTAGCTTTTGCCAAAGTTTGTGAGCATCTCTGGGACAAGAGAGGCACTACGCCTGCAGACCAAGCTCAAAGTACACAGGGTTGGCGGTTTGAGGACCCTGCTTTATGAACGTGAAACTTGGACAACATATGCGCGACACATTGGCCCAAAAATTCGTGAGGAAGCCTTCGTGCGAGGGTAAGGCTTCCCCGCGATCTCTCACTGCGCGTTGGCTTTTTCAGTTCCAGCTCGCACGAACTTGATGTTCTGGACAGCTGCTGTGCTGGGCTTGCGTATCCCACAGGCGTAGTTAATTCGTGCGAGCTGTGGGATCACGTGACTCAGTTAGAGCCAATGGCAGCACACCATCTTCCATTCATAACTTTCACATAAGTGCTGTGAAAGCTATGAATCTATACCCCCCCAAAAGAACAGCTAAACCTCAATTAAATTTAAAAAAAAAACCATCACATTAATAAAATAAGTATAGTTAAATAAATTAACCATTTTAAATAAAAAATAAAATTTTTGAAAAAATTTAAAATCTTTTAAAAAGTTATAAAAATAAACTTACCTGTCTTTAAAGTCTCTAAAAAAGATATACCTGTTAAAAAAAATTCAAAATAATACTTAATTCACTACTTACCTTGTTAAAAGTGGGTCTTACTCCTCCTTTTTTTATGTGTAAAATCTTCCGTACTTACCTGCGCGTTGAAACCACTAAGTGCACTGCATGCGCGCAGCCTGTAGCGCGCATGCGGTTCAGCTAGGAACCGCCCCCTTTTCCATTCACCAAGTGCCGGTTTTCAGCGCATGCGAAAAACCGGCAATTGGAGACAGAATACGCGAGAGTACGCAGTGCGTACTCTCGCGTAGTGGCACTAATTTTTGGGCCATTATGGTGCTCCTGGTGCATTCTGCATAATGCACTGGGAACACCATAGAGCAGACGTTGGAATTTCAGGTGCCAGCAGCCAGTAAAGGGTTGCTGGCGGTCCTTTGAATGTTGACAGCATTTTCCGAGGGGGAGGGGCCACCTGGACAGCCTGGGCACAGGTGGTATGGGCGCTTGGGTGCAGGGGTGACATGAAGGGGCATGGGCAAAGGTAAGGCAGGGGAAATTTTATTTAATTAAGTTAGGTTCTGCCCTACAATATCTGTTCCAAATGGGAGCTGTGCAGCTGCTGCAGCTACATTATGGAGAGATTCCCTAATTTACATTTTTTTGGGCCTTGTGAACAGTTTCTGTGCAGTGTCCCAGTGCCTTTCGTGCTTGCCAGCTGATTTGAGGCATTCTTGGTGCCTCTGTTGAGTTGCGCGCCTCAGTTCACTGTGCCAGCTAATGTGCTGAAGTTCATCAAGTGCTCACCATTGCATTATTGGCCGAGGAGGTGAAATCTGTATGTTTATTTATAGACATGTGCCATTTATTTATCTATGTTCCGGGAACCAATCACAAAAAACTTAATTCATCACTTGGAAAGATCTCTTAAATACTTAGCAACCAGGGCTGCCAGACCCAGGACCCCCACCCCATGCTGTCAGACTCATACCTTTCCCCCTACAGCTAACAGACCCCACAAATCCCCAGCCAAAGCTTACGTTCCAATCCCCCTGTTCTGCCAAACCCCAGTCTCCTCCTCCGCAGTGCTGCCAAACACTCTGATCTCTCCCTCTTCCATACTGCTAAATACCGAGGGGTAATTTTACTGGGTAGTAATAACACCAGTAAATTGGGATAAACCTTGATGAGCATGGGAGGAAATGCATGCAGGGAACCATTCCACCAGCTCCCTAGTGTTTCTGTCAGAAGTCCTGTCTGGCATGTGATACATACATCTAAATGTCAGCATACAGCAAATGACAATGTACATAAGGCACTGATTAGGCCTTGGGTTTCAATGTCCCATAATACATCACCCAATATGGAGCAGTGTTACTGGTGCTGAAGATCATCTTATCATCTCCATTATATAATCATTATCAAAGATTCCAAATTATGGTAATGAACAAAATTGTTATAAGTTAACCTCACATATAAAAATGGAATCATCTTTACTGTATAGAATTGTGACAGTCTTTCAAAATAATTAAGCTATTTGAACTGGTTCTTTTTCCGTCTTTTTAATCTATAATATAACTGGTGTCTCTCCATTGTTACATTTGATTCTATTATTTGCTATCCATTAAGCCTCACAGCAAACTTCACATCTACTCATTTGGAACATTGTACTATACAAACTATTTTTGTTCTTTCACACAGATTATGATTTATAAAATATTTATGACTGGAATTTACTGATACGGTAGTACTACTGACCCATGCTTGTAGGATAAGATAAGATTTTTTTTAATGCATTCATGGGATGTGGGCATCGCTGGTAAAGCCAGCATTTATTGCCCATCCCTAATTGATGTTTATGTTGCTGCAAGCCTTGTAAAAATTAGACCCATCCAATGAAAGCTCTTACACATAGTCTAGCTAACATAGTCGGACTAAAGATAGACTTTTGGTGTAATGTACAGTGTTGTTGGTGTTCATGGAAAAAGGTTTATTGCTACATGAACTTTGGAATTGCCATTTTTTAAGTATCAATTTTCAAAGTCATAGCCCTGACATTGAGTGCGCTCACAACACAATGCCCTAGAATATGCATCTTGGGAACATGATATGGCTAAACTGTTCACAATCCTAACAGACCGTTACTTACAGTATTATTAATGGCAAAAACTCAACAAAGGAACTATCATGGCTACAGTGATCAAAAATATCATTTGGAATTGATTATTCATAAAAGAGATGGTAAACATTTCTGTTCCACAGGTCTGGGAACCTTTTGACAAACCAGAAACCACCTATCAGCCCGGGAACCTGGCTGAAATAGCAGTTGATTGCTTTATCATTTGTTTTATATATCATACACATACTGGCTAGAGCTGAGGGCAGTAGTGGTAAACTGTTGACATGGGGATTGCTGGAAAGGCCAAGTTTCATATACTGCTTGCTGTTCAGATCTAAGGGCATTGCTGCACACTCCAGCTCATCAATAGAACCCCAGACCCAATAGCTTACCAGATTTGGCCTGAAAACTGTAGCCAGTATATTTGTTTTATTACACCCTTAATGTATTTCTTTTAAGAGCAAGACATTTTTGAAGAGCCATCACATGTTTTTCCCAACTGCCATCTGTTAAGCCTATGCATGTATTTTAAATGTTAATTTTAAACATGTGCATGTTCATGTCTAATATGTCAATCTAATAATATAATAAATATGCATAACCTTGGGAGTAAATCACAAAATGTGATTGGCTAAAGAGTCAACCCATGCAAAAAATGTATTTATGGAAAGTGGCCCTTAAACCGTATTTATTCCAGATACAAAGTAGGTGAAAAGCAGCAAAGCTGTGAGATGTGCAGGTTCCTCCCTCGAATGTAGCATAAAAATTATGTTTGTCTTGTTATTCTTATGTGCTTTAGTAAAGACAAAATGTTACTAACGTAGAAAGCATCCCAAATCTCATGCATTCTGCCCTGAGTTCAACACAACAGAAAAAAGGACTTGCATTTCTATGCCACTTTATCAAGTCTCTCGGCACTTACAATGAATTACTTTTAAGTGCAGTCACTACTGTTAAGTAATTGAACACAGCAGCCATTTTGCACACAGCAAGGTCCCACAAAACACAAAGTGAATGATCAGTTATCTATTTTGCATGCTATGAGTTGAGAGAGGAATGTTACCCAGAACATTAAGAAACTTCGAATAGTGCATGGAATCTTTAACATTCAACTGAACAGGTTGGCAGAGGGCCTCAGCTTAAGGGTCTTGTCCTAAGGGCAGCATCTCTGACAGTGCAGCTTCCTCAGTAGAGCTCCAGTTGTGGAGCAGAGCTTGAACACACAACCTTATAGCTCAACGGCAAGAGTGTTATCAAATAAGCAGAGTAGATTGCAAAATGCATTATCTTAGGGGTACAGTCATTGCAATAGGTTATTTCTCTGATCAATATATTGAACGCAATTGTGCCGATCCAACAGTCCTTCTTATCACACCACAATGTTGACATTCAGACCTCCAATGAGTCAGCGTCATGCCACCTTGTTGAAATGTCATGCAGTCATTCAGAGGCACTGTGGCTGATGTCCCACTCCATGCTGAAGGGGCACATGTGCAGGACACTTCTGTTGAGGATTCCCTTCAAAGTTCCACATGCAGTTAAATTAATAATCTGTAAAATAAACAAAGATATGTAAATAGTTTTGGAGAAAATTACTTTTTCTCAGTTGGTGCACATCAAGGAATTCTGGGTTTACAAATAAAGTAAAATATTTACAACAGGGTTGAGACTGCCTATATTCATTTCTCACAGGACAATCGCAGCCATCAAAGAGAGACTTTCATACTATCAGACCGGGCTGAATTCAAACCTGAATCCCACAGGTTAATGTGTGTGAATCCATTGGCTATTCAGTCTCCTGACTCATTGCTTTAGTATTATGATTATTTGTAACAGAAAATGTATTATAAACATATGAGGTGATTCCACAATCTGACACTTCCACTGCGAAGCGCATTAAAATGATAGGATGGCAAATCAGGAGTTGCGTGTCCACAATTTCCCAAGATGCAGATCCTGCAAGCACCACTCCCCTCTGGGAGCACCAGATTGCAAAATTGCTCTTATATATTATTAAAAAATCTCGCATATTGAGGCACTTTCTAACTTCCTGTTCTCATAATTTTTGGTAATGCTTCTTAGGTCAACATTTACAATTTAAATCACCTATGCAAACATTTAGAATGGTAATTTTCCTATGTAAATGTTGCCTGTCATGATGTAGTTTCTGGTGCCACTAGGTGAAATTATGACACGACTTGTCTAGTGAGTCCCGTAACTCTGGCTGCAATTTGATATTTTTTCTCTGGTTACCCTGCAGGTAAAAAAAAATGTTTAATAAATCTGGGTCTGCAATCCTGCTTCACCATCTGCACTGCCCTAGTGGTCTAGCATTAGGTTGCCTGGTTTTGCCAGCAACTGATAGATAGATAAATCGTGCAATTACAGAGTATCAAGTGTGCACAGCCAAATCCCATTATAAATGCAGACTGTGGAATTTTTAATGGTTAAAACTAAAAAATAAGACAGAAGGAAAGTTTTGTAGCTAGGCAGCAGGCACAGATGTAAGATTTTAATAAGATATAGATGTTCAAATCCTTTTTTCCCCTGCCAAAACCTCAAATTGCCATCCCACCCCATCCCCACTCTTCCCCACTCCTTCACCATTCTACTCTCCAACTGACCATGAGCAATGCCATGGGAGATATGCTAGTATGTACCATAACATTTTGAAGGGAAATCGATTTTTTTCCTTTCAATGTAGAAGACAGCAGTCATGGAGGACAATTATTGTGAACCTAAAAGAGATTGGATCTGGCCTCCAATAAACTGAAAGTTTTTAACTGATATAGAAAAGTCTACTCTCTTCCCTCAAATGAAGATTCAAACTAGCAGAAGTTAAGGCAAAAACAGATTACTGTCTAAAATCCAATTTTCTGCCTGGCTGATACTGGGTGGAGAATTCACTGAGAATAGCATCAGAGCCTTACGTCCTGTTTTCTTGTTTAATAATGAGCCTAAACATCCTGAAACAGTCATGCTTCAAAAACACTGAAGATAAGATAAACTTTTAAATCATGTATTCCACTTCATGCGATACAAATTCGTCATGGCCCATTTTCGACTGAGCTGATGGTGCGCCTAATTACGTGGGCGCAATTAGGAGGCAATATTGGTCAGGGACCTTATTATCAGTAAATAGGCAGGCTGCCAGAGCTACTAGCACTATTGATTGACAGCTTACCTAATGGGGGGCATGAATATCAGCTCTCATATTGCTTGGATAAGTGTTAGTACTCTCCCCTCTTAGTCAGAAGGTTGTGGGTTCAAGCACCAGTCCAGGACTTCAGCACATAATCACATTTCAGTGCTGTTCTGAGGGAGTGCTGCATTGTCAGAGGTGCTGTCTTTCAAATGAGACATTAAACCGAAGCCCTGTCTGCCCTCTCAAGTGGATGTAAAAGATCCCATGGCACTTTTTGAAGAAGAGCAGGGGAGTTCTCTCAGTGTCCTGGCCAAGATTTGGCTCTCAACCAACATAACATTATTGCTGTTTATGGGACATTGCTGTGCGCAAATTGGCTGCTGCATTTCCTTATATTACAGCAATGACTACACTTCAAAAGCATTTCATTGGCTTTGGGACATCTTGAGGTGGTGAAAAGTGCTATATAATTGCAAGTTATTTCTTTCTTCAACTACCTATCTAACCTATTTTAAAATGTTGATATGGTCTCTGCTTCAGTCACTAACTCTGGTAATGCATTCCACAGCCTCATAACCTTCAGTGTAAAAAGGTTTGTCCTGTTCTCTGTCCTAATTCTTTTACTTTTAATCTTATATATATGTCTCCTCCATCTAGGCACCTCAATCATTAGAAACAATCTGTTTTTATCTACTCTGTCATTTTTCTTCATAATTTAAAATCATAGCTATCAAATCACCTCTTAATCTCCTCTATTCTAATGAAAACAGTCCCAAATTTACATCGAGTGTACAGCACAGAAACGGGCCAATCGGCCCAACTGGTCTATGCTGGCATTTATGCTCCACATGAGCCTCCGCCCACCCTACTTCATCTAACCCTATCAGCATATCCTTCTATTCCTTTCTCCCTCATGTGCTTATCTAGCTTCCCCTTAAATGCATCTATGCTATTTGCCTCAACTACTCCTTGTGGTAGCGAGTTCCACATTCTTACCACTCTTTGAATAAAGACGTTGCTCCTGAATTCTCTATTGGATTTATTAGTGGCTATCTTATATTTATGACCTCTAGTTTTGGACTCCCTACAAGTGGAAACGTTTTCTCTACGTCTACCCTATCAAACCCTTTCATTATCTTAAAGACCTCTATCAGCCTTCTCTTTTTTAGAGAAAAGATCCCCAGCTTGTTCAGCCTTTCCTGATAAGTATATCCTCTCAGTTCTGGTATCATCCAATTCTTTCTTTGTATTTGTATTTCCTCATACCAAGCAGCATCCTAGTAAATCAACGCATACCTTCTCTATTGCCTCAACATCCTACCTATAGTGTTGAGTCTAAAATGTGGTTTTACTAAGATTTTATATAGATTAGCATTACATCTCAAACTTTATATTCTATACCTTTTTCCATAAAACCCAGTATTCCATTACCATTTTTATTGGCTTTTCCACTTGAAGTGCTTTTAATGTCTGAACTCCCAATTCCTCTGCTCTTCCATATCACCCAGCCTTCCCCATTCATAGTCTAATTATTTTGGTTTTTTTAACAAAAAAATACCATCTCAGATTTCCTGACATTGAATTCCATCTGCCACTTTTTTTGCCCATTCTACCATTTTACCAATATCCCCTTGCAGCTTCCTTTGGTCCTCAAAATTATTTACTCTGCCTCCTATTTTAGTATTTTCTGGAAATGTGGGCACCACTCCCTCTAGCCCTATATTGAAATCATTGGTGTACGCAATGAATAGAGAACAGAACCTTTGTAGGTCACCGCTACCCACATCCAACCACTTCTGAGAAACTCCTGCTTCTGTTTCCTTCCTTCTAATCAGTTTTTAACATGATTTGCTACCCTCCCCCGAATTCCATAACCCTTAATCTTATCTAATAGTCTCCTGTGTGGTACCTTGCCAAAGACTTGCTGAAAGTCCATGTACACCACAACCACTACATTTCCTCCATCCACCATATCTCACACCTCAATCAGGTTTGTGAAGCACGATCTCCCTTTCTAAAATTCATGTTCGCTGCTTCTAATTATTTTCTCTTCATCTAGGTACTTAGTATTTCATCTTTAATCAAAAATGCCAACATTTATCCTACCACAGATGTGAAACTAACTGCCTTATAACTACCCGGGTTAGCTTTGTCTTTCATTTTGAAAATGGGTATTACATTGGCCACTCTCCAATCCTCTGGCAAACATCCACTCTCAATAGAACCCTGAACTATACATTCTAGGGCCACTGCTGTTTCTTCCCCCATTTCTCTCAGGATCCTTGGATGTATCCCGTTAGGTCCAGGCACCTTGTCCACACTTAGCTTAACTAACTTCCCTAATATTTTCTTTTTATTTGTTCTATCTCTCATCTTACTTTTAAGCAATTCAGGATTTACCTCGTCCCCAGTATTCTTCTCTTTTACTGAAGTGAGGTGAACTGAAGTTCTTGTTTAATTTCCCTGCCAATTTCCACTTATCCTCCACTAACTCACCATTCCTCTCCTCTCAGGGGTCCAACCTCACATTTAACAATTCTCTTTTAGCTGATGTATTTGTAGAATACTTTACTATTCTTTTTAATAATTTTTGAGATTCTCTCCTCATACTCCCCCTTTGCTTTCCTTATCCATTTCTCAACCTCTTTCCTTATTTTTTGTCATTTTTTTGGTCATTTTTGTTTGACCTACGCTCTCCTGATTGTTGTCACAAAATTCAAAATTTAAATTGTAATGGTGGAGAGTCCGAATGATAAACTATTGGGCAAACTTTTTTTGTTTTGGAAATAAGAGCTGCATGGTATTTCCGTAATGATAATGCAAATAACCCGATGCAGTGTTTGACTTAATTTACGCCATCATGTAAAGTATTTTCAAACAGGTTCAATTAAATCGATTATTTTTTTGACTTGTAATCACAAAAAATTCACTTTCATTTTCAGTATTACAAAATAAACTGTTGTAAAATAATGAAGTACTATTTTTTAATACATTGTGAATTAAAAACTCCAAGCCATTAAAAAAAAAACCTAGGTCAAAATTATAAACCAGTGACTGGGTTAGCATTTAAAAGAGCAGGAAAGTGTTTGGCAATAATTTGCGAGGCTGTCAGAAAGCCAGCCCTTGCGGCACTAAGACCTGGGGGAAGCTCTTGTGTGTCTGTGTGGAGGGAGCTGCAGCGAGTTCCTCCGCACACTGCGGCTCAGCGGTTGCGGCAGCGGCGCGTTAGGAAGACTGCCAAAGAAGAAAGAGGATGAGAAGCTCGAATATTTACACCTCCATTACAGCAGTCATGCGTCTCTGCCAGACATCTCCTCTTTCTTTCTGCATCTAAACGGCGAGAGACTGCAAAGCATCAACCCCGCCCCCCCCCTCCCCATCCTTCAAAAAACGAACCCCCGCCCCAACTCGGATCGCGTTGCTCCTGTTTCCGTTTGAGTGTCAAGTCACTTTGGAGCGGGATCAGACCGGTTTTCTCGCTCGCTGCTGCGATTGGCGGTGGACCACAGCAGAAAAGCACAGCATCCTGCCGGCTCTGTGCATCTTCTCCTCCTGCTCCTCTCATCAGTTAGCTCAGCCCCATCATCTATAAAGAGGCCGAGACTGGGCTACGTGCACAACGGAATCTCCTCTGATCTTCCTCTTCATTTTAGTCATCGTCAACCCCATCAACAACGATGTAGGATATGGTGAGAGATCCTCCATCCTGGATCTACTGCCTGAGGAGCCCAACACATTGTCTCTGGTGATCAAGACAACCTACTGCCATTGCTCTCTTTATTTTTTTTAAAGCAATAATAATTATTCACATATTTGAAATTTAATGCCACAATAGGATCATAACAGTGACCTTGCATATGATTTTGGGGAGGTGGAGTTTTAGCTGAATCAGAGCTGGCAATCAAAAAAGGATCAGGATTATTAGCAGCTTAAAAGGAATAACAGTTTTTTTTTAAATTGTGTTTAATTTTAATTTCTTATTGCACTATTGATGATGTCGCATGATCGGAGCATCGAGCTGGAGCACTTTGAGGAGAGGAGCCGGGGTCACCGATCTTCTCGGCGTGGAAGCGGGAGCGGAGGAGGAGGCGGTGGAGGAGGCGGCGGAGGAGGAGGCGGTGGAGGAGGCACCAGCTCCCGGGGAAATGGTTTACCGAGCCCAGCTCACAGCGCTCACTGCAGCTTCTACCGGACCCGAACCCTGCAGGCGCTCAGCCAGGAGAAAAAAGCCAAAAAAGTCCGCTTTTACCGGAATGGAGACCGCTACTTTAAAGGGCTCGTGTATGCCGTCTCCCAGGACAGGTTCAGGTCCTTAGATGCTTTGCTGGTGGAACTGACTAAGTCTCTCTCAGATAATGTCAATCTGTCCCAAGGAGTCAGGGGAATCTACAGTATCGATGGGAACAAGAAGATCACCAGCCTGGACGAATTGCTGGAAGGTAAGTGAGAAAGAGACAAATGCCTTTAGATGCATGGAAGGTCGACTCAAATTATACCAAAGTCAGAAATCTGATTTTGAACAGCATTGTAGCCTTAGGGAAGTAATATTAAAAACACAGCACAATACGATAGATAAAGGAATTCCACATTCAAGCGCAGAAAGCTTGTTTTTGCTTTGAAGAGTAGGCTAGTTTTATTTACTGTTATTACAATAGTTGCAAAAACAAATTAGTTGAAAATGCATGGAAACAAAGACTTGATCTTGATCAAATTTTATGGGTGATTAAAAATCAATTAAATAAAAATCCTCATTAGTATTTCTGCCAGTTTAGCGCGACTGATTGTTATTGCTGCTGCAACTAAAATAAGGGCCATTTTTCACAGTGGGTAGTTTTGGGGTTTGGATCTTGGAACAGTCTCCTTCTGAAACTTCTGCCAGAATCCAGATTGTTGGTTTTCAGAACAGAAATTTCAGTGGTGGTTTCTATGTTTCCATTTTAGCTTTTATTTTAACTTTACATATGAGCTATAGGATTTTCACATCAGATGCAATTGCTGGGTGTGATATAATTATTATGTCATCAGTCAAGTTAGTGGACAAATTCCTCTGTTTACAAACTTGGTACAATGACTTCCAAGAGACTATACTGCTATTCGTGGCCTCTAAACTAAATGAAAAGAAGGAAGAAGATCATCTTAAAGGTAAAGGAAAGTCTAGGGGAAGCGCTCTTTCTTTACAGAAGAACATTTTACCCAAAATTACTTTTACTTTAAAAAACATTTTATCAGCATAAAGGAGATCCTTGAATCAGATCTTCCTCCCTGCTAGGACGCTCAGTAGTGCAATTACAAGGACCATTCTGGAGTAACTTAATTGTAAGCAGCAGGGAGGAGTAATCTTGGGTTATTTTCTTACCTTAAAAGAATTGTGGAATTGCAAGTTATTCTTACTCTTGCTGGTGACCTGAGAGCCATTTTAGTGCCATCCAACTTTGAACAACGTACTACAGCTTGGGATGCAAACTTCCAAGCCTGTAGTATGGTTTCCCAAGACCAGATTGCTCCAGAGTGAGTCTCAGACCACCACCAACAAGAATAACAACTTACATTTATAGAATGCTGTTAACATAACCAAACATCCCAAGGTTTTTTTATTCGTTCCTGGGATGTGGGCATCGGTGGCAAGGCCAGCATTTATTGCCCATCCCTAATTGCCCATGAGAAGCTAAGGTGAGCCGCCGCCTTCAACTGCTGCAGTCCGTGTAATGAAGGTACTCCCACAGTGCTGTCAGGGAGGGAGTGCCAGAATGTTGACCCAGCTACGATGAGAGAACAGTGATATATTTCCAATTCAGGATGGTGTGTGACTTGGAGGGGAACTTGGAGGTGGTGGTGCTCCCATGCGCCTGCTGCCCTTGTCCTTCTAGGTGGAAGAGGTCGCGGGTTTGGGAGGTGCTGCCGAAGAAGCCTTGGCGAGTTGCTGCAATGCATCTTGTAGATGGTACACACTGCAGCCACGGTACACCAGTGGTGGAGGGAGTGAATGTTTAAGGCGGTGGATGGGGTACCAATCAAGTGAGCTGCTTTGTCCTGGATGGTGACGAGCTTCTTTAGTCTTGTTGGAGCTGCACTCATCCTGGCAATTGGAGATTATTCCATCACACTCCTGACTTGTGCCTTGTAGATGGTGGAAAGGCTTTGAGGAGTCAGTAGGTGAGACATTCACCGCAGAATACCCAGCCTCTGACCTGCTCTTGTAGCCACAGTATTTATGTGGCTGGTCCAGTTAAGTTTCTGGTCAACGGTGACCCCCAGGATATTGACGGTGGGGAATTCGGCGATGGTAATTCCATTGAATGTCAAGGGGCGATGGTTAGACTCTCGCTTGTTGGAGATAGTCATTGCCTGGCACTTGTGTGGCGCGAATGTTACATGCCACTTAGCATCCCAAGCCTGAATGTCATCCAGGGCTTGCTGCATGCGGGCATGGATTTCTTCATTATCTGAGGAATTGTGACTGAAACTGAACACTGTGCAATTATCAGCGAACATCTCCACTTCTGACCTAATGATGGAGGGAAGGTCATTGATGAAGCAGCTGAAGATGGTTGGGCCTAGGACACTGCCCTGAGGAACTCCTGCAGCGATGTCCTGGGCGGAGATGATTGACCTCCAACAACCACAACCATCTTTCTTTGTGCTAGGTATGACTCCAGCCAGTGGAGAGTTTTCCCCCGATTTCTATTGACTTCAATTCAGTTCTGTCTCAGACTTGTTTGAACCTATATGTTTCACTCTTTGAGTGACTATCTACAAGTACTAGGAAATAATCATTTGCTTTCTCACAGAAGTCTACATGTACTCTCTGAAAAGGTCCACTTGGCCATGACCAGGGTTGTAGTGGAGTTTTGGGTGGTTTGTTTCTGCAATTTTGGCAAACACTGCATTTGCTGACAAGTGATTCAAGATCACTGTCCAATCCAGGCGAGTAAACAAAGCTTCTTGCAATTGATTTCATACTGATGATCCCTGGATGTTCAGTATGAAGTTCAGGCCAGAATTCCATCTCTCAAAGAAGTAGGTACCACCACTGTGTTTCCCCACTTGATCACAACCTTGCTCACAAGGCAATTCAGTACAACGGTTATGGAATGGTTTCAATTCTGTGTCCATACACTGATCAATCCACCCATTCAAGGTGTTTTCATACACTCTTTTCAGTACTGAGTCCTTTTGCGTTTCATCTGCAATCTCAGTTGCATTCACCGGAAAGTCTTTGTTAACTGCACCTAGCGTGAAGATCGCACCTTCACTCCCAATACATGAGTCCTCGTGGCAACCTGGACAAGGCATCTGCGATTGTGTTTTGCTTTGAAGTGTGATATTCAATTGTGTAGTCATATTGTGACAACACTGCCCAACGTTGCATTCTTGATGTGGCCATTGCAAGATGGCAGATTTGGGCTCCAATATTGCTAGGAGCGGTTTGTGATTGGTTATCAGGGTAAACTTTCTGCCGATCAGGAACTGTTGAAATTTCTTGATTCCAAACACTATGGCGAGTGCTTCCTTTTCAATTTACTCATAGTTTCTTTCGCTCTTTGTGAGCGTTCGCGATGCAAACGTGATTGGTTTCTCTTGGCCGTCATCCATTTCATAGCTTATGACAGCTCCCACACCGTAACTGGAAGAATCACGCGCTAACTTAAGCTCACACTCTGTGTCGTAGTGCACAAGTAGAGCATCGCTAGAGAGACCTCTTACAAGCGTCGTAAGCTTCCTGTTGCGCTTCCGTCCACTTCCACTGGACATCCTTCTTGAGGAGCTCGTGCAATGGAACTAACATGGTCGCTAACTCAGGTAAGAAACGTGCGTAGTACTGGACCATTCCAAGGAAAGATCTTAACTCAGACACGTTCTGTGGCTTTGGAGCATTGATGACAGCATCAACCTTTTCCTTCACTGGTTGCAAGCCATTTGCATCAACTTTCAGACCAAGGTACACAACCTCGGCCTGCACAAAAGCACATTTGCTCTTGTTCAATTTTACATTGTGGGCATTCAACCTTTGAAGCACTATATCTAACATTTCTAGATTTTCTTCCTCGCTTCTTGTTGTGATCAGCACATACTCTTGATTGCATAAGCAATTTGGAATTTCTTGCAAAATCTTATCTATCGTAGCCTGGAAGATTTTGGGGGAGGACTTTACACCATACAGCAGCGTGTTATGTGAGTACAGTCCCTTGTGTGTGTTGATGGTGAGATACTGTTGACTCCCTTTGTCAACATTCAGCTGAGCGTAAGCGTGCGACAGGTCAAGCTTGGAGAAAACCTTTGACCCAGAGAGTGCTGCGTACAAATCTTGCAATGTCGGTTATGGGTACTGCTCATCATCAACTGCTTGGTTGATAGTAACTTTGTAGTCACCGCACAAGCGTACAGTTTTGTCTGCTTTGGGCACTACCACAATCGGGATAGCCCATTCATTTAGTCAGTTTTTACTAGCACGCTGTTCTCTCTGAGCTTCGCTAGCTCTTCCTCCACCTGACTTTTCAACGCATAGAGGACTGGCCTTGCCTTACAATAGACAGGCTTCGCGTTGGACTTGATGCGGATATGTGCACCATACCCAGTGATGCCCTCATAATTGTCTGTGAACATGCTCTCGTACTTGTTCAGCATTGTGTTGAGTCACTTCTTTGAAGCATCTACACTGAAGATGTTCTTCCAGTCTAGTTTCAACTTTCTCAATCAGTCTTTGCCCGTGAGAGTTGGCCTGTTGTTGTAGCTCGCTACAGTAATAGGCAGCTTTACTGACTGGCCATTGTGCTGAACTGTACATTCCATTTGTCCACAGTCTCTAGGATTTCTCTGGAGTAGGTTTTTAACTCTACAGTACTCTTTGTAAGTGGTATTTGATTAAACTTACTCTCCTATGATAGAGCAGTCTGGTGCCGTGTCGATACAAATATCAATATATTGGTCATTGATCAAAAGTTTTGTATGGAAGTCTTTCTGACGACTGCTAGCGTTGCCGCTAGTGGCAGAGATACTCTTGATGCTAAGGGCTAAAAATTCAGGTGCCTCTGAGGGGCGATAATGGGGCGCTAAGGTCTTATCGCCCAGGAGCGGCGATGTTACCATCGCCTGCGAAATTCACCTGCTGGTTTGCGGCGGCAGTAACCCCTATCGCCACGCCCGCCTGTGGCCGGAGATCGTGACATCATCCAGCCGCGCATCGCCCCGGTAGCGCCCTGGATCCGAAATTCATTTCCGCCCCCTGATGCATCGCCGCGCGAAAACAACGCCAGCTTCAGGGGACGTGCATCAGGCGACCGGCCACTTCGGGGTCGATGCTTTAAGGCGAGGTGGCCGAGGTAAGTTTAAAAAAAAAACTTACCTTTTTTGATCCTTTTTTTTCGCGGGTACCTGCCCGCAATCGATCAGCCCGGCACTCTGAGTGAGTGCTGGGCTGATCGCCCGGGTTCGCCACTCCCTTGGTGGTCCAGGTAGGTGCCCTTTATTTTGCAGAGCCTGCAGCAATGGCCTTTCCCTTTAAGGGAGGGAAGGAGCCTTCCAACGCGGCAGCGCTGCACGGCCCAGTGTGCAGCGCTGCAGAACTCGCCAGCCTGCCTGCTGCCGATCGCGCTCCAAGAGGGAAGTGAAGCGCTTGATTTAGCGCTCCACCTCCCTCTTGGAGCGAGAAAACCGAATTTTTTAAAAGTTAGAATAATATAGCGCCTGCCGCTAATTTTTCAAAATTTTAAACGGTATCGCCCCATAACAAATTTCACCCCCCTAGTTCCTTCAACATCCAGTGTGTCCACTTTAATATTGTGAACTCCTCCCTTTTGTTGTCGCTGCTTTGCATTACCATTAGAATGGTTCTTACTTCCTGCTTTAGAGCTAGCTTTGCAAGCTGTTGAAATATGGCCTTACTTCTGGCAGTGAAAACACTTTGCATTTCTGTATTGGCAGGTCTCTGGTGAGTGATTTCCATTGCAGCGATAACAATTCACTGAACTGCTCTCACTGACATGCTTTTGACTTGGTCTCAGAGCTTTAGGTTTGGCGGTGGCTTTGTGACTGTAGTCCGCAGCTGCACTAGTCACTTGAGTTGGACGGAGCTCCCTAGCATTCATGGACGCCTTCTCCATAGATAGGGCAATTTTGCATGCTATTTCAAATGTTAGGTTCGGAGTGTTCAGTAACATGGACTGTGTGCGCTCATCCACCAGTCCACACACAAAGTTATCTCGCAACACATGATCCAAAAATGTGCCGAAGTTACAATACAAAGACAGGTTCTTAAAAGCTAAAATGTATTCACTGATGGTTTCACTTTGTTTTTGGTTTCTGGTACCAAACTTATAGCTCTCTGCTATTTCTAACAGCTTTGGGTTGAAATGGTCCTCGAGTTTCTCGACAATGTCTTCAAACGACGCATCCTTCGCTTTCCCTGGCACGAGTAGGTTTGTCAACGTTCTGTAGACATCTGGCCCGATCTCCATTAGAAAAATTGCTTTCTTCCATTCACAAATTACTTTATTTTGAGCTTGAACATTCTCATCTGCACCTTCCGTCTCAATAATGTTATTGGCCTTAAAAAACATCTCCATCCACTCAGTGTAAGAACTGAATGGTTCGCGAGCTCAGTCATACATGCCGAGGCATCCAATCAATCCTGTAGGTGCGGCCATGATTGTCCTGATCCCGTTGAACAGTGACTCAGCACGCTACCTGTGTACCTTAAACTTTTCCACTCGAAGGTTGAACACTGTGTACTTCCATGATCCCTAAAAATGGCTTTGATATCCCATCCTTGTCGTCAAAAATGTAATATATGTGGGTAGAACAAATGAAGGACAGAGACACGATGAATTGCTAGTCAGTGTGCTTGCTTTACTAGGCCAGAGTGAACTGAGCATGCTCATACTAAACCATGTGACAAACCATGTGATAATACATTACAGAGTCGGTAAAAATCCAGCACGGAGAAAGAATGGGAGACATTGTAAAGAGTGACTCAGATGTTTAACCCCACACAGCAGTACGCATACATCTGGAAATCTTACTCTGTTGGACACACTGTAGGAGTAGGAGGATGAGGACGAGCAGCAGAGGAGGGCTGTGGAGATCTAAGGCCAAAGAAGGAGGGCCTCTACTCTACAGGCAGAGTGTCTACTTCTGCCAACTAAATTTGGCATTGGTTTTACTGAAGAGCAGTAGCTGAAGATGCTATACCATAGATGAATTGTGCCATTTCCTGGAACTAGGACCAATATTTTTATTCATTCATGGGATGTGGGCATCGCTGGCAAGGCCATCATTTATTGCCCATCCCTAATTGCCCTTGAGAAGGTGGTGGTGAGCCGCCTGCTTAAACCGCTGCAGTCCGTGTTGTGAAGGTACTCCCACAGTGCTGTTAGGGAGGAAGTTCCAAGATTTTGACCCAGCGACGATGAAGGAACGGCGATATATTTCCAAGTCAGAATGGTGTGTGACTTGAAGGGGGACTTGGAGGTGGTGGTGTTCCCATGCGCCTGCTGCCCTTGTCCTTCTAGGTGGAAGAGGTCACAGGTTTGGGAGGTGCTGTTGAAGAAGCCTTGGCGAGTTGCTGCAGAGCATCTTGTAGATGGTACACACTGCAGCCATGGTACGCCGGTGGTGGAGGGAGTGAATATTTGAGGTGGTGGATGGGGTGCCAATCAAGCGGGCTGCTTTGTCCTGGATGGTATTGAGCTTCTCGAGTGTTGCTGGAGCTGCACTCATCTAGGCAAGTGGAGAGTATTCCATCACACTCCTGACTTGTGCCTTGTAGATGGCGGAAAGGCTTTGAGGAGTCAGGAGGTGAGATACTCGCTGCAGAATACTTAGCCTCTGACCTGCTCTTGTAGCCACAGTATTTATGTGGCTGGTCCAGTTAAGTTTCTGATCAATAGTGACACCCCAGAATGTTGATGGTGGGGGACTCTGCAATGGTAATGCCAAGGGGCGATGGTTAAACTCTCGCTTGTTAGAGATAATCATTGCCTGGCACTTGTGTGCTGCGAATGTTACCTGCCACTTATCAGCCCAAGTCTGAACGTCATCCAGGTCTTGTTGCATGCGGGCATGAACTACTTCATTATCTGAGGAGTTGTGAATGGCACTGAACATCTTGCAGTCATCAGTGAACATCCCCATTTCTGACCTTATGATGGAGGGAAGGTCATTGATGAAGTAGCTGAAGATGGTTGGACCTAGGACACTGCCCAACACTGCACTTCCAGTAGCAATAAAAGTGATGATGGTACTAATGTTTGTTGCCACTTCTCCCTTCCAGGCAAAGCACGAAACCTGACCAGGATCATTTGATTTACGTTACACAGTTGCATTAAATAGACCACAAATGCCCGGTTTCTACATGGTGGTGAATACGTTAAAATCAAATCCAGTAGGTGGCGGCGGCAGCAGGAGAGGCTAAGGAAGTTCTTCAGGAAAAATGATCACTGTATGCATGCGTGTCATTATTTAAAGACCTATGCAACATTCAATGCACTCATCAACAGAAAATAATAGCACTTGATGAATGTCGAAGTGGTTTGTGACCACTGTCAAAAGAAACATGCATGTGTAAAAAGGATTACATGGGATGCCCATGATCCCTTAACTTGAGAATTCTCTACTTATTCCAGAGTGGACAACTTGGAAAGTTAATTACTTGGAAATATAGATTAGCCACTCGAAAAATAGCTCATGACACTGTACACAACCCCATACCCCAACAAAAACTTGCAACAACACACATTTGAGAGGGAGGAATATAATTAAATTGCAATCTGAAACAACAGTTTCAATATTTGGACTGCACTAGGATGTTCTTCAATATGCACCAGAGAAAGCTGCAGAATTGTAGTGGAGTGCTGCATACTGAACATTATAGCCGTCAAAAAAAGTCATATGCATATTAGTGAAAGATGAGCAGCAACAAGCCATGGCACATGTAGAGGAAGACACGAAGGTGAAAGATGATAATGAGGAACTAGCAGAAGTTGAGCCACAACTGCAGGCTCTGATTGAGCAGTTCTTTCCTCAAGGCCTACCTGTATGTTTTATTGGATGTTTTTATACAAAGAATCACTCCTCAGTAATATTGTGTGGAAATCATTAATTTTGAATATAAAATTTGAGGTGATGTCTTGTTACTTTGTTGAAAGTACTAGTGAAAGTGTAGGGTATGTACCATATTATCTACTTCTTGTCATAGGTAACCTAGTGCACCATGGTATTTGTACTCAACTACTCCTACATGATATACTATGCCGAACCTTCCCGAAGGTTTGCTGGCAGATCCAGACACCCCTGCCCAAGTGGTGGGAATAACCTGTCGTTTTGGGGGATGGGGAGGGCGGCTTGCTTGATTTTGTATGCTTCTTTTTGTCTGGTCCAGAGGCAGCTACAGTCAAGGCAGTGATTTCGAAGCCACTTGCCATTCCTGTACTTCTAGCCATTTATCCTTATTGGAGGCCAAGTCCTCACTTGGGCCAATATTCTGTTTAAGCACAAAGCATTGAAGTCTCTGAATTCCTCACATATTCACTAGGAGACTGTCTCCAAGTAGAACACATTATTATTCCATGGAATGTGGACCTCAGCATCATCAGTGGAAGGTCTAATTGTGCTGTCTGCCAGTTTAATCAAGCATCTTCCATTTCACAGTTGGCTCTTTGAGGACTAATTCAAGAAATGACTCAATGGGGCATGCCAATGCTATGCCTCTGCCGAACAGGAAACAGCACATCTTCAGCCACCAATTCCGCCCCTTCCATACCTATAAGAAGTGACATACCATGTGCTTCTTCATCTAAAACATGGAAACCCTCCGAGTGTGCCTGGGTTGATGCCTGCTTGAAGTGATGATGCTGAAACCTGTGGTGAGGCTTGTTGGTGAGAGGAATCATCTTTCTTCTCCTAGAGTTATTGCATTTCGTATTAAAAAGAAAATGCGCTTGATAAATTGATGGGCATTGTTAGGCATCTTGTTGCTATCGTGCAGACAGTAAGTAGCACATTTCATGATGCAATGCAGTCACTGCTCTCCACATGCTGAAACACATTTGCACAGAGAATGTGTGGTGATATAATTATTCATATTCCTCTCCTTATACTTGCATGTCAGCCCTGCCATATGCAGCTTCCCAACCAAAGATCTCCAAGATAGCATCTTCAAAGGGCTGAGAGATTTGGTTGCTCGGTCCTTCTCCCATCTGTGCTCGATGGCTTCTGTTGAAGGAAGAAGGTAAACATGCATTGAATGAAAGTACCAGTGGAAATAAAAATCTAATTTTGGTTCAAAAGGTATTGCAAATGTAACAAATAGTGTCCATCAGGGACAATGGGAAGATATGGTAAATGATGCCACAACTGACAAGTATTGCTTTTAAAATATAAGTCATAAGGCAGCATAAAACTTTATTGCATTTTGTTCTCTTCACTATGCTATTAAAGTGAGGCGCAAATGTCAAGTGGTGTTGTTCTACCAAATTCCAGCTTTGTTTTACTACCACCACAGAGAGGTAAATTTTGGATGGTTAATACCTGTCCAGACTCCATGGGGGAAAAATTAGGTCGCGCCCCATTTGGGGCGCAAATATCGTCTGGACGCAAATATTAGCGCCTGGCGCTAATTATCGCCACTGACTGGAAACTTCACTTTTACCGCCCCGGGAGGTGAGTGGAGCGCTAAATCAGGCGCTGCACAACTCTCTTAAGGCGCAAAGGCCGAGCAGTGAGGCGCTAACTCAGCGCGCGAGCGCAGCGCAGCTGCTGCCAGTTAGCGAGGGAACACAGACACACTGGCGCCGGACACTTCTTAAAGCGGGGGGGGGCCAACTTGCTCCCCAGCCACACCCTGCTCATTGCAGCCTTGAATCTCGGCCTGGAGAGACCTGTGAATCCATTTTGCTGCCAAGGATGGAGAGGGTGAGAGAACGAGCTCATCGCTTCACTGAGCGGGCCTTGGATGCTCTGGTTGACGCAGTGGAGCGCAGACGATATATGCTGTTCCCTGAGAGTGGCAGGAGGCCTTTGCCACGCGAGTACAGAAGAGTGTGGAGGGAGGTGGCTCAGAGCGTCTCCTCCAGGAGCATGGTGCCCAGGACCCATACTCAATGCCGCAAAAAGTTCAACGACCTCACTCGGGTCGTCAGGGTGAGTGGCTTTTTCTCAATACCTCTCCATCCCTCCATCTCAACCTCACTCTATGGCCAGAGGGTCTTAAAACCCCAATGCACAACACTCATCCAACACCTATGGCCCTTTCATGAAACACACACACACATTCCACACTTTGCATACAGTAAGGGCTATTCACCTATGGGAGGCACATCAGGCAAGACCATGGCTGCATACAGTAAGGGCTATTCAGCTATGAGAGGCACATCAGGCAAGACCATGGCTGTATACAGTAAGGGCTATTCACCTATGGGAGGCACATCAGGCAAGACCATGGCTGTATATTTACTCAGATGCTGTCCTTTTTCTTACAGGCCAAGCTGGCGCATAATCGGAGACAGCAGCAACGGACAGGTGGAGGGCGGCCTCAGCTGCAACCCCTCAGCGATCTTGAGGAGCGCGTCCACAGGATTGTGGCAAGCCGGGTGATCGGTCCCGTCGCCACTGGAGACGCCGACCCCGTTCTGGACAGCAATGGTAAGGTCATCACCTTTTTGTCCTCTGTCCTTCCACTTGTCCCTCACAACACCAGCCTTTGACACTTCAATCCAACTTGCTAACTCGCTGCACTTATTCCTCCCTTACTGCCACCCTGTCCTCACGCTAAAGCCACTCTTGTACCTCCCTGCTTTCAGATGGTGATTCACCAGCTGAGGAGACGGGCCCTGAAGCTGCCAGTGGGAGTGAAGCTGCAGCCGAGGAGGAAGAGGAAGCCGGAGCATCAGTGCCACCCTCTCCCGAGGAAGCCCATGCCCACACTGGGAACACGCCTTCCCTGGAGGGGAGCAGGGGGGAAGGGTCTGATGAGGGTGAAGCTCCAGGACCCAGCGGGCTGCAGCAACGCCATGGGGGTAGGAAAGAACGGGGGCCTTCTCCCCAGAGGGAGAGTAGGCCAGGGACTCCTACTGCAATGGACGCAGAGGAGGAGCGGCTGATCGCAGAAATGAACACCCAGGCGGTGGGCATGCACACTGAGCTCATGGGTGCAGTGGGAAGGGTGCCCGAATGCATTGAGTCACTGGCAAGGAGTGTGGAGCACTTCGCTGTAGCACAGGCGGATGCCACACTAACGCTTAGTGCTGCAATTCAGTCACTGGCTGCCGTGATCCCATCTCTGACTGCTCTCATGCAGACTCAGATTGAGGCCACGCGAGCACAGACTGCTGCCAACCTCGATGGTTCGTGCACATGTCCCCGGGGCTCTCACCGCGCCGCAGCAGGCCAGCAATCTGTTCTCCAGCAGATTGCTCCGGATGCTGAAGTGCTGCCCCGTGGGAGTGCCAGTGTGTCGGGCGAGCAGGGAGTTGCTGTCCTCTCTCACGATGACAGCATTCCTGCTGCCAACACTGTCACTTCTCCACTGCACTTGCCACCGCCTGTAGGACAGACTGCTGCCGCCCATGCAGAGTTGGTGCAGTCTGCAGCCGGGCCCTCCAGGCCCAGAAATGGTCGAGGCCGTCCTTCAGGGGCACCTGCAGTGTCAGGGTCTGACGAGCAGCAGCCTTCCACCAGCCTTGCTGCAGCCACTGAGGTCCCATTACGGAGGAGCAGTAGGGTTAGAAGGGGGGAAGTGCGCAAGGGAAGGAGATCACCCTCAAAGGGCAAAAAGTAGGAGGTGTGACAAAATGCTGGTCATTTTTTTATTAAAGGTCGAGGTTCATGGTCCAACTTTTGTTTAGTGTTTTGGACATTATCTCCAGGTTGTGAGAACCAGTTATGTTATTGACTTTTTTTGTGTTTATTTCTATGAGTTTGTCATGAGGAATTGACACACACAGAGTTTGTAAAATAAATAAGTTTCTGTATTCAAAATATATATGGTTGGTGTTTGGAATTATTGGTGCCTTGGCTGGCTTAGGGGTTGCGTGCTGGGTTCATTGATGTTGTTAGCAATGGCAGAAGCCATTTCCACAGCAGGGGCCCTAGAAGCGGCTTGCTATCAGCCGTTGACGGACGGCCCTTGCAGTTTCACCATTGTGGGCCGCCCTCCCGCCTTGGTGCTGCTGATGATCATCCTCCTCTTCCTCCTCCTCTTCTGGTGGTGCTCCAAGGCCTGGTGGCATTGGCTGGGTCCTGACGATTGCCATGTTATGCAACATGCAGCACACAACTACGAAGTTGGATACTCGCTCAGGCGAGTACTGCAGGGCTCCTCCAGAATGGTCGAGACAGCGGAACCGTTGCTTCAGCACGCCGATTGTGCGCTCAATGATGTTCCTGGTAGCTTGATGGCTCTCATTGTACCGCAGCTCAGCAGGGGTGTTGGGCGTACGGAGCGGTGTCATCAGCCAGGTGCTCAATGGATACCCCTTGTCCCCGAGAAGCCAACCAACTGGCTGATGCGGTGCCTCGAAAAGTTCTGCCACAGTAGTCTGGCGCAGGATAAAAGCATCGTGGCAGCTGCCAGGATAGTGGGCATTGACAGCGAGTATCAGCTGTCTGTGGTCACAGACCAACTGAACATTCAAGGAATGGAACCCCTTTCTGTTCCGGAATTCCTCGGCATTCTCATGTGGAGCACACAAAGCCACATGCGTGCAGTCAATGGCGCCCTGCACCATGGGGAAGCCCGCTATCCTCGCAAAGCCCAGAGCGCGGTCACGCTGCTTGTCTGGGGTCATGGGGAAAGAGATGAACTCTCGTCTCCTTTTAAAGAGGGCATTTGTGACCTGCCGGATGCAGCAATGCACCGCGAACTGGGAGATATTGGCGAGGTCCCCAGCAGCAGCTTGAAATGAGCCAGTAGCGTAGAAGTTGAGAGCCACTGTGACCTTCACTGCCACCGACAGAGACGTCCTGGACCTCAGTTGAGGCTGCAGATCTGGCTGCAGCAGGTGGCAGAGCTCAGTGACCACCTCCTTGCTGAATCGCAGCCTTCGCAAACACAGCTCCTCAGACATATGAATGTAGGAGAGCTGTTCACGATATACCCTGGGAGGGTAAGCTCTCCTGTACATACGCCTGTTGGCCCTCCTCCGTCTGGCCATCATTGCCACTCTCTCTCTGCGTCTCTGTGTCCACCGATTCAGCTGGAGCAGGACGACGCCCCCAATCAGTGCAGCCCCCATAGTCTCTTTGCAAGCAAAGTAATGAAGGACAGCAACTAAAGTACTAGCGAAGTTAGGATCAGTAGGCAAAACTACCTCACAAAGCGTTGAGTCAATGCAGAAGTCTCTCTTTCTCTCTCTCCGAATCTCTCTCTCTCTCTGAGAACGAGTGGTGCAAAAATGTCAACCACAGAAAAAGACAGGAAGAGGCCCCCTTTAAATAGCGCC
The DNA here is from genome assembly GCA_030390025.1 of Squalus acanthias. NCBI lineage: Eukaryota > Metazoa > Chordata > Chondrichthyes > Squaliformes > Squalidae > Squalus > Squalus acanthias. The sequence goes on along the minus strand of CM059426.1, from coordinate 154,002,669 downwards.
CCCCCCAGCCCCACAGCGATTGATAGCGTTCCAGTCTTCCGGTCGTTGGATGCGCCAGGCGGTAAGGCAGGGGGCGCCACTGAATTTCCGCTCCGGGGCGCCACAAGGGCGTTGCACCATGGAATGACGTCACAATCTGCGCGCGCAGGTGGTTGCAGCGGTAAAGTTTAGCGCCGCCGCACAATCTCTAGTTAAGTTCCCGAGTGGCGCAAACATCGCTGCGCCCGGGCGTTAGCAGCTTTGCGCCCCATTAGCGCCCTCTTAAGGCGCTAATGGGAGGCGCAACCAACTGAATTTTTACCCCCATGTATTTTAATTGAAATGCTTCTTTATGCTGAGCTTTAAACCCTACACCCTACCCATCATCAAGACTGCTCACTTCCAGCTCTACAACATTGTCCGTCTCCATCCCTACTCTACCCCTTTGCCACTAAAATCTTTATACATGGCTTTGTCACCTCAAGACTCAACTACCCTATAGATCTCCTTGGTGTCCTCCCAGCCTGCACCAACAATAAACTCCAATTTGTCCAAAACTCTTCTATACATCTTCTGTCCTGCACTAAATCTGTTTATCCATCACCCCTGTCGTCACTTACCTACATTGAATTTCCATCCTCCAATGCATGAATTTCAAAATCCTTCTCCTTCTCTATAACTCCACCCATGGCCTTTCCCCACCTTTTGTCTGTGAACTTCTCCATAGAATCATAGGATGATACAGCACAGAAGGAGGCCATCCGGCCCATTATGCCTGTGACAGCCCTTTGGTAGAGCTGTCCAATTAGTCCCACTCCCCTGCTCTTTCCCCATAGCCCTGCAACTTTTTCCTTTTCAAGTATTTATCCAATTCCCTTTTGAAAGTTATTATTGAATCTGCTTCCACCACCCTTTCAGATTATAACAACTCGCTGCATAAAAAGTGTTTTCCTCATGGTGCCTCTGGTTCTTTTGCCAATTACCTTGAATCTGTGTCCTCTGGTTACCTACCCTTCTGCCACTGGAAACAGTTTCTCCTTAACTACTCTATCAAAACCCTTCAAGATTTTGAACACCTCTTTCAAATCTCCACTTAACCTTCGCTGCTCTAAGGAGAACAACCCCAGTTTCTCTAGTCTCTCCACGTAACTGAAGTCTTTCATCCCTGATACCTCCTCTGCACCCTCTCTGAGGCCCTGACATCCTTCCTAAAGTGTGGTGCCCAGAATTGGCCACAATACTCCAGCTGGGGCCTAACCAGTGTTTTATAAAGGTTTAGCATAAGTTCCTTGCTTTTGTATGCTATACCTCTATTTATAAAGCCAAGGATCCTATATGCCTTTTTAACTGCCTTCTCAACTTGTCCTGCCACCTTCAAAGATTGGTGTATGTACACCCCCAGGCCTCTCTGTTCCGCACCCCCTTTAAAATTGTACCATTTAGTTTATATTGCCTCTCCCCATTCTTCCTACCAAAATTAATCATTTCACATTTCTCTGCGTTAAATTTCATCTGTCATGTGTCTGCCCATTTCACCAGTCTGTCTATGTCTCACTGAGTTTCGTGTCATCTGCAACCTTTGAAATTATGCCCTGTATACCCAAGTCCAGGTCATTACTATATACCAAAAAGAGCAGTGCTCCCAACAATGACCAACTCCAGTCCTTTATTGACTCCTAAATGCTCCTTTCTGCTGATTCTGGCCTCTGTGCATTGCCCCTCCCACCACTTTTGGCAGAGCTTTCAGCCACCTTGGTCCTAATCTTTGGGATTCCTCCCTAAACCTCTCTGTCTCTCTACTCTCTACACCTTTAAAAACCTCCTCAAGACCCATCTCTTTGGCCAAGCTTTCAGGCATCTCTCCTAATCTCTTCGTTCTTGGCTCAGGGTCTTTTCCTTGCACCTACTTGCAAAACTCCTTAGGGCATTTATTTAGGCTAAAGGTGCTGCAAATGCAAATTGTTGTTGTTGTTTACAAACAATCTCAACATCATCTCAAGTTAGGTAAGTCTTCTAAATGTGTCTTTATAATGAGTGGTGTACTTTTCCTTTAAAGCGAGCTGGTACAGACGTTTCCTGACTCAAACACTTCGCAGTCAGCACTGTAAAGGAAGCTGATCTGCATTGCAGGTCCCACAGCTGCTCTCTCATTTCCTCCCTTTCAGCCACGAGTTCTGGAATGCTGGGTTTCTGTGACGAAAATAAATGGCACATAATTTTTTTAAACTGAAATCAGATAGAGGTCCTAGTAATAAAAAAAATTAAATACTGGAAATACACAACAGGCTTGTCGGTCAGTATCTGAAAAGACGACGGACAGATTAACTTTTTGGATGTAGACTCTTCATCAGAATTCGTGTCAGGGATCTTGAGGAAACGTCGACACCCAAAATGTTAATCTATCTTTTCAGATGCTGATGAACCTGTTATATATTTCTCGCATTTTTTGTTTTTATTCCAGGGTTGCAGAATTTGTGTTTTTTTCTTTTATCTCTGGGAGTCTGTAGGTGTTTTAAATTTACTTAGAAAGGACATACTTTACATTGAAAAGACCTGCCAGTGCATTTATTGTCTCATTTATGTTAGGTATGTTTAATTTTTGTCATTTAGTTAAAAACATCCTTTTGGTTTATTTCCCAGATTATTACATTTTACTGGATGTTCACCATTGGAAAATGTCTATTAAATTTGCATATTAGTGGGTATGGGATTGTAATGGTTATGTTACTGGACTAGTAATCCAGAGAATTTCAAATCCCATCATGGTAGTTTGAGAATTCGAATTCAGTTTAAAAAGGCTGGTATCAGTAAAAGTGACGATGAAGCTGTGTCGGATTGTCCCAAAACCCCAACTGATTCACTAATGTCATTTAGGGAAAGTAACCTGCCATCCTTACCCGGTCTGGCTTATATGAGACTCCAGTCCCACACCAACGTGGTTGACTCTTAACGACCCTCTGGAGTGGCCCAGAAAGCCACAGTTTGAGTGTCAACCATGGCTCAGTGGTAGCACTCTCACTTCTGTCAGAAGGTTGTGGGTTCGAGGCCCACTCCAGAAACTTGAGCACATAATATAGGCTGACCCTTCAGTGCAGTACTGAGGGAGTGCTGTAATGTTGGACTATATACTGTTTTTCAGATGAGGTCCTGTTTGCAACCTTAGGTGGATGTAAAATATCCCATGGCACTATTCGAAGAAGAACAGGGCCTTCTCCTAGTGTCCTGGATAATATTTATCCCTCAATCAACATCATTAAAACAGATTATCTGGTCATTATCTCATTGCTGTTTGTGGGACCTTGCCATGCACAATTTGGATCCTGTGTTTCCTACATTACAACAGTTACGACACTTCAAAAGTACTTCATTGGCTGTAAAGCACTTTGGCATGTTGTAAGTTCATGCCAGGCGCTTATATAAATGCAAGTCTTTCTTTTTTCTTTCTATCAAAGTACGACAAAGAGTAACACCTTTACCATAAGGCATTTCAAGAAGCTGGCCCACCACCACCTTCTCAGGGTCACTAGGGATGGACAATAAATGCCGGTCTTGCCAGCGATGCCCATATCCTGAGAATTAATAAATACATAGCTACATTTACATAGTTTACATACATAGTATATATTTATATTTTAGCTATATATTTATTCATTCTCAGGATATGGGCATTGCTGGCAAGACATTTGTAGTGTTATAATTGTTCTTTTGTAATATTAATTCTTGTGTCATTTTGCAACTTATAAATCTAATTTTAGAAACAAAAAAGATTACAATATAGTTGAAGACACTTGGATGAGTCCAGGAAAAGAGAGCAAGAATTGTGAGAATATGAATAAAAAAATAAATAATCATGCAAAAGTATTAATCTAACACCAAGGAGGGGTGCCACGGGAGAATACTGTGAAGGTTTTATTTTGATGGAAAAGAAGACCTTGCATTTATATAGTACCTTTCATGACCTCGGGACATCCCAAAACACTATAGCCAATTAAGTATTTTAGAAATGTAGTCACTTAAAATGTAGGGAAACACAGCAGCCAAAGTGCACACATAACGGTCCCACAAACATCAGTGAGGTAAACAACCAGATAGCCTGTTTTGATTAAATTGGTTGAGGGATAAATGTTGATCAGGATTTTAGGACAACTCCCCTGCTCTTCTTTGAACAGTGTCATATGATCATTTATAGCCATCTGAGAGAACAGACATTTAATATCCTCTTATCTGAAAGACAGCACCTCCAACTCATTCAGAATATTTTAATTCTCCGCCCCACTCCCACACTGACCTCTCTGTCTTCGACCTCCTACACTGTTCCAATCAAGCTCAATGGAAGCTCGATTAGGCACTTTACAGCTTCCAGACTCAACACTGAGTTCAACAATTTCAGATCATAACCACTGCCCCCTTTTTTTGGACAGCAACTGTTGGTAATGATTCTGCTATTCCCATTTATACCTCTTCTAGACCCATATTTTGTTTCTTTTCTTATCCAGTACCATCCCCTTTCGCCTTGCACCGCCATCCCTTTTGTCATTTAATCTCTCCTGCCGTCCACCCTATCACAGACCTTCCCTTTTGTTCTTTCCTCCCCTCCCCCCATCTCTGCATTTGTACTTGCTTAATACCTGTTACATCTCTAACTTTTCCAGTTCTGGTGAAAAGTCATCGACCTGAAACACTGGCTCGTATTTTCCGATCGGAGGCTTCCTGCGTGCGGAGGCCTCCAATCTGGAAAAAATCTACGCCCTTACCAGAGGTCCGGACATTTCCGCTCCTGGGCCTCTCCAAACTCGAAATGTGCAGGGCCCAGGTATCCCAGGGGCGCCTGCGGTTCGCAAGCGTCCCTGGGATCACGTGGGCCATGGGGAGCCAATGGGAGAAGGGAATCTTCCTTCATACTTTTGACAGGTCTCTCAGCTTAGACCCATCAAAAGTATGAATGGAGATCAATGAAAAAACACATCAAAACATTAAATAATTTTTTTTAAATCACGTTTTTAAAATTAGTTAAAATTACATTAAATTAAATATTTTAAACAAAAATTAAATTTTTTGAAAAGGCATAAGGACCACTTAAAGAGGCAGAAGAGCCCGAATAAGAATTTAAGTAGAGTTCTTGCAGGTCTTGGCCAAGAAGGAGGCCTATGAAAGTACTGTAAGTATGTAGGACTGCATTGGATGGAACGGAGGCCACGACTAGTTCCTCTAACTCCATCTTGACATTTCCCGCTGTGACCCCAGGGGCTACCACCAACCTTCTCCAGTGGCAACAGGGGCGGATGGGCTGGGCTCCATCTCCTTGTTGGTATTTTCATGCGGCGGTCAGGGAAAATGGTCATCAGCAGCAGTCCTGGCAAGGGCAAGGGGAGGAAAATTAAGGTCAGAGCAGAGAGACGATAGTAGGCTTTGCTGCACAATGTTGCTTCATTTTCCATGACTCCAGGCAAGATAGCGGAAGAAAATCCAGCCTTAGATGTCTGAAACAGACATGCAGCAAAAGCAGTCACTGCTATGTTGTATTTTGAAAGAAAACTGGATGATAATCTAGTAAGGAATGGGAGTGAGGCTTAAAGAATTCTAAACAGATACTCTGATGGTTCACAAACTGTAAGAAAGAAAGAACTTGCATTTATACAGCATCTTTCACCTCCGGCCACCCTAAAGTGCTTCACAGCCAATTAAGTACTTTTGAAGTGTAGTCACTGTTATAATGTAGGAAACGAGGCAAATTATTTGCGCCGAGCCAGGTCCCACACAGAACAATGAAATAAATGACCAGATAATCTGTTTTTTTTTAATAGTGATGTTGGTTGAGGGATGAACATCAGCGAGGACACCAGGAGAACTCTCCTGCTTTTCTGCCATGGGATTTTATTTTATAACCACCTGAGAGAGCAGACAGGACCTTGCTTTCACATCTCATCTCATCTGAAAGATTCCCTGAGTACTGGACTGAAGTGTCAGCCTGGATGATGTGCTCAAGTTTCTGGAGTGGGGCTTGAACCCATGACCTGCTGATTCAAATGCAAATGTTCTGTTACTGAGCCAAAGTTGACAACCTCTTGGGGCCTTGAAATGTCAGGGAGGTTTTGTTGTTGTCTAACCACCGGTTTAATGGCAGATATGCACGGTGAGGACAGAAATATTGGTGAGGACTCATTCAGTTGGTTCTTTTTTACATCCCTATCCATCTTCCAGAATCACTTTTTATGTATGAACACCAAAAGCATCTGCCAATAAGGTGATACTAATGGAGTGACTTCATATGTCATAATTTCCATCATTACTGCCATAGCAACGCTGAAGCATAGAAGATAGGAGCAGGAGTAGGCCATTCGGCCCCTCGAGCCTGCTCCGCCATTTAATGAGATCATGGCTAACCATCCAAACTCAGTACCCTGTCCCTGCTTTCTCCCCATATCCCTTGATCCCTTTAGCCTTAAGAAATATATCTATCTCCTTCTTGAATATATTTAATGAATTGGCCTCAACTGCCTTCTGTGGTAGAGAATTCCACAGGTTCACCACTCTCTGGGTGAAGAAATTCCTCCTCATCTCAGTCCTAAATGGCTTACCCCTTATCCTTAGACTGTGACCCCTGGTTCTGGACTCCCCCGCCATCGGGAACATCCTTCCTGCATCTAGTCTGTCTAGTCCTGTTAGAATTTTATAAGTTTTAATGAGATCCCCTCTCATTCTTCTAAACTCTAGCGAATATAAGCCTAATCGACCCAATCTCTCTTCATACGTCATTCCTGCCATCCCAGGTATCAGTCTGGTAAATCTTCGCTGCACTCCCTCCATGGCAAGAACATCCTTTCTCAGATAAAGCGACCAAAACTGCACACAATACTCAAGGTGTGGTCTCACCAAGGCCTTGTACAACTGCAGCAAGACATCCTTGCGCCTGTACTCGAATCCTCTCGCTATGAAGGCCAACATACCATTTGCCTTCTTAACCGCCTGCTGCACCTGCATGCTTACCTTCAGCGACTGGTGCACAAGGACTCCCAGATCTCGTTGCACTTCCCATTTTCCCAATCTATTGCCGTTCAGATAATAATCTGTCTTCCTGTTTTTGCCACCAAAGTGGATAACCTCGCATTTATCCACATTATACTGCATCTGCCATGCATCTGCCCAATCACCCAACCTGTCCAAATCATACTGGAGTTTCTCTGCATCCTCCTCACAGCACACACGCCCACCCAGCTTTGTGTCGTCTGCAAACTTAGAGATATTACATCTAGTTCCCTCGTCTAGATCATTAATATATATTGTGAATAACTGGGTAAGGAACCTCTTGTATAAGGAACCTTATTATTATATAACAGGCGTTCAGCCTTGCTCGGGTCAGTGGGGATGGATTCTAGCAGAGAACTGGTGCTTTTCCCTGGCCTGAAGAAGAAGAGCTGCTTTAAGCTGCGACAGGTACCAGAGCCTTGCTGGAACAGATATTTTATGCATCATCCTCTCCTCCCCCACTAGACTCCCCAACACTCAGGGCAGCATAGCTGCTGAAGTGGCAAATCTCAGCTGTCATATCAAGGAAGACAACTGCTCAAGGGTAAGAACAATGTATCATCTAAGGTTATGCAGATATTACAGAGGTTTGTAGATGGAATAGGGACGGTGGGCCAAGTTACCTTCTCACTCCATACTTTTTTATATTCTTATGTTTAAAAAAAAAGAAAGACTTGCATTTATATAGCGCCTTTCATGACCACCAGATGTCCCAAAACACTTTACAGCCAATTAAGTACTTTTTGAAGTGTTGTAATGTAGGAAACGCAACAGCCAATTTGCGCACAGCAAGCTCCCACAAACAGCAACGTGATAATGACCAGATAATCTGTTTTAGTGATGTTGATTGAGGGATAAATATTGGCCAGGACACCAGGGATAACTCCCCATCTCTTCTTTGAAATAGTGCCATGGGATCTTTTATGTCCACCTGAGAGAGCAGACGGGGCCTCGGTTTAATGGCTCATCCAAAAAATGGCACCTCCAACAGTGCAGCACCCCCTCAATACTGCACTGGAGTGTCAGCCTAGATTTTTGTGCTCAAGTCTCTGGAGTGGGACTCGAACCCATAACCTTCTGACTCAGAGGTGAGAATGCTACCAATTGAGCCACAGCTGACACTGAAGAAGATGCAGCCCTACAGGCTGTAAGTTACACTTGTTCTATACAGTAAAAAAATCTCTATTAGGTAATTGGTATCACTAATACACTAGTATGTTTCATTCTAAAAGCTTCAATTAAAAAACAGCTTCAGTGTATTCATATTTTATTTCGACAGTGCTGTTTGCTGCATGCCTGTCTGATTCAAGACAGTTAACACCAAGTGTTGTGTTATAACCTCACTAAGGCAAGACTATGAACAAAGTTCTCACTGCTGTGGCAACTATTGTGGAAATGGGAGATACCAGTTCAGTTATGTTTCTATGTGCAGACATAGCACTGAAAATAAAATAAGCATCACAGATAGGTACTGGAAGAGTTACTGAGCCAATCACTGTGCAACATCTAAATTAAGCCTTATAGCCAAAACAGAAACATCAGATGTGAGGAAGCTTTGCGTTACTGTTTTTTGGAAGTTCAGGGACATGGGGGGAAAAATTGGGTTGCTTTGCGTCTCCCGTTAGTGCCCTAAGAGGGCGCTAACGGGGCGTAAAGCAACTAGCGCCCGGGCGCGGTGCTGCCCACGCTTCCCGAGAAATTCAGCGGGAGGTTAGCGGCGGCGCTAACCGGTAATGCCCCCGCGGCGATGTCCCCGGCCGCGATCTTCGGGAGCGCCCCCTAACTTACCGCTGGACGCTATGTCCGCTGGGGTCGGGGGGCCTACCTGCAGCCGGGGAGGCGCAATTTAAAGGTGAGGTGCTCTTTTGCCGGCACTCCCCTGGGCCCCGGGTCACGCAGCGCAAGGCCCCTCCCCTTTAAGAAGGGGAGGAAGGTCTGCAATACCGCGGCGCAACGTGCCGCGGTATTGACTTGCAGCGCCCCAAGAGGGATGCGGGGCGCTTCCAGTCGCACCCCGCTTCCCTCTTGGGGCGCAGCCACTCAATTTCCGGCGGGGGTGCTAATTTTTCCGGGTAGCGCCCCGGCGAAGTTAGCACCCCAAATGGGGCGCTACTCAATTTTTAGCCCATGGACTTTAGTGCTGTATATCAATTTACCCTGCTGAGAACTGCAAAATGAGTTTGAATGCCAGTTAATGATGGATTTAAACTTGACTTTCAGGTCATAAAAATCTCCACAATGTATATTTTTATTTCAAATCTGTAGCTTGCCAGTTTTTAAAAATAATTTTAAAATTGTTTTCTGTGCCTGCTTTCTAAGACAGCTGTGTGTGCCTGTGTCTGTGTATGGGGAATGGTGGGAAATATGCAAACCTGTCTTGGAGGCAGATGCTTGCTTCAAAAGGAAAAGACATCCCTGTGTATGGTGATTGATTATAAACAGTTCCCTGTCACGATATAATAGTTTAATTGCTGAATTATATGGAGGCTAAATTGGATAGCCCCCGAAAACGGGCACGAGGATCGCAATGCACGATTAACCCGTGGCCGTTGATTGCAATGCAGGCAGCACACCAACTTCATGCTGCCTGCTCATTTGAATGGTCTCTGCATCCAGCCAGCATTAACTGCACTCTTCATTGGCTGCACGCACAGCAGGGGCCAATATAATGAGAAGTTAGCACCACTTAAAGCTAGCCTGCACTGCTTAAAGCTAGCCTGCACCTCTTAAAGGGGAGGTGCATTGTGGCTGGAGCAGGTGCTGGGAGTCATGGTTGAAGAGATTCTGACCTGGGAAAGAGTGAGGAATGGCAAACAAGGAAGAGAGTGGGTGCCAAGGATTTCGGACGCTACACTGGAGGTCTTGGTGAAGGAGGGGGAAAGAAGGAGAGATGTCCTGTATCCACAGGGGGGAAGGAGGCAAAAGTCAGTGGGAGCAGCTAGCCATGGAAGTCAATGCCAGGAGTCAAGCCCCGAGGACTTGGATGCAGTGCTGCAAGAAATTTAATGATCTCACACGAGTGTCAAGGTGAGTGAATGCATCTTCAAATGCCATATCCTACCAACTGCACCACTAGCCTCAGCCACTGCTCAAATCACCACAACCCCATCACTCACCTACCAACAATCTCTGTCAATCAAGCCTCATACCTAACATTCATAGCTTTACCTCACCCTCACACACTTAGCACTGTTGCAAGCCTCACACCCACATCTCATGGGTTGCACACACTGCCAGCTATTCAGTCATGACAGCCACATCAGCCAAACAAATTGCAACACACTCACTGACACACTTCCCTCTCTCTTGCAGGACAAATTGGCGCACAGCCAGAGGCATCAGGAGCTAACCGGAGGGGGACAGGTGCACCTGCATGTCCTAACCCCAATGGGGGTGATGGTGCTGGCCATTATTGGAAGGGCCATTGCTGAGGCCGTGGCCAGCGGCAGGGCTGAAACCATCGAAGATGACGGTATCCTCATCCTACACCTCCTTCTCACATCCCACTTCCCCCTCATCCCACACTCTCTTCTGATTTACAAGCAGCAGATGGTGTAAACATGAACCTCTTAATTTCCCCCCCCATCCCCGCACCACAAGGTTACCCGTGTGTCTTTTTCCTTTCAGATACCCAAGTTGAGCAACCTGGCCAGGCAGTGGAGGAACACCAAGAAGAGAATGATGATGAAGACACACCGTCACTTGATTTCACACTCACAGTCACTAGATCATATACTGACACTGCACGTATCGTAGAGGTTAGATTAGAGGCGGGATCTGCACGTGGTGAGTGGTCTGCTGCCAGGGCATAGATAGCACAGGTGCCAGCTCTCCAGAGTGCGAGGTCGCAAACGGGTTCCGCTGCAGAGGACTCAGATGGGGCAGCCTACGTTGGGTTGATGGGTATGCACAACAAAATGCTTGGAGCTTGCCAGAAAGCTTGCGGTCAATGTCAAGGAACATGGAGGAGTCCAGCAACAACTTGGCACAGGGCTTTGCGCAGAGCTTGGATCCCATCCTTTCCAACATGCAAGTAGTGGCTAACTCTGTTCGCACACTTGTGGACCCAACCATGATGCAGCGTCTGATGGCTCAGTCTGCTTTCATGCAGGCTCAACTTGTTGCTATGCAAGCTCAGACTGCTGCCAACATGGCTGTGGATTACAGCAGTCCAGCGATCTGTCCTCCAACAGATTACTAGGATTGCTGAGGCACTGCCCCGGGGGAGTGGCAGTGGCTTCATGGAGCACAAACCTTCTTTCCTCTCTCAGGAAGACAGCATTCGTCCTCCCACCACTGCCATTCCATCAGTGCCCTTCCTGTTGTCTGTCAGCCAGGACAGCCCAGACTGCTGCCCCCCATGCCAAGATGGCGCAGTCCACAGGCCCAGAGCTACTCGAGATTGTCCTCCAAGTCTATAGTCTCCTCCACTGAAAGTCAGCAGCCTTCCACCAGCCATGCTGCAGCCACTGGGGTAGCACTGCGTAGGAGCACTAGGACAGGCAAAGGCACACGGAAGACAGTCACTAAGGGATTGCACAAGGATTAGTTTACCTTTGTGTGCAATATGGCATGATTTGATGGATAAATTTGGTTTGAAATGTTTATTTTGTGGTAGCTTTAATATATGCGTTGTGGCCAAGTGAATGTTGTGATCATCAGTGATAGAGGTAAAGTAAGGTGTGGGACTGTTGGTGAATGGGGTTACTGGTATCGCACTCGGATGAGTTCCTCACGGACAGCCTGGGCAGAAAGGGGCTATCTAGGTTGCCATCTCCCTTCTGCCTCTTCTTCCTCCTCTTCTTCCTCCACCTCCTCTTGCTCCTCAGCTGGTCGCCGTATAGCTGGTGGCAAGGGCTGTGCTCTCATGATGGTGAGGTTGTGCAACATGCAGCAGACCACCACGTATCTTGACACCCGCTCTGCTGAGTACTGCAGGACTCCTCCAGAGTGGTTCAGGCAGCAGAAGCATTGTTTCAGCACACCAGTGGTCTGCTCTATGTGTGCAGCATGGCTCTCATTGTATACATGCTGTGCACGTGTGCGTGGGTTGTGCACCGGAGTCATGAGCCGTGTCGTCAGCGGACAGCCCTTGTCTCCCAGTAACCACCCTATGGTTTGTCGTGGTGGCTCAAATGCAGCTGGCACAGCAGTCTGCCGCAGAATGAAGGCATCATAACTGTTGCCAGGATACCAGGCAGTGACCTGCATGATTCGCTGCCGATGGTCACACACCAGCTGGACATTGAGGGAGTGGAATCCCGTTCGGTTCTGGTATATGGCAGAGTTGACATGCGGCATCTACAAAGTGATGTGTGTGCAGTCAATGGCACCCTGCATCATGGGAAAGCCTGCAATTCTTGTGAAGCCACATGCTCGCTCTGCTTGCTTGTCTCTGGCAAGAGAGAATGAAATGTAGTCAGCACTCTTTGAATAGACAGCCTCAGTGAGCTCCCTTACACAAAAGTGGACAGCAAACTGCGAGATGTTGCAAATATCTTCAGCTCCAGCCTGGAAGGATCCAGATGCATAAAAGTTCATCGCCATGGTCATCTTCACAGCCACTGGCAATACGGTTCTCGCCCTGCTCTGAGGTTGCAGTTGTGGCTGCAGCAGGTGGCAGATTTCAGTGAGGACGTCCTTACTGAAGCGCAGATGTCTCACACATGGGGGGAGAAATTGGATACCTTTCCGCCTCCCATTATCGCTGCCGGGGTGATAACGGGGCACTTACCGCCCGGGCGTGGCGAGGATATCGCCTCCTGCTAAATTCGGCGGGAGGTTTGCGGTGGCGGTATTACGTTGCGCCTCGATCTCCTTCACCTGAAGATCGTGACGTCATCACTGTGCGCATCGCCCCGGTTGCGCACCGGACGCGAACTTCGGTTTCACCCCCAGCAGCGTCGCCGGACAACAACACCGGCAGCTGCAGGAGGCGTTCATCGGAAGGCCGGGCGCTTCAGGGGCGATACTTAAAGGCGAGGTGGCCGAGGTAGGGAAAAAAAAATCAAATGTTCGTTTTCTGTTTGTTTTCCTTCTTTCCCTAGCGCTCGATCAGCCCGGCACTCTGCTGCAGTGCATCGGGCTGATCGGGCCGGATCGCGGCTGCCGTCGGTAACCAGGTAAGCTTTTTCCTTGCAGAGCCTGCAGCGATGGCCCTTCCCTTTAAGGGAGGGAAGGAGCATTCCAACGCGGCAGTGCTGCACGGCCCAGTGTGTAGCGCTGTACACCTACCGCCCCGCCTGCTGCGCTCCAGGAAGGAAGTAGAGTGCTTGATTTAATGCTCCACTTCCTTCCTGAAGCGCAAAAACTAATTTTTTAATAGTTGAGAAACATTAGCGCCTGGCGCTGATTTTATCAATTTTTAAAAGTTAACGCCCCAAACGGGGCTATAATGAATTTCTCCCCCACAGTTCCTTGCTGAGGATCAGGTAGGACAATTGCTCCCTGAACACCCTGGGCAGATATGGCCTCCTGCTCCTTCTCCCCCTCCTCCTCCTCCCTCTTCCAGCAGCTTGCCTGCTCTGCGTGCCCTCTGCTCATTCTCCAAGTCATGCTGTATTCCAAGGGGAATTCCTACTAATGCACCCCTGTCTGGAAGCAACTGGTTTGTGCAGAAGCCTTGAAGTCAGCAAAATGTCCTTCAGCACCTGCCACACCACTCCCTGTAGACTTTGGCAACTTTAAACAACTATAGGAAGCACCAAACACTTGTAGAATCGTAGCAACAGCCAGAAGAAATCAATCTGCAACTAACCTGAAAGTAGTTGATGATCCCTTTAAATAGCGCTAGTTGGGGGTCCTTCCTGCTGCTGAACGCTTGTTCAGCTGTGTGAGCTTAAGGGAGGGCATTGGCTGGAGCGCTGAGCTCCAAAATGGCAGCGCTGGCGTCAAATCAGCGTTGTACACTGATTGACTTCATGATTTGCCTGCTCTGCAGACTGCAGGCGGATGTTCACTGTGCACGTGCCTCCAGAGAGTATAGGCCCATTCTACTCAGTCTCTCCTCATAGGACAGCCCTCTCATCCCAGGAATCAATCTAGTGAACCTTCATTGCACCCCCTCTAAGACAAGTATATCCTTCCTTAGGTACAAAGACCAAAACTGTACACAGTACTCCAGGTGTGCTCTCACTAAAGCCCTGTACAATTGCAGCAAGACTTCCTTACTCTTATACTCCAACCCCCTTGCAATAAAGGCCAACATACCATTTGCCTTTCAAATTGCTTGCTTTACCTGTTTGGTGGTGTTGATTGGGGGATAGTGCCATGGCCTCCGTTTAACATCTCATCTGAAAGGCAACATCTCCAATAATGTAGTACTTCCTCAATATTGTACTCAGTGTCACCATGAATTATGTGCTCAAGTCCTGCAGCGGTGCTTGAGCGTAGAGCCATCTGACTCTGAGGTGAGTGTGTTACCATTGAACCAAACTGGCACTTGTTACTCATTCTATGCTGTTCCTATCACTTAATAGACAATAATTAGTAGTCTTCAGCCTGAGCCATATGGTCTGTTAGTATGTTATTTTCCTAATTTCAAAGAGTTCTGGAGATAACACATATTTCCAGTATTCATGTCAGTGGCAAAAGTGGTAAAATTGCTTGCTCTGGCTGTTGTACATGCTAGATATTTTATACATAATCTGATTCTAGGGAGCAAGGACTGATCAATGAAAACTTAACTTTTGCCTGGAGAATAAGTAGAAGGTATCAGGACAGGGCCCAAATTGTATCATTTACGCCCTCACAATCCTGGTATATTCTCAATGATGCCATTATGTTTGTGAAATCCTACATAGCCAGGGAGAGAAGAAACTGGTGATTCTGCTCCATTTCTGGACTTATGTGCTTGCACACATTTCAACATATTACACAATTAGCACCAACCCCAAAAGCTAACAGTACCTGGATGCATCAACGTCTGAACCCAGTACCTGATTTCACAAAGTTGTTTCACAGCTAAGAAAACAATAAGAAATAGATGTAATACCACAGAAACCCAGTAATACCATTGGGTTCATTTTAGCTCTGAACAATAGGACTGCTTAACAAATGACTTCTCGAAACCATTAGATAAAATTTCGACAACAGTACTGTATAAGGTACAGTATAAACAGCAGCTATAATAGATCACCCACTCACTTCAGAACATTTATTTGGCTGGTGATTAGGACCAATTTGAATAGTTATGTCCAGTTATACTAAACCAGATGATGCAGTATTGGGTTGACCTTAAACAGAGGTGTAAACAGGCAGGCATGGATACATTGCTTGCTTACATTACTGTTTAAGACAGAGCGTCATGCATGTTTACTCAACGCATGCACAAGCCTCTGCTCACTGGCCTCCAAATACAAGCAACATTTCTGATGATTTGAATCTTTGAGACCTAAGCATTAAAAACTCACTGTGAGCTGCAGCCTGTGCGCCATCGAGGACATTGCCTCAGTCACCATGCCGACACTCTGGAGGTCTCATCCTAAATCTTGCTGCCTTGGTATACTTCCCTCCATCCTCAAACCTAAAGTTACCATGCCTTTGATCATCTTACCTGAATTGTCTCCTTTTTGCTGTGGTCTCCAGCACACCAACACCCTCTGCACCGCACCCCCCCCCCACCGCACCCCAAACTTCACAAACTCCCCCCCCCCCCCCAACCTCACCCCCCGACCCCCCAAACCGCCCAAACTCCCCCCCACTGCCCCCAAACCTCCCAACCTCACTCCCCGCCCTCCCAACCTCACCCCCCACAACCTCACCCCCGCCCCCCCCATACCTCCCAACGTCGTCCCCTGCCCCCCAAACCACCCAACCTCCCCCACCCAAACCTCCCAACCTCGCCCCCCGCCCACCCAACCTCACCCCCCCACAACCTCACCCCCGCCCCCCCAAACCTCCCAACCTCACCCCCTGCCCCCTAAACCTCCCAACCTCGCTCCGCGCCCCCCAAACCTCCCAACCTCGTCTCCGCCCCCCAAACCTCCCCACCTCGTCCTCCCAACCTCGCCCCCCCGCCTCCCCCAAACCTCCCAACCTCGCCACCCGCCTCCCAACCTCGTCCCCCCGCCCCCCCCCTCGTCCCCCCCGCCCCCCAAACCTCCCAGCCTCGTCCCTCGCCCCCCAAACCTCCCAACCTCGTCCCCCGCCTCCCAAACCTCGCCCCCCGCCCCTAAACCTCCCAACCTCATCCCCCCGCCCCCCAAACTTCCCAACCTCACTCCCCGCCCCTCCCAACCTCGTCCCCCACCCCCCAAACCTCCCAACCTCGCCTCCCGTGAAGAGAAAAAGATTGGTGAAGTCAAGCGTAGGTGCCTTGCAGTCAGAATCAGGGGAATTTATAATGTGGAACAAAGAAATGGCAGACCAATTAAATACATACTTTGGTTCTGTCTTCACAAAGGAGGACACAAATAAACTCCCAGAGATGTCGGGGTACATAGGGTCTAATGAGAGGGAGGAATTGAATGAAATCAGTATTTGTAGGGAAATAGTGTTAGGGAAATTGACGGGATTGAAGGCCGATAAATCCCCAGGGCCTGATAATCTACATCCTAGGGTACTTAAGGAAGTGGCCCTAGAAATAGTAGATGCATTGCTGGTCATCTTTCAAAATTCTATAGACTCTGGAACAGTTCCCATGGATTGGAGGGTAGCTAATGTAACCCCACTATTTAAAAAAGGTGGTAGAGAAAAAACGGGGAATTATAGACCGGTAAGCCTGACATCGGTAGTGGGGAAAATGCTAGAGTCCATTATAAAAGATGTAATAGCAGAGCACTTGGAAAACAGTGACAGGATCGGACAAAGTCAACATGGATTTACAAAAGGTAAATCATGCCTGACTAATCTACTGGAATTTTTTGAGGATGTAACTGGTAGAATAGATAAGGGAGAACCAGTGGATGTGGTGTATTTGGACTTTCAGAAGGCTTTCGATAAGGTCCCGCATAAGAGATTAGCGTGCAAAGTTAAAGCACATGGGATTGGGGGTAAGGTACTGATTTAGATAGAGAACTGGTTGGCAGACAGGAAGCAAAGAGTTGGAATAAATGGGTCTTTTTCCGAGGGGTAGGCAGTGACTAGTGGGCTACCGCAGGGATCGGTGCTAGGACCCCAGCTATTCACAATATATATTAATGATCTAGACGAGGGAACTAGATGTAATATCTCCAAGTTTGCAGACGACACAAAGCTGGGTGGGCGTGTGTGCTGTGAGGAGGATGCAGAGAAACTCCAGTATGATTTGGACAGGTTGGGTGATTGGGCAGATGCAGTATAATGTGGATAAATGCGAGGTTATCCACTTTGGTGGTAAAAACAGGAAGACAGATTATTATCTGAACGGCAATAGATAGGGAAAAGGGGAAGTGCAACGAGACCTGGGAGTCCTTGTGCACCAGTCGTTGAAGGTAAGCATGCAGGTGCAGCAGGTGGTTAAGAAGGCAAATGGTATGTTGGCCTTCATAGCGAGAGGATTCGAGTACAGGAGCAAGGATGTCTTGCTGCAGTTGTACAAGGCCTTGGTGAGACCACACCTTGAGTATTGTGTGCAGTTTTGGTCGCCTTATCTGAGGAAGGATGTTCTTGCCATGGAGGGAGAGCAGCGAAGATTTACCAGACTGATAGCTGGGATGGCAAGATTGACGTATGAAGAGAGATTGGGTTGATTAGGCTTATATTCGCTAGAGTTTAGAAGAATGAGAGGGGATCTCATTGAAACTTATAAAATTCTAACAGGACTAGACAGACTAGATGCAGGAAGGATGTTCCCGATGGTGGGGGAGTCCAGAACCAGGGGTCACAGTCTAAGGATAAGGGGTAAGCTATTTAGGACTGAGATGAGGAGGAATTTCTTCACCCAGAGAGTGGTGAACCTGTGGAATTCTCTACCACAGAAGGCAGTGGAGGCCAATTCATTAAATATATTCAAGAAGGAGATAGATATATTTCTTAAGGCTAAAGGGATCAAGGGATATGGGGAGAAAGCAGGGACAGGGTACTGAATTTGGATGATCAGCCATGATCTCATTAAATGGCGGAGCAGGCTCGAGGGGCCGAATTGCCTACTCCTGCTCCTATCTTCTGTGCTTCTATGCCCACCCCCCAAACCTCCCAACCTCGTCCCCGCCTCCAAACCTCCCAACCTCGCTCCCTGCCCCTCCCAAACCTCTCCCCCTGCCCCCCAAACTCCCAACGCTCACTGACCGCCCGATCTGTAAAATTGATTGTCGCCACCTACCTTAGTGCCTGCAGTAAACAGCGACAGGGAGAGCTGGTGTGAAGCAGCAGGAAACCAGCTGCAGGGACGTTATTTAAAGGGATCATCAGTAATGAGTCGCAGCTGTAGGTTAGTGAAGTTTCAGTCCTTTCTTGTCAGTTTCACATCGTCCAACAGTCTCATTCCATAATTTCAAGGTTATTTAGTATCAGGAGTGTTGTGGCAACTAAAAAGTAGCTACATTTATTCTTAAAAAATCAAAGTGCTACACTTGGTTACATTAATGGGGGCTGTACTGGCAGTCAACTTCGCCCTCCAGGATCTGCGGCGGAGGTAGCGAGAAATTGGGTCGACGAGGCCTGTATTCACTAGAGTTTAGAAGAATGAGAGGGGATCTCATTGAAACGTATAAAATTTTGACAGGGCTAGACAGACTGGATGAAGGGAGGATGTTTCCCCTGGCTGGTGGTTCTAGAACCAGGGGTCACAGTCTCAGGATAAGGGATAGGACATTTAGGACTGAGATGAGGAGAAATTTCTTCACTCAGAGGCTGGTGAACCTGTGGAATTCTCTACCACAGAAGGCTGTGGAGGCCAAGTCACTGAATATATTTAAGAAGGAGATAGATAGATTTCTAGATGCAAAAGGCGTGAAGGGGTATGGGGAGAGAGCGGAAATATGGTATTGAGATAGAGGATCAGCCATGATCATACTGAATGGCGGAGCAGGCTCGAAGGGCCGAATGGCCTACTCCTGCTCCTATTTTTCTATGTCCTATGTTTCTAAAGACTGGAACCTATGGCCAGAGGAAGGAGGAGGGCCATCAGGGCTCTCAACAGGAGGCCTTATCCTCTAAGGGTATTCCGAGCGCACTTCTCCTACCTCCAATTAAGTGCTTCACCAAGGAGGTGGTCACAGAACTCTGCCACCTCCTGCAACCAGACCTTTAGCCTCAGATCAGGATGACCATGGCTCTCTCAGTGGCAGTCAAGGTCACCGTCGCCCTCAATTGCTTCGCCAGTTGATCCTTCCAGTCTGCAACAGCAGACATAGGTAACATCTCATAGTTCACGGTCCATCGCTGCATCCGGGAGGTCACAGAAGCTCTCTACAGTAGAAGAAGGGACTACATTTCCTTCCCCATCACCAGAGAGAAGCAGGACGAGCATGCATGTGGCTTTGCCAGGATAGCGGGTTCCCCATGGTGCAGAGTACCATTGACTGCACCCACATGGCTTTGCGGGCACCACATAACAATCCTGAGATCTTCCGTAACCACAAAGGCTACCGCTCACTTAATGTGTGACCACAGACAGCTAATCCTCAATGTCAATGCCCGCTATCCTGGCAGCAGCCACGATGCCTTCATCCTGTGCCATCACTCTTCAAGCCACCACTTCAAGCTCGCGGCTGGCTGGTCGGAGATAAGGGCTATCCGCTCTCCACCTGGCTCATGACTCCCCTCCGCAATCCCAACACTCCTGCCCAGCACTCATATAATGAGAGCCATGCTGCCACCAGGAACATCATCGAGCAGACCAACGGCCAGCTGAAGCACTGGTTCCACTGCCTTGACCACTCGGGAGGAGCCCTCCAGTACTCGGCTGAGCGGGTGTCCCATTTCATGGTGGTCTGCTGCATGCTCCACAACTTGGCCAGCATGAGGGCCCAGCACTGGCCACCAGGGGTTGTGGGACCACCTCAGGAAGAGGAAGTGGAGGAGGAGGATGAGGAGGAAGAGGACAAGGAGGAATACGAGGAGCGAGGGAGGAGGCAGTCTTCCAGAAGGGCGGTCCGTGACCGCCTCATCAGACTGCGGTTCAAATGAATTAAACCCACATCCCCATCATTCCACCCCTGTCGCAGGGCCATATCACAGTGCAAAGCTGAAATGAGACACACCAGAAAAGAATCCAAACTGAATTAATAAATTTATCAAAAATCAGTGAACACATATTTACAACAAAAATATTACCTATTCACCCTTGTGCAATCCCTTAGTGCCTCTCATTACTGTGCCTTTGCCTACTCTAGTGCTCCTACGAATTGTTGGCCCAATGGCAGCAGCAGGGCTGGTGGAAGGCTGCTGAGTGTCCGTGCGGGAGACTTCAGATGGCCTTGCAGGACACCCTCGACCAGCTCTGGGCCTGAAGGCCCGGCTGTAGACTGCACCACCTCAGCATGGGCGACAGCAGTTTGGGCTGGCTGGATGACAGGCAGCGACAAGGGCAATGGTGGAGTGGCAGTGGTGGGAGCAGGAATGCTGTCATCCTGAAAGAGGACAGTAGGTTCCTGCTCCACTGACCCACTGCCACTCCCCCGGGGCAGCACCTCAGCATCCCTAACAATCTGTTGGAGCACAGATTGCTGGCCTGCTGCGACACCGTGAAAGCCCCAGGTCAACGGTGGTACACCCAGCCACGATGGCAGCAGTCAGAACTTGCATGGCATCGAGCTGATTCTGCATGAGAGCAGTCTGAGACTCGATGCCACCAACCATAGACTGCATTACAGCACTAAAACGTTGCATCGCTTCTGCCTGTGCTGCAATGGAAGCTGCCAGATCGCCCATCACACGCGGCATCAGGTCTGGGTTGCCACAGTCTCTTTGGGAGTCGGCCATCCTTGGCAGACTGCAAATGATGATCTCCCTGGTGTGTGCAGAGCCTTGTGCAATGTTGGAGGCAGAATCCTCCACGCTCCTTATCATTGCCGAGGAGCTCTTGGGCACCCTTGCTATTGCACCTATCATCTCCGTGTGCATGCACATCACCCTTCTTCTAAACGCCTCCCCATCGAGGTCCTCGTCTGAGTCCTGTGCAGCAGAACTCGCGCGCGAACTCGCCCTCTGGGGAGCTGGCCCCTGAGCTACCCTTTCCCCCTGGCTTTGCTGCAGCCCACTCGTCCCTGGTGCTTCACCTTGTAAAGATCCCGCTACTATACTAGCCTCTAAAGAACGCGTAGTGCCAGTATCTGAGCTGGTGCCTGCGGGTGGGACATGCAGTGACGCGGTGTGTTCTTCCTCCTCCTCTTCCCCCTCATCGCTCCTTACGGTGCCCTCAGGGACAGGCTGCTCAGGTGCTTGCTGATTCTATGAAAGCATAAAGGCACAAGAGTCGGGTTAAGGTGAGGGGAGGGGGACAGGAAGGGCGAAATGCATGCATACAGCATGATTAGCTGGAAAGTGAGATTCGCTTGTGGGATGAGGGGGAAGTGGGATGTGAGAAGGAGGAGTAGGGATGAACATAACATTGTGTTCCCAAGGGGGTCAACGTCGCCGGTGGCCATGGCGCCCACCACCTGGCGCCCAGTAATCTGCAGCACTCTATTTTGCAGCGCAGACAGTGGTTGGGTGTCGGCTTGTCCCCTGCCTGTGAGCTCCTGCTCCCGCCTGTTGTGAGCCACCTTGGCCTGCAAGAAAAAGGAAAGTGTGTGAGTCAGTGTGGAGCAATGTGTTGGGGTAATGTGCCTGCCATAGTTGAATAGCTGTCATTGTGTGCAAGGTGTGAGATGTGGGTGTGAGTGTTGGTAGGTAGAGATTGTTGGTGGGTGAGTGCTGGGGGTGTGGTGCTTTGGGCAGTGTGTGAAGACTGTGGTTCAGATGGTGATATGCAGCATTTGCTGAAGCATTCACTCACTCTGACCACCCGAGTGAGGTTGTTAAATTTCTTTCTGCACTGTGTGTGGGTCCTGGGGACCACAGTGCTGCCTGAGACGTGCTGCGCTACCTCCCTCCACATGGTGCGGAAGACTTGCGGCGAGGGCCTCCTGCCACTTGCCAGGTAGAGCACCGCCCTCCGTCTCTCCACAAGGAACACCAACATCTCCAATTCTTTATCGCAGAATCTACGGGCTCTCTCCCTGGGGCATGGATCTGCCATGAGTTCAGCTTCTTCAGTCGTCCGGCTCCTTCTCCTTGACCTGCTGCTGCTTGCTGAGGCAGCTGCACAGCCAGCAATGCTGAGAATGAGGTTCTGCAGCATCAATGAATCTCCTCTTTAAGTACTGAGAAAAAACTATGGCAATTATGACTTGCGACTAGACTGCACCTGATATTGGTCCACCCTTTGCGTGTAACGTCACTGAGCTTGGGCTTTAATGTTTGGTTTTGCACTCCAATCATTCCTTTGAGCAGTTAGCACGAATTTTGCATGCAGTCTAAAGTATTAGCGCCTGGCGCTAATTCTCAAACTTTTCTAAAGATACCGCCCATTCCTGGGCTATAATGAATTGCTACCCCAAAGAGTTGTGGTGAATGGCTGTTTTTTCGGACTGGAGGGAGGTATACAGTGACGTTTCTCAAGTTTCAGTACTAGGACCACTGCTGTTTTTGAGATACATTAGTGACTTGGACTTGTGGGTAGAGGGCACAATTTTGAAATTTGCAGATGACACAAAACTTGGACATGTAGGGGGGGAAATTGGGTCGCGCCCCCTTGAAGGGATTATTACTAGTCCTAGTCCCTTTAGGGCTACCCCAGATCAGGCGTATTCCCCAGACATTCACTTTCAACTAAAGTTTGAGGTAGCCGAATCATAGACGCTTAATTGGGTCTAAAGGTCTGGACCATCTCTCCCTAATGGAAAGGAACAACTTGAAGATGTTACCGTCCTCCAGATAGCACTTTTAATAAGTTTAGCTAGACTGTAACATTCGGATATTATGAGGGTCCGGAAAACTCCCCCAGAATTCTGCAACTTCTCACCAAAGAGCGTACAGAAATTGAGTTTGCAAGTTTGATACAGAAGTATTATGTGCGACAATTCTAAAAATATATAGATTTATTAGAGAACCGACATGCAGTTTACAGTTGGTGATTCAATCGCAACATTAACAGTTCCAAAAACAGAAAGCTTACAATTCTATCAGAGATCCCTATTCTCAAATCTAACTTCGCTACAGTTTTACAGTTCCTAGTTTATTCAGAATATCCACCAAAATCAAATACAGTACCGTTGATCCCCAAGATACAAAGAGTTGTTGACTTACAGAGCCTGCCTCTGAAGCCGAGAATCGCTTTGCCCCTTTACAGCGAATCTATTATCCCATTTGAAAGTTCAATATTTATACCCTTTTTCAGTGATATTTCCTTTAAGGTTTTCTGCTGATGTAAGCTAATTATCTCTCGTCATTTTTCTGCTGACTTCTGCAATTCTTACAGTCAGATCAGCTGGTAGCATTAAGAATCGTGTCTCTACCCTAGGTGTCCGAAGCTTACCATAAAAAATGGTGTAACAGCAGGTGCATCTATTTGATGTCATTTTTACTAAGGCCTTCTGTTTGTGCCTTTTTACGAAGTGTAATTCAGAACACCTTAACCAGGGTGATCTTTGCAATTCTTAGTCACCTCAGCTGGTTGCAATACAGAATTATGTCTCCTGTGTAGGTGCCTTAAACTTAACACAAAAACGGTGTGATGGCAGGTGTTTCTTTTACTTGATGTCATTTTTACGAAGGCATATGTTTCTTAATTTTATGTGCCTGTTTACGAAGTGTAACTTAGAAAACCTTAACCAGGATGCACCATTGTCTTCTTTCCAAAGATTCAGACCGTCAGGAGCCTCCAACCTTCTGTTTCAATAAGGTTATTGATTCAGTGTCAACAACCATCTTATCTCAATAGCCTGAAAGCTGTAACAGCTTTAGATTGTTGAGGCTTCCAGATTTCCAAACCCAGTTTGTCATGTTTTAATAAGGCCAGAATTCTTTCATAGAATGGTGTATTTTTCTGAATAGGTTGTATGGCTTATTCCTTCACACCCTTTGGGGTGCTAACTTCGCCGGGGCGCTACTTTTATTACTGCGCCCGTGCCCAAAATTTACCGGTAGCGCCTCAAGAGGGAGGCGGGGCACTACTGGAAGCGCCCCGCCTCCCTCTTGGGGCGCTGCGAGTGAATACCGTGGCGCGACATGGCGCTGCGGCACATCGCGCCGCGGTACTGCAAGCCTTCCTCCCTTAAAGGGGAAGGACCTAGCGCAGCGCGACCCGGGGCCCAGCTGGGCCACCAGGGATCAGAGTGCCGGCAAAAGAGCCCAGTACTGAGGAGAAGTGCCGGGCTCACGAAGCGCAGCCGGCACCCTATCGGGGGGGCTGCAGAGGAGGCCGGGGACGGCAGAGGGGGCAAGTGCTGGCAGGCGGCCAGCAACAAAAATGGCCGCCCAGCACCTTACCTTTAATTTGCGCCGCCCCGGCCACAGGTAGACCCCCTGACCTTGTCGGACATAGCGTCCGGCGGTAAGTCGGGGTGCTACTGAAGATCGTGGCCGGGGCACGAGCGGGATGCTGCGCACGGCGATGACGTCATTGCCAGCAGCGCAGCGCCACGGGGCGCTAATGGTTACCGCCGCCGGCTAACCTGCTTAATTTAGCAGGAGGCGTTGGCAGCGCCGCGCCCAGGTGCTAGTTGCTTTGCGCCCCATTAGCGCCCTCTTGGGCGCTAACGGGAGGCGCAAATCAACCGAATTTTTAGGCCGTAGTAAACAGTGAGGATGCTAGTAATAGACTTCAAGAAGACATAGACAGGCTAGTGGAATGGGTGGACACATGGCAGATGTAATTCAATGCAGAGAAGTGTGAGGTGATACATTTTGGTAGGAAGAATGAGGAGAGACCATACACACTAAATGGTACAATTTTAAAGGGGGTGCAAGAACAGAGACACCTGGGGGTGCTTGTGCACAAATCTTTGACAGTGGCCGGTCATGTTAACAAAGCACTTAATAAAGCATATGGGATCCTGGACTTTATAAATAGAGGCATAGAGTACAAAAGCCAGAAAGTTCTGCTAAACCTATATAAAAAACTAGTTCGGCCCCAGCTAGAGTATTGTGTCCAATTCTGGGCACCACACTTTAGGAAGGACATGAAGGCTTTGGAGAGAGTACAGAAGAGATTTACTCGAATGGTTCCAAGGATGAGGGAATACAATTACGTGGATAGACTAGATAAGCTGGGGTTGTTTTCCTTCGAGCAGTGAAGGCTAAGAGGCGATTTGATAGAGGTGTTTAAAATCATGAAGGATTTAAATAGGGTAAATAAAGAGAAACTGTTTCCAATGACTGAAGGGTCGATAACCAGAGGGCACAGATTTAAGGTGATTGGCAAAAGAACCAGAAATGACATGAGAAAAAACTTTTTAAGCAACGAGTGGTTAGGATTTGGAATGTACTGCCTGATAGGGTGGTGGATACAGATTCAAAAGTAGCCTTCAAAAGGGAATTGGATAAATACTTGAAGGAGAAAAAATTGCAGGGGTAATGGGAAAGTGCGGGGGAGTGGGACTAACAGGGTTGCTCTTCGAAAGAGCCAGTGCATGGCCCCCTTCTGTGATGTTCTATTCTATGATTTTATGCTGCAAGAGATAATGTTGCCAGTTGCAGTCAAGGTGATCACCAACATTGACATTTTTACGACTCCTCCTTCCTGGTAATCACATGGTACACTGCAGTATAAACCAATTTGCTCTCCACAGATGAATCAAGCAGGTGACTAATGCATAGCTTAGCACAACCAACTCAATCATCTCCTTTCCTCTGAATAGCAACAGCAGCATGGTCTGACTGCCCAACTTCCCTGGCAGATTTCCCAACGTACGAGGGATCATTGATGACACCCTTGTGTCAATCCAAGCTCCTATGCACAATACAATGGCCAAATGAACAGAAAGAGTGGAGCTTTAATATTATCCTGAAGTTTCACTTTCTTGAGAGAAGCAGAATGTTCCCTTATGTGACTGCATTAATTGAATTTATCTGAGTACTCCTGACACTACACTTGTGGAATTTCCAGGAAATGGAGATAAAAGAGAGTGCGTTTGGAGTGATCATGAATTTTATTGAATTTTTAAAAATTACCATATTTTGAACTTTATAGCGTTGTTCTATTGTGATATGTGATGTGGACCTGTTCATGACTGAGTTGTAGTTCCCAGTTATCAAAAAGAAGAAATTGCATTAATATAGCACATTTCACAGCCAATGAATTACAGTGCAGTGCAGTCACTTGTTATGTAGGCAGACATTGTAGCCAATTTGCACATAGCAATGAGATAAACGATTAGTTAATCTGTTTTAGTGGTGTTAGTTGAAGGATAAATATTGGCCATGACACCAGGAGAGATCCATTGTTCTTCTTCATACAATATCATAGGATCATTTACTTTCACTTGGACAGGCAAATGGGACTTTAGTATCACAACTCATCCAAAAGACAGCACCTCTGATAATACAACACTCCTTCAATACTGCACTGAAGTGTCAGCCTAGATTATGGCCTTAAGTCTTATGGTAGACCCACGACCTTCTGACTCAGGTGAAAGCAGGGAATAATGGTAAAAAGTTAAAAATAAAGGCTCTTTATCTGAATACACGAAGCATCCGTAACAAGATAGATGAATTAGTGGCACAAATAGAGATAAATTACTTTGATCTAATAGCCATCACAGAGACGTGGTTGCAAGGTGATCAATGTTGGGAACTAAATATTCCAGGGTACTTGATATTTAGAAAACACAGGCAGAATGGAAAAGGTTGGGGTGGGTGGGGGGGAGGTAGCCCTGATAATAAAGGATAACATAAGGACAGAAGTGAGAAAGGATCTTGGCTCGGAAGATCAGGAAGTAGAATCAGTATGGGTGGAGATAAGAAATACTAAGGGGCAGAAAACACTTTGGGAGTAGTTTATAGGCCCCCAAACAGTAGCTATATCATTGGACAGAGTATTAATCAACAAATAACAGGAGCCTGTAACAAAGGAAATATAGTAACCGTGGGGTACTTTAATCTCCATAGAGACTGGGCAAATCAAATTGGCAAAGGTAGTCTGGAGGACGAGTTCACGGACTGCATTCGAGACAGTTTCCTAGAAAATACATCATGAAACCAACCAGGGAACAGGCTATTTTAGATTTTGTATTGTGTATGAGACAGGGTTAATTAGTAATCTCATAGTAATGGATCCATTGGGAAAGAGTGATCGTAAAGTGTTAACATTTCATATTGAGAGTGAAATACTTCAGTCGGAAACGAGAGTCTTAAACTTAAATAAAGTTAAACTTTAAATAAAATTGAAAACTTAAAATAAAGATGAGGGTCGAATTAGCTAAAGTAGATTGGGAAATTAGGTTAAGAGGTATGACGGTAGATAAGCAGTGGCAAACATTTAAAGAAATATTCCAAAATTCTCAACGAATATACATTCCACTGAGAAATAAAAACTCCACGGGAAAAGTGATCCATCCGTGGCTAACTAAAGAAGTTAAGCATAGTACTAGATTAAAAGAAGAGGCTTATAATGTTGCGAAGAATAGTAGTCAGTCTGAGTATTGAGCGAGCTTTAGAAACCAGCAAAGGATGACCAAAAATTGATAAAAAGAGAGAAAATAGAATGAGAGTAAACTAGCAAGAAATATTAAAACAGATTGTAAGTGCTTCTACAAGTATGTAAAAAGGAAGAGAGTAGCAAAAGTAAACATTGATCCCTTAGAGGCTGAGACAGGTGAAATTATAATGGGGAATAAGGAAATGGCAGAGACTTTAAACAAATATTTTGTATTTGTCTTCACAGTAGAAGATACAAAAAGCATACCAAAAATAGTGGGGAACGAAGGGGCTCATAAGAGTGATGAACTTAAAGTAATTAATATCAGTAGAGAAAAAGTAGTTGAGAAACTAATGGGACTAAAAGCCGACAAATCCCCTGGACCTGATGGCCTACATCCTAGGGTCCTAAAAGAGGTGGCTAAAGAGATAGTGGATGCATTGAGTATGATCTTTGAAAATTCCCTAGATTCTAGAACGGTTCCAGTGGATTGGAAGGTAGCAAATGTAACACCGCTATTCAAGAAAGGAGGAAGAGAGAAAACAGGGAACTAGCCTGACATCAGTCATTGGGAAAATGCTGGAATCCATTATTAAGGAAGTGGTAACAGGGCATTAGAAAATCATAATACGATTAGGCAGAGTCAACATGGTTTTATGAAAGGGAAATCGTGTTTAACAAATTTATTAGAGTTTTTTGTGGATGTAACTAGCAGGATAGATGAAGGGGAACCAGTGGATGTAGTATATTTGGATTTCCAAAAGGCATTTGAGAAGGTGCCACATAAAAGATTGCTATGCAAGATAAGGGCTCATGGGGTTGGGGGTAATATATTAGCATGGATAGAGGATTGGTTAACGGACAGAAAACAGAGAGTAGGGATAAACAGGTCATTTTCCGGTTGGCAGGCTGTAACTAGTGGGGTGCCGCAAGGATCAGTGCTTGGGCCTCAGCTATTCACAATCTATATTAATGATTTAGATGAAGGGACCCAGTGTAATGTATCCAAATTTGCTGATGATACAAAGCTAGGTGGGAATGTAAGCTGTGAGGAGGACACAAAAAGCCTGCAAAGGGAAATAGACAGGTTAAGTGAGTGGGCAATAAGGTGGCAGATGGAGTATAATATGAGGAAATGTGAAGTTATTCACTTTGGTACGAGGAATAGAAAAACAGAATATTTTTTAAATGGTGAGAAACTATTAAATGTTCGTGTTCAGAAAGATTTGGGTGTCCTCGTACAGGAAACACAGAAAGTTAACATGCAGGTACAGCAAGCAATTAGGAAGGCAAATGGCATGTTGGCCTTTATTGCAAGGGGGTTGGAGTACAATAGTAAGGAAGCCTTACTACAATTGGGCTTTGGTGAGACCACACCTGGAGTACTGTGCACAGTTTTGGGCTCCTTATCTGAGAAAGGACATACATGTATGTCTTCGAGGCGGTGCAATGAAGGTTCACTCGATTGATCCCTGGGATGAGAGGGTTGTCCTATGAGGAGAGATTGAGTAGATTGGGCCTATACTCTCTGGGATTTAGAAGAATGAGAGGTGATCTCATTGAAACATACAAGATTCTGAGGGGGATTGACAGGGTAGATTTTATTTTGTTATTCGTTCATGGGATCTGGGCGTTGCTGGCAAGGCCAGCATTTATTGCCCATTCCTAATTGCCCTTAAGAAGGTGGTGGTGAGCCGCCTTCTTGAACCACTGCAGTCCATGCGGTGAAGGTACTCCCACAGTGCTGTTAGAGAGGGAGTTCCAGGATTTTGAGCCAGTGACGATGAAGGAACGGCGATATACTTCCAAGTCAGGATGGTGTGTGACTTGAAGGGGAAATTGGAGGTGGTGGTGTTCCCATGCGCCTGCTGCCCTTGTCCTTCTAGGTGGAAGAGGTCGTGGGTTTGCGAGGTGCTGCCGAAGAAGCCTTGGCGAGTTGCTGCAGTGCATCTTGTAGATGGTACACACTGCAGCCACGGTACGCTGGTGGTGGAGGGGGTGAATGTTTAAGGTGGTGGATGGGGTGCCAATCAAGCGGGCTGCTTTGTCCTGGATGGTGTCGAGCTTCTTGAGTGTTGTTGGAGCTGCACTCATCCAGGCAAGTGGAGAGTATTCCATCACGCTCCTTACTTGTGCCTTGTAGATGGTGGAAAGGCTTTGGGGGGTCAGGAGGTGAGACTTTGCTGGCAAGCCTATTACGTGGCACTTTATCAAACACCTTTTGGAAGTCCATGTATATCACGTCAACCGCATTGCCCTCATCCTCCCTTTCTGTTACCTCATCAAAAAACTCAATCAAGTTAGTTAAACACGATTTGCCTTTAACAAATTTGTGCTGGCTTTCCTTAATTAATCCACACTTGTCCAAGTGACTGTTACTTTTGTGCCGGATTATCGTTTCTAAAAGCTTCCCTACCACCGAGGTTAAACTGACTAGCCTGTAGTCCTTACATCCTTTTTTAAACAATGGTGTAACGTTTGCAATTCTCCAGTCCTCTGGCACCACCCCCGTATCTAAGGAGGATTGGAAGATTATGGCCAGCACCTCCCCAATTTCCACCTTTACTTCCTTCAACATCCTAAGATGCATCCCCTCCAGTCCTGGTGACTTATCTACTTTAAGTACAGCCAGCCTTTCTAGTACCTCCTCTTTATTAATTTTTATCCCATCCAGTATCTCAACTACCTCCCCTTTTACTATGACTTTGGCAGCATAAGAACATAAAAAATAAGAGCAGGAGTAGGCCATTTGGCCCCTCGAGCCTGCTCCGCCATTCAATAAGATCATGGCTGATCTGGTTTTGGCCTCAACTCCACTTTCCTGCCCACTCCCCATAACCCTTGACTCCCTTATCGTTCAAAATCTTCACCAATAAACCCAGACTGGAGGTAGTCAGTCAAGACTACCTGAGAGCAAAAAAATTCCAGCTCCCCATACATGTTCATGTAAACCACGTTTTCATGCGCCTTTCGTTTTTTTTAATGATTGCAGTGCGTAACTACTTTTAGTTCATAATCATTTTTAGTTCCATTACAAGAAAATAAACCTTTTTGACAACCTGTTTATTTTAAATGGATTAGCGTCTTTGTTAAAATAATCAATGTTAAATATTTGTCTGCTATTATCAGAAATTTCTAGCCTTGTATTTTAAGGTTTTAAAGGCTGAAAATATTTGAGATGCAGGTTGATCAGCATTGAAAAAAAGGAAGACAGTTCAATATTTTGGTGTGATCTTCCATCAGAACTTGTTCTAAGGTTTTTGTTTTGATGATGTTGAGCCCAAGAAACTATTCAAAAATAAACGTTATTTATTTAAAGTAGTAAAATTTGCATACCCTCAGCCCAGATAATCCCCTGCCTGACACTGGGCTGCTATGACGTCCAGGACAGGGACTGATGTGATAAAGAACCAGTTTAGTTTTATGAATGCAGAATTCACTGCTGATTGGGAAAAAGGTTTCAATTCACAAATAACCGTGACATATCTGGATATCTGGGGATAGATTACCAATGAAAAGAATTGGACCATTAAAAGTTGAATTGAAGTCCCCACAATTAATTTTATTATCCTATTTGAAATATCTGTAGCCCTTCCAGGAGAAATTATTTTTGGCTTGAACGCCAGAATTACAATAAAGAAAGAAGAAAGTACTTACATTTATACAGCACCTTATCAGGTCCTAAAGATATCCTAAAATGCTTCCAACCAATCTATTACTTTTGAAGTGCAGTCACTGTTGTTATTTAGACAAACATGCACAAACAGTAAATTGATTGAATGACCAGTTAATCTGTTTTTCGTATTTGTTGAAGGAACAATATTGGCCAGGAGCCCAGGAGAACTGCCTGCTCTTCTTCAAATTGTGCCCTCGGTTCTTTTACATCTATTTAGTTTAAAAAGAAAGACTTGCATTTATATAGCGCCTTTGCATTCATATAATGTATATCAAAAACAGCAGGATATCCCAAAGTGCTTTACAACCAATGAAGTACTTTTTTTCTGAAGTGTAGTCACTTTTGTAATGTAGGAAATGTGGCAGCTAATTTATGCACAGCAAGGTCCCACAAACAGCAATGAAACAAATTGCAAGATCATCTGTTTTTTTAGGTGATGGTTGAGGGATAAATGTTGGCCAGAACATTGGGAGAACCCTGCTCTTCTTCAAATAGTGCCATGGGATCTTTTATGTCCACCTGAGAGGGCAGATGGGGCCTTGGTTTCATGCCTCAGCCAAAGGATGAGATGGCACGTCCAGCAGTGCAGCACTCCCTCTGTACTGCACTGGAGTGTCAGCCTAGATTATGTGCTTAAGTCTGTGGAGTGGGATTGAACTCACAACCTTCAGGAATCAGAGGCAAGGGTTCTATCACTGAGCCACGGCTGACACAAGTTCAACATCTCAGCCGAAAATCAGTACCTCATACAAAACAGCACTACCTGAATGTTGAAGTCCTGGTGTAGGACTGGTTTCAACATGCTAGAAAATGCACCAAAAACGATGGCCCAGAAATTAAAGACGGAGCCTTCCTGCGGGGGTAAGGCTTCCCCACGATATCTCACTGCGCGCCTGCCTTTTCCTTCCGAGCTCGCACAAACTTGAGTTTCTAGACAGCAGCTGTGCAGTGTGTGCGTATCCCACAGACGCAGTTAATTCGTGCGAGCTGTGGGATCACGTGATTCAGTTAGAGCCAATGGCAGCACACCATCTTTCATTCATAGTTTTCACAGCAAGGGCTGTGAAAGCTATGAATACTATACCCCCCCAAAAGAACAGCTAAACCTCAATTAAATTTTTTTTAAAACCATCACATTAATAAAATAAGTATAGTTAAATAAATTAACCACTTTAAACAAAAAATTAAATTTTTGAAAAAATTTAAAATCTTTTTAAAAGTTATAAAAATAAACTTACCTTTCTTTAAAGTCTCTAAAAAAGATATACCTGTTGAAAAAAATTCAAAATAATACTTAATTAACTACTTACCTTGTTAAAAGAGGGTCTTACGCCTCCTTTCTTTATGTGCAAAATCTTCCATGCTTACCTGCGCGTTCAAAGCACTAAGTGCACTGCGTACGCGCAGCCTGTAGCGCGCACGCGGTTCACCTAGGAACCGCCCCCTTTTGAAATCACCAAGTGCCGGTTTTCAGCGCATGCGCAGTGCATGCAGAAAACCGGCAATTGGAGACAGCATACGCGAGAGTACACAGTGCGTACTCTCGCGTAGTGAGACTAATTTTTGGGCTGATGTCAAATTTAACAATGTTCCTGGGAGATGCGGGTCACCCCAGACCATTCTAGAAAATAAATCCCATTTCAGTCATTTCTAAATGCAACACAGTTGTGCTTTTTTGTACTTCCATTTTTTCCACACAATAAAAAATTTCAAATGTTAGATATACTAGCAGTTTAAGTTATCACAGTCCTGTGTCCCACTGCACTTTCAGTCTAACTCCTTATTTTTACCTAACAGAACCCTGATTTGCATATGCAAGGTGCCTAACGCCTATTTCAGGCAGGCGCCCTGCACACCTTGAAGTTGCCAGCTTCCAATTTGACATCGGACATGCTTCTGGGAGAGATTGGGCACGGGAGAACATGACCTGAAAATGGTTGCCCAACATTGATTTTACACCCAAAAGAAGGGTGCAACAATGTTGAATTTCTCTCCCCGCCCAAATGCAATTTGGAGACTAAAGTGCAAAGGTGATTCTTCAGTTTTTTGGGTATCCCTTACACACTGTGGCAACTTGTTCAATCTTGTTTATTTCTGTGAAATCACACTTTTTTTATTAAGTTATTGGAACCATCCCCCTACATGATCTCCTGCTCCCACACAATACATCTACGCAACAGCCTACTTCTTTCTTGATACTTTCCTGATACTTTCCAATTTGTCCAACCTGAGATATCTCTTTCCAGCTGACAAAACACAGCATCGATCTAAGGTCTACTGCCCCACTTTCTGGATGGAGGGAGCTGTGTGGAGGTATTTTGTGTGAAGCCAAATTAAGAGAACATGATTATAAGTTGAAGACGACACACAAGCTACACATTAACTTAAACCAAAGCAGCTTTACCTTTTTATAGAATAAAACTACTGGCTAATACACTGAATAGCAAAAAGGAAGTATAGATAATTGTAATTTAGAGTCTGGAATGGTTTGGGTTTGAGGCAGGAAAGGGGTGGGGAAAATGGCCTGTGCAAGTCCCTAAAGAGGATCTACAATTAGTTCTCATAATATAACGTGAGAGCCACAGGTGGCCCTTCGTCGATGTCCTTCTCTGTGGGACTCAGTTCCTAGCCCAGTGTCTGGGATTTGTTGGAGCAGAGAAAAGAGTGCAGGCAGAGAGAGAGAAACTTGAGCAAGTTACTACTTAAGATTGTGACTCCCAACAAACCAGAGTGCACCTGCTCTAAGAGATGGGGCAAGCTTCAAATGATTGTAAGGCTTTTTTATTTTTATCTGTCAGCTGTGGCTCAGTTGGTCGCACTCTCGTCTCTGAGTCAGAAGTTTGTGGGTTCAAGTCCCACTCCAGGGACAAAAATCTAGGCCGACACTCGAGTGCAGTGCTAAGGGAGTGCTGCACTGCCAGAGGTGCCGTCTTTTGGATGAGACATTAATACCTGTCTGCTCTCTCAGGTGAACGTAAAAGATCCCATGACAATATTTCGAAGATGGGCAGGGTGTCCTGGCCAATATTTATCCCTCAATCAACATCACTTAAAAAAAAATTATCTGTTCATTATCACACTGCTGTTTGTGGGAGCTTGCTTTGTGCAAATTGGCTGGTGCGTTTCCTACATTACAACAGTGACTACACTTCACAAGTACTTCATTGGCTGCAAAGCGCTTTGGGACGTCCTGAGCTCGTGAAAGGTGCTACAGAAATGCAAGTCTTTCTGCTTTTCTCGGTGTTGCGAAGGTTCTCTAACCTCCTAGCATTGCTGCTATTTCACTTACAGAACCAGGATCTGCAGTTTATTGTAATTTTTAGGAGGGATAAGTACAGTTTTTAGCTCTTTTAAGTGCTTAGTGGTTATACTTTAATCTGTCTTATTTGTTTTGATGTTTCTAGTCGATTCTTTATGTGCGAGTTTGGCAGAGATCATTTTTTCCTATAATTGAAGAACACCAATCTTCTAAGCTAATCAGGGAAAAATGCCTCTTTTGGGCCCGTAATCTACTGTTTTCAGTTTAAATCAAGCAGGCTTAGTAAAGCAATAAATAGCAGTTCTGATGAAAGGTTATTCACCTGAAACAGTTTCTCACTCCACAAATGCTGCCTGACCCGCTGTGCATTTCCAGCATTTTCTGTTTTAATAATAAATAGCTGAGATTCTGAAGAAAACCAGTGAGACTTTTGTTGCATCAGTGATACAGCGAGCGCAAATTTCGGATCCGTAGTGCCCATTTTTTGGGCGCTACACGTGCCCTTATAGGTCCAAAATGGTGTCCGCGACATGCGTGCACACTTCGCGCCGGACACCATATTAATGAGGGTGTTAGCAGTGAATGTCCACCGGAAATATGAAGAGTAGGCAGATCATGATGTGATGCCAGCACTGCCATTTTGGAGCTCAACACTCCAGCTAATACCCTCTCTTAAGCTCGCACAGTTGAACAAGCGTTCAGCAGCAGGAAGGACCCCCCTGCCAGCGCTATTTAAAGGGATCATCACAACTTTCAGGTTAGCTGTTGATTGATTTATACTGGTTGTTACTATGATTGTACAAGTGTTTGGTGGTTTCTAGAGTTCTTTAAAGTTGTTAAAGTCTACAAGGAGTGGTGTGACAGGTGCAAAGGACTTTTTGCTGACTTCAAGGCTTCTGCACAAACCAGTTGCTCCCAGACATGGGTGCACTAGTAAGAATTCCCCTTGGAATACAGCATGACTTGGAGAATGAACAGAGGCAACGCAGAGCAGGACAAGCTGCTGGAAGAGGGAGAAGGAGGAGGGGAAGAAGGGCTCTCAGCTGAAGGCCATTAAAAGAAACAGGCCACGCAGAACAAAGCGCAGCTTACGGGGAACATTGGTCATGATGTGTTCATTCTGCAGCAGTCCACTGGCCCATCTGCATTTGAGCTACCATGAGAAACCAGAGGTTGGCTACTGGGAGACAAGGGCTATCCATTAATACCATGGCTCATGACTCCACTGAGCAACCCATGCACACGTGGGTAGCATTCATACAACAAAAGCCATGCTGCCACATGAAATATCATCAAGCAGACCATTGGCGTGCTGAAGCAATGCTTCCGCTGCCTGGACTACTCCGAAGGAGCCCTGCTGCACTCGGCAGGGCGGGTATTGAGATTTGAGCTGGTCTTCTGCACAACCTCGCCATCATGAGGGCACAGCCCTTGCCACCAGCCATATGGCGATCAACTGAGGAGAAGGAGGAAGAGGAGGAGGAATAGGAGGAGGAGGAACAGGGATGAGGCAAGCCAGATAGCCCCTTTCTGGCGGGACTGTCTGTGACCGACTCATCTGGCTGCGATACCAGTAAACGCTACCCCAATTCCACATTCACCAACAGTCCCCCACCTTACCTTCCCTCTATCACTGACCATCACATCGTCCACTTGGCCACAATGCAAAAATAAAAGCCAACACAAAATAAAAATTCCAAACCAAATTCATAAATGAAATCATGCCATATTGCATACAAACGTAAACTAATCACTCTTGCGCATTCCCTTAGTGCCTGTCTTCCGTGTGCCTTTGCCTGTCCTAGTGCTCCTATGCAGTGCTACCCCAGTGGCTGCAGCATAGCTAGTGGAAGGCTGCTGACTTTCAAGAGACTGCAGATGACCTTGGAGGATGGCCTCGAGCAACTTTGGGCCCAGAAGGCCCAGCTTTGGACTGCACCATCTCGGCATGGGGGGCAGCAGTCTGGAATGGCTGGCTGATAGGCAGTAGCAAGGGCACTAGCAGAGTGGCAGTGGTGGGAGGATGAATGCTGTCATCCTGAGAGAGGACAGCAGGTTCGTGCTCCACGGAGCCACTGCCACTCGCCAGGGGCGGTGCCTCAGCAATCCTAGTAATTTTTTGGAGGACAGATTGCTGGACTGCTGTGAAGTCCTGCAAGCCCCTTTCAATACTGGTAACTGCAGCCACAATGGCAGAAGTCTGAGCTTCCACTGCAGCACTCAGACGTTGGGTGGCTTACGCGTGTGCTGCAATGGAAGCTGAGATATTGGCCATCAGACGCTGCATCATGGTTGGGTCCGTAAGTGCGCTAATGGAGTTGGCCATTATTTCCACGCTGGAAAGGATGGACTCCAAGCTCTGCGCAAAGCCCTGTGCCAAATTGGTGCCGGATTCCTCCATGCTCCTTGACATTGCACGCAGGCTTTCTGGCAGGCCTGCCAGTGCACCAAGTATTTCATTGTGCATACCCATCAGCCTTCTTCTGTAACCCGCCCCATTGAAGTGCTCATCTGAGTCCTTTGCAGCAGAACCCATGTGCAACCTCACCCTCCGGGGAGCTGGCACCTGTGCTACCCTTGCCTCCTGCCTTGGCTGCAGGCCACTTGTGCCCGGTGTCCCACCACATGCAGATCCCGTGTCTAAGCTATCCTCTAACGTACGATGAGTGTCAGTATCTGAGCTGGTGGCTGCGAGTGTGAAATTGAGTGACGTGCTGTGTCTTCATCATCACTGCTTTCTTCCTCTTCCAGTTCTTGCTCCTCCACCACTGCCTGGCCAGGTTGCAGTTCTTGGGTATCAGAAAGGAGAAAGGCACAAGGGTAGGGTTGTCGTGAGGGGAGAAGGGGAAAGCAAGAGGTGCATGCTTAGACCATCTGCAGCTTGTAAATCAGAAGAGATTGTGGGATGAGGGAGAAGTGGGATGTGAGAAGGAGGATTAGGTATGAGGATACCGTCATCTTCAATTGATTCAGCCCCGCCGCTGGCCACAGGCTCAGCGATGGCCGCTCCAATGATGGCGACCTCCGTCTCTTCCATCAAGGTAAGGTGATGCAGCTGTGCCTGTCCCCCGCTGGTTAGCTCCTGCTGCTTCTGGTTACGTGCCAACTTGTCCTGCAAGAGAGAGGGAAGTGTGTCAGTGAGTGTGGTGCAATGTGTTTGGGCGATGTGCCTGTCATGGATGAATAACTGGTATTTAGTGCAAGCTGTGAGATGTAAGAGTGAGGCTTGCAGCAGTGCTAAGTGCGTGAGAGTGAGGTGAAGCTATGAATGTGAGGTATGAGTCATGATTTGCAGAGATTGTTGGTCAGTGAGTGATGGGGGTTTGGTGCATTGAGCAGTGTGTGAGGCTATTGGTGCAGTTAGAGGAATTTGGCATTTGAAGATGCATTCACTGACCTTGACCACTCGTGTGATATCTTTTTTGCACTGCACTGCATCCAGGTCCTCGGGGCTTGACTTCTGGCATTGACCCCCACGGCTACCTGCTCCCACTGCCTTCGCAGAGTTTGTCTAGAGGGCCTCCTGGCCCCCTGTGGATAGAGGACCCTCTCTCACCCTGTCCACCTCCTCCACCAGGGCCTCCAGTGCAGCGTCTGAGAACCTTGGATCCGCTCTCTCCCCTGTTGCGCCATTAGCCACTGTTCTTGCAGGTCAGACGAAGTTTGCATTCTCCCTGCATCAGAAGCAACAGGCGCAGGTTAATCGCACATCGCGATCCCCTCACCCGCTTTCAGGGGTTATCAAATTTAGCTCCCTCGGTCTCTCGTTTCTTGGATGCACCTTTCTGGTCCCTTTGGCTAAGTTATTTAAAAAAGAATAGAGCATTGCGTGGCTGAACTCTATTTTATTGTTCAGACCCAATAAGCAATATATTCTATAACCTGCTAAAGAAAGCAGCTTCCTTAAATACAGGCGACCTTGTAATGGTTGGGGGAAGCACGTAAGATCTTTCAACCAGCCATGTTCTGGCTGCTAGGTTGGTGATCAATGAAAATAAATCAATATTTTTAAAACAATACAATGCGCAGAGACTGAAAGTAGAGAAAGAAATATCAATATTAGATGATAATTAAGAGACATGGTTGATTGGGATCAATTGCTACTCAGATTAATTCCAAAGAATGCCCAGTAGCTGATTCAGAACTTTGTCCCTATGTTACAAAAGGTGTTAATAGTGCAAGGTGTGATAGTCCATTTTCTGTTGCAGATGCACAAACTACATCTCCCTAAATCACGATCCATCCAATTCACAGATTTATATCTCTTGCTCAGTCAGACCCAGCATCCTAGAACTAAGAAATTTGCAGAACTAAAACAAAGCAAAACTCCAAGAAATATTCCAGGAAACTTCAAAGATCCAGTCACACGAAATACAAATTTGAAAATTGGCTGAGTCCTGAGTTGGAAGATGCAATTTGAACTTTTCTCATATACTGAAATACTGGACATTTCTGACCAGAGGGTGTCTACTCTTCCTTCCCAGAGGAGGAACAAGGTCTGTCAATCTAGAACATCAAGAAGCTATTGGATGCTCCCATCTCACCTACCTCAGGTAGAAAGGGCACGACTCACAGCTGTTGTTTTTCCAGCACCCTGATCAATCAGTCTTGAAATTGCCTCTGTTTTATCTGCAGGAAGCAGCTGAACATACAAGGCACCAGATTTCACCTTCAAATGTTGGTACAGCCAGTAGTCTTAAAAGCATGGGCCAATTTATTCAGCCCTCCTCACCCCACTCCCAAGAATTTATTCAAGACCAGCTGTGGAGGGCTTTGTTCCTATTACCGCCCTTTCCCTACTGGAAAAAAAGTTTAAATGTTCTCCAAATAACCATAAGGTGCCTAGTTCAGCCTCTTTACTACAGCCTACCATATTCAGCTGGGGTCCTCCTCCTCCTCAGTTCAGGGATGTGTTCATGCACCCGCAGGACAGATTACCTCCACCCCTTTGCCCTGGGGCTGATCCCTTGGAAGATCCTGTTGACTCTTTCAATAGGGGAGAGATTGGCAGCTGTTCAGATTTGGCACCCTTGATGGGTTATGATATCCTTGACCCACCCTGAATGCTGCTCCACTCTCCATCTCCTCACTCTGCAGAATTGGTACCCAATTATAGATGGTCTTATCCCCCTGTGGGAGCTGAGTACATGTGATGGGACTATCGGTGATTGGCAGTGTTCTGTCAATGAGCAAATCCTGTTCATTACACAATCTGTTCCTAGTTTGGATTATGTTATTTCATCTATTTTTTCTGGTGCTAACCAGCAAATGACTACCATGAGTGCTGGATGGAGCTTGAAAATTCCCTTCATTGGACAAACCCCATTGACTTCATGCTTTGTGGGGAGGGCATGTCCTGAACCAAGAGGAAATGGAAGGGAAAGATTAGGAAGATATTAAGGTAGATGATGATAATTAGGGTACGCATGACAATAGTACTACAGAAACCAGAGGTAGGTTTACAAAGGCATTTAATGCGTGTGGATCAAGAAGAGTCCTTCAAATATCATACTGGCCACAGCCTGTCACATTTAACAGGTTTCTCATGCCCTTATTTCTTTGGTAAATGCTACAGGAGTAGGATTGGATGTAAGGAAGATTTTGGGATCCAACCTTAGAATAGAAGGTTGTACAGGATACACTCGGGAATCAACAGATTCTCTAGATCAGATGCTAGCAGTAGACTATGCAGTAGCTATCCCACGTTATGGAAAGGTAGTTACCCAAGAGTTAGTTACCTCAACTACCTGAGTGTGAGTCAAAATGTATAGACATCCTGGGGCACGGAATTTATGAGCATAAAGTCCTTCAAGCATGTATGGCTTATCATCAGGGATATTGGACAGGTTTGGTACATCTCCAAAGAACGTATCTGCCATCAGTGGCTAGGTCTAGCTAAGGTTCTTTTAGGGAGCATTTCTTGCCCTTTAATGTGGACCAGATGCAGGCTGCAGTACTGCAGTACGGGTTCTTCACTCGGTAGCTACTTCATGGAATTTTGTTGCATCGTATGGCTGGTTAATTCCTTGCTATCCAGCCTGGGAAGTTGATTCAGCTGTGATATGATGGAGAGATGTTTTCAGTAGCAGGTGGAAAGTTGTTGGAAGCCTCTGAATTTCATTTCTGTCATGGACATGGGGCATAGGAGTCACACTATGTTGCTGATGGCCTAGATCACATCCAACTCCATTAAGGGGAGATTTGATAGAGGTGTTCAAAATCATGAAGGGTTTTGATAGAGTAAATAAGGAGAAACTGTTTCCAGTGGCAGAAGGGTCGATAACCAGAGGACAGAGATTTAAGGTAACTGGCAAAAGAACCAGAGACGACATGAGGAAAAAAAATTATACAGCGAGTTGTTATGATCTGGAATACACTGCCTGAAAGGATGGTGGAAGCAGATTCAATAGTAACTTTCAAAGGGAATTGGATAAATACTTGAAAAGGAAAAATTTACAGGACTATGAGGAAAGTGCAGGGGAGTGGGACTAATTGGATAGCTCTTTCAAAGAACCAGCAGAGGCACGATGGGCCGAATGGCCTCCTGTGCTGTATCATTTTATGATTCTATGATTGCCCTTTTGAGGAGTGCAAAGGGTTTGAGTACTCCATCCCCAGCTCTCTCAGGTCAGGTATGTCATCCAAGTATTGCATCATAGCTCAGTTTGTAAATCCGGTCCATATGCAGCTGGCCATCATTGACTCCATGGAACGTTTAAGCCCACCATTGAACCGTAAGTATTTTTTGGCAGCACAGGAAGAAAACATCTCTGATTATTAGATCCAACCAAGGGTATCCCCTTAATATCAAGCATACTGTCTCACTTTTTTGAGAATCGTTTGCTCAGATCATTTATGAGACCTCCTTGTGATTAGACTCCAAAATAAGCATTACCTAAATTAAGAGACCATCAATCATATACCTCCCACCCCGAAGCAGGATATGACAGGATCTTACTAGTGAAAAGAAACATTCTGTAACTGCTGGAAATCTCAAAAAAACAGAAAATGCTGGGAACACTCAGCTAGTCGGTCAGTATCTATTGATAGAAGTACTTTATTTTGATCAAGAAATTGAGTGGCCTTCAAGCCATGCTGGATCTCAGGAAACTGAAAGAAATATTTTAGCATTTGGGCAGATGACCAGCGGATCCCATCACTATGCAGATAGAAGCCATTCCCGAGAGTAACAGAAAAACTTCTCCCTTCCAAATAGGGTTCACTCTTGGGCAATAGAAGGAAAGCCTATTCATTATCCATTGCAGTAACTCCATTTTCTCTTTAATTACCTGTACCCAGTTGTGAATCTTTGGAATTCTCTACACCAGAGAGCTGTGGATGCTGAGTCGTTGAATATATTCAAGGCTGAGATCGATAGATTTTTGGACTCTAAGGGAATCAAGGGGATCGGGCAGGAAAGTGGAGTTGAGGTAGAAGATCAGCCATGATCTTATTGAATGGGACCATATGGCCTACTCCTGCTCCTAATTCTTATGTTCTTACTGTACACAACAGCTGTCTGTGAGAACAGTCATGAATCTTGGATGAGAATTACTACATGAGTCTTAGCCCTCAGAATGCACTGACCTGAAAATCTCTTGGTGTTCGCAGAAGAAATTGTAGTTGGCAGGGTGAGGGTTAATTTGAACATTTTGTACACTGCTTACAATCTGAATATTTACATCCAGACTATACAAATCATTTTTGGAAATATAGTTCGGAGGTATAACATGCTGTTCTATAATAAATAGTATCACATTTTTTAGACAGCTGGCATGCAATAAGCCAGTACTGTTCAGCCAAACTCTCCATTCTTCACACGTGCTGTGCAGTGTTAATTTTCTAATTCCATATAAGGAAATACATTATAAAGCATATTTTGCTAAATACAAATGAAGTCACATCATCAATATACTGTTGGCTGTATTTTAAAATTTAATTTAATGAATCTAAAACAAAAGCCTAAAATTTAGAAGAACTATATTTATGTAGGACAACCAGATTATGACACAGCTGGCTTTTGAGTCACATGAAACCCCATTAGTTCTTGGCTGTGATCATTCTGGAGCTTAACACACATGAGGTATCAGCTCATTGCTATTCCGTTGAGTGCAGCTTCTCATTTGCACTCATTGCATGTCATCCACCCACATGCTTCAAGTAAGTGGGTTAGCAGTGATTGTGAGCCATGTACAGTAAAAGGAATTAACAATCTCCCTCAACCCTTATATGGATTGTAGTCGCAGATCTGCACCAACATGACCAACTTTTTTTCTTGCTTTACCAAAATAATACCGTGAATTCCAAAATGTTACATATTTTCATGTGTTTGTCTCCTTACATTATTCAGCTCGAAAAGCTTACTTAAAATTATTTTTACAGTTGTTTTGAAAAACGCCACTTAAAGGATAAACTGATAGTGTCAATGTAAGGCCTTGAGAATTTTCTTCTGAAAATTCAAGGTTTAAAGGTTACAAACCAACCTTTTATAAGTGACTTTTGAAATCTGTATCAAAAGTACTTTGACTTACTCCAGTAATAGATATAGAAAGAAATAATTAGCATTTATATAGCACCTTTCACATCATCAGGACGTTCCAAAGCACTTCACAGCTATTGAATTATTTATAGTGTAGTCACTGTCATTTTGAAGGCAAATGTGGCAGCTAGTTTGTATACTGCAAGTTCCCATAAACAACAAAGGAGAGAAATTACCAATTAATGGCCTAGAAATTGGACCACTTACCACCACGAGTTACTGCCGCAATCCAGTCGAAAAATGACAGCCGCCACTTTAGCGCCCTTCTCAGACGCGGGACTCGGTGGCTGCCATTTTGGTGAGGGCCTTAGCACTGCTAATAGCAACGCTGGCCCTGGAAATGTAAATTAAGAAATGGTGACGTGCACGCCGACATAACATCACCTCAGCAAACTTGGACCTTTGTGCTGAGTTCAGCGCTGGGTCCTAAGCTCGCCATGAAAACCCAGCGTTCAGCAGACTGACAGAGATGCTGTCAGCAACTCTTAAATGGACACACACATCTTTCAGGTAAGTTGCATTTAAGCTTTTGGACTGGATTTTTAAAATTTTAT
Organism: Squalus acanthias; assembly: GCA_030390025.1. Lineage (NCBI taxonomy): Eukaryota > Metazoa > Chordata > Chondrichthyes > Squaliformes > Squalidae > Squalus > Squalus acanthias. Next base: position 153,959,094 of record CM059426.1, on the reverse strand, counting down.
TGAAGTAGTGGCTTGCTGCAATACATGTTTTTTAAGTGTGCGAGTGCAGGGAGTGCTGCTGGACGCTTGCAAGGCCTCGGTTGTAAAGAACGGTCTCTGAGAAGACAGAAAATGCTGGAAATACTCAGCAGGTCAGGCAACATCCGTGGAGAGAGAAACAGAGTTAACGTCTCAGGTCGAGATTCTGCCTGACCTGGTGAGCATTTCCAGCATTTTATGCTGTCATTTCAGATTTACAGCATCCGCTCACAGAGAGAAGAGGAAGGCGCAGAAGAGGAAGACACAGAAAAGGAAAAAGCAGAAGAGGAATAAGCAGAAGAGGAAGATGCAGAAGAGAAAGATGCAGAAGAGGAGGATGCAGAAGAGGAGGAAGCAGAAGGAAGACTGTAACCCAGACAGCCCTGTGTACAGTTTTGGTCGCCTCATCTGAGGAAAGATGTTCTTGCCATGGAGGGGGTGCAGCGGCGATTCACCAGGCTGATACCAGGAATGGCGGGATTGACCTATGAGGAGAGACTATGTAGTTTAGGGATGTACACACTGGAGTTTAGAAGATTGAGAGGGGACCTCATAGAAGTGTATAAAATTCTGACAGGTCGAGACAGACTAGATGCAGAAGGAATGTTTCCCTTGGCGGGTGAGAACAGAACTAGAGGACATAATTTAAGGATAAGGGCTAAACCATTTAGGACAGAAATGAGGGGGAATTTCTTCACTCAGAGGGTGGTGAACCTGTGGAACTCATTGCCACAGAGGGCAGTGTACGCCAGCTCATTAAATATATTTAAGAGGGAATTAGATATATTTCTACAGGCAAAAGGGGTTAAGGGTTACGGAGAGAAGGCGGGGACGGGATACTGAATTGGAGGATCAGCCATGATCTCATTAAATGGCGGAGCAGGCTCGAAGGGCCGGATGGCCTACTCCTGCTCCTATCTTCTATGTATGTAGCCCCTTTCTGGCCGGGATATCCGGGATGGAATCATCCGCCTGCGGTACCAGTGACCACAACCCTAATTCCCCTTTCAACATTTGTCCCACACCTTACCTTCCCTCTGTTACTGACCATCACAGCCTCCTCTTGGCCACAATGCTGAAATAAAAGCCACCACAAAGAAAACTTTCCATCCAACTTTATATATCTATCCATCAAGAAATCAACTCATCACCCTTATGCATTCCCTTAGTGACTGTCTTGTGTGTGCCTTTGCCTATCCTAGTGATGTCACGCAGTGCTACCCCAGTGGCTGCAGCATGGCTGGTGGAAGGCTGCTGACTTTCAGTGGGGAACACTGCAAATGGCCTTGCTGGTTGACCTTGAGGAGCTGGTGGCTGGGAGTATGAAATCAAGTGACAGTGTTTCTTCTTATTAATCTTATTTGTCTTTCTCTTCTCCCTCTTCTTGGCTGGGCAGGCTGCGTTTCTTGGATGTGTGAAATGAGGAAGGCACAAGGGTGGAGTTGTGGTGAGGGGAGGGCGGGAAAGCAAGGGGTGCATGCGAGAAGGAGCTATGAGGATACCAGCATTTTGTATCTTTCAGCCCTGCCACTGGCCAAGGGCTCAGCCATGCCCCTGCCAAGAATGGCCAGCACTGTCTCCTCCAAGGGGGTGAGGTGAAGCTAGAAATGGGAGGTGTGCCTCATGATGGGTACAGATTGTTGGTAGGTGAGTGATTGCGAGGGGCAGGGAGTCGTGCATTGAGGGGTGTGTGAGGCTAGTGATGCAGTTGGCAGGAGACGGCTTTTGAAGATGCATTCACTGACCTTGAGCACTGGTCTGAGGTCATGAAGCATCTTTGGGCATTGGAGCCAGGTGGTGGGGACGACACTGCTGGCAGTGACGGCCTCGGTGATCTGGTCCCACATCGTTCTTTCTGGAGGGCTTCCTGGCCCCTGTGGGTAGAGGACCTCACTTACAGTGTTGACCCCCTGCACAAAGCTGGAGTGCTGCGTGCGAAACCCTGGGTGCCCCTTCCCTGGCTTGCTAAACCATTTGTGTTAGTGCAGAAGCACTTTTCCCATTTTTTTAGGTGTGGAAGGCAATCAGCTTTAAGAGCTGAAGACTGCAATTTGGGAATTCTTTTTAATGTTAATTTTTTTTCAGAAGGCAGTTGAGCTGTAAGGGCTGAAAACTGTCAATTTTTACATCATTTTTATTTTTTTCATTTCAGAAGGCATTGCCCCTTTAAGAGACCGACAATGTTTTCTGAAATGACAGCCTCGCTTTAAGAGAGGCTGTTCTAGCTGCAACTACGCTTCGGCCACACTACACTGGGGCCTCCTGCCAGGACCAACGGCAGCAGGACGACGTCCCATGGTGAGCCAAGCGCTGGGCTAATGATAATTAGTCCCCAGCACCAATTTTTTGGTCCTGTCAGCGCCACCATTTTCAGCGGCCGTTAAAACCCGCCCGCAGTGGCACCAGCAGCTTTTGTGGCAGATTCGAATTTCTAGTTTGGTTTAGAAATTAATGTTGGCTAGGATTCTAGGAGAATTTCCTGCCTTTCTTTAAATAGTATGCAATCTTTTGCATCCACCTAAACAGGCAGAGAGTTTAACATCTCTTTCAAAAGACAGCACAGCCAACAATGCAGCGGAACTCTGCTGTATTGAAGGACTGCCTATATTATGTGCTCAAGTCCTGGACTGGGACTTAAACCACCAACCTTCATGACTCAAGAATGCTATCACTGAGTTAAGATCATGCTATGCTGAAATTGCCTACATGAATATTTAAAAAAATGCTCAGCCCTCCAATTAACAGTTGGTAATTTTAAAATTTGCAACTGCATCTAAAAATAAGCTTCTAATGTTTCATTTTGATTTTTAGAAAGTGTAAACAAACTTGAGGTGCAAAAGAGAAGCATGAGAGAGTACAAATGAATGTGAAAGAGTGCGAGAAACCCTGAAATAAATGGAACTGCATGGCTCTGGGGAGGTGACATGATCATTCTTAATAAGGAAGCAATCAAGAAACTGAGCAATATCAAATGGATAGAGAGAGCTAGAAAACTACACTCCTCCTTTTCACACCTCACTGTGTCTCCTTGGTAGCCCCAGTTGTTTTGTAGTATTTTCCAGGATGAACTCCTTTTAGCTCTGGTTTGCTAGCCTGCCCTCCATTATTTTGAGAAGCATTTGCCTCACTATCTCTGGCTGTATCCTAAACTGCAAATTTTCAATCCCAATAACCTATCTGGCAGAGATTTCAAAAATGTGAATTTTTACTGAAAATACAGGCAACAGGAACAATTTTACCTGTACAGATGATTTTCAGTGATAGTTCAAAAAACACATCCTGCCTTCCTTTGAGGTGACACTGGTATTTTTGTAGTGGATGACTGAGCTCATTGGTAAGAGATGCTAAGCTTTTAGCCAGTCCCTGCCTTGAAAATAAATGTGATGCATTTCACAGCATGCAGCACACTTAAGAGGTGTTAATCTAGGAATAGATTTGCTGTGATTGTTGCTATGACACCGTGAGCTTGGAAGTTCACAATCAGTGATATTGAACAGAGCTGAGGTCTTCAGGTTGAACAAGGTTGTTTTTGTCTGCGAAGCTTCGTCCAGCTGCTGCCAGATAAGCATTTGTCGATTTAATTTTATAGTAAAATGAACTAATTTATGGGCACAACTTGTGAAAATTAGAAAAAAAATTGATTATGAACTCCTCCTTGTCAAAATGCACATCTGAAGTGAAGAGATTTAAATTAAATCGGACACTAATTAAGTTTTGTGAACAGAAAAACTTTTTTATGGTTAACTGGGTATTACCTGTGCGCTGATACCCCCCAAACTGCAAGTCACAACATCCAATGGAAGTTAGTTGTGTTAGTTTAAAAAAATGACAAATCTAACAAATGTAAATGAACCACTTGACCTTCCTTCCAGTTAATTCCCCCCTCTCTAGTCCCCAATACCATGCACTATTTATCAACTAAATGGGTGGGCAGGTGGCTTCTTTCAAGGCTTTCTAATGTATTGCTCTTAAAGGAACGGTAGCATAGTGGTTATGTTACTGGACTAGTAATCCAGAGGCCTGGACTAATGACGCGGAGACGCGAGTTCAAATCCCACCATGGTAGCTGGGGAATTTAAATTCAGTTAATTAAATAAATCTGGAATAGAAAGCTAGTATCAGTAATGGTGACCATGAAACTACCGGATTGTCGTAAAAACCCATCTGGTTCATACTCACAGAATCATACCTTTCAGCCAATGTCCTAGACTCCTACATCACCATCCCAGGGTATACCCTGTCCCACTGGCAGGATGAACGTGTTACAGTAGGGAATGGCCCTGGGAGTTCTCAACATTGATTCGAGACCTTATGATGGAGGCCAATTATCTCAGCCCCAGGAGTTCCTCAGGGCAGTGTCCTAGGCCCAACCATCTTCAGCTGCTTCATCAATGACCTTCCCTCCATCATCAGTTCAAAAGTGGGGATGTTCGCTGATGACTGCACAGTGTTCAGTGCCATTCGCAGCTCCTCAGATAATAAAACAGTCTGTGCCCGCATGCAGCAAGACCTGGACGACGTTCAGGCTTGGGCTGATAAGTGGCAAATAACATTTGCGCCAAACAAGTGCCATATGATGACCATTTCCAACAAGAGAGCGTCTAACCACCACCCCTGGACATTCAACGGCATTACCGTTGCCGAATCCCCCACCATCAACATCATGGGGATCACCATTGACCAGAAACTTAACTGAACCATCCACATAAATACTGTGGCTACAAGAGCCAGTCAGAAGCTAGGTATTCTGCGATGAGTGTCCCACCTCCTGACTCCCCAAAGCCTTTCCACAAGGTACAAGTCAGGGGTGTGATGGAATACTCTCCACTTGCGTGGATGAGTGCACTCAAGAAGCTTGACACCATCCAGTTCAAAGCAGCCCGCTTGATTTGCTCCCTCCACCACTGGCTGCAGTGTGTACCATCTACAAGATGCACTGCAGCAACTCGCCAAGGCTTCTCCGACAGCACCTCCCAAGCCCATGACCTTTACTACCTAGAAGGACAAGGGCAACAGGCGCATGGGAATACCATCACCTCCAATTCACACACCATCCTGACTTGGAAGTATTTCATCGTTGGTGGGTCAAAATCCTGGAACTCCCTACCGAACAGCACTGTGGGAGTACCTTCACCACACGGCTTGCAGCGGTTCAAGAAGGCGGTTCACCATCACCTTCTCAATTAGGGATGGGCAATAAATGCTGCCCCTGCCAGTGACGCCGACATCCCATAAATGAATAAAACAAAAACTTGGCTATTAGGTGAAATGCAAAAGTGGTTAATGGCCCTCAGTGCCCTCAAAGGTTGAATCTGACCCACAACAGAAGCCAGACTTTTAGTTGTTGCTGGGTCTCCTGGGATATATGGGGAAGATTGTTGGTAGATCTTGATGGTAAGGCTACAGTCAGATCGGCTTAGCTATCAGCAGTGAAGTCAATTGTGCCATTCATTCTGATATGAATAACCATTGCCAGGCCCATATTAAATATAGTGGGGTTGAATTTCCACGGCTGTTCTCCTGATCGTCTGTTGTAACTTTGATGCAAGATCCGTGAAAACCCCTGTTTACACCGTTTCTCCAGGATTTCTGCTGAAGTTATGGTGCACGGTTGGGAGAACTCTTGTGACACTTCAACCCCATATTATGAGTTTTTGACCAGACTCCGTCCTTTACTCAGTTCTAACCTTCAACTTCTCTCTCTCAGTTGCAACTTTTCTTGTCTCTCTTTTATCAATACCACTATGATCGTTGCTAATCGGAACTCTCACTCATTATTTTCCAAAATCTCAAAAACCTAGAACTCCTTACCTCCTGCAGTCCTTTACTTCGACAATCTCAACCTTGATGTCATCTAATCACTACATCCTAATATATCTCTTTTTTCCTTACACTCCTGGGGAAAATGCTAGAGTCCATTATAAAAGATGTAATAGCAGAGCACTTGGAAAACAGTGACAGGATCGGACAAAGTCAACATGGATTTATAAAAGGTAAATCATGCTTGACTAATCTACTGGAATTTTTTGAGGATGTAACTGGTAGAATAGATAAGGGAGAACCAGTGGATGTGGTGTACTTGGACTTTCAGAAGGCTTTCGATAAGGTCCCGCATAAGAGATTAGCGTGTAAAGTTAAAGCACACGGGATTGGAGATAAGGTACTGTCTTGGATAGAGAACTGGTTGGCAGACAGGAAGCAAAGAGTTGGAATAAACGGGTCTTTTTCCGAGTGGCAGGCAGTGACTAGTGGGGTGCTGCAGGGATCGGTGCTAGGACCCCAGCTATTCACAATATATATAAATGATCTAGACGAGGGAACTAGATGTAATATCTCCAAGTTTGCAGACGACACAAAGCTGGGTGGGTGTGTGTGCTGTGAGGAGGATGCAGAGAAACTCCAGTATGATTTGGACAGGTTGGGTGATTGGGCAGATGCATGGCAAATGCAGTATAATGCGAGGTTATCCACTTCGGTGGCAAAAACAGGAAGACAGATTATTATCTGAACGGCAATAGATTGGGAAAAGGGGAAGTGCAACGAGACCTGGGTGTCCTTGTGCACCAGTTGCTGAAGGTAAGCATGCAGGTGCAGCAGGTGGTTAAGAAGGCAAATGGTATGTTGGCCTTCATAGCGAGAGGATTCGAGTACAGGAGCAAGGATGTTTTGCTGCAGTTGTACAGGGCCTTGGTGAGACCACACCTTGAGTATTGTGTGCAGTTTTGGTCGCCTTATCTGAGGAAGGATGTTCTTGCCATGGAGAGAGTGCAGCGAAGATTCACCAGACTGATTCCTGGGATGGCAGGAATGACGTATGAGGAGAGATTGGGTCGATTAGGCTTATATTCGCTAGAGTTTAGAAGAATGAGAGGGGATCTCATTGAAACTTATAAAATTCTAACAGGACCAGACAGACTAGATGCAGGAAGGATGTTCCCGATGGCTGGGGAGTCCAGAACCAGGGGTCACAGTCTAAGGATAAGGGGTAAGCCATTTAGGACTGAGATGAGGAGGAATTTCTTCACCCAGAGAGTGGTGAACCTGTGGAATTCTCTACCACACAAGGCAGTTGAGGCCAATTCATTAAATATATTCAAGAACGAGTTAGATATATTTCTTAAGGCTAAAGGGATCAAGGGATATGGGGAGAAGGCAGGTACAGGGTACTGAATTTGGATGATCAGCCATTATCTCATTAAATGGCGGAGCAGGCTCGAGGGGCCGAATGGCCTACTCCTGCTCCTATCTTCTATGTTTCTCAACCTCATCACAGTGGCCTTTGACCCTTCACCTAAATTTCTTTGCATTGGCTGAACATAGATCTTACTAGTGGTATGGGTCGGTGTCCACACCTTCCTAGACATTTCTGTCTGACTGTCGGCTGTTGCTTGGGGTGGGCATCCAGGAATCATAAGGTATGGGGCCAGTCTTCCCCTTGGGCTCTCTTTGCTACCTTTTCCTGAGGATGCTTTGCGTATTGAAACATACAACATTCTGAAGGGAATTGACAGGGTAGATGCTGAGAGGTTGTTTCCCCTGTCTGGAGTGTCTAGAACCAGGGGTCATAGTCTCAGGATAAGGGGTCGGTCATTTAAGACCGAGATGAGGAGGAATTTCTTCACTCAGAGGGTTGTGAATCTTTGGAATTCTCTGCCCCAGAGGGCTGTGAATGCTGAGTCTTTGAGTATATACAAGGCTGAGATAGATAGATTTTTGGACGGGAAAGTGGAGTTGAGGTTGATGATCAGCCATGATCTTATTGAATGGCGGAGCAGGCTCGAAGGGCCGTTTGGCCTACTCCTGCTCCTAATTCTTATGTTCTTATGTTCTTAAGAGGCATATTGGCAGGTTCAGATTCTCTTCACCACCTGCTCCTCATCTGTTTCATCAGTTGAGACTACGGGTTGGATTTTGCCAATGGGGAGCTTTTGGAGGCGGGACTCCCACTTGTCGAGTTTTAGTCCCGCCTCCATCAACTTCTGGCCAACCCACGCTATTTTCCCTTGATTGACCTTGTTAAGCCCGCCCAGCGGGCTTAGCAGGCCAATTAAGGGAAAGCCGGTTACAGAGAACGTCAGCGTATGACATTTCATCTGTCAAAAATTTTTGACAGATGAATTGTCATCTTTTGACAGCTCTGTGAAGCTGACATTCTCTGTAGTTCGATGAGTTCTTGAATTCAAGACCTCATCAAACCTCTTTTGCAGAAATTTGATGGATGTTGCATTGGAGAATGCAACGGCCATCTGTCATCTCTGCCGCAGGTGCGAGACTCTCCGTCTACCCACCGACTGAAGCCTGCAGGAGGAAACAAAGGTAAGTACACTTTTTCTAACACCACTTACCTCAGATACTCACCTCTCCACACTTGCACCCATCACTCACCTCCACAGCACACCTTTGGACCCCGCAGACCCCCGCAGACCCGCTACTCGCCTTGGTGACCCTGGCGGGTTTCGGAGCCTTCGGGAAGCCCACTCTTGTGTGGGCAAAATGGGGATAATCCTATTTTCTGCCTGTTAACTACCTGTTAACAGGCAGTTAAGTGGCTGTAAGCCCTTCCCACCTCCAAGGAGATGAGACCCGGCGCAGGACGGCTACCCGCCTCCTGGCAAGATGGCACGGAGGCGGGTTGGGGGTGGGTTGGGCACCCGCCCCCAGATTCTGCCATTTTCCCGGCAGTCCCGCCTCCAAACCCACCTCCCCAGGGCTGGCAAAATCCAGCCCCATATATTTTAATAGAACATCTGTCAGAATATGTCGTTAACTGCCTTAGGAAAAAGGCATCATCAGTTGGTCTATGTCACTTTCTTGTAGATCTGGTTCTTGTCTGTAGAGTACCCCATTAGTTATTTGAAGCATCTGTGACCAGGGTGTGCAAATATGTCGAAATAATTTGGATATTTGAAAGCATTATGCTGATGACTTATTGGAGCAATGGAGCAGTAGTTGTGCTGAATCAGTAATGCTGTGCACTTGGTATTTCAGAATAAAAATAGAAGTTTTTTGAGTTATTTGGTGCAACACCATTAATGATTGTTGAAGTAGCAGAGCTAGAATGTTACTTTGAAGTTAGTTTCTGTTGGTTGCAATCTGTGAGACTCTTCTATTCCCCTAACAGCATTGAATATTTGGATAATTATCTGCTGTTTGGATAATTGGCAAAGGATCAGTATTTATAAACTCTCTGAACACATTGCATTTGTTTTGATAACAACTGATTGCACTATCAGTAAAGTTAAACAGCTAATATGATTGGTGGCTGGTGTTTTCCTTACCAGCCACTTTCTAATAGCTTAATGGCCACGATGTGAAGAGAAACAAAGGTGGTGTTGTCTTTGGAAATGGTGAGGTCAGAGTGCTGTACTGCAGGAGAGGCTAATTAGTCTGTTCCCCCTTTACTTTATAAAGAACCCTTCATTCTAGGACTTTGAATCATTGAACTGCACCTGCCAGGTTTTTTTTGAAAAGAGAGGCAGAGAGACAGTTTCCTTCCTCAGCCTAATTTGGGATCTTTAAAAAAATAGTCAATTGAATTTTGAAAGAAAACAAAATCTCTTGAGCGTAGAGAGAACAATTACAAACTGCTGATGACACAAAAGTAGATGGTTTTGCAAACAACAAGGCAGATTGTAAAACATGTCAGGACACATAGGTTAGCAGAATTATAATACAGATGGCAGATGGAATTTAATGTGGAAAAAAGTGAGGTGATATATTTTGGGAAGAAAAGCAAGGAATGAGGATATACACTCAACATAAAGAGGCTGAAGGGTGTGGATGAACTGAGAGACCTAGGATTTCAAATGTATGGGGGCGATTTTAACCCTACTCACAAGGTGAAAATCGGGCTGGTGGGCAGTTAAAATCGCCCTGTTACGTACACGCCCTGGATCCGCCAGGAGCTGACTATTCCCGATTTTAACCTACTCAACTGATCAGGCGGCAAGGACACCTACCAAAAGATGGCGGGATCTTTTCTTACATATCCATGCAATTTGAACTCGGCGGCCTGAGCGGGAAGCCGCAGTGGCTTTCTGCCAGGGGAAGACATCAAGGAAGAGGATCTGGGGCCAGAAAATAGGTTTCTAAAATGTTTTACCTTTTCTTGTGGGGCCAGGGGGAGCAGGGTTTCTCCCTAAGGTCCCAGAAGGAAAGCTTAGGCCTTCCCTGTCACGGACTTGCCTCCCCTTCCTGATTACGAGACTCCCATGGAATGGCACCGACAGCCATTGCCACAACCTGCTGTCAGCGGGCAGCCTCCGGACTGGTGATTTTCTGCCGCTTAGCATTGACTTCCTGTCCAGAACCTGTGGGAAGTCGGCTGGTCAGATTTAGATGAGGGTGGTAGTTAAAATACTCCAAGCCTCATATCAGAGCAGCAGGTGAGTTCCTAACTCACACCTCTACTCACCTGCTCAAAACCATCCTGGAGTTAAAATCGAAACTTATAACTCCTTGAACATGTGAGTGCAGGTGGATAAAGCCATGAAGAAGGCCAATGGCATTTTAGGTTTTATAAATAAGAGTATGGAATACAAGATCCAAGAGGTAATGATAAATCTATATAAAGCAATGGTTAGGCCATAGTTAAGGTACTGTGTATAGTTTTGGGCATCCCATTATGAAAATGACATTAAAACCATAGAGGGTGTAGAGTGATGATTCACCAGGGACGAGAAACTATGGAAGAGGGACATGGGGGCCATGGTTCATGAAACACCGAATGTTTATGACCTGTGCCATGGCGCTATAGAGAAAGTTAATAGGGTGTATAGCTAGGACAGTTAAATACAAAATTAGAAATAAAATACTCTGTGCAAGACTTTGGTACGGCCACATCTAGAATATTGTGCTCAGTTTTGGTCCCCTTATATGGCGGGTGATTTTGAGGCACTGCAAATGGTCTCGAGTAGGGGTACTAGAATTACACCAGAATGTCATCAGTATATGCTCAGGGAAATGGGTCTTTTTAACTGAGAAATGTGGATTTTAAGAGGATATGATTAAGATCTTTAAAATGATGAAGTCAGTAGTGATCAGTAAAAAACAAAGCCTTGCATTTATATAGCGCCTTTCACGACCACCGGACGTCTCAAAGCGCTTTACATCCAATGAAGTACTTTTTGAAGTGGAGTCACTGTTGTAATGTGGAAGTATGAAACAACGGGTCAGAAAGAGGAGTTTTTGATGAAGTATGTGGAACTCATTATGGAAATAATTGCTTTATGCATATGACTTGCAAAGTATGCAAAGTAATTTTATGCCCATGTTTGAAGTCGAACTACAAAAGTAGCCATGGTTTTTTTCCCCCTCTATTCTATGGAGAAGTTCTACATGTCTACTCATGACAGCCTAGCTCATGTACAGATATGTCTGTGTTTAAATCAGTAGCCTACTGCTCATGAGGCAGGATGTTGGCATAGTGCACCAATGATTTATGCTATCAACACTGCAGCACCCAAATCCAATTATGTATGTAGGCGTGCCCTTGTGTGTAACTCTATTGAACTCTCTCTTCCAATGGCCTGTTTGGTGCTGTGAACCAGATACCGCAAGTATAAATAATTGATGCAAACTTTCTGTTGACTTAAATTGGTAACCCAGGGGTTGAAATTCCACTTCTGCACCTGCCAGCCTGTGATTTTCCCTCCATTAAAGTGAATGGACGGAAAATAATTGACTGGCGAACACAGCAGCAAAGTTTATCTGTATCAGACTGGTAATTTAGCAGTACCTCAATCTCCCTTGCAGGCTGTTAGAGGATTGTTGCTATTAGTCAGGCTTCCACCAAATCACGAAAGTGCAGTTTGCTCAGTTGTGAGAACTTTAGTACTGAGCTGCGCTGACTTAGAATATTCCTGTTAAATGAAGCAATAAATTAGAGAGAATTCAGTCAAGTTTATCTTTTATTTTCATACTCCAAGATTGCCTTTAAATGCTCTCTTGGAAAGAGAAAGAATAATAACAATGCATGTGAGGATGTGACTGGAATCATGAAATGCTGCCCCCCCAATTTACAGCACCAAGCAGCTCTTTCATCAGCCACAGACTCAGTACTTCGTACTGAGCATATGCTTCCAGTTTAAAACTTTACAAGATGTGAGCAATTATCAGCTATTTCCCTCTCCATAGGCAATTAAAATCCAACTAACTACAACTGAAAACTGACAGTAAAGAAAATCCTACTTTGAATCTAATTATGCTGAAAATGACTGGAAGAATCATACTGGTGACTTAAGTTTTCAATGATTTGCAGAAGTTCTCAAGGGCACAAAAGACTGAACAACTCCTGTCAGTTTTCAGATTCATTACCAAGTCTTCTGTACAATGTGACACTTTGACCCTCAATAGACTTGTCGTCATTTTGAGGTGTCCAGCTGTGTTTTAGTAACGCAGGGGGTAATATCCTGACCGTCAGTAATTTTCATGTTGATTTACTGCCCTGTGATAAATGGCACATAAGTGTTAAGGATATTCTAGGCAATATTAGTGCCAGTTTGCAAACTCCAACACTGATTTAATACAGCTGTAAGTTGTAGGTGGACAACAGAACATTTATAGGGAAGAGACAGATCCGATTAATTTATGCTGCAAATCTCACACACTGCCTTCTACACAACTTGCATTAATTCCCTCCCACTTTCCCTTCCATACACCTCCTAATCCATCACACTGTCTCCATACACCTTGCGTTCTCTCTCACTTTGCTTTTCATGCATCTCCTAGTCCCTTATATTCAGTTACACTCTGCCTCTCCTATATCTCCTATTCCTTTACAGTCTAATTTTCTCTCTCTTTCTTTTTCTATGTACCATACATTCACTCGCTCACACTCTTTCTTTCCTGCACCACTTTCATTCCCTCAAACTACTAGTGGATCTCTTGTGCTGTTGCTCACAGTGAGTCAGTGGTTACACTGTTGCAAAGAGGGATGCTGAAGTGTGAAAAGAGGGTATTTGGCCACAGAAAATATTTGGAAAGGAGTTTCTGAGACTTGTTTTGTGATTGATTTCTGGAACATAAATAAATAGTGCTTTTCTTACCCACTGTAGATACTAAGGGGGAAAAATTCAGTGTCGCTCCTTTCGGGGCGCTAACATCACCAGGGCGCTAATTTTAGCATCCCGAAAAAATTAGCGCCCCTCTGCCTGAAATTCAGTTGTAGCACCCCAAGCAGGAGGTGGAGCGCTACTGGAAACGCTCCATCTCCTTCTTGGGGCACTACAACTGAATATCACGGTGCTACATGCAACAGCGCCACGCGCATTGGCACGTAGCGCCGTGGTATTACAGGCCTCCCTCCCCTGATTAAAGGGGAGGGGCCTAGCGCAGCGCGCACCGGGACCATGAGCTCAAATACTGGCTTTTCAGTGAGAAAAAGCCCTCACCAAATTTTAGTTACTTAACTATTTCTATTAATGGCTTCCTGGCTATTTACGCTGCCAGTACTTTACCATCACTGGATGAGAGGAACGGCTGCAGTTTGCAAACAGCAAATCCTGGTATGTGTGCTTTGCATGACCAACAACAACAACAACAGTCTTGTTGTCAATCATAAGAAAAATCCTGGAAGTTGTAAGCACAGATTGCTTGTAGAGAGTGACACTGATGTGTTCTGGGAGTTTGTTCACAACTAATGCAAAGTGACAATGTATTCTGCGAGTTGTATTCTCCTAACTTGTTGGCTCTCATTGTTCAGTTGACAGAGTAATAGTCGTGAGCTCAATCTGCAGATGATATCAAATCGGGAGTATAGCTAATAATGTGGAAGACAACAAGAAGACATAAATAGGCTTGCAGAGTGGGCGGATAAATGGGAAATGAAATTCAATATGGCAAAGTGTGAGGTGGTTCATATTGGTAGGAGAAAAAAGGAGGCCACTATGGAAGACAAGAAACTAAATGGGGTAGACAAGCAAAGGGATACTGGAATAAAGATACATTAATGGCTAAATCGCTAAAAGTAGCAACACAAGTTGATAGGGCCATAGATGTGCAAACAACGTATTGGGGTTCATTTCTAGAGGAATAAAATGCAAAAGCAGGGAGATAATGTTAAATTTATAATGGACCTTGGCTAGACCACACTTGAAGCATTATGCACAGTTCTTGCATTTATATAGTGCTTTTCACAATCACCGGACGTCCCAAAGCGCTTTACAGCCAATGAAGTACTTTTTGAAGTGTAGTCACTGTTATTGAAGCACTGGAGAAAGTCCAGAAAAGATTTACAAGGTGGGGGGGAGGTGGGATTAAGCTGTGAACGGGCCTCAGTCGTGGCTGTGGTGGGGTGGGGAATGTCCTGCCACGATCAGGAGAGTGGGATAGCCCTGCTCAAGGCAAGCCTAAGGCTTCTTTGTGAATCCTGGAGGAGCATTCCTGGTCCACAAGGAAACCTGAAAAATAAATGTCAAACTTACCTATTGGGCCTATTCTGGCCCAGAATCCGGCTCCCGGCAGGTTTTGCCTGATGGGGGAGCCGACACTGCCCCCCTCCCCCACACCCCCCCACCCATCCCCCTCGCCCCCGCTCAGGCCTCAGGTTGATATCGCAGATCGAATTCTGATGACATCATCAGACCTGATCTGAATATTTAAAACAGGACCTCGCTGCCTTCCTGCATGTGTCCTGCTCACCTGCTCAAAAGTGCAGGTTAATATGGGGAAGGAAGTGGGATCAGTGGGGGTAACTGACAGCTGTTTTTTTAACTTCACCACCTCCCCCCCCACCCAGTGTGGCTCCACACCTCCCACCCCCCCCCCCCCCAACCCAGTTTCCGCCACTTGGGGACAGTTAAAATCGAGACCAATGAATCTATCAGGAAATATTGAGCAGCCTGGGGCTCTTTTCTCTGGAAAAGAGTAGACTAAGAAGATAGAGATTTTTAAAATAATGTGGGGGTTCATTGATAGATGTGGAGAAACTGCTTCCACTTGTGGGTGAGTCCAGAACAAGTGGGCATAGATATAAGAACATAAGATAAGAACATAAGAAATAGGAGCAGGAGTAGGCCATACGGCCCCTCAAGCCTGCTCCGCCATTCAGTAAGATCATGGCTGATCATCAACCTCAACTCCACTTTCCCACATGATCTCCATATCCCTTGATTCCCCTAGAGTCCAAAAATCTATCTATCGCAGCCTTGAATATACTCAACGACTGATCATCCACAGCCGTATAAGATAGCCAATAACAGATCAAATAAAGAATTTAATAGGAATGTCTTTATGAAGAGAGTGGTGAGAATGTGGAACTCGCTGCCACGTGGAGTGGTTACAGCGGAGAGCATTGACACATTTAAAGGGGAGGCATGATGCATACATGAGGGAGAAGGGAATAGAGGGATATGGGGGCAGGATGAGTTAATTTAAGTGGGAGGAGGCTTGTGTAGAGTATAAACATCGGCATAGACCAGTTGGGCCGAATGGCCTGTTTCTGTGCTGTAGATTCTGTGGAATTCTAGGCAATACATTACCTCAAGCCCTGGGTTTTCAGTGACGGAAAGGCCTCTGCTGAGAAACGTTGTTAGAAACATTTCAAGCACACAAAATGCTTCTTTATAAATAAGTTTAATATTTTTCTTGTAAATGTTATAATTATTTTTACGCCTTTATTTTATTACAAATTTTATTTCCAGTACAAAGGCCTCGGCTTAATAAGAAGCCAAGATGCCAGCCAAATAGATTTTAAAAAGCATTTGGAATGATTTAATTGGTTCCCCATTTGTTGCCTGCTAATAGTAAGCTGTTTGCCGATTGCCAATTTGTGTTTGGTAGTTTTGAACTGTGTGATTGGTAGCTTTAATTGGTATACTGCCAACCTCTTCAATCTGTAGTTGCGACATGAACATAACATTCGAGCTAATCAGATGCTAGTGTGACGCATGATTAACATATCAAATGTGACGCCTGAGGTGTCCGTGCTTCCTATGTGTAAGACTTTTATATAGAGAAATGCATTTCATTCACTCTAACAGAATAAAATAAAAACAGAAAATGCTGGAAATACTCAGCAGGTCAGGCAGCGTCTGTGGAGCGAGAAACAGAGTTACCGTTTCAGGTCGATGACCTTTCATCATTCTGCTGAAAGGCCATCGACCTGAAACGTTAATTCTATTTCTCTCTCCACAGATGCTGCCTGACCCGATGAGTATTTCTACCATTTTCTGCTTTTATTTCAGATTTCCAGCATCCGCAGTATTTTGCTTCTGTACTCAAATGTAATTTCAGGATTCCATTGCCTATTCCCTCCTTGTGCCAACACTGTAAAAAGATCCGCAAAAGCGTATACTGTATATTTCATTTGTTAAAGGAAGTGTGGATCCTGAAGGCTAGGCGATTTATAATTGCTCTGATTTAGAAATGAGTTTATGTTCCGGTAGGATGTGGTCTCAGAGGTGAGATTGGGCTGCTGTGCTATCTCATGCTCCACATTTGCTGATACATTAGAAAAAGATCTCCTGAAAGACCGATTAGTCTGTTTTTTCTGATTACATATTCAGGATGGAAATCCTGCATTGAAATTCTGAAATGGAGAAAGCAGCTAATCTAATTTGTCACGACCAGAGCATTGAACCACAGAATAATGTCTAAGATGTTTTGACCAGTACAAATCAATCACATTGGTAACCAAATAATACAACCACTGATTCCTACCTGAAAACCTTATTGATTAGGATGATGCTACAACTGAAATTTAAAATGAAACATTAGTTAGTGCCATCATCCCACCTGCCACAGCTCACCCTGAATCAAACCTTACATTTGATAGGGTGGATTTTACAAAATGGTGCTGCGAGTGGGGAGCTTCACTCACCAGGAGTGCATTTACAGAACTTGGACAGAAATCAATGCACTGAAAATCGTGGGAAACATGACTGAATTCCCAAAATGGGTGAGGATCTCTGCTGGAAGATTGAGCTTGTAAAATCTGCTGGATCCCGCTCTTCCATCCTTCATAGAATCATAGAATAGTACAGCATAGAACCTGCTCACTCCTCAGCTCAAGCACACTCTCCTGCTAGCCTATGCTCAGGAGAAATATTCCCCAGTTTGAAATATAGTGTAGGATATAGTTGTAGGAACCAAAATGGTTCTATCCATCTCTGATTTTTTTTATATTCATTCTCAGGATCTGAACGTAGCTAGCAAGGCCAGCATTTATTGCCCATCACCTGAGCTGAGCTTCCGACCCCATATCCTCTCCATCACCAAGACTTCCTACTTCCACCTCTGTAACATTGCCCATCTCCTACCCACCTCAGCCCATCTTCTGCTGAAACCCTCATCCATGCCTTTGTTACCTCCAGACTCAACTATTCCAACGCACACCTGGCTGGCCTCCCACATTCCACCCTCCGTAAACTTCAGCTCATCCAAAACTCTGCTGCCCGTATCCTAACTCACACCAAGTCCCGTTCACCCATCACCCCTGTCCGCGTTGACCTACATTGGCTCCCGGTCCGGCAACACCTCAGTTTTAAAATTCTCATCCTTGTTTTCAAATCCCTCCATGGCCTCACCTCTCACTATCTCTGTAACTTCCTCCAGCCCTACACCCTCCGAGATTTGTGAGTTCTTCCAATTCTGGCCTCTTGTGCATCCTCGATTTCCATCGCCCTACCATTGGTGGCCGTACCTTCAGCTGCGTAGGCCCTAAGCTCTGAATTCCCTCCCTAAACCTCTCCGCCTCTCTACCTCTCTCTCCTTTAAGACGCTCCTGAAAACCTACCTCTTTGACCAAGCGTTTGGTCACTAGTCCTAATATCTCTTTATGTGGCTCAGTATCAGAATTTGTCTGATAATGCTCCTGTGTAGTGCTTTGGGACATTTTACAACGTTAAATGCAAGTTGTTGTTGTTGTATCCCAATTTGCCCTTGACAAGGTAGTGGTGAGGCATAGCCATAAGGCTAAGGTTGAATTCTACTCTCTCCCTGTGCTTTACCCTTCTCCCGCTCTGTCTGTCTGGATCTGCTGCTATGTCTGTCCCTGTTTTCCTGTTGTACCTGCTGCTGCCTCTTTGTTTTTCTTGCTGTCTTTGTATGTGCCGTGCTGGCATTGCATCAGTTTACCCCTGATCTATTATCCCTGCTGCACTGTGGCTTTGCCTGAGCTTTTAGTGTCAGTGACTCTCCTTGTTCCATCGTGTTGAAGCTGTCTCACTTCCAGTCTGACATTGCCACAGTAAGGGCCAATGGAGGCCTCAGTGGGGAGTAGGGTTGCCAACTTTGGTTGGATTATTCCTGGAGGTTTCATCACATGACCTGTCGTCTCCACTACCCCGTCAAACAGCCTTTTTTCCCCATCTCCAATATTTGTATAATTAATAAACAAAAGCTTTAAAAGAAAATGTTAAAAAGCATTGTTTTTGATGGCCCTGTGACTTTTCTGTATGACTTTTCTCTCACGCAACTCACAGCAGTGTTCAGGCGATTAACCTTCAATCTCTGGAGACTCCAGGGCAACCCTGGAGAGTTGGCAGCCCCAGGGGAGAAGTGGTGGGTGCTAACTGTAAAACAGCATCGAAGTGGCAAGAGAAGCTCACTCACTTGGCTAAAGCCATTATGGCAGTTAAGGGACAGAAAGGGAAGAAGAAAAAGCTACTGAGAGGCCACTGCAGTAGAAGACGTTAAAGTAGAGCCCGGCAATGAGGCTCGAGCAAGGGCTTGAAGGGAATCAGCCACCATTACTTATTTAAACCGAAACCCACTGAATCCCAAACGCCGACAAACCTCGTACTTGTCAGGTGTCAGAGTTTCACACTGATGCTCAGCATTTGGGGAGCCTGGTCACTGTGTCAATGTTTTCTAACAAAAATCAATGCACACTGGTCTCTCCCACTCTACTTGGGTCCGGATTCACTAGATGGGCCACTTTCTCCTCTCTGCATTGCTGCTACTGGGGTAAGGATTGCGGCCCCTGTATACCGTAGTTGGGAACTCTCACAGGAACAAGAGTTCGTGCAGACAGTATACTGCCACCGCAAACCCTGCCGTAGTGATAACAGTGGCACTGAGAGGAAAAGGGAACTCAGTGCGGTACATTAGCAGCCAGCTTCAGGTAGAAGCCATACTGAGTTGGGGGGGAATGAATGGCAACTGAAGGGGGCAATGGATGAAAGGGAAAGTGGATGGTAATGATGGGGAGGTGGATGGCGATTGTTTTGTTTAATCTCCGATAAATGGGAAGGGATATTGCGTATCCCTACTGCTTAAATTACACAGCACACGTAATTACTTGTTTTCAGGAAGCAGGATCGCTCTTGAATTGTCAGCTTTTAGGGGTTGTGTTAGCTTTTACAAATATGAACATACGAACAAAATCAGACAGGTAAAGACCCTCTGCTCCATCGAGCCTGTCCCACACAATTGCGACATCTTGTGTATCACAACATATACACTCCTCACCACCCGAAACCATGTGATCTCCTGGGAGAGGCAAAAAAACAGATAAAAATCCCAGGCTAATTTGGGGAAAAAATCTGGGAAATACCTCTCCGATCCATCTAGGCGATCGAAACTAGTCCAGGAGATCACTCTGGCCCTGAACTCCCTGCAGTACCTACCTTCTGTAAGAGGTGATCTCCACCCCAACCAGAAACAGGTCCAGCTCTCATTTGAAGGAATTCAGTGAGTCCACGTCCACCACACGAGACGGCAGCCTGTTCCAGAGGTCCACTATTCTCTGGGAAAAGAACCACCTCCTGACATCGAACCTAGATCTAGCCTTATACAATTTAAATTTGTGACCCTTGGTCCTGCCGAACCTATTAAATTGAAATAAACTGTCAACTGGAATACAATCTATTCCCTTCATTATCTTATAAACCTCAATCAGATCACACCTAAGTCTACATTTCTCTAAGGTATAGATTCCCAACTCTTTTAGCCCATCTTGATAACTAAGATGCTTTAGACTGGGAATTAGTCTAGTGGCCCTCCTCTGCACCCTTTCCAAAGCCTCAATATCACCCACCATGTGAGGAGACCAAAACTGGACACAGTATTCCAAGTGCGGCCTGACTAAGGTCTTGTACAAGGACAAAACAGTATGCCTCGTCTTATACTCAATTGTCCTATGGATACACCCCAACACCCTATTTGCTCAGCTATCGCTTCACGGTATTGCTCATGTACCTTTAAAGATGTATGCACTAGAATGCCCAAATCTCTTTCTATCTCCACCTTCTTTAATGCCTTTCCCTGAAGGGTGTATGAATGTTGCGAATTTGCATGATATCCACCTTTTTATTATTTCATATTGAATTAATTTAAATTATGTACACTGGCCACTATTATGTGTCTTTATCTATGCTCATCTTCAAGGGAACCAAAAGCAAATTATTACCACGAATACATCATCAGCAGTTAAGTTACATGGTAGAAGTTATAAATGTAGTTATATTTTTATGCTTCAGACAGTTTATTAAATTTCACCTTTTTATAACATTTGTAACTTATGGGCCATGGGACAATCCCCACGGCCATATTCCCCAGGCTTTGTGAAGAAAAAAACTACTACATTCTGCAAAAAAAATCAACCTTCCGCAATGTATTTAAATAATTCATTAATTTTCTTCAAACAGACAAAATAACTTGATACTGTAATGTAAGAGTTTATGTAACTCAGAATGTGAAAAGAGCCCTAGGCTGCAAAATTCCCCCTCTTAGCGCTGGCATTTAAGGCCGATTTCAGCGGAACAATGGCAGCTGCCTCGCTTCCAGCCACTTCCCTCTGTTACTGACCATCACAGATTCCTCGTGGCCACAATGCTGAAATAAAAGCCACCACAAAGCAAACATTCCAATCCAACTTTATACATCTTTCCCTCCAATATTACATCAAAAAATCACCCTTGCATGTGCCTTTGCCTATCCTAGTGCTCCTACGCAGTGCTACCCCAGTGGCTGCAGCATGGCTGGTGGAAGACTGCTGACTTTCAGTGGGGGATACTACAGATGTCCTTGCAGGATGACCTCAAGCAGCTCTGGGCCTAGTAGGCCCGGCTTAGGACTGCACGACCTCGGCATGGGCGGCAGCAGTCTGGGCTGGCTGGCTGACAGGCAACAGCAAGGGCACTGGTGGAGTGGCAGTGGTGGAAGTATGAATGCTGTCATCCTGAGAGAGGACAGGAGGGTCGCCCTCCATGGATCCATTGCCACTCCCCCGGGGCACGCCTCAGCAATCCTAGTAATCTGCTGGAGTACAGACTGCTGTGACACCCTGCAAGCCCCTTTCAACACTAGTAAACCCAGCCATGATGGCAGCAGTCTGTGCTTGCATGGCTTCAGTCTGAGCTTCCATAGCAGCACTCAGACGTTGGGTGGCTTCTGCTTGTGCTGCAATGGAAGCGGAGACTTCGGCCATCAGACACCGCATGATGGTTGGGTGCACAAGTGCGTTAATGGATCTGCCCAGCCCTTCCACACTGGACAGGGTGGGCTCCAAGCTCTGCCCAAAGCTGGAGCCGGACTCCTCCATGCTCCTTGACATTGCATTCAGGCTTTCTGCCAATGCACCAAGCATTTCATTGTGCATACCCATCAGTCTTCAAAGTCTTAATCTGAGTTCTGTGCAGCAGAACTCGTGTGCAACCTCGCCCTCCAGGGAACTAGCACCTGCGCTACCCTTCCCCCCTGCCCTGGCTGCAGGCCACTCATGCCCGGTGTCTCACCAGGTGTAAATCCCGTGTCTAACCTATCTCTAAAGTACGCAGAGTGTCAGTATCTAAGCTGGTGGCTGAGAGTGTGAAATCGAATGACGGTGTTTCTTCTTTTTCACTCTCCTCTTCCTCTTCTTGTTCAACCACTGGCTTGGCAGGCTGGATTTCTTGGTGTCTGAAATGAGAAAGGCACAAGGGTGGGATTGTGGTGAGGGGAGGGCAGGGGGGAAAGCAAGAGGTGCGTGCTTACACCATGTGCAGCTTGTAAATTAGAAGAGATTGTGGGATGAGGGGGAAGTGGGATGTGAGAAGAAGGATAATGTATGAGGATACCGGCATCTTGCATCCTTTCAGCCCCGACGTTGGCCATGGGCTCAGCCATGCCCCTGCCAAGAATGGCCAGCACCATCTCCTCCAGGGGGTGAGGTCATGCAGGCGAGACTGTCACCCGCCGGTTAGGTTCTGCTGGTGCCGGTTATGAGCCACCTTTTCCTGCAAGAAAAATGAATGTATGTCAGTGAGTGTGGTGTAATGTGTTTGAGTGATGTGGCTGTCATGGTTGAATAACTGACAGTGTGTTCAAGATGTGAGATTTGGGTGTGAGACTTGCAGCAGTGGTCAGTGTGTGAAGGTGAGGTGAAGCTATGAATATGAGGTATGAGTCGTGTTTGGTAGAGATTGTTGGTAGGTGAGTGATGGGGGTCTGGTGAATTGAGCAGTGTGTGAGACTAGTGGTGCAATTGGTAGGAGACAGCTTTTGAAGATGCATTCACTGACCTTGATCGCTTGTCTGAGGTCATTAAACTTCTTTGTGTACTGGAGCCATGTCCTGGGGGCAACACTGCTGGCGGTGACCGCCTTGTCGATCTGGTCCCACATCCTTCTTACAGTGTTTCTGGAGGGCCTCCTGGACCCTGTGGGTAGAGGACCTCTCTCTCTTCCCTGGACAAAGGCCTCGAGTGCTGTGTCCGAGACCCTGGGTGCCCTTTCCCTGGCCTGTTGAGCCATTTGGATTTGTGTTGAAGCAGTTTAAAAAAAATTTTGATGACCAGAAGGCAGCTCACCTTTAAGAGGTGCAGACTGCCTTTAAGAGGTGCAGGCTAACTTTAAATAAAGCTAGCTTCGCACAAACTTTTGCTCCCTGGTGAGCACACAGCCTGTCGGCAGCACGTTCAGCGTTGGGCCATGTGCTGCTATCATGCAAAGTAGCAGGCAGCGTGAATTTTACGTGCTGCCTGCACTCCTTTCAACTGATCGGGCATCGCAATCCCCGCGCTCGTTTTCGGGCCTAATCCAATTTCACCCCCTAATGTTTAATATAAATGCACTTATTTTTCTTTTCAGTGAAAACCTCAAGACATATAATTTATCTGTTATAATGAGTACCCAGTTTCACTATGGATATTGTAAAAATTAAATCAAGAATACAATCTTTAGGAAACTGAATCTGTGCTTTAAACAATATCTTTTTTTTTATAGGTGAAAGCTACGTTTGTGCATCCAATGAGCCATTCCGTAAAGTAGACTATACCAAGAATGCCAATCCAAACTGGTCAGTCAATATCAAGTCAGGAACATCCCGCTCTCTCTCATCACTGACATCAAGAGGTGAAGGAAAAGAAACCAAGGATTTTATCAGGCCCAAACTGGTGACTGTTATCCGCAGTGGTGTAAAGCCACGGAAAGCCGTAAGGATTCTTCTAAACAAGAAGACGGCTCATTCATTTGATCAGGTGTTAAATGACATTACAGATGCCATAAAGTTAGATTCTGGAGCAGTCAGAAGGCTCTACACACTTGATGGAAAGCAGGTAGGAAACAACGGCTTCTCTCATCAGAGTCCTTGATCATACAACCTTTATCATACAGAATAAGAGTATCACATGTTCATATTTGTGTAAACCCATGACTGGTACATGACTGCCATTTTGCCTAAACTTCAGGTGTTTCTGTTGATGCAATAAGGGACATTGTCCGAGGCTGCACACATGGTGTGATACCCCTTAATTAGCTTGTGCAGGTCAAAAAATCAGGCCTGTAACCAGACGTGCCGTATTCATGCTGCACCTGATTTTCTGATGGGCAATTTTGCTGTGCAGAGGCAGGCTTGCAAACTTCTACTATTAGCATATTAAAATTCTTTTAATCTGGCTCCACCCAGAATTTCCTGTGGTCAGGTGAAGCAGCACTCAAAATGTGCTCCTCCTTCATATAAAAGGGGCATGTCTATAGAGAATGAGCCTGGCCCCCTTTAGAGATTTTGTTCAAGCTAAGTTGTTGTAGAATTGCGATTTATGATTTCAGTGCAGTTTTTGCTTACTGAGCATTTTCTACTTGGCTGAATTGTACACAGGATTGCCAACTTGGGTTTGATGTATTCCTGGAGATTTGATCAGGTGACATTTGATCACATGGCATTCGATCAAGTGACATCGCTCACGTGATGCTTGATCACATGACATTCGATCATGAGACAGCCAGGGTGCTGCGCATGCATGAATCGCGCAAACAGGGACCATTTCTCCTGAGTCGCCAGCAGCAATGTACGGGAGACCAACCACCCGTTCTGGTAGACTCCCGCCCAAAGCGAGAGGGTTGGGAACCCTAACTGTACATTGTGTATATCTCAGGTAGCTTCTGTTTGTGGCCCATTTCACTGCAGCTAGATTTTGGCAGCAGACACACATCTTGGCCTGTACATCTACTGTACGAGTTGCAGTTAAGCAAGATGGGAGGAAAGGATTCCTATTGGGTATTTCAATTGTGCTGCATGACCTGGATGAGGAGGACGAATTCTTCATTTCACATGTTCTTCCAAGGTACCTCAGGAGCTTTGTGTCCTCTTGGCAATACTCCAGGACCCGAGTATGCAGATCGTGCCAGTGGTACCTAGAGATGGCTGAAGAGTTCTGACTTTGGTGCCTCCATTTCACCAAAGAGGCAGTGACTGAGCAATTCCACCAACTGCCGGTTGATCTTCACACTACCTCAAGGTCTGGTACAGTCCCCACCGCTTTTAGTGGGTGCGTTGGTGTCAACGTGATTTGGCCGCTATACATGGTGGATGATGTAACCAAGAAATTTAAAAAGAGTACTTTTTTTACACTAGTTCTCAAATTAACACTAGTTTTGGCAGAATCCTTTGGTGGCTGCTTTACCTTAATATATATACACAGCACATTATAAATAGATACACAACTGTGCTGTGGTGCAAAAGAGTACTCGCCTCCTTCCAAATGCAATGCCCGTACGAAAGCGTCAGGAGCAGGGCCCCAGTCTACTTGGCCACGGTCCTCGAGTACTTGACGGCTGAGATGCTGGAGCTGGAGGGCGATGCGGCACGGGACAACAAGTGGTCACTCACGTCCCCCTCCACCACAATGACGAGGAGCTCAACAAGCTGGCAATAAGAGCTCAGCAGTCAAAGGAGTTCTAGAGGCCACAGTGGGGTGACTGAAGGTGGTGGAGCTGTCTGATCCAATTTGCAAAAATCATGAAAGGACTTAGTGACTGACACATCACAGCGAACAGCTGATTGAAATTGCGTGAACTGCCTGACGTAGTTGCCGCAATTAATATGGTTTGTAATTAACTTCTATGGTGATGACAAATGGTTCGTGCAATTTGCCCGATATAGGCAGCTATCTGTGATAACCGGGGACGGTGCAAGTGCTGGGGACTGTATATTGCTACCTGACAATGCCATTAACTTTTTATACTACAGCCTCCTTCCAGATCACTGCAGGATTTATCAGCCAAATCAGCCAGTCTGTTGTCCACAGATGTGTGAAGCAAGTAACAGATGCCATGTTTGCTAGGGGAAAACATCTTGATAAATTTCCCAATGGAAAGACCCAGAAACTGGAGATGGCACAGGACCTTTTCCAATTGACAGGATTTTCAAGATTGCAGGGCCTCGTAGATGGTACCCATGTGACCATTATGGCTCCACATGTGAACCCAAATGTTTTCATGAATAGCAAATGATGAGTGACTGCTAAAACATCATCATACACACAAACACTCGTTTCCTCAGGCGCTCCCATAACACTTTCAGTCGACAGCATTTCAAAGCGCTGCAATTATTTGAGGGGCCCCACAGAATTAATGGATCATGTTTGAAAGACTAGGCTACCCTTTGCAGCCCTGTCAGAACCCCCACACAGCAGTGGCAATACAGCGAGGCCCACGCCACTATCAGAGCTGTTGGCACTGCTTAGGAGAAGTGCTGCTGTACCGTCTAACCAAGGTGAGCAAGATTGTCATGGTATGCTGCATGCTTCACAATTTAGTAATTGGAAAAGCAATGCATGCAATAGTCTAAGGGGATCAGGTATCTGCAGCACCCCAGGACGAGGAGGTGGCTGACAAAGAGGGAGCTGATAGGAAGGCAGGCAGAGTGGAGCACCATTGTAAATGATAGCACTGGCATCTTTGCAGACTTACTGCAGCCAACATACAACTCCAACCACCAAATGCACTCCTCAACTCCACTTTAAGGGTGAGAAAGAAGCTTTTTAACAGACATTAGTTAGCCCAATATTCTGAGTGGCATACATCCTGTTTGTAGGACTGATTTACTGCATATTTTTTTCCATGCCACAGGAAACCCATTCAAAATAAGGTGTGGGGCTGGAAAAACAATTCTTTACACAGAGATTAGTTAGAATGTGGAAATCTTTACCACAAACCATCATTGAAGCAGATTCCATAAATTCTTTTATAAAGGAAATAAATAATTGTTTGAAAAAGAGGATTATCAAAGGGTACAGGGAACCAGAAGAAGAATGGGATTAGACTAGGTGGCTCATGTGGAGAAAAACACAGGCATGGACTTGAGGGGCAGAATAGCTTGTCTCTGTGCAGTGTTTTTTATTAATTCATGGGATGTGGGCGTCGCTGGCAAGGCCACCATTTATTGCCCATCCCTAATTGCCCTGAGAAGGTGATCTGCCTTCTTGAACCGCTGCTGTCTGTGAGGTGAAGACACTCGCACAGTGCTGTTAGGTAGGGAGTTCCAGGCAATAAATGCTGACCTTTCCAGCGACGCCCACATCCCAGGAATGAATAAAAAAAACATTTTGACCCACCGATGATGAAGGAACGGTGATATTTCCAAGTCAGGATGGTGCGTGACTCGGAGGGGAATTTGGAGATGGTGGTGTTCCCATGCGCCTGCTGCCTTGTCCTTCTAGGTGGTAGAGGTCGTGAGTTTGGAATGGCCGTAACATTCTATGTTCTATTATCTTATTTCTACTGCCTCAAAAAGGTACGACAAATTGTTGAAAAAGATACTTATATTACTAGGCGGATGTGTACGTAATCAAAGTGGAGTGTATCATGGTGAGTCCTGCTCATACTAAAGGTGTGATAGGGCATCATGTATAACTAATAAATCATTAGGGAAGAAAAAACACTGAAATAGGGCTACTTACCACCATGAGTTACCACTGCAATCCTGGGAAAAAATGGCGTACACAATTTTAACGCCCTTCTCTGGTGCAGGACCCGCCGGCCGCACTTTGGTGAGGGCCTTATCGCTGCCGATAGCAGCACTGGCCCTGGAGATGCAAATATGGAGAGTAGGACGTCAGTCAGCGTGCAATGCTGAATTAATGTCACGCTCTGCGAACTTGGATCTTAATGCCGAGTTTAGCGCTGGGTTCTACGCTCGTTCTGAAAAGCGAGCTTGCAGCAGACCGACAGAGACGCTGTCAGCACTTCTTAAAGGGACACACACATCTTTCAGGTAAGATTGCATTTTAAGCTTTTGGTCCGGATTTTTTTATATTTTACATGTTAAAAGTTTTTTAAAATAGTAACAGAAAATGCTGGAAATACTCAGCAGGTCAGGCAGCATCCATGGAGATAGAAACAGAGTTCAGGTGTCAGGTCGCGATGCTGCCTGACCTGCTGAGTATTTCCAGCATTTTATGCTGTCATTTCAGATTTACAGCATCAGCTCACAGAGGTAAGAGGAAGATGCAGAAGAGGAGGAAGCAGAAGGAAGGTTGCAACCCTGACAACCCCTTTCTGGCAGGGTTATCTGGGATGGAATCATCCGCCTGCAGTACCAGTGACCACAACCCCAATTCCCCTTTCAAGATTTGTCCCACACCTTACCTTCCCTCTCTTACTGACCATCACAGTGTCCTCTTGGCCACAATGCTGAAATAAAAGCCACCACAAAGCAAACATTCCAATCCAACTTTATACATCTACCCATCCAATATGACATCAAGAAATCAACTCATCACCGTTATGCATTCCCTTAGTGACTGTTTTGTGTGTGCCTTTGCCTATCCTAGTGATGTCACGCAGTGCTACCCCAGTGGCTGCAGCATGGCTGGTGGAAGGCTGCTGACTTTCAGTGGGGGACACTGCAAATGGCCTTGCTGGTCGACCTTGAGGAGCTGGTGGCTGGGAGTGTCAAATTGAGTGATGGTGTTTCTTCTTCTTATTCACTCTCCTCTCCCTCTTCTTGGTCAACCACTGACTGGGCAGGCTGCATTTCTTGGGTGTGTGAAATGAGGAAGGCACAAGGGTGGAGTTGTGGTGAGGGGAGGGCAGGAAAGCAAGAGATGCATGCGAGTAGGAGGTTAACGTATCAGGATACCAGCATCTTGTATCCTTTCAGCCCTGCCACTGGCCAAGAGCTCAGCCATGCCCCTGCCAAGAATGGCCAGCATCGTCACCTCCAAGGGGCTGAAATGAAACTAGGAATGGGAGATGTTCCTTGTGTTTGGTAGAGATTGTTGGTAGGTGAGTGATTGGGGTGGGCGGGGGTGGGGGGAGGTCGTGCATTGAGCAGTGTGTGAGACTAGTGGTGCAGTTGGTAGGAGACGGCTTTTGAAGATACATTCACTGACCTTGACCACTGGTCTGAGGCCATGAAGCTTCTTTGGGCACTGGAGCCAGGTGGTGGGGGTGACACTGCTGGCAGTGACGGCCTCGGCAATGTGGTCTCACATCCTTCTTTCTGGAGGGCCTCCTGGCCCTTGGGTGCAGAGGACCTCTCTTGCAGTATTGCCTCCCCTGCACAAGGCTGGAGTGCTGTGTGCAAGACCCTGGGATGTTGAACCATTTGCGTTAGCGCTGAAGCACTTTCCCCATTTTTTACCTGTGGAATAGAATTCAGCTTTAGGAGCTAAAGTGTCCTCATTTGGGAATTCTTTTTAATGTTAGTTTTTTTTGAAGGTGGTTGAACTGTAAGGGCTAAAAACTGCTTATTTTTAAATGATTTTTATTTTTTATTTTAGAAGGCAGTTCCCCTTTAAGGGACCGAACTGCTCTCTAAAATGACAGCCTTGCTTTAAGAGAAGGCTGTTCTTGCTGCAATGATGCTACGGCCACGCTATATTGGGCCTCCTGTCGGGACTTCCACCACGAAAATGCCCTGTGTGGTAAGTTTAGCGCTGGGCTAATGTTAATTAGTAACCAGAGCCAATTTACTGGTCCTGCCAGCACCATCAATTTCGGCGGCCGTTAACTCTGGCCGCGGTCGTACCGGCAGGTTTTTAGCGATCTCGAATTTCTAGGCCACGGTTTGTGATTAATTCAGCAATTTATTACCCGAGGAACTATACACATGACCTGACAAATCTTTGACAGTAGAAATGACTTTCTGTAATGTGTTGTTCAAGTGCTTAATATACTCATCAAATTCCTCTCTGTCCTATCAATAGGCTAATAGGGTTATTGCCTCTGTCAAAATAATAGAGGGAGAAATTTAATATTCGTACAATAACATCACCAACAGTAATTTGTATTCCTGGAAAATACTTCATAACCGACTTACATTGCATGTTATACGTAGAAAAAAGAAACAGGAAAGGTGGGGAGTAAACACGTGGCAGCTTTGCTGAGGTTGTTGTACCTGGAGCTTGGTTGGTTGTGACAGGTCAATGTGGATGTGCAGCAACGTACCTTTTCCCCTCAGACAATGCAGGCCTGCAGTACTGCTCCAGAATCTACTCACTCAACATTGCCTGTGCCAGATTGGCATATGTTTCACATGCAGTCTGAAGTAACATACTTACACAAACCTACATTTGCTATTTTTCTAATACTTTATCTCAAATAGACTGTGAATGCTGAGATTGTGCCTGCAACCACATCTAACCTAAAATGTAGCCTATTTCCTTTAACCCATTTTTTGTCAATGAACAGTTGTTCTCTCAGAATTTCAGCAATTATAAAGGGAATTGAGATAATCAGATACTGTCTACTCAGAGAAATACTATTCATCTCAACCCTAAGGAAACAGATTTTAGGCAGTTCTGCAACTGTACCTCCATGCGTGTTTGAAGTAGCTATAAGGAAAGATGCGGAGGGATTCTCCTCTTTGAGTTCCAGCAGTGTGGAACTTCCGCCCACTCCTCCATATCCACCCCAACCTGACCCCGACCCCCTCCCGCCCGTCGTGTGGGGGTTAAAATATCCCCCAATTGAGCCTGAAAGCATAAGGCACTGAGCAACCTGAGGTTCAGTTGATCATGTCTGATTTATGTATACTCACCTTTTTAACTTAGTCCTGGCACATTGCTCATAAAGGAAATTATCAAAATGAACCGATAAAGGCAACAGAATAAAATGGCCAAACAGTTAAAATGGTCAGCTGACAGTTCGATGTTTGCCAAGACCCTTTCACTTGCCGAGAGTCATTAATTGTAAACCCATAATTAGACCCAGTGTTTTTCTTTTAAACTTATACCTTTTGATGAACTTTTATGTTCAATATGAGTGATGTCGGTGCTGCAAAATTGAACCTATTTCCTTTCTGGACATTCACTGTCAGCATTAAGTACTGCCAGGTGGAGAAAAAGCTTGTGCTGTACCCAGCAATGTGCTTTGAACCAGATCTCAATGTGATGTTTCTGTTTCCCACATCAGCTGTCCATATGACCTTTCTGACTGAGATTACCAGCTTAATGCTGGATTGTACTGCATTGTGGGCATTTTCTTGCTGAGATGGCTAACATGGTCCAGACTGATTTCACATCGGGCTCTTAGAACTGTCAGAATAAAAACGTTCATTCCATCAGTCTAGAATGCATTAAAATCCAGGCACCAGAGAATGTTCTAACCCAGTGTGCCACACAGGGGGCGATTTTCTCAGCCCTGAGGAGGCGGGTATGGAGGCGGGACTGCCGGTAAAGTTGCAGAATTTGGGGGCGGGTGGCAAACCCGCCCCCAACCCGCCTCCGTGCCCTCTTGCCAGGAGGTGGGAAGTCGTTCTGCCCCAGGTCCCATCTCCTCGAGGCGGGAAAGGGATTAAAGCCTATTAACTTCCTGTTAACAGGTAGTTAACAGGCAGAAAATAGGATTATCCCTATTTTTCCTTCCAAAGTGCAGGCTTCCCGACCTCCTAGAACCCCGCCAGGGTGTAAGAGATGAGTAGGAGGTCTGCGGGGGTCGGAGGAGTCTGAAAGTGCTATGTAGAGGTGAGTGATGGGTGCAAGTGTGGAGTGGTAATTATGTAAGTTGAGTGTAAAGTGTTAGAAAATGTTAACTTACCTTTGTTTCTGCCTACAACCTTCAGCCGCTGTGGAGCCGGAGTCCCGACATCTCCATTGTAGATATCACAGACTGGCTGTTGGATCCTCCAAACCAACAGTCAGGTGATTTCTGCAAAGTTGAAAGGTTTGATGAGTCCTGAACACAAGGTCTCATCAAACAACACAGAATGTCAGTGTTTGACAGCTTCACAGCGCTGTCAAACGCTGACATTTCTTCTTTCAAAAGTTCTTGACAGATGGCACGTCATACGTTGACGTGCTCTGTCATTGACTTCCCCCTAATTGGCCTGCTGAGCCCGCTGGGCGGGCTTAACAAGGTCAATGAGGGGAAAACCCCGCTGGTTGGCCAGAAGCTGATGGAGGCGGGATTGAAAGCCAGCAAGCAGCAGTCCCGCCTCCAAAAGCTTCCCATTGAGAAAATCCAGCCCAGTATCTCAGATACTTCCAAAATGTTTGATTTTGTCTTTTTGACCAAATGTATGCCCATCTACAGAAAAGCTCTTTAAATGTGGCCTCGGGGCCTGGGGTAGGCTTGCCAACTGTCCAGGGTTGCCCTGGAGTCTCCAGGACTTAAAGATTAACCTCCAGGACGCTGCTGCGAGTAACCCTGGAGAAAAATTGTAGGGGCATTAAAAATTATGGGCTAGAAATTCGACTGCTTTGCGCCTCCCTTTAACATCTGCAGGGGGCAGTAACGGGGCACTAAGGGGTTACCGACTGGGCGCGGCGAATTCAGTGACGCCCGTGAACTTCCCTGGTGGTTTTGCGCTGGCGCTAACACTTACCGCCTCGCCCTCTAGCGCCCCGTGGATCGTGATGTCATCAAGTGCGCTGCGCCCCGTTACCGCCCCGGATGTGAAATTCGCTCCCACCCCCTGCTGCATCGCTGGGCGTGAACAACGGCAGAAAGAGGAGGCGTTATCACCTCGGCTGGCTGCTTGGGGAGTGATAATTAAAGGCAGTGGTGGTCAGATAGGCCAAACTTTATTCTTCGCACCAGTCTGGTGCCTGCTGAAAGTTTTTGAAGCCTCATTGCTGCGCGATGCCTAAGTCCTCCACTCTCAGAGTGATTGGGGCTGTAATGGAAGTCGCGCAGGTCCCCTGGCCCCACCGAACTCAGAAGAAGAATGTTGCCAACCATCATTGGTCCTTCCCTTTAAGCGAGGGAAGGAGCCTCTGATGCCGGTACCATGCACTCCACATTGTTCTGCGCTCTGCCGCTACTGCGCCTCTCACATACTTTAGCGCCCTAAGAGAAGTGGTTAGCACTTGATTTAGCGCTCTACGTCCCTCTTAGAGCGCAAAAGCTGAAGTTCCCGGGACCAAAAAAGGATTATTGCCTGGCGATAATTTTCTCAGATTTCAAAAGTTATCGCCCCAAACGGGACGCAACGGAATTTCTAGCCCTGTAGGTTTTTAAATTTTCTTTGAACATTTATGTGTATTAGTTATAAAAATAACAGATAATGGAAGAAAAATGCTGTTTGAGTGGCAGTGAAGAATCATCCAATGAAGAGTTTATTTGCTTTCCAATTGGTGTGGGAAGGCGGTGCGCTGCAAGTATGGGCATGTCGAGCGACCAGTGGCGGGAGTGTGGGGGTAGGGCGGTTGGAGGCAGGGGGGTCATGTGATGACACCTTCAGGAATATGTCCAACCAGCGTTAGCAACCCTAGCCTGGGGTTATGTAGGAACATTAGGAACAGGAGTAGGCCATTCAGACCCTCGAGCCTGCTCCACCATTCAATTAGATCATGGCTGATCTGCACCTCAAATCCATTCTTCTTCTTTCATATGGTAGTAGCAAAGCAAATCAAATGTCAATATCTAAGTCAGATATCTAGGCCAAAGCGTGGATATCTTGTAGGCTGCCTGTGAATTTCCTCTGAGGGCAGTGCTCACTGATGTGCTCTAGGGTCTGATTAGGAGCTCTGCAGTCGCATGATGGGGATGCTTTAATCTTCCGTCTATGGAGAAGGTGGCAGCATCTACCATGACTGGTTCTGAGGTGGTTGATGGTTGTCCACTGTTTGCGAGGAAGGTTTGATCCTTCAGGTTGTA